>CM067167.1:10533351-10722515 GCA_034093135.1 Erigeron breviscapus
ACTGAATATATTTGCTGGGAATGAAAAGCTTGTTTTTGAGAAGCTGGATGAGCTGGTACTGGCCACTAATAACAATACTGAAAACATCAAAGTGGCAGTCCAGGGATTGGAGACAGGGCTGGTGAATGCTGTTCAGACTGCAGTGAAAGGTGAACTTGTTCAACCACTGACAGGTCTGAAGGATGAGGTTCAGAAGTTGGTTACTAGGGTTAGTTCATTGGAAAGCAGGCCCACACTTGATCAGGCTGCTGTTGTTAGCACGATTAGTGATGAATGTACAAAGAAGTTCAGACTTAGTATGTTGAAAGAAATATCTGAAGAAATTTCTGGGTCTGTTCTTCGAACTATTCAAGATGGGCTGGTACCCCAAGTGGAGAAGTTGATAGAAAAAGAATTGCCAAAGCACTTGCCTCAAGAAGTTGAAAATGTTAAAAAGGAAGTGCAGGCACTCAGAAAGAATGTGAATGATACAACTCCAGTGACTGGAAGAACTTTTGGTGCACCGGACAGACACATGCTAGAACAATTATGGAATGATCTCAAGTCCAGAACTGGTGATCATTCCAAGGGGGAAAAGTCGTCTGGTGTTCAAGAAGGGTTGATTAGAAAGAAGAAGGAAGTTGTTGCCAGTGTTGTTGAAAGGGCCTTTGCTACTGAAAGCATTGTGCAACAAAAACAAGTGACTGGTACTGATGCCAGTGCACAATTAGCACAGAGAGCATTTGGCACTGAAGCCAATGCTGACTGAAGAAGCTGCTGGTACTGAAGCCAGTGAGCCCCAGTTTGAATCTTTCCCAGATATACCAACTACTCTGAAGTCTGTTAAAGGAAAAGAACAAATGGTATATGGAGAAGAAGAGCAAACTGTTGAAGAATCATCAGAGTTTCCCACTGCTGATGATGAAACCTCTAAGAATCTGGAACAACAATGCATAATGATTGAAATCTTCAAGAGAAATCAAAGAGATGAACTGCTGGCCCATCATAGGGAGATGGCAACTATGGGGACTCTGGACTCTTATAATGCTGGCAGGTTGGGCATAAACATTGATGTGTATAAAAAGATGAAGGAAGACCCCAGAGTTCATCAATGTCTGAATGCATTGAATGATGTTCATGTACGCTCCTTTTACGCTGAAGAAGAACAAATTTATGATTCAATAATTTATAGTGTTAGTTTACCAGAACTTATCAGGCAGAGAAAGGAGGAACTAGTGAACCTCCAGAAGAAGATAAGGAAAAATGCTGGTGCTCTGGAGTTAGAGTACAGGAAGAAATTGACTGGCTTACCTAAGCTTACTGCCAAACAGCTCAAAGAAATTAAAGATGCAGATGTGAGCACATTCATTCCCCTGGACACTTCTCTGAAAATCAATCGTCAACAACTCCAGTCTGCTGTAGAACAACAGAGAGTGTCAAAGGAAACTGAAGCAATGATCCAGACAGCCAAATGGAAAGACAAGTATAATGAAATGTTGAATTTCAGGGCTGATGCTAGAAGGATCACGGGTGCAGAGATTAAGCTTGCTGATAATCATGAAGGTATGTCAAAGTTTGAAATAAAGTTGACCAGGGAAGGTAACTTTACTGATGAAAGAAAGAGTACTTCAGTCCAGGCGTTTGGATGGACTGAACTGAAGGAGATTGCCTTAACGTTCAGGGGGAAGACAGATTTGTCGAACTGATGTTAAAGCATTTCTGAAGAGGGTTGAGAAGGTATGGAGAAGAAAGCAACAGATGGAAGTTGCAATAGGCATGAAATCGCCAGAATCAATACCATCTTCTCCATCACCAAAGAGAAAGGCTTCTGAAGATGCTCCAGGATAGACATCGAAGAGAAGGGCCTGACTCTTATCATTTACTTATTGTAATTTATTGTTTGATGAAAATTGTAACTATTTATCAGTTGATGTATGTAATATTAGTTGCAATTTTTGATTCATAAAAGTAAATGATCAGATTTAGTCTAAGTTAGAACTTAAAAGATGAAACTGAAAACACTCATGATCTATAAAGTGTTTTCCAGTAACTTAGATTTTTTAGATTAAGTCAAAACTTGTGTTTTTCAAGCATACAAAGTTGTATAGATTTAAGCTTGAAAACACTTGCATTATTTCTAAACAAATAGGGGGAATTTGTTAGGTCCAGATTTACTGGACTCGCTCCAGACTCGACTACTGTAGCCTTACTGAAGATCTGTCCAGAAACGTGTTCTACTGGACCTACTCCAGACTTGGAATGTGGAGTCCCTCTGAAGATTTGTCCAGAAATAATGGAAGACCAGTGAGCAAATACTTGTATAGGAAATCTGGAGTATTCTCCAGATTAGCTCACTGGACTTCACCCCAGTCCAGATCTATTCTACTGAAGACATTCTCACTGAAGTCAAAGACTGAAGTCTGAAGAAAGAAGACTGACAAATGGCGGAGTCCACTGGAAGTCTTACCAGATCGGTTCACTGTAACACCCCGACTATAGCGGAAACACGAGATGCCACAGAACGACATAGTACAAAAGATTTAAGTATAAGACATCAACATAAAGTTTCAAAAGCCATTCAAATTCAAAAGGTTACAAGTTCAAGTTGACGTTTAATAAACATTACATAACCAAATTCATAATCAAAGATCAAATGTTTGCGTTACTAGTGCAACATGCAACAATTAAACCCATCAACCGTGAGGCAGTCCAAAATGCTAACTTACTGCCCTAGACCTGAAAAGCATGAAGAAAAAGTGTCAACTACGAGAGTTGAGTGAGTTCATAGGTTTATGCTAACAACACATATAGATTTAATCCAATTCAAGAAATAATATGTCATAAAATTTCCAAGAATTCCATCATACTGTCCATACCCAAACCGTATGTTCAATCAATAATTTCCATCCACGATAATAATGATTTCCATCCAGCCAAAGGCACAAATCGATGAGTATATGCTTGAGCCACTACTACGACCATTTTACATGTCCCAAACAACATAATATTTCATTTCAGAGCACAAGCTGTCAATCAAGTGCTTTAATCACAATTGGGGTCGTGCCATGGAAACGACCAATAATATAATAAGATAGTTAGAGCACCGCTCGGGTCGGACTGGCAATGAAGGTGGCCACCAAGGCAGACCAAACATTCCACCGTTACCTATTTAGTGGGTGAGTGGACGACTCTAGTTGCGCAACCCTCTAACTACAGGCCTCACTATCGGAGTTAATAGTAGTGTACTGAAGTATCTCAGTTTGACAGAAATCAAGCTCATCGTATAACATATAACACATTGAACATACAATATCCCATTTCATAAGCATTCTTTCAAGAATCATTTCATATATATAAAGCCATTTTATTTATCATGCTTTTCACCCCGAATGTAAAACACGTAAAAGAGTTTGAAAGGGGGCTATGACTCACTTGATTAGAGAGTGAAAGGGGCTGATCAAACGCGATTCCTTCGCTTAGATTTGTTGCACCTCAAGCAAGCCTAAACCATAACGTATATATTCACGACGTAAGTTCGCGTGACATGAACTAGTGAGCTAGATCATGAGATGTATACTAGTAGACTTGCCCATCTTTGGTTGTTATTAGATTATGGAGTTTAAGTACATTATGATGCTCTCATTATTTGGTTATAAGAGATTTGGTGGTAAGAGTCGTTTTCTCATTATACGTTTTTGTACGTTTATTGGAATTTCGGTAGTTTGGCTTTGATTTATATGATTTCCATTGTATACTTTGCTTAGTAATAATATTTGACATTAGTGGTCTTATAATATTAATATTTTATGTATACTTTCTGATTTGTAATTATATATTTAATTTAATAGTATTTAATTATTTATTTATTCACTTTATTGATTTATTTGTTAAATAAATCCTTAAAAATACTTTTAAGTGTCATAATTGTCTTTATAAATTATGAATAATTTCATTTGAATTATCTTCTGATATATATGCTTCTTAATTTATAATTTCATGATTTATACTTTTATTTATGTATTTTCCATTTATTTTAATGATAATTTTTAATTAATTATTTTTACTTAATTATTTATCTTTAAATTATGTAACACATGTCTCTTGCCTTTTAACTATTTTTCTCCAGTAGGTTTTAGTTATTTTTATAATGGTTAAGATGATTTAACTTCATTCTTGATTTACATAATTTATTTATGGATTTTTATGTCTTTTAATTACTATTTAAATTCAATAATTCATGGAAATTCTTAGAAATCATCGCTAAACATTTTGGTCAAAAATCTCAGGCCTTTTAGGCAACTTTTATCCATACAAAATCATATCAATTCAACCTCTCTTGTGTCTTGCTTATTTTGAGGGTTTTATGATTAAAAATCGTTTACCGAAATAGTGATTTTAGCCTCATTTCTTAAGCAATTAAAGTGCTTCAAAATGGATTTTCATTCTTGTTTCATTATTTCCAGAAAGTTCATCATATTTTGGTGTCCAAAATCGTGATAGTGGTGGTGGTGTGATATGTGCAATTTAGTGCTTTCGGTTAGTGATTATTTGACCCGAAAAGGTGATTTTTGAGCTTATGGTTGTCATGAACCAATAGATCTGAGTTTTATACTTTTATTTCAACTTATTTCCAGTAGGTTTATCATATTTTCTTGTCATAAGATTATGGTGCATGTGTGTGCTCAAAATGCATTTTTGCGTGTTTTCGGTTTGTGATTTCTAGCTTATTTTAACATGTTTTGATTCAAGCTTTATATCCTTGATATTTTGTCAATTTTTCCAGAATATTAACATTAATATTAACATATTTTTCACTTATAACAAGTCCATATCCATCTCATAATCCAACAAAAGATCCAACTTTCTTAAATCTAGCATACATGCATTCAAACCAACACTTTTTACTATCAACTTTTATAGATCTAACTTTCAACAACATAAAAACATCTTTTAATTGAAAAATCTCAGAATATACTCTTCAAAAATATCCAAAAACATATAGATCTATCAACAAGAAAGTCACTTTAAAAGCTACTAATTTATAACAACACTTTTGGGTCTTAAACTTGTTGAATCCTTGGATCTTTCTTCTTAGATTCGACATGCATGAGCATGAAAAGAAAGATCCTATCAACTTTGCCCTCATTAAGTGTATATTACAAAGAAAACAAGAAGAAAGTATGAGTTTTTGATAAAACCTGTGAATATAAACAAAAACAAGATTAGATCTAGTAAAAAGGATGAAGATTATACCCTCTTGAACTTGGTTTTGGATGGTGAAAAGGGGCAGAATTTTCGTGGTCTTTGGAGCCTCCAACAACCCTTAATCTAACCCAAAAACAATCCTTAAACCTTGCTTGATATAACCCTTTAGTAATCTAACTTAATCCTTATTATTATTAAGTGTTTAACTTGATTTTTGTTGGTGTTTGTTTGTTGTTGTTGTTGGCCGAAAATGGAAGAGAAAAGGGGAAGAGAAGAGGTTTTTCTTGAGAGAAAATAAAAGTGTGAGAAGAGTGTGAAGAGGTGGTGAGTTCCAAGAGAGAAAAGAGTGTGTATGTAATTTGAAATGATAAAGTGAAGTGTGAAAATGGGGGGAGGGAGGGCCGGCCTTAAGGGGGCATAGGAGGGCTTTCACATTTTTTTATAAAAATTTGTTGTATAAAATGTATGTAGGTGTTAGGTGTATGTATATGTATTTTTGTAAGGTTAATTGTATTAGTTTGTAATAATAAGTTAACTAGTGAGGTCCAAAACATATGTGTGTGTGCCGTATATATGTATGTATATGTATATATTTTTGGTGTTTTAATTTGTTACAAAGCTCATTGGTGGTAATCTTGTATTTATTTTAAGCATATATGTATATATATATACTTATTATGATTTAAACGCTTTTATGCGCATAAGAACTCATAACATATTTTGAAATAGAAATTTTATTTTCGTGACCAAATTTACTTTAATTAGCTAAATGATTAAATTGTTGGACCTTCGTAAGGATTTTTGATGGTTATCTCAACTTGTGAGACTTACATTATTATTTAGATAATTTGATTGATCATCAATAAAATTTTGTTCAATGGTACTTTATAATTCATATTTAGAATTGAACAATAGCTTTAGATTGCTAACTTAGGGGCATTATCTACTAGCTTTAAGTATAACTATGGCTTGCGAGATCAACGACAACATAACTAGCACATATATAATATTTAAAAAGTAGGGTTGTTACATCCTTACCCCCTTAGAAGAATTCCGTCTCGGAATTTGAATTTGCTTAGGGAGTAAGTGCGGATATTTCTCGCGTATAAAGTCCTCGCGCTCCCATGTAAACTCGGGTCCGTGTTTCGTATCCCATCTAACTTTAACGATAGGGATCTTGCTTCTCTTTAGGCGTTTCTCATCGCGATCGAGAACTTCTATTGGCTCCTCACGAAATTGGAGCTTATCCTCCACACGTAGTTCTTCAAGTGGGACCACTTTCGAATCATCCGCCACACATTTCTTCAAGTTCGACACATGAAATGTGTCATGAACATCTCCCAATTCTTGGGGTAATTTCAACTTATAGGCTACGGGGCCTATTCTAGCAACAATTTCAAATGGCCCAATGTATCGGGGGCTCAACTTTCCTCTTTGCCGAACCTTACGGTTCCCTTCCATGGCGACACCTTTAATCGCCGATCTCAAATTCTAGGGGCTTCCTCCTTTGATCCGCATAACTCTTCTGCCGATCTCTCGCGGCTTTAAGCTTTTCTTTAATGATCGCCACCTTGTCCGTTGTCTCTTGGACAAAGTCAACGGTGGCTAGGCTTCTCTCACCCGCCTCTACCCAACACATGGGTGATCTACATTTACGCCCGTATAGAGCTTCAAACGGCGCACACTGTATGCTAGAGTGATAACTATTGTTGTAAGTAAATTCCGCGTATGGCAAGTGTTCATCCCAACTTCCACTAAATTCTAATGCGCAAGCTCTTAGCATATCCTCCAATGTTTGTATTGTACGCTCACTTTGCCCATCCGTTTGTGGGTGGTAAGCCGTGCTTAATGCTAATGTAGTGCCCATTGCTTCTTGCACAAGACCCCAGAAACGTGAGGTAAACCTACCATCCCTATCAGATATTATGGACAGAGGTACACCATGTAATGTCACAATCTTCTCAATGTACAGACGAGCTAAACGCTCAGTGTTCCAATCTTCTTTGATGGGGATGAAATGGGTTGATTTCGTAAGACGATCAACAATCACCCATATAGCATCATGACCTTTCTTCGTCCGAGGCAATTTCGTCACTAGGTCCATTGCTATTTGCTCCCACTTCCACTCGGGTATTTCCGGCTGCTTTAAAAGTCCAGCTGGCTTTTGGTGCTCAGCTTTGACCATCGCACACGTCATACATCGGCTCACATATAGAGCTACATCACCTTTCATCCCAGGCCACCAAAAGTCTCTTTTTAGACCTTGGTACATCTTATCCGCTCCTGGATGAATCGAGTATTTTGAATTGTGAGCTTCATTCATTAACACCTCTCTCAGCCCGCTGATATTTGGGACCCAAGCTCTTCCCTTGAAATACAAGATGCCTTCATCATCCCTATCGAACCTTGTTTCTATTCCACTCAAGGCCTCTTCTTCAATGTTCTTTCCTTCGAAAGCTTTTGCTTGATCTTCTAAGAATCTGTCCCTTAGAGACATTTTCACCTGTAAGTGATAAATTCTCGTCTTCGACACCCTAGTGCTCACCTTCCTACTAAGGGCGTCAGCAACAACATTTGCCTTTCCGGGGTGGTACTTAATTTCACACTCGTAATCGTTAAGCAGCTCCATCCACCTCCTTTGCCTCATGTTCAACATCTTCTGATCAAAGATGTGTTGCAAGCTCTTGTGATCGGTAAATATGGTGCACTTGGTGCCATAAAGATAATGTCGCCATATCTTCAAGGCAAACACTACGGCTCCTAGCTCCAAATCGTGTGTTGAATAATTCTTCTCATGTGGCTTTAATTGCCTGGATGCGTACGCAATAACTTGTCTCTTTGCATTAGTACGCACCCTAGCCCTTTATTCGACGCATCACAATATACTATAAATCCTTCCATTCCATCCGGCAATGCTAGTATTGGGGCTTCACACAACATGTCCTTAAGCGTTTGAAACGCTTGCTCTTGTTCTTCACCCCATTCGAACTCTCTTGCCTTTTGGGTCAATTGGGTTAAAGGTACCGCAATCTTAGAGAATCCTTGGATGAACCTCCTATAGTAACCCGCCAAACCTAGGAAGCTACGCACTTCCGTTGGTGTCTTGGGTGTCTCCCATTTCTTGATTGCTTCTATCTTAGACGGATCAACATGGATTCCTTCTTCGTTCACAACGTGTCCCAGAAATTGGACTTGATGGAGCCAAAATTCACACTTAGAAAACTTAGCATATAGCTTCTCGTCTCTAAGTAACTGCAAGATTATCCTCAGGTGCTTCTCGTGCTCCTCCTTACTTCTAGAGTATATCAAAATGTCATCGATGAACACTATGACGAACTTATCCAAGTACGGCCTGCAGATCCTATTCATTAGGTCCATGAAAACGGCTGGCGCATTTGTGAGACCAAATGGCATCACTAGAAACTCATAATGCCCATAGCGAGTTCTAAAGGCCGTTTTAGGTACATCTTCTTCTCGTACCTCTCAACTGATGATAGCCGGACCTAAGGTCAATTTTCGAGAAATGCGACGCTCCTTGCAGTTGATCGAACAAATCGTCTATTCGCGGCAGCGGATATCTATTCTTGATCGTCAATTTATTCAACTCTCTATAGTCGATGCACATTCTCAAAGATCCATCCTTCTTTTTGACAAAGAGAATTGGCGCACCCCAGGGCGAAGAACTAGGTTGGATTAAACCTTTATCAAGCAATTCTTGCAATTGCTCCGAGAGTTCTCGCATTTCGGAGGGCGCTAGCCTGTACGGTGCTTTAGCCACGGGGGCTGCCCCGGGAACTAAATCGATAGTAAACTCTACTTGTCTCGCTGGGGGAAGTCCAGATAGTTCGTCCGGAAATACATCTAGAAAATCTCTAACCACTGTTACCTTGAGAGGATCCTTATCCTTCACTCGCTTATCCACTACTTGTGCCAAGTATGTGTGGTATTCTTTGCGTAAATACTTCCTCACCTTCATAGATGACACTATCTTGGGTTGGATTCCCGCCTTATGGCCTTGAACTATTAGCACCTCACCGTTATCTGAAGGAATCTTAATGATCCTTTCATGGCAAAGTATTTCAGCACGCATTTTTGACAACCAATCCATTCCTACTATCACATTAAAACTTCCTATTTATATGGGAATCAAGTCAATACTATAGTCCTTCTCATCTAAAGTTAACTTACAATCAGCAATAATTTCCTTAGTCTTATACTCGCTTCCATTAGCATATTCAACATAATAAGTTTCCTCT
Organism: Erigeron breviscapus; assembly: GCA_034093135.1. Lineage (NCBI taxonomy): Eukaryota > Viridiplantae > Streptophyta > Magnoliopsida > Asterales > Asteraceae > Erigeron > Erigeron breviscapus. Next base: position 10,542,792 of record CM067167.1, read on the forward strand.
AGTTCACTAGGTTTCTTATCAATCAATTCTTTAAATTCGAAGGAAATAAAACTTCTTTCAGCTCCAGAGTCAAACAACATAGATGCATAAACATTATTTATTGGAAACGTACCTACGATGACATTAGGGTCATCACGTGCCTCATTCGCTCCCATGGCATACACCCTTCCTCGGGCTTGACCTCCTTGATTTCCACGATTTCCTTGGTTAACGTTGTTGCCTTGATTCCCAATATTAGCTTGATTCCCAACATTTCCTCGGTTGACTTGGTTTCCATTGTTTCCTCGGTTTGCTTGGTTCCCGCGATTCCCAACATTCCTGAAGTTGCCACGGTTACCATTTCCATTTCCGCGGTTGCCTTGCGCTCTTCTCAACCTAGGACAAGCATTTCTCCAATGATCCATGGCCCCACATTCACGACATGCTCTGGGGTTTCCTCCAACTCTTGCTCCACTCCGGCAATAGGCAGCAAGGTGTCCAAATCGATTGCAAGTCGTGCACTGCCTACATTCTCCTCGATGGGGGTTGCCACAACGATTACATCTTGGCGGCATGCCACCGTTTGGGTTGGGGTTAACATCAACAATTCCATAGTTTCTCACTACTTTTTGTCTTTTGTCTGGCCCATTACCTTTCCTATCACCAAATCGATTTCCTCCTCCTTGTCTCGAACTTGATTCACCTCTCGTATACTTCCCACGCCTAACCAAATCGTTTACTAGCCTGGTTGCCAAACTTATAGCCTGCTCAAGGGTGGTAGGGCTTGCAGCAGTGACCATCAACCTAACTTCAGGTGCCAATCCATAGATGAACCTCTCAACCTTCTTAGCCACAGGGGTTACCATCTCCGGCACCAACACGCTCAACTCGTGGAAGCGGATCACATAGGCCTCCAATTCTAGTCCTCTCATGGCATGGTTCCAGAATTCCATCTCCAGTTTTTGTACCTCCTCTCGTGGACAATACTCACGCTTCAAGTCTTCCTTAAACTGCTCCCAAGTCAAAGCATTGACTGTTGCAGGACCTCTAGTAGTCGCTTGGAGATTCCACCAAGTAAGAGCTCTTCCTTGAAGCTTACTAGCAGCAAACTTAACACGGTCCGCTGGTGCACAATCAATGATGTTCAAGTTGGCTTCCATGCTTTGGAACCAAGTAAGCAATCCAACAGGACCTTCTGTCCCATGAAACTCCTTGGGATTGCAAGACGTGAAAGCCTTGTAGGCATTCCTGTCAATAGCATTTCCTCCTCCATCTTGTCTTCTAGCCGTGTTGAGTGTAGCGGTCACATTCTCTGCTATTTGGGTGGCAATGTTTGGCATGGCGGCATTGATCTGTTGGGAGATAAGCTCGGCTAACTCTTCACTTGTTTCTCCGCCGGTCCTTCGTGGTGCCATGTCTCTACAAAGGATAATATAGTTTAGTTATTCGTGTATTGAATCATATGACATAAGCTCGACTCACGACTTCTTGATCTCACACGAGTATATCTAAAGTTATTTAGTGCATAGAGGGTTCGTTTGCACACATATGTATATGTATATCCCGATTCATATTCCTTTTTATAATCATGACGCACTTGTCATTATGAGTAAATAAATGGTTAGGTAAATTCTAAAATTTATCAACCATGCTTTCTAGGTTAGCCAGGAGGATTACAGAATCTGAGTACGAACTTGGAGCACGTAAAAGTGGCTTAAGATGGACGATCTGGGCAAAACTCATAAAATATGAAACGTAGCCCTATGAGTTAAGCTTCACCTCCAATTGGAATCAGGTCAAAAGACGAAATAGAACTCCAGATATGTCCGTTCTACCAAAAGTGGTCAGAACTGATTTCCTGCTGTAACTACAACGTTTATAATAGAGATAACTATATCACAACAAGGATAGCACATCATGTAACCATAGAGAGGCATTAAGCATACATATATATCATTCAAGATGAGTTCACAAAATTGCTACATGCCAAATACTATGTGATCATCGTCACACAAAAGCTAGAAAGTTCAAGAAAGTGAAACAAAGTACAAACGTTCATACATCGAATAAGTTCATAAATAAAGAAGCTCTTAGGTTTACTTCCTAAGCATGAGAGCTACCACGAGAGTGCAAACAGCCGTAAGCACACATCCCATAATGAATATCACCTCATTAACTCGTCGAACTTCTGATATCGCCAAACTCGCATAGTCTCCCGTTCGATCCATAACTCCTAAGGCCCTTTCCATCATCACCTCTTGAGTCCTTACCCTTACTCTAGCATCCCTTAATCCGTTAGCTATTCCCCACACCCTCTCCCTTTCTTCACGAGTCATACCAATGGGAGGTGGAGGGGGTACCCCATAGACTGGGCGGTGTGGCTCCTCTCCTTGACGCCTATGTCCGAGATGGTACCAGGGATGATCACGAGGAAGACGCGGCTGAAAGTATGGATCTTGGGCTGGAAATCGCCCATCACTTAGGTTCATGGGTGCATCTTGCCTCGGTGGAGTAGGTGCTCTAGGGGCTGGTGGTGATGGTGGTGGCGAGGGTGAGCGGCGTTCAGGTTGGCTAGAGGCAACACTTCTAGCATTATCGTCTTCCGATGGATCTTCCATTGGATCGGTCTCTTCTTCCTCTTCTTCTTGAAGTGGTTGGGGAGGTTGCTCTTGCTCTAGGCATCTCCTTTCTTCCTCTTCCATGTAGTCCACGAATCCATACAAGTTCCTTGGTCTAGGGGCTGATCCGGAAGCTCCACTTGCTTGTGACATGATGTTCCTACAAAAGTTTCACAAAGGCGTGAGATGACGACTTGACTCGACGCTTAGACGACCATGGACGACCGACTTGACCTTTGACGACCCATATGGCAACTTACGGACAGCAAGACGACTCGACGGACCATGAGACGACCTTAACCATTTGACAAGCAACCAACCAACACGACCAACGACTCACAAGCTTAACAACCAAACAACGACATGACCATTCACAACCGACGACCAACTCGACTCGCACGACCGACATAACCGTTTATAATTAAAGTAATGACTAAGATTCAACTTGTGCATAGCTCTCATGTATTATATCTAAATGGACAAAGTAATGCTAGCCAAGTGGGGGTAGTAACTAAGGGTTCTAATAGGTAATGCAAACATTGGATTTGGTTATGTATCTTTTGCACCAAGAATCGTTTTTAAAGCTTATTTTCAAAAGACTCATTTTGAATATCCCTTAGACAATCATTTCGATCATTCCATATTAAATTTTTAGTTAGGCATAGTTGATCAGGCTATGCATAAGTAAAACAAGAATACTTTATGATCGACTCAATTATTTAAGAAATATTCGACTCGTTTTGAAAATACGTAGGTTATAGCAAAAATTCTCTATAACCTTGCATCTCTGATACCATTTTTCTGTAACACCCCGACTATAGCGGAAACACGAGATGCCACAGAACGACATAGTACAAAAGATTTAAGTATAAGACATCAACATAAAGTTTCAAAAGCCATTCAAATTCAAAAGGTTACAAGTTCAAGTTGACGTTTAATAAACATTACATAACCAAATTCATAATCAAAGATCAAATGTTTGCGTTACTAGTCCAACATGCAACAATTAAACCCATCAACCGTGAGGCAGTCCAAAATGCTAACTTACTGCCCTAGACCTGAAAAGCATGAAGAAAAAGTGTCAACTACGAGAGTTGAGTGAGTTCATAGGTTTATGCTAACAACACATATAGATTTAATCCAATTCAAGAAATAATATGTCATAAAATTTCCAAGAATTCCATCATACTGTCCATACCCAAACCGTATGTTCAATCAATAATTTCCATCCACGATAATAATGATTTCCATCCAGCCAAAGGCACAAATCGATGAGTATATGCTTGAGCCACTACTACGACCATTTTACATGTCCCAAACAACATAATATTTCATTTCAGAGCACAAGCTGTCAATCAAGTGCTTTAATCACAATTGGGGTCGTGCCATGGAAACGACCAATAACATAATACGATAGTTAGAGCACCGCTCGGGTCGGACTGGCAATGAAGGTGGCCACCAAGGCAGACCAAACATTCCACCGTTACCTATTTAGTGGGTGAGTGGACGACTCTAGTTGCGCAACCCTCTAACTACAGGCCTGCACTATCGGAGTTAATAGTAGTGTACTGAAGTATCTCAGTTTGACAGAACTCAAGCTCATCGTATAACATATAACACATTGAACATACAATATCCCATTTCATAAGCATTCTTTCAAGAATCATTTCATATATATAAAGCCATTTTATTTATCATGCTTTTCACCCCGAATGTAAAACACGTAAAAGAGTTTGAAAGGGGGCTATGACTCACTTGATTAGAGAGTGAAAGGGGCTGATCTCCTTGCTTACCCCGCAAGTAAAACATATAAAAGAGTTTGAAAGGGGGCTATGACTCACTTGATTAGAGAGTGAAAGGGGCTTGATACAAGATGTGAAAGGGGGCTATGACTCACTTGATTAGAGAGTGAAAGGGGCTGATACAAGAGTTTGAAAGGGGGCTATGACTCACTTGATTAGAGAGTGAAAGGGTCATGCTTTTTACCCCGCAAGTAAAACATATAAAAGAGTTTGAAAGGGGGCTATGACTCACTTGATTAGAGAGTGAAAGGGGCTAATCAAACGCGATTCCTTCGCTTAGATTTGTTGCGCCTCAAGCAAGCCTAAACCATAACGTATATATTCACGACGTAAGTTCGCGTGACATGAACTAGTGAGCTAGATCATGAGATGTATACTAGTAGACTTGCCCATCTTTGGTTGTTATTAGATTATGGAGTTTAAGTACATTATGATGCTCTCATTATTTGGTTATAAGAGATTTGGTGGTGAGAGTCGTTTTCTCATTATACGTTTTTGTACGTTTATTGGAATTTCGGTAGTTTGGCTTTGATTTATATGATTTCCATTGTACACTTTGCTTAGTAATAATATTTGACATTAGTGGTCTTATAATATTAATATTTTATGTATACTTTCTGATTTGTAATTATATATTTAATTTAATAGTATTTAATTATTTATTTATTCACTTTATTGATTTATTTGTTAAATAAATCCTTAAAAATACTTTTAAGTGTCATAATTGTCTTTATAAATTATGAATAATTTCATTTGAATTATCTTCTGATATATATGCTTCTTAATTTATAATTTCATGATTTATACTTTTATTTATGTATTTTCCATTTATTTTAATGATAATTTTTAATTAATTATTTTTACTTAATTATTTAATTTAATAATATTTAATTATTTATTTATTCACTTTATTGATTTATTTGTTAAATAAATCCTTAAAAATACTTTTAAGTGTCATAATTGTCTTTATAAATTATGAATAATTTCATTTGAATTATCTTCTGATATATATGCTTCTTAATTTATAATTTCATGATTTATACTTTTATTTATGTATTTTCCATTTATTTTAATGATAATTTTTAATTAATTATTTTTACTTAATTATTTATCTTTAAATTATGTAACACATGTCTCTTGCCTTTTAACTATTTTTCTCTAGTAGGTTTTAGTTATTTTTATCCATGGTTAAGATGATTTAACTTCACTCTTGATTTACATAATTTATTTATGGATTTTTATGTCTTTTAATTACTATTTAAATTCAATAATTCATGGAAATTCTTAGAAATCATCGCTAAACATTTTGGTCAAAAATCTCAGGCCTTTTAGGCAACTTTTATCCATACAAAATCATATCAATTCAACCTCTCTTGTGTCTTGCTTATTTTGAGGGTTTTATGATTAAGAACCGTTTACCGAAATAGTGATTTTAGCCTCATTTCTTAAGCAATTAAAGTGCTTCAAAATGGGTTTTCATTCTTGTTTCATTATTTCCAGAAATTTCATCATATTTTGGTGTCCAAAATCGTGATAGTGGTGGTGGTGTGATATGTGCAATTTAGTGCTTTCGGTTAGTGATTATTTGACCCGAAAAGGTGATTTTTGAGCTTATTGTTGTCATGAACCAATAGATCTGAGTTTTATACTTTTATTTATGTATTTTCCATTTATTTTAATGATAATTTTTAATTAATTATTTTTACTTAATTATTTATCTTTAAATTATGTAACACATGTCTCTTGCCTTTTAACTATTTTTCTCTAGTAGGTTTTAGTTATTTTTATCCATGGTTAAGATGATTTAACTTCACTCTTGATTTACATAATTTATTTATGGATTTTTATGTCTTTTAATTACTATTTAAATTCAATAATTCATGGAAATTCTTAGAAATCATCGCTAAACATTTTGGTCAAAAATCTCAGGCCTTTTAGGCAACTTTTATCCATACAAAATCATATCAATTCAACCTCTCTTGTGTCTTGCTTATTTTGAGGGTTTTATGATTAAAACCGTTTACCGAAATAGTGATTTTAGCCTCATTTCTTAAGCAATTAAAGTGCTTCAAAATGGGTTTTCATTCTTGTTTCATTATTTCCAGAAATTTCATCATATTTTTGGTGTTTTAATTTGTTACAAAGCTCATTGGTGGTAATCTTGTATTTATTTTAAGCATATGTACATATTTTGGTGTCCAAAATCGTGATAGTGGTGGTGGTGTGATATGTGCAATTTAGTGCTTTCGGTTAGTGATTATTTGACCCGAAAAGGTGATTTTTGAGCTTATTGTTGTCATGAACCAATAGATCTGAGTTTTATACTTTTATTTCAACTTATTTCCAGTAGGTTTATCATATTTTCTTGTTCATAAGATTATGGTGCATGTGTGTGCTCAAAATGCATTTTTGCGTGTTTTCGGTTTATGATTTCTAGCTTATTTTAACATGTTTTGATTCAAGCTTTATATCCTTGATATTTTGTCAATTTTCCAGAATATTAACATTAATATTAACATATTTTTCACTTATAACAAGTCCATATCCATCTCATAATCCAACAAAAGATCCAACTTTCTTAAATCTAGCATACATGCATTCAAACCAACACTTTTTACTATCAACTTTTATAGATCTAACTTTCAACAACATAAAAACATCTTTTAATTGAAAAATCTCAGAATATACTCTTCAAAAATATCCAAAAACATATAGATCTATCAACAAGAAAGTCACTTTAAAAGCTACTAATTTATAACAACACTTTTGGGTCTTAAACTTGTTGAATCCTTGGATCTTTCTTCTTAGATTCGACATGCATGAGCATGGAAAGAAAGATCCTATCAACTTTGCCCTCATTAAGTGTATATTACAAAGAAAACAAGAAGAAAGTATGAGTTTTTGATAAAACCTTTGAATATAAACAAAAACGAGATTAGATCTAGTAAAAAGGATGAAGATTATACCCTCTTGAACTTGGTTTTGGATGGTGAAAAGGGGCAGAATTTTCGTGGTCTTTGGAGCCTCCAACAACCCTTAATCTAACCCAAAAACAATCCTTAAACCTTGCTTGATATAACCCTTTAGTAATCTAACTTAATCCTTATTATTATTAAGTGTTTAACTTGATTTTTGTTGGTGTTTGTTGTTGTTGTTGTTGGCCGAAAATGGAAGAGAAAAGGGGAAGAGAAGAGGTTTTTCTTGAGAGAAAATAAAAGTGTGAGAAGAGTGTGAAGAGGTGGTGAGTTCCAAGAGAGAAAAGAGTGTGTATGTAATTTGAAATGATAAAGTGAAGTGTGAAAATGGGGGGAGGGAGGGCCGGCCTTAAGGGGGGCATGGGAAGGGTTTTCACATTTTTTTTTTAATAAAAATTTGTTGTATAAAATGTATGTAGGTGTTAGGTGTATGTATATGTATTTTTGTAAGGTTAATTGTATTAGTTTGTAATAATAAGTTAACTAGTGAGGTCCAAAACATATGTGTGTGCCGTATATATGTATGTATATGTATATATTTTTGGTGTTTTAATTTGTTACAAAGCTCATTGGTGGTAATCTTGTATTTATTTTAAGCATAATATATATATATATATATATATACTTATTATGATTTAAACGCTTTTATGCGCATAAGAACTCATAACATATTTTGAAATAGAAATTTTATTTTGTGACCAAATTTACTTTAATTAGCTAAATGATTAAATTGTTGGACCTTCGTAAGGATTTTTGATGGTTATCTCAACTTGTGAGACTTACATTATTATTTAGATAATTTGATTGATCATCAATAAAATTTTGTTCAATGGTACTTTATAATTCATATTTAGAATTGAACAATAGCTTTAGATTGCTAACTTAGGGGCATTATCTACTAGCTTTAAGTATAACTATGGCTTGCGAGATCAACGGCAACATAACTAGCACATATATAATATTTAAAAAGTAGGGTTGTTACACTCACAAGATATCCCTCTTCTAAAGAAGTGTGGGATAGGCTCTGTAGCATGTATGAAGGCTCTGCTGCTACCATTGCCACTAAAAAGATAGACCTCAAAAGAGCCTATGAAAAATTCTTCTCTCTCCCCAACGAAGGTCTCAACGGCACTTATACCCGATTTAAAGGGTTGCTGAACGACATGACTACTGTTGGTATCACCCATGACGACTTTGAGGTATGCCACAAATTTCTTGATAGTTTACCTATCAAGTGGCAAGGTCTAAGACAAATCCTCAGGACCGAGCTCTTGCTCAAACTCTAAGAGCCGCTGCTGACGCACAACATCGTGCTGGTCCCTCCTCTTCCTCTACTTCAACCTCTTCTGCTTATACTGCTACTGACCCCCTTGCCCTTGTCTCTGCTGAGCCCATTAATTTTAATAGTGGTGCCAGCTCTTCTCATCTCCCACCTCCTATTCAGTCTCTTGTTAATGATCTCGACGCTGATGAGAAACAAGAGATGTTCAGCGACTTTATGGACTTTGCCTTAGTCGCTGGTAAGAGGTACTCTCGAAAATGGAACAACCGTAAGTCGGTTGCTCCATACAAGCCTCCTGTTGACAAAACTCAAGAGGAGTGTTGGAGATGTGGTAGAAAGGGACACTACCAAAAGGAGTGCAGAGTTGCTTTACCAACTCCTGCTGCTCCTAAAACTAACCCTTCCAAACCTGCTGATGAGTACAGGAACAAATACTATCAGCTAAAAGCCAAGGTTACTGAAATGGAAGATGCAAAAACACCAGCAAAAGGGCTGGTAGCTGAAGAGCACGACTGGGCTGAATCAGATGATTCAGACAATGAAGAATACGTCGATGCCATGTGTCTTATGGCACTCGCTGATGGTGATGCTCTGACTAAAGACCAAGTCTCTTCCAGTCAGTGGGTAAACGTCACCATTAAAAAGGTATGTGCTCACTCTTCTGCCTCTGACGAAGATAAACCTGAAATCTTCGAATCTCTTCTCTGTGATATCCAGTTCGTTGAATCTATACGAGCTGATATCCAATCCAAACTTGACTCTGTCTGCTCAGAGTTGAGTGAGAAATCTGAAAAACTCAATGAGTTGAGGAATGTTCACGTTGAACTTCAATCTCATGAGTTGCTGGCACAAAAGGTTCAACTTGAGAATGAAAGACTCAAGCTTGAAGTTGCCAACCTTAAGAAGATTGTGACCTCCTGGTCAAAAGCTTCCAGGTTTCACCACCAGTGCTTAAACGAACAAGTCCCTGCCCAAGTTCAGGCAGTAATAGGCGGTGACTTCGATGCCGCTGCCTCTCTTTCTGACTTGTTCAATGATGAGGTGAAGCCTGAAATTTCTATCCCTCCGTCTGCTGTCATCTCTCCTGAAGAGATGAAGAAATGGTATTTTGTTAGGGGTCTTAACGATTACCATAATGAAATGGAAGATGCAAAAACACCAGCAAAAGGGCTGGTAGCTGAAGAGCACGACTGGGCTGAATCAGATGATTCAGACAATGAAGAATACGTCGATGCCATGTGTCTTATGGCACTCGCTGATGGTGATGCTCTGACTAAAGACCAAGTCTCTTCCAGTCAGTGGGTAAACGTCACCATTAAAAAGGTATGTGCTCACTCTTCTGCCTCTGACGAAGATAAACCTAAAATCTTCGAATCTCTTCTCTGTGATATCCAGTTCGTTGAATCTATACGAGCTGATATCCAATCCAAACTTGACTCTGTCTGCTCAGAGTTGAGTGAGAAATCTGAAAAACTCAATGAGTTGAGGAATGTTCACGTTGAACTTCAATCTCATGAGTTGCTGGCACAAAAGGTTCAACTTGAGAATGAAAGACTCAAGCTTGAAGTTGCCAACCTTAAGAAGATTGTGACCTCCTGGTCAAAAGCTTCCAGGTTTCACCACCAGTGCTTAAACGAACAAGTCCCTGCCCAAGTTCAGGCAGTAATAGGCGGTGACTTCGATGCCGCTGCCTCTCTTTCTGACTTGTTCAATGATGAGGTGAAGCCTGAAATTTCTATCCCTCCAGATGAGGGTGGGGGGGGGGGGGGGGGGGGGGGGGGGGGGGGGGGGGGGGGGGGGGGGGGGGGGGGGGGGGGGGGGGGGGGGGGGGGGGGGGGGGGGGGGGGGGGGGGGGGGGGGGGGGGGGGGGGGGGGGGGGGGGGGGGGGGGGGGGGGGGGGGGGGGGGGGGGGGGGGGGGGGGGGGGGGGGGGGGGGGGGGGGGGGGGGGGGGGGGGGGGGGGGGGGGGGGGGGGGGGGGGGGGGGGGGGGGGGGGGGGGGGGGGGGGGGGGGGGGGGGGGGGGGGGGGGGGGGGGGGGGGGGGGGGGGGGGGGGGGGGGGGGGGGGGGGGGGGGGGGGGGGGGGGGGGGGGGGGGGGGGGGGGGGGGGGGGGGGGGGGGGGGGGGGGGGGGGGGGGGGGGGGGGGGGGGGGGGGGGGGGGGGGGGGGGGGGGGGGGGGGGGGGGGGGGGGGGGGGGGGGGGGGGGGGGGGGGGGGGGGGGGGGGGGGGGGGGGGGGGGGGGGGGGGGGGGGGGGGGGGGGGGGGGGGGGGGGGGGGGGGGGGGGGGGGGGGGGGGGGGGGGGGGGGGGGGGGGGGGGGGGGGGGGGGGGGGGGGGGGGGGGGGGGGGGGGGGGGGGGGGGGGGGGGGGGGGGGGGGGGGGGGGGGGGGGGGGGGGGGGGGGGGGGGGGGGGGGGGGGGGGGGGGGGGGGGGGGGGGGGGGGGGGGGGGGGGGGGGGGGGGGGGGGGGGGGGGGGGGGGGGGGGGGGGGGGGGGGGGGGGGGGGGGGGGGGGGGGGGGGGGGGGGGGGGGGGGGGGGGGGGGGGGGGGGGGGGGGGGGGGGGGGGGGGGGGGGGGGGGGGGGGGGGGGGGGGGGGGGGGGGGGGGGGGGGGGGGGGGGGGGGGGGGGGGGGGGGGGGGGGGGGGGGGGGGGGGGGGGGGGGGGGGGGGGGGGGGGGGGGGGGGGGGGGGGGGGGGGGGGGGGGGGGGGGGGGGGGGGGGGGGGGGGGGGGGGGGGGGGGGGGGGGGGGGGGGGGGGGGGGGGGGGGGGGGGGGGGGGGGGGGGGGGGGGGGGGGGGGGGGGGGGGGGGGGGGGGGGGGGGGGGGGGGGGGGGGGGGGGGGGGGGGGGGGGGGGGGGGGGGGGGGGGGGGGGGGGGGGGGGGGGGGGGGGGGGGGGGGGGGGGGGGGGGGGGGGGGGGGGGGGGGGGGGGGGGGGGGGGGGGGGGGGGGGGGGGGGGGGGGGGGGGGGGGGGGGGGGGGGGGGGGGGGGGGGGGGGGGGGGGGGGGGGGGGGGGGGGGGGGGGGGGGGGGGGGGGGGGGGGGGGGGGGGGGGGGGGGGGGGGGGGGGGGGGGGGGGGGGGGGGGGGGGGGGGGGGGGGGGGGGGGGGGGGGGGGGGGGGGGGGGGGGGGGGGGGGGGGGGGGGGGGGGGGGGGGGGGGGGGGGGGGGGGGGGGGGGGGGGGGGGGGGGGGGGGGGGGGGGGGGGGGGGGGGGGGGGGGGGGGGGGGGGGGGGGGGGGGGGGGGGGGGGGGGGGGGGGGGGGGGGGGGGGGGGGGGGGACCTTTTAAGGTCCGACCTGCTGATAGACAGGTCCATCAGCAGGCTCCTCAGTCTATGCCTCCTTCTAATTTGAGGCACAATACTCCTCAGAGAGGAAGAGTGCCTCACTCACAAAATAGGTCCAACACTCCTCAAAGAGGATACTTGCCACATCAGCAAGTAAGACCTATCATCCCTCAAAAGGAACACTTGCCCCATCAGCAAGTGAGATCCATAACTCCTAATAGGCAGTACCTACCTCATCGGCAAATGAGGTCTGCTACTCCTAATCAGCAACCTAGATCGATCACACCCAAAAGAGTGCATCCATCTCAGCAGGTTCCTTCTACTTCTCAACCTACTGTCAGACAAGCCTGGAGTGTTGTCAAGGGATCACAAAATCCCTCTACTTCTCATTCAGAGGATCCAAAAGGAAAGTCCATTTTGGGTCCTGCTCCTAAGATGCCTCAGCTTACTCTTAAGCATAAGCTAAAGACAAAGCAAAAGAGAAAAGCATCTTCCTCCTCTGATCCCCAAATTAACGAGCTTGCTCAGCGAGTTAATGATCTTTCGTCTCAACTGAAGGAATTCTTCCTTCAAAATCAAAAGGGCAGCACCTCTGTCAAAAAATGCTACATATGTGGCAGCAGAGGTCATGTTGCTGCTGATTGTGGAAGATAACTCCAGGGATGCTCCTGAAGTTGTCATTCAACCCAATCCTCCTTCCTCAACAGCTGCTTCCTCCTCCACTATGGTCAGCGAGAGTCTCTCTGCTGAACCTGAAAATAGTGTGGGAGATACAACTGTTCTCACTGAGGAAAATATTGCTGACTTCATTGCTGCTCAGCGAATCTCCGTTCCTCAGTCTCAAGAGATCATCTCTAATGATCATGGTAGCATTCTTGTCTAGTATGGGAACAACAATCAAGTCAACAACTTGACTGTTCTTGATACTGGAAACACTGTCACGTATACCTCTGGTGATCAATATTTCACCCATGAGATGACTCGTGACATGCTTCCTGCTCATCAACTTGTTGATAATTTCCCAAGAGATGAGATTATTAACCCAAATGCTCCTCTTCCTCTCTCTACTGATGACACTGTCAGTAGAGAAGAATCCTCTGAGTCTCCCATCTTTAATCCTGCTGACATGTCCGTCAGTGAGTTCAACAGTGAACCCATCTAAATCCTTCTATTAAATCCATGCAGGGCTCGCTGGGAAAAGGTGTGTGGTACTTGGACAGTGGCTGTTCAAAACACATGACTGGCTCAAAGACCCTGCTGGATAACTACGTAGAGGCTGCTGGCCCTACTGTAGTGTTTAGTGATAACTCCACTGGACAAACTGAAGGTTATGGTATTCTCTCCAATGGTCTCATTAAGTTCTCCAAGGTCGCTTATGTCAATGGATTAAAACATAATCTCATCAGCATAAGTCAACTTTGTGGTGCTGACTACAAAGTGATTCTTGATAAACATCAAGGCACTGTGGTAAATGTAAACAAGGAAGTAGTCTTGGTTGCTCCAAGAAAACGAGATGTATATCTGGTTGACTTCACTCCTATCAAGACTGATAGTGAGACTTGTTTCTTTGCTAAGTCGGTTGCTGAACTAAATTGGTTATGGCACAAGCGTATGTCGCATGTGAATTTCAAAACCATCAACTCTCTGGCCAAAAAGAACCTTGTTCGTGGCCTCCCTCATCTTTCTTTTGAAAAGGATAGACTCTGTGGTGCTTGTGAAAAAGGTAAAAGCCACAGAGCAACCTTCAAAACCAAGCAGGCCAATTCTATCTCTGGCTGCTTTCATCTTCTTCACATGGACCTTTTTGGTCCAGTGAATGTCCAAAGTCTAAAGGGTAGCAGATACACTTTAGTAATCGTGGATGAATACTCACGATACACTTGGACTATCTTTCTTCATTCTAAGAGTGATGCTGCTGAAGAGATTATCAATTTCATCAAGAAAATGGAGAATCTCAACAGCATAAGGGTGAAAGAACTCAGGAGCGATCATGGTACTGAGTTCAGAAACCACACTCTTGAAGCCTTTTGTGCTGATCAAGGGATCTCACAAAATTTCTCTTCCACCAGAACTCCTGAGCAAAATGGTGTCGCTGAAAGGAGAAATAGAACTCTCATTGAAGCAGCACGCACCATGCTCAGTGAGTCTTCTTTGCCTAATAAATTCTGGGCTGAAGCTGTCAACACTGCTTGTCATACTCAAAATAGATGTCTAATAGTCAAAAGACATGACAAGACAGCGTATGAGGTGTTGAAAGGTAAGAAACCTCAAATCAAATACTTCCATGTCTTTGGATGTCCTGTCTTCATCTTAAACAACAAGGATCATCTAGGAAAATTTGATCCTAAAGCTGATGATGGATACTTTCTTGGCTATTCTTCCATCAGCAAGGCATTCAGAGTATTCAATACTCGCCTTCAGAAAGTTGATGAATCTATTCATGTTACTTTTGATGAAAGTTCGTCAGCCCTAAAGGACATTCAATCTACTTCATCTGAGGTCATTTTCAATGAGCTAGCTGACCCTCTTACTGAGGAAGCTGACTCATTTGTTGATGCTTCTTGCTCGCTGCCTGATACTATTCAGCATATCACGAAGGATAGTAAAGCTGACGTTGAACTAGAGCAAATTGCTGCTCATATCTACTCGATTGAGCCAGTTGAGCCTATCTTAAGATCAATCCATGCAGCATCAGCCAAACCTAGATCACTGGCTGATGACGTGCATGCTGATGACTTTACTGAGGAGGAGTTTCATGATGCTTCAGCAAATGCTGAAGAAATGGAGTCTGCTGAAGACTTCACCATCAATGATAACTCAAATCAGTCGAATGGCTCTACTGATCATTCTCCTGAACCCATTCTTACCATTGACCTCTCTACTTATAATGCTCCTGCTGATCCCATCGCTCCAATTTCCGCTGCCACTCAACTTGGTGTCTCAAGTGCTCCTGCGCTTAAGTGGACATCTAGTCATCCAGCTCACCAAGTCATAGGTGATCCTCAGCAGGGGATTATTACTCGATCAGCGACAAGAAATACATGTCTGTATGTAAACTTCTTGTCTTGATCACTCCCAAAAATATAGGAGAAGCAATGGTTGATCCCTCATGGGTTGCTGCCATGCAAGAGGAACTCACCCAATTCAAAAGACAGAATGTCTGGTTTTTGGTTCCTCTACCTCCTGGAAAAGAACCCATCGGAACTAAATGGGTTTATAGGAATAAAATGGACGAAGATGGTGTTGTTACTCGTAACAAGGCTAGGCTGGTTGCACAAGGATACCTTCAAGAAGAAGGTGTTGATTACGATGAAACCTTTGCACCAGTGGCCCGATTAGAAGCAATTCGCTTATTCTTGGCACATGCTGCTTACAGAAACTTCACAGTATATCAAATGGATGTAAAGAGTGCTTTCCTAAATGGAAAACTCGATGAGGAAGTTTATGTTGAGCAGCCACCTGGTTTTGAAGATCCAGCCAAGCCACACCATGTCTATCGCCTCTATAAGGCACTCTATGGTCTTAAACAAGCTCCCAGAGCTTGGTATGACACTCTCTCTGAATTTCTTCTTTCTAATAAGTTTCAGCGAGGATCCATTGACAGCACCCTCTTCATCTATAGAAAGGGTGCTGATGTCCTATATGTTCAGATATATGTAGATGACATCATTTTTGGGTCCTCCAGCAAGAAACTTTGTACCAAGTTCAGATCACTGATGTCCTCTTATTTTGAGATGAGCATGATGGGTGAGCTGACCTTCTTTCTTGGTCTTCAAATTCGTCAACTCCCAAATGGGATTTTCATTAATCAGGAAAAGTACATTCGAGACATGCTGGCCAAATTTGACATGTCTAATGTCACTACTAAGGCCACTCCTATGTCTCCTCCCAATAATCTTCATGCTGATCCTGATGGCAAGCATGTGAACCCCACTCACTATCGGGGAATGATTGGCTCGCTGATGTATCTCACAGCGAGTCATCCTGATATCATGTTTGCTACTTGCTTATGTGCAAGATATCAAGCCTCTCCTAGGGAATCTCATCTTCTCGCTGTTAAGCGAATTTTCAAGTATCTAAAAGGTACTTCAACATTGGGTCTCTGGTATCCCAAAGACTCCAATTTTGACCTAGTTGCATATTCTGACTCTGACTATGCTGGTTGCATGTTAGATAGGAAACGTACCAGTGGTGGATGTCAACTGTTGGGGGGGAAGCTGACTAGTTGGTCTAGTAAGAAACAGCATACAGTATCCATCTCCATTGCTGAAGCAGAATATGTATCAGCAGCGAGTTGTTGTGCACAAGTCCTATGGATGAAAAACCAACTCGCTGACTATGACTTAGAATTCTCTAAGATTCCCATTATGTGTGACAATACAAGTGCAATTGCAATCACACATAATCCTGTTCAGCATTCTAAGACCAAACACATTGACATTAGGTACCACTTCATTCGTGACCATGTCATGAAAGGGGATGTTGAAATCTACTTCATTCCCACTGATGACCAACTTGCTGATATTTTCACTAAACCTTTAGATGAAACCAGATTTAAATATCTGGTCAGCAAGTTGGGAATGCTGAATGGTGAATCAGCGACATGACTTGTCATGTCTGCTAATGCCTCAACTTACATCTCTCTTATAAGTTGAAAAGAGACCTTATTTCTCTCAGTAAGTTCAAGTGTCTTACTTGCTGACCAAAACAAAAGCAATAGAGAGCTAAAAGTCTCTATCTAGTCCAGCAGCAAACGGCTGCTGGTAAAGACACATCAAATCCGTTAAAATCCCTGTTGCTTTGGGAAAAAGCAAATAAAAGTAATAGAGAGCTAAAAGTCTCTATCTAGTCCAGCAGCAAACGGCTGCTGGTAAAGACACATCAAATCCGTTAAAATCCCTGTTGCTTTGGGAAAAAGCAAATAAAAGTAATAGAGAGCTAAAAGTCTCTATCTAGTCCAGCAGCAAACGGCTGCTGGTAAAGACATATCAAATCCGTTGATAGCTGACAATTTGCTAAAAATTGTATTCCTTACTCATCAGCGACCAACGTTAGTTGAAAAGTCGCTGGTTGAAATTTGCTTACTAAAAGAGGTAACCATATTTTCTAACCTTGTCAGCGGATATACTTAGATCTCAACTGATCCATCATTTGAGCATATCCACTAAACATCCTTATTAATATTTTAATAAGAATTACAATCGGTTACCTCGATTTTCTCCCTAATGGGCAACTTGTACACTGTACACGCCGTAATCACTCGAGTACGTTTGAAATTACGGTACAAGTTGTCACATCAAACTACTTTTATACGTTACTCACATACGTATTTCTTCAATTAAAAATGAGTATTTTGTACACTTTATATATATACAAAACCACCGTTTTTAATTATTTAATATGTATATGCATATATTACGTATGAAAGAGAGTCATTGTGACAGTTCACTTCTGCAGTAATGGGGCCCATATCCATGCCATATATATGCATATCATTTTCTTCTCTGTCCATTATACTCTCATATTTCTCTCAAACTTTCTCAAAACTCTCAATTTCATTTCTCATTTCTTCAATCTTTTCATCTTCTCTTCTTCATATCTCTAAATTCAAATCTCAAATGGCATCTTCATCTCAACAACAACACCCACCAAAACAACAACAACAATCAGAAAATCCAGAGATCTTATCTGAGAATCCAAACCTCCAAGAAACCCTAAAAAACGTTCCCCCATATCTTCATTCTGAAGTTTTTGAACCAGAAGGGATTGTTGCCTCCGACAAAGTATCCTTTCAAGCTCACAAGTTAGTCATCAAACCCAATAACTATCTTGGATCTTTGGAAGTGCCCTCCAAAGTAAAAGGGTACCAACAAATGCTTGATTTCATCAAAGCATGTCCTGTACGAAGGGCCATCTACATGGACCCAGAAGATATGTGTGTTCATCTTCTGAGGGAATTTTGGTGGACTTGTGATTATCATATTTCTAGCAGTTCCATCTCAGGCACTGTTATGAAGAAAAAATACACCATTTCTATTACTGTAGAAAAGATTCGAGAAGTTCTTCGTCTTCCTTCTCAGACTACAGAAAGACCATATGCAGACTTGGCATCTGCTGAGGTTTGGAAAGCATGGTTACCCTCTATAGGCTATGGAACAAATGTAGTCCCAGCACAACCTGTTCCCAGCAATCCCACCAAAAAGAACCTGCCTGGAGTATGGAGGTTGCTTTTTGCCCATGTAATTCAATGTCTTGGTGGGAACAGCGGCTCATTCGATCAAGCCACTGCGGTCCAAATGCAAATGATTTATGCTCTGGAAAAAGGACGTTTCATTGACTTTGCCAGTGTCATCTTTGAAGATTTGAAGGCTAAAGTACTTGCTAGCAACAGATCTTGCACTGTACCTTTCACTAATATTCAAGCATGAACTAAAGGACGAGTACAAGCCCATCGGTGCAACCGTGTTTTCTGCTCCAAGAATTGGTCCATCAGTGTACAAGGCACCTGCCTGTGACACTCAATTCTTTGACATCAAGTATGCTGAGCTCACTACTGCAATGAAAAAGGTACTCCACTCCGCTTATCCCAAAATTTATAAACAAGTTAGTGGATCAGCACCTATACAACCCTCTGGGGTGGTCACTGTTGAGCCAGCTGAACACGCACCATCCCAAGCTGCCAAACAAACCACAAAGGCAAGGACTAAGTCTAAAAATTCCCTCTGCTCCTTCATCTCCTATTCCTGCTACTCCAAAACGAAAGAAGAAAACAGCAAAGGAATTGGAACCCTCTCAACTCTCTCTCATTAATAAGGAAGAAGCCCCTACTGCTGCTGAGGTCAAAAAGCTGACTAATCTTGTCTCTCCCCTGGTCACTCAAGTTGAAAGCAATACTAAGGCTATTCAAGCCTTGGAAAAACAAGTGGCAGATCTTCTTGTTCCTCCAGCATCCTTCACTGAGGAAGATCGTAAGAGACAAGAAAAACTTGAGAAGGAAGTTGGTGAAATTAAAAATTTGTTGACACAGATTGTGAACCAAAAATCTCAACCTGCAGCAACTGTGGAAGTGGTCATTAATAACGCCACTTCCAAGGGGGAGAAAATTGATGCTGAGATCTTAGATTTGGTCACTGAAGCAGTTCAAAAAGCAGTGGATAAAATCTATGATGAATCTGCTGAAAAGGTTTTGGATGAGGATGATGCCACTGACACTACAACTGCTAATGAAATGGCAAATGATTTATGCTCTGGAAAAAGGACGTTTCATTGACTTTGCCAGTGTCATCTTTGAAGATTTGAAGGCTAAAGTACTTGCTAGCAACAGATCTTGCACTGTACCTTTCACTAATATTCAAGCATGAACTAAAGGACGAGTACAAGCCCATCGGTGCAACCGTGTTTTCTGCTCCAAGAATTGGTCCATCAGTGTACAAGGCACCTGCCTGTGACACTCAATTCTTTGACATCAAGTATGCTGAGCTCACTACTGCAATGAAAAAGGTACTCCACTCCGCTTATCCCAAAATTTATAAACAAGTTAGTGGATCAGCACCTATACAACCCTCTGGGGTGGTCACTGTTGAGCCAGCTGAACACGCACCATCCCAAGCTGCCAAACAAACCACAAAGGCAAGGACTAAGTCTAAAAATTCCCCTGCTCCTTCATCTCCTATTCCTGCTACTCCAAAACGAAAGAAGAAAACAGCAAAGGAATTGGAACCCTCTCAACTCTCTCTCATTAATAAGGAAGAAGCCCCTACTGCTGCTGAGGTCAAAAAGCTGACTAATCTTGTCTCTCCCCTGGTCACTCAAGTTGAAAGCAATACTAAGGCTATTCAAGCCTTGGAAAAACAAGTGGCAGATCTTCCTGTTCCTCCAGCATCCTTCACTGAGGAAGATCGTAAGAGACAAGAAAAACTTGAGAAGGAAGTTGGTGAAATTAAAAATTTGTTGACACAGATTGTGAACCAAAAATCTCAACCTGCAGCAACTGTGGAAGTGGTCATTAATAACGCCACTTCCAAGGGGGAGAAAATTGATGCTGAGATCTTAGATTTGGTCACTGAAGCAGTTCAAAAAGCAGTGGATAAAATCTATGATGAATCTGCTGAAAAGGTTTTGGATGAGGATGATGCCACTGACACTACAACTGCTAATGAAATGGCCAACTCCACCAGCTACTCAGCCAAAAAGGCAGCCTTCACAACCACTTCTACTGCTGCTGAGGTCAAAAAGCTGACTAATCTTGTCTCTCCCCTGGTCACTCAAGTTGAAAGCAATACTAAGGCTATTCAAGCCTTGGAAAAACAAGTGGCAGATCTTCCTGTTCCTCCAGCATCCTTCACTGAGGAAGATCGTAAGAGACAAGAAAAACTTGAGAAGGAAGTTGGTGAAATTAAAAATTTGTTGACACAGATTGTGAACCAAAAATCTCAACCTGCAGCAACTGTGGAAGTGGTCATTAATAACGCCACTTCCAAGGGGGAGAAAATTGATGCTGAGATCTTAGATTTGGTCACTGAAGCAGTTCAAAAAGCAGTGGATAAAATCTATGATGAATCTGCTGAAAAGGTTTTGGATGAGGATGATGCCACTGACACTACAACTGCTAATGAAATGGCAATTGTGGCTGTCAGTGAGGAAAAAGAAAGTGAAGTTCCCCCTGCTGGTGCTGAGGGGGAGACTGAAATGAATGAAAGTGTGGAAGTTCCCCCTGCTGGTGTTGAGGGGGAGACTGAAATGAATGAAAGTGTGGAAGTTCCCCCTGCTGGTGCTGAGGGGGAGACTGAAATGAATGAAAGTGTGGAAGTTCCCCCTGCTGGTGCTGAGGGGGAGACTGAAATGAATGAAAGTGTGGAAGTTCCCCCTGCTGGTGCTGAGGGGGAGACTGAAAAAGAAAGTGAAGTTCCCCCTGCTGGTGCTGAGGGGGAGACTGAAATGAATGAAAGTGTGGAAGTTCCCCCTGCTAGTGTTGAGGGGGAGCAACAAATTGTGGTTGTCAACGCTAATGTACCCCCTGCTGCTGTTGATGAGGGGCACATTGAAGCTTTTGCCGATGTGGAGGAGCAGTTTGTAACACCCCGACTAGGGCGGAAACACGAGATGCCACAGAACGACATGGTACAAAAGGTTTAAATATAAAACATCACCACAAAGTTTCAAATGCCATTCAAATTCAGAAGGGTTACAAGTTCAAGTTGCCGTTTAATACACATTACATAACCAAATTCATTATCAAAAGATCAAATGTTTGCATTACTAGTCCAACATGCAACAATTAAACACATCATCCATGAGGCGGTCCATAATGCTAACTTACTGCCCTAGACCTGAAAAGCATGAAGAAAAAGGGTCAACTACGAGAGTTGAGTGAGTTCATAGGTTTATGCTAACAACACATATATATTTAATCCAATTCAAGAAATGATATGTCATAAAATTTCCAAGGATTCCATCCTACTATCCATACCCAAACCGTATGTTCAATCAATAATAACCAACCATAATTAATACCAATAACACTTGGCCAAAGGCATAGATTGATGAGTTTGTGCTTGAGCCACTACTAAAACCGGTTATGTCCAAGATAATAAGGGACACATGCCGTCAATCATGTGCAATAATAATAAAGGGGTCGTGCCATGGAGACGACCAATAATATAAAGGGGCGTGGTATGACCACTGATATAGTAGCTAGAGCACCGCGTGGTCGGACTGGGAATGAAGGTCGTTACAAAGGCAACCAAACATCCCACCGTTACTCGTTGGGTGAGGGGACAAGTCCTAGTTGCGCAACTCTCATACTACAAGCCTCTCGAAGAGTTAATAGTAGTGTACCGAGGTGAAACAGTTTGACAGTACTCAAGCTCATCATATAATATATAACATGTTGAACATACAATAATTCCCATATCATAATCATCGTTCATTCAATGTAGCATTTTCATAAAAGAAGGTCAATTTAATTAATCATGCTTTTCACCCCGTAAGTAAAACACATAAAATAGTTTGAAAGGGGGCTATGACTCACTTGATTAGAGAGTGAAATGGGCTGATCAAACGCGATTCCTTCGCCTAGATTTGTTGCGCCTCAAGCAAGCCTAAACCATAACGTATATATTCACAACGTAAGTTCGCGTAACATGAACTAGTGAGCTAGATCATGAGACGTATACTAGTAGACTTGCCCATCTTTGGTTGTTACTTAATTGTGGAATTCAGTGCATTATGATGCTCTCACTATTTGGTTAAAAGAGGTTTGGTGGTAGGAGTCGTTTTCTCATTATACGTTTTTGTACGTTTATTGGAATTTCGGTAGTTTGGCTTTGATTTATATGATCTCCATTGTATACTTTGCTTGGTAATAATATTTGACATTAGTGGTCTTATAATATTAATATTTATGTATATTCTCTGACTTGTAAGTATATATTTAATTTTAATAATATTTAATTACTTATTTATTCATTTTATTGATTTATTTACTAAATAATTCCTTAAAAATACTTTTAAGTGTCATAATTGCCTTTATAAATTATGAATAATTTCATTTGAATTATCTTCTGATATACATGCTCCTTAATTTATAATTTCATGATTTATACTTTTATTTGTGTATTTTCCATTTATTTTAATGATAATATTTAATTAATTATTTTTACTTAATTATTTATCTTTAAATTATGTAACACATGTCTCTTGCCTTTTAACTATTTTTCTCCAGTAGGTTTTAGTTATTTTTATCAATGGTTAAGATGATTTAACCCCATTCTTGATTTACATAATTTATTTATTGATTTTTATGTCTTTTAATTACCATTTAAATTCAATAATTCATGGAAATTCTTAGGAATCATCACTAAACATTTTGGTCAAAAATCCCAGGCCTTTTAGGCAACTTTTATCAATAAAAATTCATATAAATTCAACCTCTCTTGTGTCTTGCTTATTTTGAGGATTTTAAACTTAAAAATCGTTTACCGAAATAGTGATTTTAGCCTCATTTCTTAGGCAATTAAAGTGCTTCAAAAGGGGTTTTCATTCTTGTTTCATTATTTCCAGAAAGTTCATCATATTTTGGTGTCCAAAATCGTGATAGTGGTGGTGGTGTGATGTGTGCAATTTAGTGCTTTCGGTTAGTGATTATTTGACCCGAAAATGTGATTTTTGAGCTTATTGTTGTCATGAACCAAAAGATCTGAGTTTTATACTTTTATTTCAACTTATTTTCCAGTAGGTATATCATATTTCCTTGGCCATAAGATTATGGTGCATGTGTGTGCTCAAAATGCATTTTTGCGTGTTTTCGGTTTATGATTTCTAGCTTATTTTAACATGTTTTGGTCCAAGCTTTGTCTCTTTGTTATTTCATTAATTTTTCCAGAATATTAACATCATTATTAACATATTTTTTACTTATAACAAGTCCATATCCATCTCAT
This sequence comes from Erigeron breviscapus, assembly GCA_034093135.1. Classification (NCBI taxonomy): domain Eukaryota; kingdom Viridiplantae; phylum Streptophyta; class Magnoliopsida; order Asterales; family Asteraceae; genus Erigeron; species Erigeron breviscapus. The sequence goes on from CM067167.1 coordinate 10,566,171, forward strand.
AATCCAACAAAAGATCCAACTTTCTTAAATCTAGCATACATGCATTCAAATCAACACTTTTTAATACCAACTTTTATGGATCTAACATTCAACAACATAAAAACATCTTTTTAATAAAAATCTCAGAAATATATTCTTCAAAATATACAAAAACATATAGATCTATCAAAAGGAAATTCACTTTAAAAGCTACTAATCTATAACAACACTTTTGGGTCTTAAACTTGTTGAATCCTTGGATTTTTCTTCTTAGATTCGACATGCATGAGCATGGAAAGAAAGATCGAACATCGAACCCTGGCTGTGGACCTTCCTCCTATCACTGGTGATGCCTTGCTGAACACCAGACTTCCTCCAAGAAGCTTATTTGAGGAAGGAAGAGTGATAGAGAGTCCTGCTGGCATTTTCTTCACAAATTTTCAGAATAATCAGCTGTTCTTTCGCCTATCTGAAATAGAAAAGGCGTCCACTGGGTTCATTCTAAGCATAAGAAGAAGATGTGCTGAAACGACCAACAACAGATGTTGTTCAAAACTGGTGGTGCTGAAGCATTGTATAGACAGAAACATGCTGAAGTTGAGCAACAGCTCAGTGAGAAAAGAAAGAAGTTTGATGAAGAAAAAGCCAAGTGGTTAAAGCATATGGAGGACAGGAAAAGGCCTCAAAGAATAATTGCTGCTGAAGCCTTCAAAGCTGACATGGGTCGTAAGACAAACCTGAAGATCCTAAGAGAAGGTGCTGACAAGCCTGTCAAACTTGAAGGGGTCAAAGCTACCACCTTAAGTGCCTCCGAGTGGTTTGAGGTTTACATGATAATAAAAGACAAGAAGGCTGACAGCTATGCTCAGCTTCAAAAAATGCTAAAGGAGTACTTTGAGAAGGCCAGGGAGTATGAAACCAAGTTCAAAGCAGACTTGCCCATGCTGAGGCAAGTGTTTGGTACTCCAGCAGCTATCTCCACCTCAGCAGGAAGAAAAGCTCAAAGGAAAAGAAAGATCGAACATCGAACCCTGGCTGTGGACCTTCCTCCTATCACTGGTGATGCCTTGCTGAACACCAGACTTCCTCCAAGAAGCTTATTTGAGGAAGGAAGAGTGATAGAGAGTCCTGCTGGCATTTTCTTCACAAATTTTCAGAATAATCAGCTGTTCTTTCGCCTATCTGAAATAGAAAAGGCGTCCACTGGGTTCATTCTAAGCATAAGAAGAAGATGTGCTGAAACGACCAACAACAGATGTTGTTCAAAACTGGTGGTGCTGAAGCATTGTATAGACAGAAACATGCTGAAGTTGAGCAACAGCTCAGTGAGAAAAGAAAGAAGTTTGATGAAGAAAAAGCCAAGTGGTTAAAGCATATGGAGGACAGGAAAAGGCCTCAAAGAATAATTGCTGCTGAAGCCTTCAAAGCTGACATGGGTCGTAAGACAAACCTGAAGATCCTAAGAGAAGGTGCTGACAAGCCTGTCAAACTTGAAGGGGTCAAAGCTACCACCTTAAGTGCCTCCGAGTGGTTTGAGGTTTACATGATAATAAAAGACAAGAAGGCTGACAGCTATGCTCAGCTTCAAAAAATGCTAAAGGAGTACTTTGAGAAGGCCAGGGAGTATGAAACCAAGTTCAAAGCAGACTTGCCCATGCTGAGGCAAGTGTTTGGTACTCCAGCAGCTATCTCCACCTCAGCAGGAAGAAAAGCTCAAAGGAAAAGAAAGATCGAACATCGAACCCTGGCTGTGGACCTTCCTCCTATCACTGGTGATGCCTTGCTGAACACCAGACTTCCTCCAAGAAGCTTATTTGAGGAAGGAAGAGTGATAGAGAGTCCTGCTGGCATTTTCTTCACAAATTTTCAGAATAATCAGCTGTTCTTTCGCCTATCTGAAATAGAAAAGGCGTCCACTGGGTTCATTCTAAGCATAAGAAGAAGATGTGCTGAAACGACCAACAACAGATGGTTTATCAGCAAATTGGATGAGGAACTGGTTAAGCCTCACAGATATAATGACCCAGCAGTTCAAATGGCCAAGCAAGAACATGCTTGGGAGCATGAAGCCGAAAATCTGTAGATGTCTTATAAATGTAAATGTTGTATGTATCAGCTTGTAATGTTTAAAGTTGATATATAAGACATCTTTTCATCATTCCTTTATTCTTATCAAGTCTATTCTACTCAGCAAGTCTTCTCAGCGAATAGGGGGAGATTGTTGAGTCAAGGATTCGCTGACCAGACTTGGTCGCTGACGTGAGTCGTCAGCAAGTCATCAGCGAGTCAATGACTCTCGTCAGCGGGTGGTTTACTTTCCAAGTTGTGTGTCAAGACGGGAAGTTTTCAAACCACAAGAAGACAAGAAGTCACATGGTGGTTCTTCCAACTGAATATCACCTTATATGGCAAAGGTACAGTTGGGACCAAAACAAGGGTTTTATCTTTCATACCCGTTTTGGTAAAGAAGACAAAGGCTCCTGGATCCAAGTACAACGAGCCTATGAGAAGTCGACAACCACCATTCTATCACGATCATTGTAAGGCTGTGTTGCCTAATTCCTCCCCTATATAAAGCAACACAGCCGCATCATTTATCCTTTGTGTTTGTCACCACAAAGTGTGTGTCACTTTATTTTCTCTCTTGTAATTGCTTAAGTTTATAGAGTGTCTAGACTTAGCAATTATTTAGTTCATTTGTATTCTTGTAAGACAAGTTGTAATATCGACCATGTATTCATCGTTTAATCAATGATACATATGATTAGACTTGCTTAGATATTTGCATTTGAACTTATTCTTGTTCATGTTCTTTACTTTCTTGTCTAGATAAAACAAATGTAAATGCTGTATGTATCAGCTTGTAATGTTTAAAGTTGATATATAAGACATCTTTTCATCATTCCTTTATTCTTATCAAGTCTATTCTACTCAGCAAGTCTTCTCAGCGAATAGGGGGAGATTGTTGAGTCAAGGATTCGCTGACCAGACTTGGTCGCTGACGTGAGTCGTCAGCAAGTCATCAGCGAGTCAATGACTCTCGTCAGCGGGTGGTTTACTTTCCAAGTTGTGTGTCAAGACGGGAAGTTTTCAAACCACAAGAAGACAAGAAGTCACATGGTGGTTCTTCCAACTGAATATTACCTTATATGGCAAAGGTACAGTTGGGACCAAAACAAGGGTTTTATCTTTCATACCCGTTTTGGTAAAGAAGACAAAGGCTCCTGGATCCAAGTACAACGAGCCTATGAGAAGTCGACAACCACCATTCTATCACGATCATTGTAAGGCTGTGTTGACCTAATTCCTCCCCTATATAAAGCAACACAGCCGCATCATTTATCCTTTGTGTTTGTCACCACAAAGTGTGTGTCACTTTATTTTCTCTCTTGTAATTGCTTAAGTTTATAGAGTGTCTAGACTTAGCAATTATTTAGTTCATTTGTATTCTTGTAAGACAAGTTGTAATATCGACCATGTATTCATCGTTTAATCAATGATACATATGATTAGACTTGCTTAGATATTTGCATTTGAACTTATTCTTTTTCATGTTCTTTACTTTCTTGTCTAGATAAAACAAATATAAGTGTGCAAATTGTGGACTGTCATGGTTCAATTGGCTCGAAAAACCCGACGCTTAATGGTTTAACTATGTATTGCTTTCATTGCATTTTAGCCAGGAAAATTTGCATCACCACAGTCCCCTCACCTTCGCCACCATACTGCCACTGTAGTCCGCCATCGCTATCACTTTGTCACTAGAAAAAACGCGCAGGTGGTGGTTTTCTTCAGATATGTGTTTTTGATTTATTGTTAGAAAGAAAGAAATGAAGAGATCAGAAAGAAAAGGGGGAAAGTGGGATAGTTCACAGATAATCATCATAATTTGTTCCTGTTTTTATAATAGGGTTTTTTTTATGTATTTTTTTATATTTGTAGATTTATAAATATTTGTGATGGTTTGATTTGATTGTAAATTTGAAAATAGAAATGAGAAAGCAAAAGAGATGGAAATGATATGCAGACATAATGATGATGATGATGAAAGAATTTATAGATATTTACGGTTTTGGTCCTTTGAAAATGAAAAGACTGAAATACCCATCACGTGCAGGTCACGTGATGGGTAAATAAACGTCCGTTTGGAATTGGACCAAAAGCGTTGACGGAGCAAAGTTTTTTGGACCAAAACGGTAATATATGAAAGGTAGGGATGAAAACGGTAATTTTTAACCCTCGACAGGGACCAAAAGTGTAATTAACTCAAAAGAAAAATAATGGAACAAGGGTCAAATAAACATCAAACAGAGATATTTCAGTGAATTAATTAATGGGAATTTAATTTAATTTAATAATGACAGGGGAACAAAAGTGATTAAAATAAAGAGAGAAATTACATTAAAAAGTGATTCTTATTTTCTTTTTTCGTATTTGCGATCAAAAAGGTGAGATTTTTAATTCAAGAAAGTGATTCTTGAAAATAACACATCAAAGAATAAATATTCAAAAGCTAAGTCATGATGACATTCATAATTATTTTACTACTTTTTGGGTGTAAAAATTTGGGAGTTTTTGTTTTTATTTTATTTTTAAAATTTTTAATTAGTAAAAAAGTTTTGTACTGGTTTGAAATTGTGGATGAAGAAAATTTTACATAAATATGTCTAGTAATATGTCTATTTTATTTATTTATTGACATATTTTTTATACGGTATTTTTATTCGTTTTAAGGGACTGTTTGATAAAGGTTTTAAAAACTTAAAAGCTTCGAACTTTTAAAAATAAACCCTTTTATAAATAATACCTCTGTTTGGATATGCTTTGAAAATAAAAACTCCAGCCCCAAAAAGCTTTTAAAAACCCCGAAAAGTCTTTTAAAATAAAAACTTGTATAAGAATAGTTGAAACATGTCCCTAGCTCCTAGCCCCTATTACAAGCTCTAGTTCCAAACCCTTAACCATTGCTCCAACTCAAAACTTTTGTGCCAAACATACCTTTAATCTCCACCATTAATTTTGACATATATTTACATCTTTTTATTAGACATATCTTTAGGCTTTTACTTATGCACATCAAACATTCTCATAATCAATTTTCTTTTGAAAAGGTGATGTAAATGTGAAAGATGAATGGTTGATTATGCACATCAAACATTCTCCTAGTTCAATCAAGGTATCCGTTGAAGCTTATGTCCCCATGTAAAGTTTTAAAAATGCGGGTTCATTTCTTCGGTGTGTCTAGATCATGTGATGATTAGGATGAAGGTATTATACCGACATCCTATAGGTTATACGGGGTGAATCGATGAGTATCCAATTGTGATACAAGATTAGAATTCTCTCCATAACCCTTTCTTTGTTTGTATATTACTCCAACTTTTTAGTGTTGAAATATGATGGGTAAAAACTTTATAAACTATAAAATGTTAAATAGTTTAAAACATCTCTTTCTCTTTGTGAACGGTTAAGGGTTTTTCATATATACATTCTTTCTTTCATTCTAATAGTTTTTGCTTCTTTTTTTTTCGAACGACAAAAATATTATTAATAAAACGTGACCACTAGCAAGTTACTAGCAATCACATATATAAGTCAGATACATAACCAAAAACTTACAGTACCAAACTAAATAGTTTTTGCTTCTTATTTTAAAGGATATTATTTAAGTTCATTTGTTTAAAAGCTTTCATTGGTTTTCAAAAAGTATCTTCTGATTAAGAATTTATTTTTCAAAAAACTTAGAAAGTTTTGGTGTCTTAAATAAAATTGTTTAAACCTGATAAGTTATTAAAAACTCTTTATAGTTTCATAGTCTTAAATCCGGTCAGGCCGTTAGGTGACTGATTATTTTGGATCGATTTCGATAAGTTTGAACTTTGTTAATCAGAATAACATGTATATGTACAATACAACAAAAACAAACATTTATGAGAAGTTTTGAACGTTTAGCTTGACTATTCTTCGTTATTATCAACAAAATGTTGACAATAATGACTGGCAATTTAAGACAAAAGGTAAAGTAAAGTGATAAACATGAAATCAATAGCGAACTATTGGATCAATCACCATCACTTTCTTGAATACTTTGAAAACAAGACAAAGTAATGGTCATTTTTGTTGGCTTCTAAACCCAAACCAGCCTGTTTGATAGGGTCTTTTGGCACCCACAATAACTGCCCTCACTATCACTCTAGCACGAGCACAAGTGCACAACTGCAACCCTCCAAAAAGAGAATTGATATTCCTACCAATAGTTTTGATTAATTTACCACCGTGTACAAGTAATATAACATACTGTACTAGTATATGATACATGGATGTGGTAAATTCATTAAAAGATGTGAACTAATATCACCTCCCCTCCAAAAATACCCATCGCTTTGAATTAAAATAATATGTTACATGTAAACTTGAAAATGAATTGTATTTAAGTCCATTTTTAATCCATGTTATATTGCTATGTATCTTTCATAAAGTTTATGTATATATATTTTTTCAAGTTTTCCCATTTTCAAAAATTAATAGTTGTATCCATGTTATTCCATACTTTCAATATGTGATGGTGGATAAGTTTCGATTTTTTCAAAATGTCAATCTAAATCGAATTTAATAACAAAAACTTCACATACAAAATGTCCAAGCATGCTGGTCAAATAAGCAACGTGTCAGCAAATTTTTTTTTGATATAACGAGCCAGTATATTGAAGTCATTTTGCATCTAACCCAACATATTATCATCATCCAATTAAACATACATACATACATACATACATACATATGGGTAAAAAAAAAAAAAAGTGGCCTACAAAATCGGTATGCACACAACATACTCATGAACAAACTGGATAGGTATTTTGATGGATATTTCGTAACCCCAACCATGACACACTGAAAAAACAATATGCAATTGGTGAAACACGTTGTCATTGGAAATGACCTAAAATTCAATTAGTACATTTTATATACATAGGTTAAGTAAAATCGTAGTTTTGTTGTTAATAGGTTTGATCAAAGCATTGAAGTGATATTCATTATTATAATCGATGTTTTAAAATAAGTGTCAAAATTTTATCTAGTGAAATAAGTATTCATTTTTAAAATTTTAATTAATCAAATTATTATTTAAAAAAATAATATCCTATCAATTGATATTCACTTCTCTAAAGTTGTGTCAATTCCATAATCAACTATTTTTGAACCATACAAAAGATATAACATTAAAATTTGCTCTTAAAATCACAAATATAAATTTACAAACTTGTACTAAAGTTAGAATCGGGATTATAATAAAAATATAAATATTAAAATTAAAATATAAAGCTAAATATACAAGTGACTTGAAACTAAGTATAAATTTGCACTTTAAAACATACAACAAGTGTAAATTTATAAGGTGGATTGGATTACGAATTTGGACAACTGGACCGCCATATTCCAAGTTTCGAAGACAAAGCAAACCGAAAACAACGACCAACCCAAAAAGCAACCCGACCCGGTGACCTGGCCCACCCAACTGTTACTCCCGCCCGTCGTCGTTTCCTTCTTCAATAATCAACTATCGGCATAAAACTAATGTAATGCAATATTGTCATTCAAATCCCAAAATCCAACCGAAATTGCGGGCATTTTGATTTTTCAAGATATGACGGCGGCCAAGGGGGATCACCGCAACACAAAATTTATGTTTTACGACGTCGTTTCTGGTGCCTCTGCAGGTATATATACATACATACACACTTTTAAATTTAATTTCTCTTTTTAAGAAATTTCTATTTGTTTTTACTTACTAAATTATGAGTTTATGACACTTTAATACGAAATATATTTATGCATATATACGCTTTCAAATCAATTTAAAAAGAGTTCCAAATGTGATACGTAATGGATTAGGTGCTATAGCTGCCACTTTCGTATGCCCATTAGATGTGATCAAAACTCGGCTTCAAGTACACGGCCTGCCCGATATAACTTATGGACACAAAGGTAGTTTAAATTTGGTATCGTTAAGAATTTTCGTTATGTACTAAGCTGCATTGTTGAAATATGTGAGAATTTAGTGTTGTTTTGATAATTGATATGATCATTTTGGCTGGTTATTATAGGTGGTGTTATTGTTATAAGTATGCAAAATATTGTAAAAAAATAATATCCTATCAATTGATATTCACTTCTCTAAAGTTGTGTCAATTCCATAATCAACTATTTTTGAACCATACAAAAGATATAACATTAAAATTTGCTCTTAAAATCACAAATATAAATTTACAAACTTGTACTAAAGTTAGAATCGGGATTATAATAAAAATATAAATATTAAAATTAAAATATAAAGCTAAATATACAAGTGACTTGAAACTAAGTATAAATTTGCACTTTAAAACATACAACAAGTGTAAATTTATAAGGTGGATTGGATTACGAATTTGGACAACTGGACCGCCATATTCCAAGTTTCGAAGACAAAGCAAACCGAAAACAACGACCAACCCAAAAAGCAACCCGACCCGGTGACCTGGCCCACCCAACTGTTACTCCCGCCCGTCGTCGTTTCCTTCTTCAATAATCAACTATCGGCATAAAACTAATGTAATGCAATATTGTCATTCAAATCCCAAAATCCAACCGAAATTGCGGGCATTTTGATTTTTCAAGATATGACGGCGGCCAAGGGGGATCACCGCAACACAAAATTTATGTTTTACGACGTCGTTTCTGGTGCCTCTGCAGGTATATATACATACATACACACTTTTAAATTTAATTTCTCTTTTTAAGAAATTTCTATTTGTTTTTACTTACTAAATTATGAGTTTATGACACTTTAATACGAAATATATTTATGCATATATACGCTTTCAAATCAATTTAAAAAGAGTTCCAAATGTGATACGTAATGGATTAGGTGCTATAGCTGCCACTTTCGTATGCCCATTAGATGTGATCAAAACTCGGCTTCAAGTACACGGCCTGCCCGATATAACTTATGGACACAAAGGTAGTTTAAATTTGGTATCGTTAAGAATTTTCGTTATGTACTAAGCTGCATTGTTGAAATATGTGAGAATTTAGTGTTGTTTTGATAATTGATATGATCATTTTGGCTGGTTATTATAGGTGGTGTTATTGTTATAAGTATGCAAAATATTGTTAGGAAAGGAGTGAGAGGATTGTATCGAGGCCTTTCGCCAACGATAGCCCGCACTACTTCCGACATGGGCGGTGAGTGTAACACTAGTGGTTTAGAAAAGTTAGCTTCTCAGGTGTTATAATTTTGAACAAGATTCGTTTTTTTTAACTGATAGATTTTATCTACATATTGGTTTACTTTGCTGTTTATGGGCATTTCAAAGAGCTTCTTCATTCACATGGTCGGTGATTAATTAGTCGAATGGTTTATCAAAACAGTATAAGAATCAATAACACTAAGTATGACTTGGATACTTAAACACCACCACGATTAATCAAATTGGCGAAAGAAGATGTTATTAGTGATAAAGCAACAACACCACACTAGCTAAGAACAATCAACTATCAACTCCTTTTTGAGTATGAACACTCTTGATTAGCTTCAGAATCTGATGTTTATTTCAAATATGAGATATGTTTCCAATACAACTTGGGAGCCTTTATATAAGAGGCTGGAACAAATAGATTAATTCTTGCTTTGAGAACGAAAGATCTAAAGTCTCAGGAAAGATTAAAAGCTGGAAAATAATTAAGGAAATACTAATGGAACTGGTTAGGGTAAAGACTCAAATAACTGACTTGAATGAGTCAAGCTTTATGCTCTTCATGGGCTGAACTAAACTTCGTTGGGCTGCCAGTAGATTAGGTTCTTTCCTTCAAAATACTTGAACCCAAATATGGCTTCAGAATCTAAATCTGGTCCGACACAAGTATGACACAAAAAATGAGCTTGTTGTGTATTACTTGATGCCCCAGCATCATTTACTATATCTTATCTTTCAACTTATTTAGCAGAATTATTATTATTTTTTGTTTCTTTTTATTGTGTGTGTTGTAATATATGTAGCTGATAGCAGTGGCCAACTTAGCTTTGGTGCCAACATGATAGCTGCTTTGGGTGCTGGTGCAGCGACTGCAATTGTCACAAATCCGTTGTGGGTTGTTAAACGAGTTTACAAGTAGGGTCATTTATACTTCTTTTTTTTACTGGCTCAAAGTTTGATAAGTTTTTAAATTATTGATGGACTGTCTAAGATATTTCTGTTAATGATAAATTAAGAGAATCTTGTGGATCATAGTAATAGGTTGACTATGTTAGAATATAAGCATATAAACCAGTGTTGTCAAAGGCGAGCGCCTCTTGCGCCTAGGCGCAAAAGGCGGGCGAGGCGCACCTCCAGCGCCTGAAACCCTAGGCCCAAGTCGACCATGAAAAAAGCGGTCAACGACGGTCAACTGTGGTGGTCAACGGCGGTCAAATGGTCAAATGGGTCAAGATTCGACCAAATCATTCAAGATCCGGCCAAATCGTGGCTAGATCTAATTTTCTTCGGCCAAATCGTGGCTAGATCTAGATCTAATGTTTTCCGGCCAAAATGAGTGACCATAGTTGTTTAAGAAGATAAAAGAAGAGAGAGAATATAAAATGGGGGGAAGAAGACAAAGAATATAGTTAGTGCGCTTTTTTTTTCCAGGCGTGCGCTTTTTTTGCGCCTCTCGCCTTCGCCCTATTTTGGGTCTTTGCGCTTTGAGATCGCCTTCGCTTTTGACAACTATGATATAAACATATAACAATACACGAGTACGCAGCGGAAAGAAACGTATATGCAATACTATTAATTAACAAAGTAGGAATCGGATATGTACCTTTTAGCGTAAGCTTCCAATAATATTAATAATAATATAATTATTATTATTAGGGTTTAAAGTAAAACCCCTCTACGATCGCACACTTGACACCCCTATGTATGTATGCTAGTACCCGATCACGAACTCACAACCCCTTGTGTATAATATTCCCTAAAGTCAAACTTAAATCCCAAAACCCTTTTGATTGAAGCTTACGGCCGAAACCAATAAAGAGAAAAAGAGAAGGTTTTAAATAGGTTTTATAAATCAAATTATCACACAAAACCTTTAACCCTTAACCCCTATATATAGGGATAAATGTTAGGGTTTAAAACTTGATGGACAAGTTTAGTCAAGGCCTAAAAGCCTTGTAAATTTCGGCCCCCCATAGGATTAATTAGAGCCCAACTCTAATTCCTAATTTACAATTAAGTCCTTCTCTTTTAATTAATAAACATATTTAACTTTTAACGATCGTTTATTAATCATTTCGTGATCATATTAATTAATATATTACAATAACATATTAATTAATTACATAGAGTATACGTGTCATTTTGTGTGACCCCGTAGGCTTAAATAATTTCCGGACATGCGTTTATTTAACGTGATCACATTCCAACAGCTCCCACTTGAGCATGTTATATAAAGGCAATAACATTGGTTAGCGTCTAGCAACACGCCAATGCTCCCGAAAATATTTAAGTATAGTTTCTTAAAGTATCATTTGAAATGGTTTCGGAGTTTATTATCCCTTTGTTTCAGATACCTTGTTAATTATGGATATGGATCGATGTCATTCCATAATTTAACGATTCTGTTTCTCATTTTTACAACTAATTAAGATTACCAAATTAATCGAGACAACCTCTGGAGTTCATTTGGGTATGGCCATACAAACATCTTAATTAATTAATGAGGGGCCCAAATGGTATCATTCTTCAGTTGCAAATTGAAGGAACAAATCCTATTTTGACTACACGTGTTAGTCATGTCGTTTCACTACATTTCTGAAAATAGCCCTTTATTACTACCTTATTCAGGATAGTTAGAACTATATCAAGAAAATGCAATCCACACATGCATAACCTGCTTGTATCTCAAGTCTAAGGATAAATAAAGCAACCATTTCACGAATTTCACTCAATGACGCCGATCCATAAAGTGATGATTCGTTAAGTGGGGTAGTCCGATATGCATCTCTATGGATATCATGTGAGTTTGGTAGGACCATCTTCAAATATTCCCAAAAATATTTACCAATCACTCAGATTTGTCTTAGTTTAACTATATTCCCATATAGTTAATCGACAATGGACATTTAGAATATTTTAAAATATTCATGGATTAAACATGCAAATATAGGATACAATCATTATTGAAATGAAAACACACATACCAAGTATTTGAATTCATTTATTGAAATAATAATTGTTTAAACATCCCTTATCCAAATACCAATCACAGATTTACATGATATAACTAGCAAATTTAAGTCCAATGCCCTTGGCACGCTTAAATACCTTTGTAAAAGGATCAACTAAGTTATAATCTGTGTGAACTTTGAGTATCTTGATTTCTCCTAGTTCGATTTGTTCACGTGCATAGTGATATCGTCTAGGATAATGTCTGGCACCTTTCTGAACTCCAGGTTCATTGGCAATAAAGATTGCACCAGTATTGTAGCAATACATATATAAAGGTGTGTTATTTGAGGGCATCACGTTAAAACCCAAAAATAAACTTCCTAATCCAGACAACTTTCATGGCTTCTTAAGTCCATAAATGGACCTTTGAAGCTTGCACACTTTGTTGGGATATTTTAGATCGACAAAACCTTATGCTTGAACCATATAGACTTCCTTGTCTAGATAACCATTCAAGAAAGCGGTTTTGACATCCATTTGCCATATCTCAAAGTCATAGTACGCTGCTATGGCTAAGATGATCCTAATAGCTCTTATGTCCGCTACGGGAGAAAAGGTCTCCTCATAGTCAACTCCGTAAAGTTGAGTATAGCCTTTCGCCACAAGACGAGCTTTATAGGTGTGTACATTTCCATCCATGTCGGTCTTTTTCTTGAAGATCCATTTACACCCAACGGTTCTACCATTAGGTGGAAGATCAACCAAGCTCCAAACTTGATTATCTTTCATGGATTTCATTTTCACATTCGCAGCTTCAAGCCATTTGTCAGATTCTGGATCTGATAATGCAGCTTTGATATGAATCTGCTGGAATGATATGAAATAAAAGTATAAGGGTGTTAAGTGTGTTTTTTAATAATTGTTTCTTATTCTTGGTAACTACTTGTTCTCCAAGATTAGGTCAAGTCTGTCTACAAATAAGGCTGCCAGCCATTAGGGTTAGGTGAGGAGATTATTATTGATTGTTCTTAGGAACTAGGGCTGCTGGGGCATTAATCCAGATAGGGCTACTGGGGCATTAATCCAGATTATCAATAAATCTAACAGCCGACTTTGGCTGGCTTTCTTTGTGTTATCCTCTTTGTTTTCTCGCTTATTTTCTGTTTTATCAGTTGATACATATCAATTGGTATCAGAGACCTCAATCCTCTTGACTGTGGGTTAGAGAGCAACATCTTTGAAATTGACAAAGAAGTGCGATGGAGCAGTTAATGGCATTCAAACAGGAAGGTATTGTTATTGATTACTGCAATTCGTTTCAAATATTATTTGATCAGGTTAGAAATTTGGAAGAAATTTCTGAATTCTACGGCATATACCTATTCATCAATGGGTTAAAACCTGAAATCAAGGAAATATTTGATGAGTGGCATCAATATAGCTGCATTAAGGTGAAAGATGCGATTTCATTAGCTTTAAAAATTGATTCCAATGGCTTGCAAGATTCTTTCTCTCCATTCGATTCTAATTCTTCTTTTCATAACCAAGATTTGGAGTTTGATATCAATAGTACTCTTGGGGAATTGATGAAAGATAATGAGTTCTTTATGAATGGAAAGATTCAAGCAACGATTGTAGAAGTTGAGGATGATGAAGTCGACAACCATGAAGAAATCTTAGATGCATTATTATATAATGATGAACCTGATCGATCCATCAACAATGAAGATCAGGGTGTCTTCTTGGAGTTACACATCAGCCATGAACCACGTGTTAAACCAGCGGTGGTGGATGAGGATCAGTTGAATGTTAATCCTATCAAACCTACGGCTATCATGGTGGTGTCAGAAGAATTAGGTCATCACTTCATTGAAAACAATGAGGCTACCTGGGTGCTACTGAAAGTTTTACCTAATCAACCTGCCACTGAACCTGATATGAAGTTGAAGTGTCAGTTTAATGATTTTATCGAGCAGTCTTCTAAGAACTCTACCTGTTATGAGCTTAAGGAATGGTTGGAAGACAAATCCAAGATTGAGTATGTGTTACAACCATATGATCAACTAGCTTTGGAATTTCAAGTCATCATATGGGATCCGGGAATCACCTGAAGCAATTTTTGAAGCCACACCTTGAGTACAAGGTGTGTTTTGGGGGCGAGAGTAATGATATGAATCTGCTGGAATGATATGAAATAAAAGTATAAGGGTGTTAAGTGTGTTTTTTAATAATTGTTTCTTATTCTTGGTAACTACTTGTTCTCCAAGATTAGGTCAAGTCTGTCTACAAATAAGGCTGCCAGCCATTAGGGTTAGGTGAGGAGATTATTATTGATTGTTCTTAGGAACTAGGGCTGCTGGGGCATTAATCCAGATAGGGCTACTGGGGCATTAATCCAGATTTATGGCAATTAATCCAGATAGGGCTATGGGGCATTAATCCAGATAGGGCTATGGGGCATTAATCCAGATAGGGCTACTGGGGCATTAATCCAGATAGGGTATGGGGCATTAATCCAGATAGGGCTACTGGGGCATTAATCCAGATAGGGTATGGGGCATTAATCCAGATAGGGCTACTGGGGCATTAATCCAGATAGGGCTGCTGGGGCATTAATCCAGATAGGGCTACTGGGGCATTAATCCAGATTATCAATAAATCTAACAGCCGACTTTGGCTGGCTTTCTTTGTGTTATCCTCTTTGTTTTCTCGCTTATTTTCTGTTTTATCAGTTGATACATATCACTTTGAAATTAGGAGGTTCATTTAAATCTCCTAATACGTGTTCTTCAGACTCAACCATAAGATTTAATCTTTCACGAGCACGTATTGTCCTTGAGGACCTACGAATTGGAATCGCTTCATCTTCAACTTGAAGTTCATGAGATTCATCTCTTTGAACATTTTCCCCCCCAAGTTGATGATTGCTAGTATTTTCAGAAGTTGACACATCTTCTCCTTGAGTCTCATCAAGCTTGACAATCCTCCCACTGTTTTCTTGAGATATGAGATTCTTTTCAAAGAACTCAGCATATCGAGATATTTTAACAGTGTTGTCGGTAGGAAAGTAGAAGTAGTAACCCATCGTTTCCTTTGGGTATCCTACAAAGATGCACTTAACAGATCTAGGTTCAAGTTTGTCAGGCGTATCTCTTTTCACAAGTGCCTCACAACCCCAGACCTTTAAGTAAGACAAATTGGGAACACTCCCATGCCACAATTCATGCGGTGTCTTGTCAAACTTCTTGGTTGGAACCATTCTAGAGCATAATCCCAAAACGAAAATGGGAGAGTCGTAAGGTTCATCATTGATCTAACCATGTTCAACAAGGTTCGATTTCTCCTCTCAGATATACCATTATATAGGAGTAAGCTCTTGGATAAATCCACAAGCCTTTAGATAATCCTTAAACTCTTGGCTTAAGTATTCTCCACCTCGATCCGAACGAAGAATCTTGATGGTTTTACCGAGTTGATTTTCTACTTCATTTTTAAACTCTTTGAATGTTTGAAGACTTCATGTTTATGTTTAAGCAAGTAAACATAACCATAATGACTGAAATCATTCATAAAAAAAATGATGAAGTAGCTAGCACCTTTCCTTGACACATGTCTAAATGGCCACATACATCGGTATGTATAAGTCCAAGTAGCTCTTTAGCCCTCCTCCGTTTAATGTGGAAAAGATTTTCTTGTCATCTTGCCGGAAACACAAGACACGCATTTGTCAAATGATTCATCATTTGATTGTAAGATCCCTTCACTTTGAAGACTTTCAATGCGTTTCTTGCCAACGTAATGCCAAAGACACGCATTCATCAAATGATTCATCATTTGATTGTAAGATCCCTTCACTTTGAAGTCTTTCAATGCGTTTCTTGACAAAATAAACAAGATGACAATGTCAAAGATAGGTAGAGTCCAAGTTAGACTTGACTCTTTTGCTTTTGAATTATCATTTGAATCACATCAACACTTATAATTCAATTGAGAAGATACTTGAAGAACTGGTTAAACCAGCTTGCTTCTTAGGACAATTCCTCTTCCAGTGTCTCACTTCAGCACAGTGATGACAAGCCTGGTCTTTAGCCGGATGCTCTTTTCCGCCGTAGGGGTCTTTTAAGGTTTCGAGACTAAAGTACTTTGCTTTCCCTTACCAAAGTTCTTGCCCTTAGCTTTCGGTTGTTTTCCTTTCTAAACCTTTCCCCCCTTGATCATAAGAACTTGGGGTGTCTCAGATTTCTTGGGAAGGTTTTCTCATACTCAATTAACATGGCATGAGATTTAGCTATGATTTTGCTCATGTTGTGCATATTGTAATTGCGCATACAACTCTCAAAATCCCTTGAAAAGGAATTTAAGAATCATGCCAATAGCAATAGGCAGAGGATATACATAGTTTAGCCTTTCCAAGTGCTCAAAGTAACTCTTCATCTTGAGTACATGAGCGCTTACCGGTTTCCCATACTCGTATTTCAAACATGGAGTGATTCAATTAGCTCAAGTAATTCAACTCTAGTTTGTTTTTCGTACATAGACTTGAGTTCTCTGATCATATCATACGAATTTTACAATTCGAACTGTTTTTTGAAACTCGGGAGTCATCAAACAAGCAACCTCATTATGTCTATCATACTGAGTATTATATGCTTCCAACTGCACAGCAGTGGCACTCGCATCAGGGATAGCGGGCATCTGAGTTTCAAGGACATCAGTTTTCTTTTCAACTCTTAGAACGATTCTCAATTGACAAAACAACCATTGAAATTGGTTTCAGAAAGTTTTTTCCTTTCTAGCATCGACCTGAAAGCCGATTGGTGTATGTTTTGTGAAGGATTTGTTGCCATTTACAAAACAGATTCAAGTTCAATTATCGGTATTTTCGATAATAATCCTTAAGAAATATAATTTACCCATGTTAAATTCATTTAACAATTAATTTCTTTAAGGCTAGGATCCAATTGACATACCATCATTTCATCAGCTAGAAATGACGTACTCAAAAGGTAAGTAACGAGTAATAATTGCATTACTAGTGCAACTCCTAGATTTATGGGACTTACAACAACACTTTAAAGGGGTGTTAAGTGTTTTGTAAACATGTTTTGTCTCATCTTATGCCACGGGTCAAGGATCTCACCTCTTAACTCGCTTTAAGTCGCCCAATTAAGAACATGTAAATAGTCTACCACCGGTCTCACGATGGAGTAGTAATTTACCTTGTTAGATACAATTCACCTACGGTCTCACGTAGAGCAAAAAGCACTTGCAAGTGTTCTTAGCAAAGTGGGTGGCAAAGACTTAACTTTGAATGGGTAATGCATTTGATGTGAATCAAAAGTTTATGTATGAAGACTCATGCAAATCTTCATAACATAATGTTTAATAAAATCATTTTTATAGTCTTAGCAACACAAAAGAGCTTGGTAGCTCCATTTGAACGCACAAAGAAGCGCAAGAGCAAAGGTTTGCGATAGACACAATTAAAAACCCGCTCTTTTAGGAGGCTAGCGCACTCCGACTTATACCTCTCTTAGAGTTTGTTCAAATGGGTGAGCCGGTGTATCTAATGGTTGTAAGACTCCAATTTTATTAAAAAATCTTATTTCGATAATTCTTAGTCAAGTTTATTCTTTTCCAATAAAACAATTTTGCATCACCATTTATACCACAATAAATATGCAAAATAATAAACTTACTAACTATTAACTAATTAATCATGCAACGAGTTAAGGTGGGCCACCTAAACATGGTCACTATGGTTCATGTATATGTCTAAGTCGGCTCCCCCTTCAAGGAAGAGGACCACATACATCAAGTTACCTTGATTGCGTAAGCCTTTAAACAAACAATTAGCAAGTAATTACACAAAACATGCTGACTGGAAATTTCCAGTAGCTTTACGACCTGTTTAGACCTGTTTCTGGTCAGAATCAAGCTTCGACCAGAACTACAAAGTTGTAGCCCTATGAATTGGGCATCTACAGTCCAAAAATCAGCTTCTAACTCATTACGGTTAATCTTTTATGAATTTTTTAGTGAACTGTCGCAAAGCAGAAAAATCACACGAAAAATTCACATAGTCACACAATTATCTAATAATTAACCCTAATTATTGGACCATTATGCTAATCAATTTATATCTCTATATCTAAGTAATAATCATAAAGAATTTTGCATGAATTCCTTATGATTTTTACTTCTATTTAACAACTTTAAATAAATAAGGTACATAACATGCAATTTATATCTAATAAACATGTCAATTCACATAATCAAAACTTGCTTAGAGGGTTTCAATTAACCATTAAAATTAGGTTGAATTAATTAAACAAAACCCTTTTTATTTAATTAAAAATCGAAAAATTTAATTAATAAATAAGAAAAACAATTTTAATATTTAATAATTAATTAAATTCAAACCAACCCTAAACCCCCCTTCAAGTTTTGATCTTTGTAACTAATAGATCACATATGTGGCTCGTGATACCACTGTTAGAATATAAGCATATAAACATATAACAATACACGAGTACGCAGCGGAAAGAAACGTATATGCAATACTATTAATTAACAAAGTAGGAATCGGATATGTACCTTTTAGCGTAAGCTTCCAATAATATTAATAATAATATGAATTATTATTATTAGGGTTTAAAGTAAAACCCCTCTACGATCGCACACTTGACACCCCTATGTATGTATGCTAGTACCCGATCACGAACTCACAACCCCTTGTGTATAATATTCCCTAAAGTCAAACTTAAATCCCAAAACCTTTGATTGAAGCTTACGGCCGAACACCAATAAAGAGAAAAAGAGAAGGTTTTTAGGTTTTTATAAATCTAATTGTCACACAAAACCTTTAACCCTTAACCTCTATTTATAGGCTTAATTGTTAGGGTTTCTAAACTTGATGGACAAGTTTAGTCAAGGCCTAAAAGCCTTGTAAATTTCGGCCCCCCATAGGATTAATTAGAGCCCAACTCTAATTCCTAATTTACAATTAAGTCCTTCTCTTTTAATTAATAAACATATTTAACTTTTAACGATCGTTTATTAATCATTTCGTGATCATATTAATTAATATATTACAATAACATATTAATTAATTACATAGAGTATACGTGTCATTTTGTGTGACCCCGTAGGCTTAAATAATTTCCGGACATGCGTTTATTTAACGTGATCACATTCCAACAGACTAGTTGACGACGACAATCGGCAGATATGTAATTTTTTCTTTAAATTCTCTTTGTATTAGACTCAAGGGATGAGAGCAGGCGTGGTTCCTTATACAAGCATATCATCGGCTTTGAGGCGTATCATGCTAGAGGAAGGCTTCCAAGGTTGGTACAGGTATGCCTCTTATGCTGTAATCTTACAAAGTTGTATGTTTCAAGCAATGAAACAATGGGGTTTTATGTCTTTGACAATGGACTTTTACCTTCTCTTGCTGGAATTAGCCATGTTGCCATCCAGTTTCCAGCTTATGAACGTATTAAGTGTTACTTGACACAAAGAGGTAACTACTCTTATCTCCATGGAAGTTGAAATATTTTACCCTTATATGAAAAGTAACCGTTGCTGGCTTTTATGTTATGAAAAGGGTGTTCTAGTCTTCTAGACATAAACCAATAACTTAAGTTCCTTTAAGAAATGCTGATTTTGTCGATTTCAAGTGGTCAGATCATACAATTACAAATGAACTAAGCCCTGGGAAAGTCTCCGTTGCCTCGTCCATGTCCAAAATACTCGCTTCTTTAATGACTTACCCACACGAGGTAATTTTATAAATTTAGTTACTTCCGTTTCTTATTGGTAGTGGTGGGAAAATGGGTCAAAATAGATTTGGCTCATAAGAGGTAATTGGTAAGTGATCTGTTCAAAGATTTGACACGAGCACGTCTTCAAACGGATACACATGTAATAGAACAAACATAGAAAAAGTTGGTGGAAGGCCTTTGTTTTCTTTTGTTATGAGAGTTTATTGTGTTTCTCATCCGAGAGCCCCCTTCTTGTTTCACTAGCTCCCCTAATTATAATAAAGTAGAAACCAATGCAATAACCATCGTCATGGAACGTGGGAATCATGGGCATATTGGAAAACATGGACTCATACATGCATGGACTTTAGATAAGTATAAACTCCTATATAATTTCCATGTCTCCATGTTTTCCATTTCTTTCTGTTAACTTCGTTGGAAGCAGGTAACCTTTAGTATACGAACCATATGACCAAAAGACCAAGTCATGGCTATCTTGTCATTTAACTTTTTCTTGTTACTGTTTTTTCAATGTGACAAAGATTATCATGGATCAGTAAGTGCAGGTTACAACAGGCTGGGTTGATCCGCCAGACTGCCAGCACTTCTTTGTTCTACTTTTTAGGAAAATCGTTTATGTTTATAATCTAGTTACAAATTTTATTAGATTTAAGCAATAATATGATCTTTAAAAAGTACATAGTCTAGGAGGTTTAACCATTTGAGGGCACTTTAGAAAACTTGCAACCTGTTCGGCCTATTTGACCTGCTTTCTTGATAGGTCAAGGTTGCTATTTCCCCGTTGTATATAGAACATAGACAGAATCCGAATCATGTGAAGATTAAAATTTCCACCTCTACTTGGTTTTAAATTTTGAAAACTAATGCACTCGAGACCTGCCAGGTGATTCGGTCAAGGCTTCAAGAACAAGGGCAAGTCAGAAACCCTGAAATCCATTACAAAGGGGTCATTGATTGTGTCAAGAAAGTTTTCAAAAAAGAAGGTATTCGTGGATTCTACCGCGGCTGTGCAACTAATTTTTTGAGGACGACTCCTGCTGTCATTACATTTACAAGCTACGAGATGATCAACAGAATCTTGCAGCGCATTCTTCCGCCTCATGAGAACCCATATACCCTGACCACATTAGAGGTGGCAAAATGGGTGGGTTGGGTAGCAGGTCTGAACAAGTTCAGGTCAAAATTGGTCAATTCTGTGGTAGTCTGGTGGGAATGGCCCAGAATACTTGTTTCCCTAAAAGTTTGATATTTGATAAATGAATAGTGTTTCAAATGTGATTACAACAACTGTATAGTTCTACTAATAATCTAGTTTTTAATTTGATACAGGGGTTTTTGGCATTAGAAATACACTTTGGGTGGCCTTTTCCCTTCCGAATCATTTTCATTTCAAGATAATTTTTTTAATCTGACCGTTTAACCTTTTAGAGATACATCATAACCCCATTTGACCGATTTATTAGTGAATGGGTGAAAGTGGCCACCTCTACACATGATGATGATTTGATGAAGCCTGTGGGGTGGAACCGCAGGATCTTGAGAGCACACTGGTTTTCTTCAGAATTCTAAATTTAAGCTGGATTCTAAAACCTGATATACCTAAGGGGACGTTGTCAGTGATTCAAGATTCCAAGGCTTTATATTCTTGTCTTTTCTTAGAGTCAATAGATACAGTAGTTTTTTTCTTTCCAATGTTTGTACCCTTGTTAGATATTTAAAAGTACAATCCAACTCAATCCATATAGAAATAAGCGTTAATACTAATTTTATCTGTATAGAAGATAAAAGACCATGTTTGCCTTTTAGTGAAGTTCCATTCATTGAATGATGGCGCGAGATCTAAATTAGTGGTCGATTATTATATGAATGTACCATTTACTGCCTCTGTTAACAATTGAAGAAATAATGGAAATCCTGACTAGAGATCTGCTGAAAACATACTCTCTGGCATTGCTATCAGGTGATCTGTTTCTTCATCTCCTTGAAACTACAATTTAACTATGAATATGTTCTTATGGATTTCTGGTGAAATGTAAAACTAATGCAAGTATAAAACTGCTCATTTCTATTTTCTAGCTCATTGCTTACATTACCTTATCTTCGATGATGAAAAATTTAAAACTTAATGGAAAAGTTGAACAGAAATCACATTGTGTACAAGCACATCGTACTTAGTAATGGTTGTAAAATTAGTTGCCTAGATTGGACTCTCAACCCCTCTTCTTAGTTTTAAAGTTAACGTTCCTGTGTGTATTCATCTGTCCTTTTTGGGTTTGTCACTTTTCCATTTGAACATATGTGGTAAATGGGTAATGGGTCATCTTGGGTAGAAAAATTTGAAAAAAATTGGATATAGAAGATTTTATCTGTTTTTACTATTCACTTCGGGTGACATCTGCACATTTGCCATGTTTCGAACCCATTGACTCGCTTCATTTTAGCAGTTTACTAATTGGTGTTTGTCATTTTATTGAAGAAGATGCACATAGATTATCTGGAGAGTTGAGCCATGTGTGCTTAAGAAAGCTATTAAATGTAGATGGATCTGCTATTCTTCTCAATGTGGTATGTTTTTTTTTTATCTTCGTAGAAGTAAGAATTCCTCTTATTTGATTGCTAGAAAAACTTCAAACTGCTCATTAAGTATCAGACATTTACAATGCATCTTTTACTATTTGCATTACCTTCACCTATATTATGAAAACTTTCATAGAAATTAGGCGTAAAAACCACACTCTAATCCTGAATCTGCATAATGTATTTATGTACTAATATGATTCTTCATCGGCAATCTATCTCCACTGCTTAGTGTAGTTGATGCACTGTTGTCACTGAGCCATTCACCGGTGACCGAGACTGGGGAAGGTAGTGAGTCGTTCAACAAAGACACCCGATCACTTGTTTCAGATGGAGGTGGTGGTTTCACGGTTTCAATATATCTGGTACTCTCATGGGCATCTGTTCTTCTATTGGTTTGAATATCAATCAACACATCCAACACTTCATTCATTGTGGGCCTCATTTCTGAATCAAACTGTAAACACTGAAAAGCCAACTCTGCTACCAATTGAATCATCCTTTTGATTTCATCATCTGAGGTGGAACCTAAAAGCGGGTCAGTTAATTGATCAATTGCACCTTTCTGGATCCAGTTTAGAGCAAGATTAGCCAAGCTAATCTCGTCTGGAGACCTATTTAAATCCACAGCCACCATGGATGATATCAGTTCAATCAATACTACTCCAAAGCTGTAAACATCACTCTTATCTGTTAATTGGTAACGATGGTGATATTCAGGATCCACGTATCCCGGGGTTCCCTGAGGAGCTGTTGACACATGTGTCACATTATTTGGTACGAGTCTTGAGAGACCAAAATCTGCTACCTTGACACTGAAATTGTGATCAAGAAGAATGTTGCTAGTCTTTATGTCTCTGTGTATGATTTCATTGGCATGAAGATAGACTATTGCAGTGGCAGTTTCTATGGCAATATTCATACGTATTGGCCATGTTAGTAACCTTGGATTTGCTTGCTCCCCGTGGAGGTGATCTGCGACAGTGCCATTGGAAATGTACTCATAGACTAGAAGAAGTTCACGACTTTGTCTAGAGGTGCACCCATAGAGCACCACCAGATTTGGATGGCGTAATTTGGTCAAGAGTTCAACCTCGTTCAAGAATTGTTGGAGTCGCTTATAGTTATGTTCGTAAAGTCTCTTCACTGCAACTTCTCGGCCGTCTTGGAGTTTACCTTGTATTAGAATAACAGATATGACTAATCCAGGCAAAAATGAACAATTAACGACATTCTTATATGAAATATCAGGTGTTTACTGGCATATGCGGTAATCATGACATAAGATATTTACTCAATGAAGCGGCAGTTGAATGGAAAGCGTTTCAATGGACTAATAGCTACAGATGACTAAAATAAACTAGTGTTGTAATAAGCATTTTAAGTTCTCACCATAATAAACAGCTCCAAAACCTCCATCCCCTAGTTCGTGAGAAGGGTCAAAATTTTTGGTGGCATCTTCAAGCTCACTGAATGAGAAAACAGAAACGCCAAAGAAGAGACTGCCATCTTCAAGGATTGGCGATTTTTGCTTTGATGAGAGATATGAAAATCGGTTGCTTTTATGCCATCGCCAGATTATGAAGATGACTATACAGGCCGTGAAAATGAAGGCAAATCCAGCCAAAACTAGAGCGAGAAAATACACCATATCAGATACAGATTTATACATATATATGTATTCATTAATATACTTAATAATACTCCTAACACATAAAAATCAAAGAGGGGTATTACCTAGAATCAGTGGCAGTCGTCTGTCTTTCTTTCTTGCTGGAACCAGACAACAAAATATATGTTATATATCATAGGTCATGAGACCAAATTCAGGAATAAATTAGACTTATCAATCAAGAAGAAAAGGGGGAAAAAAATTTAAGGAAAAGAAGCCGTAAATACCATTACTGGCACCTAATAAATTAGACATATGACAGTGGCTGTTGTTTTTCTGGCACTTGTCACAGGAAGCTGAAAACTTAAAGTAAATAGCGAATTGATAAGAAAGAAGTGAAAATATGTTTCCCTTCTCACTGGCAGCTGCAGTACTTGACATGTATGTGGGAGATTGCTTGAAATTACTGTTGCATTAGTGATCAGATACTTGTAACAGATATTGCGTTCTGTGCATGATCTGATGTTGCTATGGTATATCAGTGGGAGATTGCTTGAAAGTAAGCATCGCTGACATTTTTGGGGCATTTGAAGACAGTGATGACGGGATTTATTGAAAATGAAAACAAAAGAGGGCTCGGAGAAGTGAAATTGTCCATAAGCGCCTCACAGCTTTCTTATTTCACAAGCTTTTCATGTGCCGTTATTGAGAAGGATAGAATCCAACCTGTACAAAATCGTATATGACTGTATTCCAAGTTGAATTTCCCCACCATTTGGAGTACAGTTGACTTCGATTAACCCACATTGTGTGTTATTGGATTGTAAGATGGATACTTGAATGGGGCAAAACTTGGGCAACTGAAACTTTCGGGCAGATAGCCATAGCATAGTGAAGGAGAGGTTGAAGAAGA
The DNA here is from genome assembly GCA_034093135.1 of Erigeron breviscapus. Taxonomy (NCBI): domain Eukaryota; kingdom Viridiplantae; phylum Streptophyta; class Magnoliopsida; order Asterales; family Asteraceae; genus Erigeron; species Erigeron breviscapus. The sequence goes on from CM067167.1 coordinate 10,591,224, forward strand.
GAATAACGGAGATGAAGACGATATTCATATTTTCAAATAGCAAGAATCTACGATAAACAACAAAAGGGGGGCATTACCTTGAATCACTGTAGGTCCTCTGCTTGGTATTTCTGCAGCAAATGAACAACAAAAGAATAGTTATATATTATAGGACTGAAATATTTTTATGGATATCTTATCAGTTACACTGTAAAATATTTTGGGCGAAAGTGTGTGGGTATTTATTTATTTAATAAGAACACATAAAACCGATGAGGACCTGGATTAATCTGTGTGTCCTTCACTTGTTTTTACTATATATTTTAGGATGGGAAAATAATTCCATGAATAGGTAAGACATGTCATCAATTATAGTGTTAGTGTAGTCGGATTTAGGACAAAATAGGAAGCTGTACATACCCTTTTGGATGTCGAAACACTGAATCTGTTCATTCCTATTCTGACAATGGCTGCCGTTTTTTAGACACTTCTCACAGGTTGCAGACAGAGGAAATGCAATAGAGAAGGAAGAAGAAAGAAGATGGAATATCTCTGCTTTATCCGTGTTCTCAGGGCCAAATTGCCAACTCTGTTTCAAAGGCAACTGTATTACTTGACATGTATCTGGGAGATCGCTTGGAACTCCTGAAATATTGTTGTAATGCTTATAGTAGAAATAATTGTGATCTTTGCATTGGCTGTGACTGCTGAAATTACTTTTGTCAAAGTAAGCATCAGTTGTTTGGTGAGCATCACTGAGATTTTTTGGGCATTTGAAGACAGTAATGACGGGAGTTATTGAATATGAAAACAAAAGAGGGCTTGGAGAAGTGAAATTATCCATCAGCGCCTCACATCGTTTTTCATTCACAAGCTTTTCAAACGTGTTGTTATAGATGAATAAGGAAGAAGGAATCGAATTTGTACAAAATCTTATATGACCGTCTTCCAAGTTGAATTTCCCCACCATTTGGAGTACAGTTGACTTCGATTAACCCACATTGTGTGTTACTGTCTTTGTAAAATGGATACTTGAATGGGGAAAAGTTTGGACAACTGAAAGTTTCAGGGCAGATAGGAATAGCAGAGTGAAGGAGATGAGGCAGACAAGAGAGAACCAAGTAGATGAAAAAGAAGATGATAATCATTTCTAACTTTGTTAATTTCTTCATGTGTTATTGGGACTGTTATCATATTCATTCATTCATCGTGTAAGATAGTGCATATAAGTATATAACAAGCTTTCACATTCACAAACTCAACTTTGCCCACATTAATTTTATATGCTAAAAGATAAAGTAGAATGTATATGCATTTTCCTAACCTTTTCTACGTTGACCAACACCATTAAGACTTTTGACTAAGGCAGTACTCTTCAATTCCCCACCATTTATCCCTTAACCCATTCCAAACGCCATGCATTATTAAGAAAGTTTCATGTGGTTCCCATTTTTATCCCCGCCCCATCTAGCAAGCATAATCCAAAATTCTATGAATAAGAAATCTTTAAACTTAACTAGACACCATTTTCTTAATTTTCTAAATGGAGCAATCCATTGGATTGTTAAATGAATAATATTTTTGATTCAAATCCGATCCAATCCATGTGTGTATATATACAATACTATATATATATATGTTTCACCCAAATATTATAATCTTAACCATCTTTTATTCTTTTATTCTCTTAATCTACCAATAAACTAAAACAGGATTAGATGTTCTTAAAACGACACGTGGCGTAATCCTTGATCGAACACGTGTCCTTTTAATATATTTATTCTATTAAATTAGCTTTTTTAATTGTATATAGATTCAAATTCCTTATTAGACTTAGAATTAAACTCTAACTCTTAGCTTATAGATACAAAACACATTATAACCTTATTTAATTGATCGTTTTCTCATTAATAAAATTGTCTCTTTTTCTTTCTCAATTCTTCAACTCCTATTACTTATAATAAGTTAATAACATGAAGACTTCAAAAAATTGAGTTTACGATCCGAAATCACAAGGCTATTTGCCGTCATCCTCTATGCTTACAAGTTCCGATTTTGATGTGATTTTAAAAATTTAAGGTAAATCCAAAACTTTAACTAAACATATATTATATTTATCATTACTGTTTATTATAACCTAGCTTCGATCATCGGTTTACTTTAACCACAATTTATTTCATACTCACAAATCATGTATGAGACATATTCAAATTTCTTTATGATACAATCTATATAGCTACCGTACATCGTACGGGTATTAGAATTAGTAATTTATATTAAAAATAAACAACTGACATAAAAATTATAATAAAACTTTAAGCTGCATATAATTTCAGATTTTACAACATCGCAATTGTAGATTTTTTAGATTATGGAAATCTAACAGTTGACTCTAACTTTTGGTATGAAATGTATGATGAAGTCTACATAGCCTAATACGGACATTTTGATCAAATTGTTCCATTGATAAAAGACAAACTATCAAGACTTGACTCATTGACTCCTTGCTTGCTTACTTGCTAAATTATTACGAGTAGTTATCATTCATTCCCTTTCGTTGAAACTACAACCAAAACATAATATTTGACATATATTGCATATAGTTTTAATGCAAAAGGTTATAAGAAGTACGTACAACATATATGCCAAGTGTTCCTAGCCATATCGGATTTGGTGATGGATATTGGTTTGAAAGGGGGAAAAAAATGATTAGAGAATAAAATAATTGAACATTTTATTGATAGTACGTATGATGTTCCAGATCCCGTGTAGTACGCCTCAACTGAATTAGCATAAGCCAAATTCTAATTCCTTGTTAAAGACCTCTTACACTTTCAATCATTTTCTTACAGGGTATTGTCATAATTATACAACCTAATTTGAGGAGATAAACTTAGGTTATTTGGGGAATTGTCAAATGTAGATAGATCTGCTCAAACCGATATGTTTCTTACTTTCTTCATCTTTATTACTGTAGTTTATTACTAAGAATCTGCTCTTATTTGATTGATTAAAAAATAAAAATGGAGTATACAACAACTTAAAACTTGCATATATATAGGGCAAAAAAATCACTCTTTAATCCTGAATCTACATAATGATTTTATCTACTAATATGATTCTTTATCGGCAATCTATCTCCATTGCTTAGTGTAGTTGATGCACTATCGTCACTTTGCCATTCACTGGTGATGACCGAAACTGGGGAAGCCAGTGAGTCTTTCAACAAAGCCTCCTGATCACTCGTTTCAGATGGAGGTGGTGGTTTCACGGTTTCAATATATCTGGTACTCTCATGGGCATCTGTTCTTCTATTGGTTTGAATATCAATCAACACATCCAACACTTCATTCATTGTAGGCCTCATTTCTGAATCAAACTGTAAACACTGAAAAGCCAACTCTGCTACCGATGTAATCATCCTCTTGATTTCATCATCTGAATCAGAACCTAAAACCGGGTCGATTAACTGATCAATTGAACCTTTCTGGATCCTGTTTAGAGCAAGATTAGCCAAAATCATCTCATCCCTAGACCTATTAAAATCAAAAGCCACCATGGATGATATCAGTTCGATCAAAACTACTCCAAAGCTGTAAACATCACTCTTATCTGTTAATTGGTAATTCAAGTGATACTCGGGATCCATGTATCCCGGGGTTCCTTGAGGAGCTGTTGACACATGAGTCACATTATTTGGGACAAGTCTTGAGAGACCAAAATCGGCTACCTTGACAGAGAAATTGTGATCAAGAAGAATGTTGTTAGTCTTTATGTCCCTGTGTATAATTTCATTCGCATGAAGGTACACTAATGCACTGGCTGTTTCTATTGCTATGCTCATACGTATTGGCCACATTAGCAGGCTTGGATTTTTGTGTTTCCCATGAAGGTGATCTGCGACAGTGCCATTGGAAATGTACTCATAGACTAGAAGAAGTTCACGGCTTTGTCTAGAGGTGCAGCCATAGAGCAATACTAGATTTGGGTGGCGTAATTTGGTCAAGATTTCAACCTCGTTCATGAATTGTTGGAGTCGCTTATAGTTATGCTCGTACAGTCTCTTCACTGCAACTTCTCGCCCGTCTTGGAGTTTACCTAGTTTAAAAATAACAGATATGATTAATTCAGGCAAAGATGAAAAGTTTAAAAAAGTTAAGAAAGAATTGGGTAAACTATTTTAATTCATCCAAACGTTAATGAACTTTAATTGGGTATTTGTATATACGAATAATCATAAACAATTTAAATTCTCACCATAATAAACAGCTCCAAAACCTCCATCCCCTAGTTCGTGAGAAGGGTTGAAATTTTTGGTGGCATCTTCGAGCTCCATGTATGAGAAAACAGAGACGCCTAAGAAGAGACTGCCATCATCTTCAAGGATTGGAGATTCGTGCTTTGAAGAAAAATATGAAAAGGGGTTGCTTTTATAACATCGCCAGATTATGAAGATGACCGGACAGATCATGAGAATGAAGGCAAATCCAGCCAGAGCTATAGCAAGAAAACACGATCAGGTCAGATTTTTCAATGCATTTTTGTATGCGTATAATAAAAATCAAAGAGGGGCATCACCTAGAATCACTGTATGTCTTTTGCTTGGTGTTTCTGTAGCAAATAATCAACAAAAGATTAGTGTTATACGTATATCGTAGGACAGTAAAATATTGCTATGAATATCTTATCAGTTGCACTGTAAAATGATAATATATCATTGAATGGGAAAATAATTAAGACATGGCATCAATTACAGTGTAGTCGGATTAAGGACAAAATAGGAAGCTGTAAATACCCTTTTGGATGTCGAAACACTGAATCTGTTCATTCCTATTCTGACAATGGCTGCCGTTTTTTAGACACTTCTCACAGGTTGCAGACAGAGGAAATGCAATAGAGAAGGAAGAAGAAAGAAGATGGAATATCTCTGCTTTATCCGTGTTCTCAGGGCCAAATTGCCAACTCTGTTTCAAAGGCAACTGTATTACTTGACATGTATCTGGGAGATCGCTTGGAACTCCTGAAATATTGTTGTAATGCTTATAGTAGAAATAATTGTGATCTTTGCATTGGCTGTGACTGCTGAAATTACTTTTGTCAAAGTAAGCATCAGTTGTTTGTTGAACATCACTGAGATTTTTGGGGCATTTGAAGACAGTAATGACGGGATTTATTAAAAATGAAAACAAAAGAGGGCTCGGAGAAGTGAAATTATCCATTAGCGCCTCACAGCTTTCATTTTGCAAAAGCTTTTCAAACGTGTTGTTATAGATTAATAAGGAAGAATTAGAATCGAATTTGTACAAAATCGTATATGACTGTCTTCCAAGTTGAATTTCCCCACCATTTGGAGTACAGTTGACTTCGATTAACCCACATTGTGTGTTATTGGCTTTGTAAAACGGATATATGAATGGAGTAAGATTTGGGCAACTAAAAGTTTGGTTGCAGGTAGGCATACCAGAGTGAAGGAGAGGTTGAATAAAGAGAATAACGGAGATCAAGATAATATTCATTTTCGAATATCCAACAAAACCTGTTATAACTTGTGTTCTTGGGACTCTATTATTACATTCATTTCTTATATACATGAGTGTGCATACACATATATTCTCATGATACAAAGTCTTTGGAACAGTTGGACATAAAAAATGGCACCTTAATTCTTATGTGAGTAATCATTATCAAGCTTTCACACATTAACAACCTCAATTTTGCCGCCATTTTCAATGCTAAAAAATATAGAATTCTACTAGTACATTTTTTTTAATTTTTTCTATTGACCAACGCCATCAAGACTTTTGACTAACCCACTCTTCTCCTCCATAAATCCTTAACCCATTTTATACGCCATTAGGAATAAAGGACACATCTTGAAAGTTTCAAGTGGTTCCCATTTAATTTTATATCCCATTTCGTACGTCTCAACTTGATTAGCATAATCCAAATTCTAAGAAGTAGACATCTTAATTTATAATTTAAACATCAATATCACATCACACTGCAAGAAAATATACACATAACAGTAGTGTGTGTATATATGATGCTATATACTTTTGCACCGAGATACAAGATATTTGATTATGAAATTGACCTTAGTCCTTAGGTATGCGTCTTGGACCAAACGTTATTAGTTACTCGTATTTCTTTAGATAAAAGGTTAACATAAGCCTCGGATCATTTGAGTTTTTGCAGCATCACTATACAAATTTAATGTAAATTTTTTTGAATTTGGAAATTCAACAGTTGACTTGAACTTTCGAAGTTTTTTTTGGAATGGACGTTTTTGAACCCAGTTTTGTCAAACAAATAATTCTTAAACTATCGGTATGAATGCAACGAGAGTATTATATTTATAATTTGTGACATTCGACAATAACTAGCATAGTCACCGTTGTGAAGATGATAAGTCGCCGTGCATTAATTCTATACGATATTTGTTATGGGTACCAAGATGTTGCATAGGACCCACCTTTTTTTTTTCTTTTCTAAAAGCATTTTCTTTTAATTAAACGAGTAACATATTACTACTCGCACAAATTTAAAAAGGGAATATGCTTTTTTACTAAAAGAGGAATATTTTAGTTTTACATTGTCGTCCTTTTAGGTGGTAAATTCTAACACGACTACGCGAGTATTACACTATTACCACGCAAATATATAACGGATGACTCAAAGGTCAATAACATCAAATAAAATATTATCTTTCTAATGAAAACTTCACAAACTTGTCCAAAGAAAATAAGTTTCCTTATATAGAAAATTGAGCTAAAAATATTAATTTGTACTACAATTTGTCTTATATTTAAAAAGTTGATTTTGGTATCACACTACCGGTGTTTTTTATATTTCTATCATAATGGATAATTACCATAACAACTGTATAATTATGATAAAAATATAAACAACAACGATACCAAATATCGGTTTCCAAATATCAATTCCCCTATTTTAAAAGACCTTTTTACATCAAGGTCCTCACTTAAAAAGCTTTCTTTTTAAGCCCAAACTCAAACAATGTATTACAAGGCCCAAAACATTTAAATGGCTTCCAAGTTCCAAGTTACTTTTTTTTAAAAAGTCAAACTAAGATTACATATGATATCTATTAATCTATATCTATATATCCATATTCATATTGAGTGACTCATGGCGTAATCTTGTATCGAGATGTATCTTTTTATCTACTAAATATGTTTTTGAGTTTTAGATATTACCTAATATAATAATAATATAATATTTTTAAAATTAAGCTTATATGAGTCCTAATTAAACTATGTTTCTTCTTATTGTTATTAGTTAAATTATTTAATATTTTTATTTATATAAAAAATTAAAAACTTTAACAAAATATCAAACTTAAATATTAGTATAATGTAATTAAATGTATAGATACCATGAAAGAATATTTTTTTTTCCGCAGTTTATGTCGCGCTACACATATAGCTAATCCGTACATCATAAGGACATTAATATTAGTACTTATATATAAATCATTTTGCTTTTTTCATAAGCTTTAAACTTTTAAAAACCATCAAAATTGCCGAATTAGCTATCACATAATTGTTATAATTTCATTAATATTTAATAAAATCAACAATAATAAAGTCACAATATTTTCGTTAGATATTTTCGTTTGTGATTTAATTAATTAAAAGGCTGAAAATTTTTCCTAAAAAGATTGATATAATATATGTATTTAATAACCTTCAAAATGGGACAGTAAAATTTTCTTAAAAGAAATTGATAACAACACGATTCTTTTGAAATCACGTAAGTTATTCTTTACTCCCTCCGTCCCAATTTAAATGTCCAAAATTGATTTGTTTAGTCTTTTTTCTCTAATTTTGACCGTAAGTATATTTGTTTGTATAATATAATACCTAATGAAAGTTATATCAATGAAAAATACATCTAAAGCTCAATCTATCCATATATTTTACATCAATTATTGTATAACACACACAAAACAATTTATGGTCAAAGTTGTGAAAAAAAGACTTCAAAAGTCAAAATAGGACATTTAAATTGGGACGGAGAGAGTAATATTTTGTACCCTAACAAAATTATATATTTATAATAGTTGCATATAGTTTGATGTACTTTCCGTTTTCTTAGGGGGCTGCTTTGTCTTTCACTTGATAACAATTGGTTTGCCATTCACAACTTATCTATTGCTAGTAATAATTAAATTAAGGAAAATGATCAATCAACCTAATTCATAAGTCTAAAAATCAACCTAAAGCCTTAAAAATTTGACACATGGATTCCACTAAGTCTCTTTCCTAATCTTATCACTTGATTCTTCTACATGTTATCATCTTATGATTAGGTTGATTTTTAGGCATATAAATTAGGTTGATTTATCATTATCCTTAAATTAAATGTGATAAGAAAAAGATTTCCTGATACATCTTAATTGTAAGAAATAAAAGTCCGTTATATAAAACTTTGCAAACAATAACTAGAAATTGCAAAAGCTTGATCTGTATATTTGCATGACTTACAATATTAAACATGCTTATAAAAAGAAAACCTTTTTTTTTAACATCTATTAAAAAGAGAAAAACAATCCTTTATGTTAATGTGTAATAAACCACAATTTTACAAACGTGTTACATGCAGTTCAATATTAAACAAACAACTTAATTTACTCACCAACCTAGCTACCAATTTGCAAATTTCATTGAATGAATTGCTCCTCACTTTCACCAATCTACCAACCACTAACTATATTTGTCACTATCCAAATAAATACGGTTAATATTGTTGCGTCGGTTGATTGTGGTAGTTATGACAAGGACAACACCAGTGGTGATCTCGCCCGAACTCTTCCGAATAAGAAAGATTTTTGACTCATTACTATACTCTCTTAATTAGCATAGCAAGCAAACATGTTGGTTTCTCTATATATGTCACGTCCATCTTCTCTAGCTAAGCCATGATTGAATATTAACCATTACAACAGTATTTATTTATTTAAAAAATAAAACCTATTGCAATTATTTTAAGTTAACACTTAACAGCATTAGTTTGATCAACTATTGATAAATAATCAAGCACTTCCTATACTTTATGACGTGAAATAAAACATCACAAGTTTTTTCACCGTTTTTGTAGATTTTGCTGTTAAAGGCCCGGGATGGATCTAGAATAGATAATTGTTGATTTCTAGATTGTAATTGTACTTTTCTTTGCCGCTAGCTCCTTGCCAGTAGCTTCATTAATATATATCTATTTTACCGTTCAAAAAAGACAAATAAAACATCACGAATTTTTCATATATATGGAGCATATTATTTCGGCCTAGTAAAACAACATTTTACTTAATCTAGTAAATTAGTTAGGGATAAGTGCGTCAAAATCGTAAATAACTAAGATCGAAAAGTTATAGTGTGCACGAACTTTTAGGAACCTCTATTGTGTAACACCCCAACAAGGCGGAATCATGAGGGTTACATACTAAGCACAACACGACATGGAAATTAAGTAGAGACAATCTAAATGCATTAAAAGGATTGAACAATCCATACAATTCATTCAATTACAAGTACCGGAATCATACAAAAATGCATAAGGAGCACGCCCATCAAACGTTTACAAAATAATAGTTCAAAAGATGGTAAATGATCCTAAGCATAACCCATAATCGGGAACTATGAATTACGGATCCATGAAGTCCAAGTCCAAGTCCAATCCTAGCATAATCAAGCAATCAATCATCCAATACGTCTTTGATTAACCTATTCACCTGAAAAGTGTACTAAAACGTGTCAACATAAAGTTGGTGAATTCGTAGGTTTAAGAAAATCAAGTGTCGGGATATCAACCGTTATAGATATACGAGGATTAGAATACCTAATCACGTCCAAGGAAACCCTAAAAGGTTCCACGTTATCACAAATCAATACAAGTCAACGTCAACGTCCAATAATCGTCCATATATATGTAATATCGTCCATAAGTAGGTTAAACAACCCGTATCCACGGTTATGATCATGCCGGGTGTGGATTCGTCAATCCACCGTCCACGTCTTACATAATATATAATATACGTCTTAGTAAAATATCGTCATAATATGGCAATGATCATACCGGGTGTGGATTCGTCAATCCACCGTCCACGTCTTACATAATATATAATAAACGTCTTTATATAACATATATAACGTCTTTCGTCACATATAAACGTCCAATAACACGTATCACAAGCAAACAATTAGATAACTAACGTCTCGTTTCATATCATAATCAATTGTATCAACCGACAAACGTTTAAACGAACAAGTACACTTTCCACCCCAAATAAAGTAAACGTAGGGGCTACGAAACTCACATTTGCCTTGAACGTCGAGTTATAATTAAATTATAAGTATTCAACGGACTAAAATCTCCCGAATTCTTCAAAGTTCACGACCTATCAATACGTTTATACAACACTCGTATTAATATAAGTTTGTATATTTACTTACATTTTCATGTGCATATATACATATTTATTTATATGTATATCGATTTATGCTAGCTCGACAATCAATGAGTTTAGGTTTTCCCGACGTTAGACCCTTCCCATAGGCTGACAATAACCCCAAGGAACCCGAGTGATGGTGTAAACAAAAGCTTGAAGTGCCCCAAGGATTTGGAATTCGAAGCTAAAATCTGAAATCCACAAAATCTATGCCACCGTAATAAACGGTGGCTGAGGGCGTCTGGTACGGTAGCAGGAAAACAACCACCGTAAGAGACAGTCAGTGCAACGTGGGAGACGGTGGGCCAGAAGTGCATTGACGTCTTGGACGGTACATTCCACCGTCTGAGACGGTGGCTTTGAAAGAGGGGTTTTTAGCGTCTAGGTCGGCATCTTACAGAAGTTCTCACCGTCTGGGTCAAAAAGGTCGAATTTGAATGTTGCGGAGCACCGTCCAGGACGGTAAGAACACCGTAGGAGACGGTGAAAGGGAATTGACAGCGTCTGGGATGCTAGGGGAGACCGTAACAGACGGTGGTCATGAACAAGGAGCAATCTGGGCAAAGTTTCAGGCAAAGCACAGTTTGACTTTGAAAGTCAAACCCGACTATGGACAACAAAACCCTAATTTCGAATAAGAAATCGTTTTGAGGAAATCTGAAACACGTTTTGGTGCATTGGTTACTAGTTCCGGTGTTACCGGTTGAACTAGTAACCCGGGTGGTTTCTTGTGGCCGGCCTTTACTTGCAAACATGTGATGCATTCACTAACATATCTAGCAATATCTTTCTTCATTCTCGGCCACCAATACAAATCTCTCAAGCCAAAATACATCTTTTCGGAACCCGGGTGAACCGAGTAGGCCGACTTATGAGCTTCATTCATCAATTTCATCCGTAACCCACCTAAAACGGGGATCCACAATCGTTCAACAAAGTATAGACCGTCATCATCCTTTCTATCGAATTGTTCTTCTAAGCTGTGTAATGCTTCATTGATGAAGTTTTCCGGCCTAGTTGCCAACCTTTGTGCTTCAATGATGGAGTCACGAACACTCCTTTGCACGGTAAGGCTCATCGCTCTAATTCTCCTTGGCTTAATACGTTCTTTCCGGCTCAAAGCATCGGCTACAACATTTGCTTTACCCGGGTGATACCGGATAACGCAATCATAATCACTAAAGAGCTCAAGCCATCTTCGTTGCCTCATATTTAATTCACTTTGGTCAAAAATGTGTTGAAGGCTTTTGTGATCGGTATAGATCACACTCTTGGTGCCATACAGGTAATGCCTCCAACATTTTAAAGCAAATACGAAGTCATGAGTCGGGTAATTCTTCTCATGCACCTTCAATTGCCTAGATGCATAGGCAATCACCTTACCCCGTTGCATTAAGACACAACCCAATCCTTGCCCGGACGCATCACAATAAACAACAAAATCATCGGCTCCATCGGGCAAGCTCAAGATTGGAGCATCACACAACTTATCTTTCAACAATTGGAATGCTTGTTCTTGCTTTTTGCCCCAATCAAACCTTCTTTCCCGTTGAGTCAACAAGGTCAAAGGTTGGGCAATTTTGGAAAATTTTTCAATGAATCGTCTATAATAACCCGCCAAACCAAGAAATTGGCGAATCTCGGTTGGCGTCTCGGGTCGCCTCCAATTCTTTACCGCCTCAATCTTACTTGGATCCACATGAATTCCTTCCTTGCTCACCACGTGACCAAGGAAGTGGACCTCTTCAAGCCAAAACTCACATTTCAAGAACTTGGCATACAATTTCTCTTCCCGAAGCAATTCTAAGACTTTGTTCAAATGTTCGGCGTGATCTTCTTTAGTCTTGGAGTAGATAAGGATGTCATCAATGAAAACAATGACAAACTCATCCAAGTAGGGCCGACACATCCGGTTCATCAAATCCATGAACACCGCTGATGCATTGGTCAACCCAAAAGGCATAACCGTGAATTCAAAGTGCTCATAACGTTTTCGAAAGACCGTATTGGGAATATCATCTTCATGGACACGTAGTTGGTGGTAACCCGACCGCAAATCAATCTTGGAAAAGAAACGAGCACCTTGGAGTTGGTCAAATAAATCATCAATCCTTGGAAGAGGATAACGATTTTTCACCGTGAGTTTGTTCAATTCTCTATAATCGATACACATTCGGAAGGAGCCGTTTTTCTTCTTGACAAATAGAACTGGTGCGCCCTGTAAGTCCCTTGGTAACTAGATCGTCACAGGATTGCTATGATTATGTTGGAGTGCGGAATCCTCCAAGATAACCTATTTGATATTACTATCACGGTTTCTGTGTACGGCTTAGCTTTTTGGTTCACTACGCCCTGGTAGTCTACCCTAAAGCAATGAGAAACGAAAACGACAGAGTTTCGGCTATACGAGTCAATCAGAATTATCAAAGTTGTTATGAAACTCGACTTAGGGTTTCATATATATAGTGATACGCACGAGCCTCGTTTGGGCTGGGCCCCAAACGACCCTTGGCTGTGCAGCCCGCTGGGCCTTCACTTGAAATGACCCTCACTTATACAAGGTTCAAATGAGGAGCCTTTAATCAACAAGCCTCATATGGGTAAGCCTCATATGGTCTAGGTTCTAATGAAACACTTTAGCATATATCATGTACCAACATTAGATAAACATGTAAATAAACATTAAAGTCCAAAACATAATGTCCATATATAATGTACAGTTACAGACTCGATAAACGAAATGATAACATATCTAGATTGCTAAATGTCACACAAAAGTGCACTTACAAACTCCCCCTTGTCATTAGCTTCTAGATGTCTTCAAAATTCTTTAAGTCTTCATGCTAAGTTATCATTTATGTATACAAACAGACATAAAAGTCAAGCAATATCAATTGGAGTATCTGAAGCTCCAGCTTCACCCCTATCACTTTGCTTGTCATCTTTGCTTGCACTGCTATCAGGATCAAATTCATCATCCTTCTTCTTAGTCAGCATCTGATCAGCTTTGCAACTCAAAGAATCATCACCTCCACTCTGTGCTAACAACTCATCATAAATATGTTTAAAATCATCCATTGAAATACTTGCTTTTGCTTTGGCAAGCTGTTCAAACTTGGATAACTGTAAGCTCTGTTTCAGCACCAAATTCTTGTTCTCATCAACTTCCTTTTGTAATCTGCCACAATGACACGAAGCTTCCTCAGCTATCTTCCATGTATTCTCAAGTTCAAAATCCATGTCTTCCTCAGCTATCTGCCACAAACACTTGCAACATTTTCTTAAATGAGACTAAAAGTTTCTGAAATTAGGTTGAAAAAGATTACATAGGTAACTTTTGGTATATGAGTAAACTTGACTCTCTCATAATAGTGACATGTCAATATACTTGAGTCATGTTAACAAGATGTATCCGTACATAGATGAGAAATTGGAAGCGGCGGGAAGCAACTTATAAGAGCTAAACAGTTAGAACGTATCATTGGTTATGAATTTGTGATAAGTTTTAACAAACTAATGATTAAGTATTTTATTAGGACATGAAGTTATATGTAGTTCATTTGAGGTGTTTTTGTAAATTCTGTATTATTAATAAGTCATGTAAACATTTGTCACTTGGTGTACTTATACCTGAATTTTTGATTTTTTATGACAACCTACGTCTATATTCTTTGAAATCCAAATGTGCAGGGGATTGTTTGTCGACACAAACACATTTCTTGCCTTTGGGAGGGATTATGTTGGTTGGAATTTTGAGAAGACTGGGACCCGGTTTATTTGCACATAAAACACACAAAGAAGCCAAATTCTCAAAGATCGACGCAGGTTGAAAACTACTATTGGATATTGGTATTACCTTTTCTTTTTTTACTTTTGTAAATTATGTGAATGATGGTTACATGATTGATTATATTCATAAGGCTTATTTTTGTAGATATTGATGGGGGATTTGATAATCAAGAACCCGAATATGATGAAACTTTTAGCATAGTAGTTCTGCCAGATTATGCCACTCTTCCATTTCCATCAGTGGCGTTACCTGAGAAGGTTTGATTCTCACTTTTTTCACCTAAAAGAGAGTCCAGTTCCATGAATGTGTTAGTTCCAAAAGGTTAATTTATGTTTATGCACAGGTACAATTCGCAGTTGATACAATTATAATTGCAGAGGGTACTGAACGGAAGGACCAAGTTGCATCTTGTCTAGTGCTGAAGCCGAGTTTAGGGGTATAGCTAGAGGACTAGCAGAAGCCTTGTGGTTGAAGAAGCTGGTGTCTGAAATAGGTTTTACTCCTAAAGAAAGCATTCGAATCATGAGTGATAATGAAGCTGCTATCCAGATATCAGAGAATCCAGTTCAACATGATAGAACCAAACATGTGGAAGTGGATCGTCATTTTATAAAAGAAAAATTGGAGAGTGGGATCATCAAGTTACCTTTTGTTAAGTCTGAAGAACAGCTTGCTGATATTCTAACCAAGGCCGTGGGAACATCTATGTTTCATAAGTGTCTAAGCAAGTTGAATTTCGGTAATCCCGATATTCAACTTGAGGGGGAGTGTTAGAAATATGCGGGATCAGAATTATTTTCATCATCTCCCAAGTGTACGAGCCCTTAGAAGCATACGGGTCCAAGGTGGGTCCAAGATGGGCCCAAGCCCAGTAATTTAGTGTCGGTCGTAGTTTACCCTAATTAGGGTAATTCCTCTATAAATATAGGGCCGAATGTATTGTTCAAAATATAAATCAATAAAAACAGATTTTACTTTCATCAATTGACATAAGTAGATGGTTTCGTTTAATTAGGGACAAGTTTGGTGGTATGTGCGAGAGTTTCTGGCAAAGGATGATAGCCACGACTATTCTCCACATCACAACCGCACACGTTTAAGGACCACGTGCCGGCCACCTCCTTGTGATCCTCTGTGCCCACATGTTCCTGATTAGATTTAAACTAAATTTATCATTACTCCGTAAAAGATAAGATGCCGCCACCCATCGCATAACCAAAATGTTTTATATTTCCATAACAAAAAGTAAATCAAATACGAGAGTAATTTATTCGTATCGATTAAACTGGTTTTCTTTGCTATTTAGTATATTAGTAAGCTAGAGGTATGTTCATCTGAATTATATTATTAAGTTGAATTCTAAAAAGTCAATCAGCTGCACCTTCCGTTTTATTTTAATCCAAAAGTTAAAGAATATAAAAATTTTAAATTAATATGTAACTATCTGTCTATCTTCATTTTCTAATATCAAGTTATCTCACAACTATTATCACTAGATTAAATGAAAGAATTATATTATTGTTATTTTCTTCCTCTCTTATCTAAAAGTGGTTGTGGTTGCTGTTATTTCACAAAAAAGATAAAGCAAACTTACATGAATAATTAATTGCACTAAAATCACCCACTAATGAGTTTGACAATTGACACATACATACTTATTACTAGCTAATCAACCCGAGTTTAACCCGGGTCGCTTAACTAAATATGTAAAACCAAAAAATATATAGGAGTATGTATGTAATTTGTTATCGATATATTAAAATTTGATATGAAGATAGCAACATAGTGTAAAGATGAACATTAATATATAAAACCGATTAGGATGATAAAAAAGTAAAAAGTAACTACACCGATCAATGGTAGATATGGAATTAAAAATAAAGAGCAAGGATACAGTCGATCAATTTTGTTATTAATTAAAAAAAATGAAGGTTAGAAAAGTAATATGAAAAAAAAAGAGATGACATAGGGCCTAATATAAAAAATAGTTTTTGAAAAAAAAGAAAAATTATTATGACATCATATATTTCTAGAAAATAGCCTAGGGAAAAATGTTGGCATGACACGTATGAAAAATACTTCTAGAAACAATGTTGTTTTATATTTATATAAGTGATGTTTTAGACGATTTATCTATTTATTTTTTAATAAGAACAAACATATTATCTTATTCTTAAAATATAAACAATAAATGTTAAGATATGGAAAATTAGATTTCAAAGTAAAAGAAATGGTGAAGTGAGACGGACTCACCGAATAGTTATAGAACAAATAAATAGCCCATAGCGTAGGTATTTATACGAAATAACCAAATGATCAAAAGATAATAAAAAATTTGCGATATTTGAATATAAAGTCGAGTAATGGCTAAAATTGATTACTGGATACGAAAGATTGGTTCCACTACAACACATATTAGTAATGGC
The DNA here is from genome assembly GCA_034093135.1 of Erigeron breviscapus. NCBI lineage: Eukaryota > Viridiplantae > Streptophyta > Magnoliopsida > Asterales > Asteraceae > Erigeron > Erigeron breviscapus. The sequence continues at coordinate 10,607,887 of CM067167.1, forward strand.
TAAAATACTTTTATGGTTAGTGGAGCCTTGACTAATGCATCGTAGAAAGTATTTTGTTATTTGAAAATTTATTACATTCAATCGTAAATCCGATTAAAACAATATAATCTACACTCATCTTTATATTATGATTTAGAAATGATTCGAAATAAACCGTTTAATAAACAAAACAATAACAACATAAAATTTTTAAATTTTATATTTGTTATATGTTAATGGTATTATTATATAATTTAATCACGTAAATAATTATAATTATTATCGTTAATATTACAACAAGATTGGAAGTAAATAAGGTGTTAGACGTGTTACAGTATATATTTTGATTGATACACATATTGAGAGTGCAGGGGCGGACCCATAATCCATATGGGGACCCTTTTCCATCACATATACACCACCACCAAGACACTTGTTTTACATCTCTCATCGAACGTCGAAACAAACATCCATCCATCCAACTTACTACAAGAAACAGTAGTCAAGACTTCTTCTTCTCCTTTCATTTCAAAAAAATCACAATCGGCCGATTCCCCATCTTTTTATTAGCTATCTATATATTTATATCTATATGTATATATCAAATCAAAAAAATCAATCTAATTTAATTTATCATTAAGTAAGTGACTTTCTAATTACCCAATTTGTCGAAAAATCATTACATTTTTTTATTATAATAGTTAGCTGGCTATAGCATTAATAAGTTAAAAATAGGGTATAGATTAACTTAAAAAAAGCAGCAGCAGCAGAGGAAGATTAAGGAAGAGATGTTAGGAGCTGGATTACAGTTTGGGCGGAGGCGCGTGGGAGAAGATGATAGGTTTTATAATAATCATCATCATCATCCGGCTAAAGCTACACTAAATCGTCATCACCAAAATACTAATACTAATTTAACAAAGGGAGCTCAATCTGACGATACGACGTCGTCTGGTAGGATGATTAATGATTCAGATATTCAAATACTACCGCCGGAGAAGCCTGCAATCGTGTCTCCGGCATCGTCGCCGGTGTCTAATCTACAACGCTTTTTGGAATCTGTTACTCCATCTGTTTCTTCTCAACTTCCTTCTAAGGTCTCCTCCTCCTCCTCCTCATCATCATCTTACATATATCTATATCTATATCTATATCTATATGTTGTATCTATGTGTATTGCTATGGAGTAAAGTAACTTTTAGGTAACATAATTGACTATCAGATTGGTCAACTAATTACCTTCTTTTTCTAAAATAAAGTATAAATTTTGGTGGTATGCTTTCTTTTTGATTTTTTTTTAAATAAATAAATAGTAGTTTTTTTTGTGGTGGTTGGTGCTGCTTTTGTGAGATGCATATCTGAAAACTAGTGAACTTTGGGTTGATTGCAATCTTTTCTGGGCCATGAGGGTACCGGGCCGGTAGTGGGGAAGTGTTTAGCTGGTATGTGGTGGTGCTAGTGAACAATAAGGCGAGGGAGTGTGATGTGTCACGTGCTGATTGGTAGTGTTGTATCTTAAAATGGGGAGGGGGTTAATGCTTTTTTATATTCTTATTGTATAGATAGAAGATACTTGATAAGTGGACTTCAACGAAAGGAACCCACATTTTCCAAGTGTTTGAATAATCCTTTCGGGGATGATAGGCAGTGCTTAACTTCCAATTATTTGTAGTCTTTACATTTCTGGGCTTCCAACTTGTGTTTCTCCCAACGGGTGCTGTATGAGCTCAAGGGAAGTGGGATAGGCATGTCTAATTGAAGCTGTGGTCGGCTGTCAGATCAGGACTCTGGTCTGAGTGCGCCTTTTCTCCTGTCTAAATCCTCGTCCCCGTTTATTTTTTGATAAACTGAACTATTTTCTGTCTGCTGCGAGTTTTAAGGATTCCATATTAGTAAGTGTAAGACTAACATGATTAGTTGTGTACAATAAAATGTCACTTAAATGGCTAATGCTAGTACATCAGGTCCCAGTATTCATGTAAAAACAGGGTATTTAGTTGTGTATTTGGTTTAATTAGTGCTTTTGGTTGATCTTTGTGGCTGCAGAGAACTATTAGAGGGTGGAGGACAAGCGATATGGAACATCAGCCGTATTATATGCTTGGTGATTTATGGGAATCTTTCAAGGAGTGGAGTGCTTATGGTGCTGGAGTTCCTTTGATATTAAATGACACTGATAGTGTGATCCAGTATTATGTACCTTATTTGTCAGGAATTCAAATATATGGAGACCCTTCAAAGTCTTCAATGACATCCAGGTACTACAACAGTTCATATCTTTTTATGTACCTTTTTCTTCCCTTGGCAAGTGTTTTACATGTTAAGGTGGATTACTTTGTTGTAATTAGTACTCCGTAGTATTTATGAATTCTTAATTTTTGTTGTTCTTTGAGAACCAACCAAATGATTTTATTTAACTGTGTCTATATTTCATGCGTATTTATACATTGCTGCATTCAAATTATATTTGTTCATCCACAGGCCTTTTTAATTTTCAGCATGTCTTTTTGGTGGATCTGTGTGACCTTGTTAGTAATAACTTATCGATTGCTTGAGTTATGATTGCTAGTATTACTTGATTGGGAAAACATCACACAAGTTGCCATTTGCCAAGACTTGAGAGCACTACATTGTTTACCATTAGTTATATGTCTAGTAGCTAAGAGTTTTACGATGGGGAGTTTCCAGTTGCTATATTGTTATGTAGGTTTTTGTCGAAAGTTTTTTCTTGCAGTATCAAGGTTTTCTTAATGTTGCAAAAGCAGTTTTAATTCTGACGTACTTATGTAATACATTTTTTATATATATTATTATAGTGATCTTTGGTCTTCACAAAAATTTGATGCATGCTGCATTTGCAGTGCATGTAAATCTATCTTATGGAACAGCTGTCTTCATTTCTTAGCTAAATTAACTTTCTTTCTTAAGCTGAGCTTTCTGCTTCCACGTAGTTGTCAGGTATTGAACATACTTTTCTCATGATAATAAATGTTGTTATGTTGTTACTCTTCAGGCGACGTATTGAGGATAGTGATGGTGATTCTTTTAGGGATTCTAGTAGTGAAGTAAGCAGTGACAATGAACATGAAAGGGGATCTTTGCATTCTCCCAGGGATAGACAGGGCAATCACCACCCGAATAGCAGAATATCTTGGCAAATGGAGCAGTTGGCAATGAATGATCAGCATCATGTACTTCAAGAAGGCTTTTCTAGTGACGACAGTGATTCTGCTAGCAACCAAGGTTGCCTGTTATTTGAGTATTTGGAGAGGAATCAGCCTTGGGGCAGAGAACCTTTGACCGATAAGGTTAGTTTATATGTAATTGCTAGAAATGGGGTTATTTTGCTTCATTTTAACATTGTTCCAATAATTGATTTTCGTTTCTTGCCCTAACAGATACTTGATCTTGCACACCACTTCCCTGACTTAAAAACTCTAAGAAGTTGTGACTTACTACCATCTAGTTGGTTATCAGTGGCTTGGTACAATTACTAAGATCTTTAATCTGTGGTCTCAGTATAACATAAAAACATGAATGTGACTTGATGAGCCTTTCTGTTGCTTTTATTAGGTACCCAATATACAGGATTCCTATGGGACCAACTTTGAAAGATCTTGATGCTTGCTTTTTGACGTTTCATTCTCTTCACACTCCTATGACAGGTTAGTGGTAGATATATGCTTTCTAATAATGCATTTGGAAGCTGTTTGATGCTTGCTATTCCTTTAAAAGTGGTTATATGCCGCCTAAGATTCACGCTCATGTCTTGAGTTAAGGATATATTTTGGCTAAAGGTGGAAAGATGAGCGGGTTCGGTATTGGGTCAAATTGGATTCACGTTAAAACAGTTCATCTGTCGGTACATTTGTAAACAGGCTGGGTTCGGCTGACCCGCAACAGTTTTCCTCCATTTTTACCTTTTCTTTCTCTCAAAGTTTTTTTTTTGTGTGATTACAAGAACAATATGTAGAGTAATAATCTAAATCTAAATAAACGATTTAAGAGGTTGCGTACAATAAAAAGCTCTTTGGGGGGATTTTCAATTCATTTGACCCTTTTTGTCCTTCATTTTTTAGCCTTGTTTATGTATTTAATTTGCCTGACCTGTTTGACATGAAACACAAATCTGACCCATCAACAGGTAAATTGGTTGAATATACCCTGGTTTGGCCCATCAGGTGAGGAGTCTTGTGTGTGTTTGTTACAGTTTCATAAATGTTTGTTGCAGGCAATCAATGTGAACATCCACCTGTTGTAAGCTACCCCCATGGGACAGATGGAACTCCGATTGTTTCTTTACCGGTGTTTGGTCTTGCTTCTTACAAGTTCAAGTCACCACTATGGGTCCAGAATGAGCAGATGCTGGTGAGCTCTTTGTTGCAGGCTGCTGATGATTGGCTATCAATGCTTCAGGTCAATCATCCGGATTATCTTTTCTTTTCCCGTAGATGATATAAAGTTAACTTGTAATAACTTAGGCTTTTGTACGAAACCCAAATCATATCCATATGTGTACTTGGGTTCATTGATTGTTAAGTTTTGAGATTTCAAAAGGGAAGTATGGTATGGGAGAAAAGAAAATAAAAAAGATTATCTGGTGCATAAAAATAGAAAAGAAAACGGGAAAAGAGTATGTTGGAAATGGCAGGGAAGTACGATGATAAGCTACATAAATAGTGAAACTTAGATGGAGTAGACGAAGCAGAACATGTGAGCTGAGACCTGCTTTGTTGCTTAAAAGTAAGGGTAAATTCCCATGTTGCATGCTTTGTTTTCTAGAAAATGTTTGACATAAACAGGCCCCTTTTTTTCTCTCTCTTGGTGATCTGTTCTGTAAGAATTTTGTAAGTTTACTACTTAAATATTAGATATTTATAGACTAGTTAGCTTCCTTTGGTGTATCTATGGATCAATTGCTGCAATGTAGGTGCAAGTTTCCTGGTAATGTTATGTTGGCATGCTGTGTTTTAGAAGTTGCATTGCTTGAGGTCCGTTGTCGTTTATAAGTTATAACCTCATATTTAGTGCTTTTTGGTATTTCGAATTTGACCTGGTAGAAATTATAGGATTTATGTGTTATGCAATATCATGATTTGATACAAACGAATGAGTGCCCGACTGTTAGTCAGAATGTTATGGTGCCCTTGATTGTTGTAAAATGACACCACTCATATATTGATGCCAAACATGTAGTGAGTGTGGTTATGGTTGCTGTGTCGCACATACATGTTTTTGTGTAGCTGCGCTCTTGATCATTGCCGATCTCCACCGCCATGTCTGTTAATTTTTTTAAAGAAGCAGACAACACCAAATTGCTTATTGCCACTTCCTACATTTTCTTCATTGTAGAGCTTGTGGCTACCATACATCAAGGAAATATTTTCCCATTGGTACAAGCTATGTTATATGACCGAATTGACCCCATATGTTAAAAGTCATTTTCTTCCATTCAGTTGGAATTGGATTAACTTTACCTTGGTGTTATATTGTTATGTTTGCACCTGTAACAACATAATTGAGGTGAAGGAAATGAGTATGAAGAATCTATGGAATGATTCCATGATACAAGGACCATTTGTTGGCTCAGAAAGGGTAGCAAAATATTATAGGAACGTATGACCTGAAATCAAGCTGTATTCTGATTAATGGTGAGTTATACTGTTCTAGAGAGCCTCTTTGGTAGAGGCTTATAGCCACGGAGCTTTTAGTTCAACTTTTGCAAAAGGCACTTCCATGAGATATCCGAAATCTAGAGCAATGAACACCACATGGAGAGAGCGGTCTTCACTCTTCACGAGAATTCGGTCAAATGTCGTGATGAAATATGAAAATTTTCAAATCATGGTACTTTGATAAAATCTCATTACAAAGGGGACAATAGAAGACTTAAAAGTAAAAAAAAAAAACTAAATACACAAGTAGCTTAATTTAAATCAAAAGTTGTTTATGTATATGTCCAATTTACTCCCATAAATTAAACAGTAGACGAATGCAAGTCGAAATCAATGTCCCTTTTCCTTTATATGCATTTACCAAAACTAACATTATAACTAAATGTTTCTGGCACATGTGAAGGCTTAATTTAAATCAAAAGTAGATTGTATATGCGTTTACTAACTACTCCATTGATTTGTTCCAACTAATTACAGATGTATATGCGTTTACTTAAGCTCTTACCTACTACTCCATTGACTTTTGGTCCAACTAATTACAGGTGTATACATGGTTACTAAGCTCTTAATCAGTTAATTAAAAAGTAGCATTAGGGTCACTTGCATAATTGGTTACATCCATTTTCCTGACCTGTCTCTCTGCAACCTGTGTAAATGGCGGTATCCATCCCTGTTCTCATTGTAACCAGTTTGCTTCACATCGTTGCCTTTGTTCTCGCCATAGGTGCTGAACGCTACCGTAGCAAGGTACTCAATATACTTCAACACTTTTCATATACTAGTATTCATTTCAGATAAACTATCTAGTCCTAATTATCTGTTGATGAATGCCCAACAGGCAAAGGTTGTTACAGATGGTAACTTTTATTACAATTACTGTTTGTATTCCTCCAGTCCATCGACGTTATATGGACTAGTGGCGTTTAGTCTGGTGCTGGTTAGTCAAATGGTTATTAACATCGTCACGAAGTGTCTGTGTTTCAATAAGAGGGTCGAGAGATGTAGTTTGAGATGCTCGGTCGCCACCTTCTTCTATATCATCTCATGGTAAGTTAATTTTTTTAGGAGCAATTATGGTGTCATGTTGTTTTGAAAAACATGACCTACAATATAAAAACAAAGAAATATGTGACGAACAACTGCTGTTCTTACATGTATATATGTTGTCTTTGAATATGCTGTCAGCTGCCTGTTTTGGTTTTATAATCAATATATGAACAAAATGTAAAGTAGTTCTAACAAAAATCTCATTTTTAAGGTTAAATGTAAAGGTAAATCTTATGTAAAGTAGATGTTTAGATGGAGGACTTTGGGAGTTCGATCGTATTTTTAGAAAAATATTACGGGTGTACTTCAGTTTTTGTTTTCCAACTAATATCAGAAAGAGATGAGATACTAGACTTTCTATGTTAATTTTGTTTATTTAATTTAAATTGGACTATATATATTGGGTATGTAATTAGTATGACTGTGAACACTCAAGTGTCGATTTATAAGTAAGTTCTTCCGTTGTGGATGCTTACAGGGTTAGCTTTTTGGGTGCCGAAGTATGCTTACTGGGGGGATCCATCAAGAATGCCCAGCACACCAAATACCGCACAATTAATTTTGGAACTACTACTGACCTGTCATGCGAGACTCTGCACAAGGGCGTCTTTGCTGCTGGAGCGATATTTGTGTTCCTATTACTGATAGCATCTGTTGTTTATTATTGGGTTCATTCCATGCAAGATGCGGTTGACTCAGAACATCTTCAAGACGAAAAACTACCTATGATCTCTTCTGATTGTAATTCGACTTAGGTGCGTGATATTGCTTGCCAGTTTAATAATCATCGATCACGTTTAATGCTGGGTTAGACTTAAAGTAGTAGTTTTCTTCTGTAATTGAAGTGTTATTTCATTGTGTTGCCATATATTGTTGCCTTTGTAGGTTATTGAATAAGAACATATGGATTGGTTCTTCTATCTTTTAAACAACTCCACACACAGTGAACCATTAAGCTCTAAAATACTCGCATTTCCTAACATTAGACCATCCCGTATACTAAAACTAGAGTGCCTTGATTTGGAACTACTTAATAACCTTAAAACAATCAAACAAAAAAACAGGTGTGAGTTTCTTGATTAACAAATAGGGAAAGGAATGCCGCAAGTATCACCAACTTTTCTAACATTAGGAGTGTTGATAAAATTCTGCAACCTCGGGTTCTTGATGTACTTGCAAAGGCAAGGCCTTTGTTCCTTCATCTTTCCACAGCAAGTTTCTGATGGGGCGTCGGATGCTAAGATTGCAGTGGCACACGGGACTAGTTGAATGGGGTTACAGTCCGTGGCTGCTTCAGCTAATAACCGAGAGCTGTTGAAGAGCACCACAAGCACAATGCAGAATACCAACCTAAGCAATTTCATGTTCTGAAACAAATATTTAACACTACTCATGTTTTAGGAGCATATAGTGTCCAATATTGTAGTCAAATTATGCAAGATTTTGAGAGTGGTTCTTCAAGATTGTGTAATTATAATAAATGTTACCATCAATTACAAAAAATGTCATACTAATAGCAATCCAAATACCACATGTTGTTCATGTCACATGATATTTTTGCCAGAGCTTTGTTAGGTTGGTAGGTATAACAGTGAAAAGAAATGATAAACGAGTGCTACACAAATACGAAATTGTAGAGAAACAGAGAAATAAGTCATGAGTAATGTTATACTCAATAATATTTTTATAAACAAATTCTTATGCGTGTGTCACCAATTATATGGATTTCTAAATTGTATCCCTAAGATGTTTACTTAGAACGGCTCGAGCTTAACATCTCTTGTACGAATCTAAAGACGCCTTACCGCTAGAAAATCTTGATGGTGGTTAAAAGAAACATGTTGATCAAAAGTTTAATTCAGTATCAAAGGCAACAAGAAAAACAATACCTTAGGTTACAAAAGCAAGTTGTACATGAGATCCATGTTGGGCTAAACAAAACCTGTTGGGCTGCTTATCTTGGATAGTATATGACTATAATCCATGATTCCTAACAAACTCAAGTGGCTATTTGTCGATGCAATTACTTTCTAATTACTGGTTTTTTCAACCAGTCAACCAATTTTCAATACACACTATCGTTTTAAATAAAAATTCACAATTATTTCGGCTAAATATTGTTCAAATAAGAGTTGTGTTAGATGAAAAAATGTTTCGATATAAATAAATAGAATTTTTTCTAGCGTTCAGATTTTGGGACTTAGATAAAAAGTAACTCCCAATGCTTTTCTTCCACGGTGTATGGGGGAGGTTGATATGTAGACAGTCTTACCCCTACCAAAGGTAGAGAGACTGCTTCCAGGTTCTACCAAAGGTAGAAAAGGACCTCCAGCCTTGCTGGGCATGAGGATCGAACCCATGACCTCTGTTTCCAGAGGCAAGGGCTCCAACCACTGATCCAACCCAGTTGGTTTTGTTGATAAATATAGAATGATAATATTATTGTAACTTTATAAGAATTTAATAACTAACTTGAATAAATGAATAAAACAGAAGTTAAGAAAAATTCAAATTAAAACCTCATTAACAATCTATGTATATCGCTAGCTCATGGACTATTATCCAACTGTATACAAAATTCATTCGGCAAATGTCTATAAACTAAGATTCTTATTATTATAGATATATAAATATATAAAAGTACACATATCTATAAAAAAAATAGACATATCGATCAAATAAAGCTAAACCTTATTATAGTTATATTACTAATACTAACTAACTACGTTAACTCTTAAATTGGCAATGAATAATGGATACTAGATTTTAGACCCGTGTCAAATACACGGATTGTTTATGACAATATTAAATATAAAATTAAATATATGTAATTCAAGAAAAGATGTGAAAGAAGAAACCAGTAAATTTAAATATAAAGAATGTAATTAAAATTATAAAAAAACAAACCGGTAAATTCAAATATAAATAATGTAATGAAAATCAAAGTAACAAAATGCAATACAGGAACATTGACGAAAGCTTTAACTTGTTCGTATATCAATATCATGTCAAGACTTGCTGTTGTATTTGTTTTCTAAACAATACATTTAAATAAACTTCTTGTAGTTTTTGTTGTGGTATTTGTATTTCATGAAAGTTTTGGATTATATAAAAATAATATAAAATAAAATAATGATATAATTATTAATTTGTATTAATCCAAATGTTGTAACCTCTCTAAGTTTTAGATATATTTTGTTATTAGATAGACATTATGCAATAAAGTATTAATTATTTTTAAATTGGGTTAAAGTGTAAATTGGTGATGGAAAACCAAAAAAGTGTAAATTGATTATTTTTAAATTGGGTTAAAGTGTAAATTGGTGATGAAAACCAAAAAGTGTAAATTTTATTTTTAAATTGGGTTAAAGTGTAAATTGGTGATGAAAAAACAAAAAGTGTAAATTGATTTTAAATTGGGGTAAAGTGTAAATTGGTGATGAAAAACCAGAAAGTCTAAATTAATTTAGACATGTGTTAATTTAATTAATTTTAAGAATTTGAGGGTTGTGATTGGTCAATTGAGGTTAGGTCAGTTGCCTTTTAGTATATATAAGATTCGGATATTCAGGCATGTTCCATGTATAAAAACTTGATTGAAGGAATCTTTATCTATGGTAGCACTGGTGTGGGGCGGATAAAGGCCAAATCATTGCCGTCAAAAGACTGCCTGACAGAGATGAATTGTTCACATGTTTTGTCTATATTTTTTGACCAACTTTTGGCTCTTCTTCCCCTTTTCACTTATCTTTGAACCGCCTATATCAAAAACAATAAACTACTAACACAGGCAATTTAATTCAATCGATCAATAAAACGATAAAGTCATACATAAACTCTACACCACGAGTCAGATGAACGCTAATGAGCCGACATCGTGTGACCGACTCATTAGCCCAACTGCCAAACATGTGCAAACTGAGCACCCAAGTCTATACCAAGAGTTTGATTGTATATATTATGGGTGGCAAGTCCCTCTCAAATAAGTCATTAGCAAGGCAACATCAATTTTATTTTATTTTTATTTAAAAAGAAATTAAGATTAATATCTCATTAATATTGAATTTTGCTAATTAGGGCTGTCATTATAACATGCATAAAAAGATGATAATGACAAAAAGGAAAATAATACCTATTTTAATAAGCAGGTAGCCCTGCATTTTCTCCAACTAACGAAAAAATTTAAAATTTTTGTTGTTATATGAGAAGAAAAGCAGGCAATTGCCTCTTTGCTTCAGCATGTATGTTATCCTCGTGACAAAAATACAATTTTTTATGCCTCGAAGACCTGTGCATGTTTATCACAAGTAGTTCAAAGCATTCCTCAAATGATTATATGAAACATAAAAAACATAGGGGCTATACCTTGTTTACACAAATAAACTATATATAGGTATAAATGTATAATGTAAGTTGATATTGCAAATGGGCTATCTTGTAGACTTACTAGCACTCCTTCATAAGTATCCTACTATGTCCCCTGTTAAGTGATGTATACAATTAGCAAAATGAATCCAGGATCAATAACCATGTTAACATTAAAATATATAAAGAATACAAACATTTACGAGTGAGTGTAACCCACCTGTGTTGTCACTGGTACATGATATGAAGGTTGACCTGCAGCAGTGACAGGGGATCCAGCTTGGGAGCTTGTCTCTGCTGAAAATTGTTGTGATGGAAAATGTGGTTGCTGAGGATATAGAAGAGGGATTGGTTGTCGCCATACCGATGATCCTGGGCCCACTTCCATTGGTGGCATCAACGGCGGAAATCCAGAGAAGGGTGGTGGAAATACTGGAATATTCGTGGGAATATAATATCCATATTGTTGCAATGGCCTCATCACTGAAAAGGGAGGACCAAGATTCGGTGCTTGCCAACTTGGTTGTATTGTCGGAAACATGTGAAGACCTTGTGTCGACATTGTCTGATACATTGATTTTGAATCATCAATAACAAAATATATAAGCATCACATTGTGCGTAGTTGCGTACAATACAAGATAATACACTATATGGTGCATTATTCTGTCAAAAGTGATAACTATGCTTGAGAGTTGCTTCAAGTTATTCTTTGTGGGTATAGAATGGCTAGTGTCAAAACGACATATCCGTATCAATCTACACTTTTCTTTTTTTTGAGATTATCTAAAAAGTGTATAACCATGACAACGTCAATTAAGTATCAAGAGCTAGCCCTCCCAACGGTCTCATATGCTGCCTCATCACTAACTTCGTTAGTTGATGTCACGTCAACACTCTTGTATTGACACGCCACTGCCAATAGACCTGATCACTTCTTCATTACTTCATTAATCATTTCTATTTTATTTTTTTATTAACTTAATTATACACATATTCATGCATATAAATAAATAAAGAAGAAACAAAAAAATTAAACTTCTGATCCCTATCTCATCATTAACTCGTCAGGACACCGAATAGACAAACCAATACATCAACCGGATAACTGATGAGTTGGTGCTAACAACATCACTAGGGAAGAGGCACTGATGTGCCACCATTGAGCCAATAATTAGGGCGATGACAATGGAATCCATACCACACCATTTAACCCATATTTTCAACCAAACCCTTTATTGTTCTTAATTTCATTTTTTTCAAAACACATCTTCTAATTTTGTTGGCATCACCAAATCACATTACATCTTAACCCACACTACATTTATTTAATTTTTAGAAAAAAATTCCACACTTTCAATGGTCAAAGGTTTATGTCTTCTAGCCATTAAGTATTCAACGGTCACAATTTTTCCCCAACCCATTAAGGCTTCACAACCCATGACTATGCAACCCATGTCCAGCTCATGTCAATGGCGGCGGTGTTTTCACATGGGTTGAGTGCAAGCCACACTCCAACCGACATACGTCGGCATCGCCCTTAACCGGCCAATTTCATCCATTGGCGGCAGTACTCTAAGTGGTACTATGATAGATGGGGAATAGCTAGATACCTGGACTTGCATTTGCAAATATTTGATGTAATCGATGACGTCACTTAAAATTGATGCCGTGTCTCTCTGTAGATACTCCATACGTACATTTATTTGTTACATATATATATAGAATAGAATGAATAAACAAAGCAAATTAAAACCTGGAACAAAAAACAATAGGGGCCATCACGTACTTTATTGCAGTTGGGAACAAGTGCTTGAAGGGCTCTTATTCTTTCACTTATGAGATTCCTGCGTCGCTGCACGCACAAAACAGACAAAATTAAATTTATATTACTGTATTATATATTATCAGCTAGCTATAATTAAGGACACATGCGTTAGAAATTCATTATTTTCATATGCGATTATTAACATTAAATAACTTGGGACGTTATGTTTACTGCTCGCTTTCAACAAATCTCATGGATTAATTTGTAGCTCATAAAAATGTGGGTTCGATTGTGGAAATAGAGGGAAGAAAACTCTTGTATACATCCACTTTATTTAGTAGATGAGACCATTTCGCATGTTTGTTCCTTATATGATTAAATTGAAGTCATGTTGAGGTTTTTTTCTGTTGTTAATGAATATATACGCTGATTGATATATGTTAATTAACTATATATATATATAGCTCACCTTATCGGTAGTAATTATATCGGTTGTTACTCTTCGATGTCCAGGTTCTCGAAAATCATGTTGCTGTTCCCTTTCTATTTCAACCTTTCCCTATATAATACAGAATGAGCAATAGTTGCAAATTAATTAAACTTGTGTTTTACTTTCACATTAGCATGCATATATACTTGGTAAATCATAAACATTGACATATGCATGATGGACTTAAATATTGACATGAATTATATTGAGCTGAGTCTATTGAGCTAACAAAATAATCTTACTTCAATTTTTTGACCAGCTGGTTTCTTCTTGGTGCCACTAGACTGGCCCTGATCATGGAGCCTGGTGATGACATTACTTTCCTCGGTTAAACTACCAGCCGGCACGCGTGTTGGAGAATTAGGAAGCTCTACTTCTGATAACACCTTGACGGCGTCATGATAGTTGGTAATGATGTGGTGACTACTAGTACTTTCTAGCAGTGAAGTATGATAATCAATTGCCTCGTCACTACTAGGCCCCGCCAAAGATTCATCAGGGATCTCCTCGGATATTCTAGGGAGATACTGTTGCTTTTTATCACCTTTCTGCATGGAGCCTAACTAGACAAAAATAGATTCTAAATTATAATTGGATCTGGTGGGATAGTTATATATATATATATTGCTTCCAAGTTTTCATACTTTTATGTGCATGTTGATATATATATAGGTTTCAATCTTAGCATATATGTAAACAATGACTAAATCGTGAATAGTGATTATGTGTGTGAGAGAGAGAATTAGAGAGAGAATGGGAGAAAGGAAAATTCTATTTCAAAGTTTTTTTACAAATGAGAGGTGAGGGGGTTTATATAGGCTTGACATTTGCATTAAACCCCCTCCCTAATTACACACTAGTCCTTGTCTAATTACACTAACAACCTTACTCATAAACAAGATTAGACACAAGGACAATTCTATTTACATTAATACAAACAAGCACTAACTATATTTTAAAGCTAACAATCTCCCCCTTTAGTGCTGTTTGTGGATGGTCACTTTCTTGATCTCTTTCTTTTTCTCTGTCTCCGATTCCTTTTCTTTGTGGATGATTCAGGTTTATCAGGTTGAACTGATTGAGATTTGAATGCTCGTTTTCTGTACTTGTGGTTATTCTCCTTCCAGAACTTCTTTGGAACAAAATGGTATTTTGGATCTTCAGGGCGATTAGGTGGTTCAATGATGTTATCGGCAAAATCAACTGGAGGCATGTTATGGGGACCTTGTTCATTGTTAGGAGAATATCTGACCCAAGTACCTTCTGGTACATGAATTACTCCTTTTCTTTCTTTGGAAGCCTAGCCTCAATAATCTGTCTTGTTCTATCTCTGTGATCCAATCTTGCCTTGATCCTTTTAATCACTTTCATCAACCTCTTCTTTTCCTTTACTGACTCTTCGAACTCAGCAAGACTTTCAAAAACAGCCAAACATTGCATCAGTGTGCCATCAGAATACTTGGAGAGTTCGTCTAGTCTTATAAAAATCTTGTGCCCTTGATCACTTTCAAATACAAACCCTCGAGGATTATCAAATACAGCTCCAGTGTTAAAGTTCTCGAGGTTGATTCCTTGAATTCTTTGATTAGGCAAGGTAAGGTTCACTTTCTTTCTTTTCTTTTCTACCGCCAATTGGAAGTCTTTTTGAGTTTGACTCAAAACAAGACTATCCAAATATCTCTTAACAGCATAGTAGGCTTCATGATTCTCTGGATCAGGCTGAATAAGTCTGCTAGCAAAGTGATGGAGGAGGAAAATGAGATCATCAGCAGACAGCAGATTGAACCTGGCTTCTCCAAACAAATACCGACGGTTATCATCACGTCTTACTATTAACCAGATCAAGCCAGGAGGTCTTGCAAACCCGGGATTACGCCATTCTTTGAAGTGAATGCTGACAACCTCTACAATCTTCAATTTGAACTGATTCTTCCACACTTTGTTAGCTTTATGGCTTTTGGCTTCTACGAGATCCTTTAAGTATTTTGCCCTTTGGTGATCAACATCATAAGCTCTCCTTGCCCGTAATTCATCTACATCAATTTTTACCAACTCTTGTTCCTTTGAGAAGATCTCATAAGCTTTTTCTTCAAGGAATTTAGTGGATTTGAAGAGTCTGGTTGGTATTCTGAGGTAATCAATCTTTCTTTCAACATTCTTTCTGAAACCACCTTCATTTATTCGAACAATAGGAGCTCTGGAGATATATTGGAGATGAGGGTTGTTAAGGTGGTGGATTAGGTTATGAAGGTTCATTTGATTGAGGGCAGGGTTTGGTTGAGGAATAGATTGGTAAGTATCAAAGCCTGGAGGGAAATCATCGTCATCAGAGGAATCATCATCATCATTTGGATCAACTTCAGGGAAATCAAAATCTTCACCAATTATGGAGGGATCACGCGGTAAGCCTTGTGATTGAGCATCATCACGTACCTCTAAGCCCAAAACAATATCTGTATCGGCACTGGCTCGAATTACAGAATTATCAACATGAACTTCTTCGGTATGCTCAATATCATCAATACCAACATTATCAACCACGTGCTCTACAATATCAACATCTTGAGGAGGATCTTTTGATTGTGCATCATCACCAACATCTGTTTCCTCTATTACTTTAGTAGCAGCACTGGCTCTAACATTGGCCACATCTTCATCCATATTCTCCCCCTCGTGTTGATCCTGATCATCAGAATCATCACGTCTTTGCACAACAACAGCTTGTTTACATGTGGCCTCAAGCTCAATGATTCTTTTCTGAGCCGCTTCAAGTGCTGCATCAGCAAGGAGCTTTTCCTGTTCAGTTTGTTGTTTTATGTCATTTACAAGATGATGATGATCAAAGCGGGCTTGAATTGATGCTTGGATTGCTTTGTCGAAAGAATCTGTTTGACCTTTTAGAGAGATAAGTGTGGCAAGAAGTTCATCATAAAGAGAATCAAGACGAGATCGGTTTTCAGCAGACATAGAACCAGGAAGTTTGGTAGGATGAGAGGCGGAGGAGGAGGAAGAAGATGAATGGGAAGGTGAAGGAGATTTATGAGTAAGTATTGGTGAAGGTTGAAGTTGGGTTCTTTTAGTGTGGAGAAGACCTGCAGCGTCAAGTGCGATGATGTTGGCACGCTCTTCTAGATCATATGGAATGTTTAAGCGTTCAGCGGCTGCAGGAGGACTATCAGACTTATCACTGTCAGATGGTTCAGGTGCGGCAATGGCTTTGCCTTTATCTTTTTGGAGCGCTTCGGTTGGCGGCGGTTCAATGGAAGAAGAAGGAATGACCGACGTAGATGTCGTTGTCGCAACTGTAGGCTCCGAAAGGTTTACAGTGCGGCCTGAAGGTTGTGAACCAACAGGGCTTCCCAGTGATTTATGTAGCAAAAGCTCTACATTGGTTGTTGCAGAACGAATTGGCTTTGCGCGAACGCACAACACAATGTTCCGGTAGGTGGGACTTCCGGGATCCTCTGGATTGCCCGTTGAACTGGAAGATGGGCTAGGAGGAAGCCAGGCGAGCCTAACCTCCTCAAAGCTTCGCTCCGCAGCTCCTGTATCCAGTGCTTGCTTGATGATGACACCGACAGGTATTCCATACGGTCCTGGAAAAGGTTCACGAACCAATTCTCTGTATGTTCTGGCAACGTCCAAAGGACGTGCGTGCTCTTGATCCAGTGACCTAATTGGCGATCTAGACTCAATTGTGTTATCAAGAAAAGTCGCGAGAGAGGCAAGAGTCTCCGCAGTTTCAATATCGGCTTCCTCCGAATGAGGAATCGATAGTGGATGTGGTTGATGCCTGTGCAATGATGCGTCTGAATCCTGTGGAGAGGATCCAGAGCGGCGAGGAGGTGAAATATGCGAGGGTGGGGAGTCCTCGGCTTCTATCCTAAGGTCGTCATCCCAGCGAATAAGTGGTTCAACTATCGGAGGGCCAACGTTTTCTTTATGCCCTTTACCTAGCCCGGACCGCTCATTCTCTCCAATTTGTTTTTCAACCCCTCCCTCCAATCCACCTTGTCTCTCCGGAGATTCTAAAGAAACCTCTTCCTCAATCGGTGGAAGAGTTTTTGAATATTTGAATCTGACTTTGCTAATTTTCTTGGATTTATGCTGAGATGAAGAAGATGAATGAGATTCGGATGAAGATGAAGTGAAAGGAGAAGGAATTTCAAAGGATTGATCATGAGGAGGTGATGGTTCATCACGAAGAAGTGTTTTCGATTTTGATTTGGCTTTTGATTTTGATTTGTGATGGGTTTTTTGTTTCTTTTTCGGTGGAGCGGAAGTTGATGAAGATTGAGCAGATGAGCTTGGTGCCTCTTCTCCTACTAACCCCTCTTTTCTTTTCCTAGACCTATTACCCTCACTAGGCGACCTATGCGGGGGAGCGGTAGGCGGCTCTCGGCGTTGAGCAGCCATACCCCCTCCTAAAAACACTCTGTAATTCATGAGGTCACTATCCTCATGGGGCACCAAGCGAATAAGCGAAGCAGGAATAGGCATAAAAGGTATATTTTCAACTCCAGAATTTCCATAAACAGTTTGATAGCGAGGAAAGCGAATTCGGTGGGAGGCAGGAAATCGTTGGATGTTGTCATGAGAGTTAAGTGTCCCCTGAAGAATAACTGTCAGGAAACGGATGAAAGGGATATATTTCTTTGTAGCATTGTACTTCCCTTTGACATTCTGTCTAAGATGATCCCAAGCAACTGCAGCAAAGTCGATATGAACATCGTATGCGATAGCAAACAGGTAAGTCAGCGTTTGGGATGTGATCGCCTCTTGTCCTTTTCTTGAAGGCGATAAACAATAATTGATGATTGAGCAAAGCGGATACCACAATCGGTGAAGATTTTTCTTCTTGAAAGCACCGATAGAGTTGAGAGGACCATTATATCCCAGTTCTCTTACTCGTTCAAGCATCTCACGAACTGGAGGTGGATCAACAAATTCTGTGGCTCCCTGGCGAGAATTTGCTGTGGGAAAGCCTATCACTCTTCTGAAGTCTTCAAGCGTAAATGTGAACACTTGGGTTGATCCATCAGTTGTTAGGAGCTCAAATTGGAAGTAAGGAGTGCTCGATCTTCCTCTTGGTGAAATATACTCGATGGTTCACCACAATTGAAATAGCAGTTCCTCTTCTATACCCGGAGCAGTTACAGTCAAGACATGATATAGAGGATGGTATGTAAGCATAACCGGAATTATCCCATGATGACATGAAAAGGGAATAATCAACTGATAGTTGTTAGGCATATTTTCTGTAGCACCATCTCTGAGGAAATTCATTCTGCGGTTAAGAAGAAGACGAATGGGAAACATTGTTTCCAAGGTTAATTTATTCAAAAAGATTTAATTGTACACTGTTTTTCACAGAAGATGCGAAGGCAGTACAACAAGGCGTTCGATACCTTGCTTCTTGGGGAAAACCAATGTAAGATTGAAAAGAATTTTAAGAGAATAATGATACATGAAACAGGTTCTATCACTCAGTTTCCAAAGAACAAACAAAGGTAGTACATCAAGGCGTTCGATACCTTGCATCCTAAGTAAACTGAGAGATAGAATGTGGGAAAACTAAGCACAATTTTACAGAAATATAGGGACAAATGTTTGTGGAGTCTGACAGATCAATGAACAGAATCATAGGTTGTTGCGGAATCAAGATAATACAATTAAGTATATATCCTAACAACCTATGAGTTACAAATGATCTATATTTGTCAAATAACTCTTTAGGATCGAGATACTTAAAGTTGTGAAGTATCCCAGTTTAAGATCGAGAGTATTTGGACAAATTCACTTCAATGCAAAATGAATGCTTAAAAGTATTTTTGTCAAGGAAATGACTTTGTATTTATAGGCAACAAAATTCACCAGTGAATTTTGTGCCGTACAAATATGATTGCATACATTTAATGATCCGACAAGAACATTAAATGTATTGGATAAGGAATAAGGATAAAGTCACATCAAGTGCAAGTGTATCCTTTTATCCAACCACCTTAACACACGTATATTTTGGTAAAGAACAAGTGGATTGTTCTTTGGAAAGTGTGTAAAGGGAAAAGTCAATCCTTGATATCAGTGTTCAGACTTGCAGGATCTAGAACACTGACAATCCTCCAGTGTACAGATCTGGTAAGACTTTCCAGTGGACTCCGCCATTTGTTAAGTCTTCTTTCTTCAGACTTCAGTCTTTGACTTCAGTCAGAATGTCTTTAGTAGAGTTGATCTGGACTGGGGTGAAGTCCAGTGAGCTCATCTGGAGAATACTCCAGATTTCCTATACAAGTATTTGCTCACTGGTCTTCAATTATTTCTGGACAAATCTTCAGAGGGACTCCAAATTCCAAGTCTGGAGTAGGTCCAGTAGAACACGATTCTGGTCAGATCTTCAGTGAGGCTCCAGTAGTCGAGTCTGGAGCGAGTCCAGTAAATCTGGACTAAATCTGGACCTAACAAATTCCCCCTATTTGTTTAGAAATAATGCAAGTGTTTTCAAGCTTGAATCTATACATTTTGTAAGCTTGAAAAACACAAGTTTCGATTTGTCTAAAAAATCTAAGTTACTGGAATACACTTTATAGATCATGAGTGTTTTCAGTTTCATCAATTAAGTTCTAACTTAGACTAAATCTGGTCATTTACTTATAAAAATAAAAAATTGCAACTATTATTACATTCATCAACTGATAAATAGTATACAATTTTCATAAGACAATAATTTACAATAAGTAAACAATAAGAGTTAGGCCCTTCTTTTCGATGTCCTTTCTGGAGCATCTTCAGTAGCCTTTCTCTTTGGTGATGGAGAAGATGGTAATGAATCTGGTGATCTTATGCCCAATGCAATTTCCATCTGTTGCTTTCTTCTCCATACCTTCTCAATCCTTTTCAGAAATGCCTTAACATCAGTCGACACATCTGTCTTCCCCTTGAATGTTAGAGCAATTTCCCTAAGTTCACTCCATCCAAAAGCTTGGACTGAAGTACTTCTCCTCTCATCAGTGAAGTTACCCTCCCTGGTCAACTTTACCTCAAACTTAGACATGCCTTCATGATCTTCAGCCAACTTGATTTCAGCACCAGTGATCCTTCTTGCATCAGCCCTGAAGTTCAACATTTCATTGTATTTTTCTTTCAGCTTGGCTTGCTGGATCAAAGCTTCAGTATCCTTGGACACTCTCCTTTGCTCTACAGCAGTTTGGAGTTCTTGACGATTTATTCTTCGAGAAGTATCCAGGGGAATGAAAGTACTTACATCAGCATCTCTGATTGCTTTGATCTGTCTGGCAGTCAACTTTGGTAAACCAGTAAGTCTCTTTCTGTACTCTATCTCCAGAGCACCAACATTCTTTCTTATTTTCTTCTGGAGACTTACCAGTTCAGCTTTTCTCTGTCTGATGAGTTCTGGTACACTCACGCCATAAATAATTGAGTCATATACCTGTTCTTCTTCAGCGTAGAATGAGCGTACATGAACATCATCTAATGCATTTAGGCATTGATGAACTCTGGGGTCATCCTTCATCCTTTTAAAAACTTCAATATTAATGCCTAACCTTCCAGCATTGTAGGAGTCCAGAGTACCCATTGTTGCCATCTCCCTTTGATGGGCCAGCAGTTCATCCTTTTGATTTCTTTTAAAAATCTCTATCATTATGCATTCCTGCTCTAACTTCCTTGAAGTTTCATTATCAACATCTTCAGTTTGCTCTTCCTCTTCACCAGATACAACTTTTTCCTTTCCTTTAACAGCCTTCAGTGTAGTAGGAATATCTGGGAAGGTTTCAAACTGGGGCTCACTGGCTTCAGTACCAGTAGCTTCTTCAGTTAGCCCGGCTTCAGTGCCATATGCTCTTTGTCTTTCAGTAAGCCCGGCTTCAGTGCCATATGCTTGTTGTGTTTGGTCACCAGACAACTCTTCCCCCTTGGAACGATCTCCAGTTCTTGACTTGAGATCATTCCACATTTGTTCAAGCATAAGTCTGTCCAGTGGACCAAAAGATGTACCTTCTACTGGAGTTGTTTCAGACACAACTTTCTTAAGTTCCTGCACTTCCTTCTGAACATTTGCAACAGCTTTAGGCAAGTGCTTTGGCAACTTCTCATCCAGTAGCTTTTCTACTTGGGGTAACACCCCATCATAAATGCTACGAAGAACAGTCCCAGAAACTTCTTCACATAATTCTTTCAACATGTTGTTTCTGAACTTCCTTGTACATTCATCACTGATAGTGCTAACAACTGCACCCTGTTCCAGTGTGGGCCTACTCTCTAGAGAGCTTACCCTGAAAACCAAATTTTTAACATCTTCTTTCAGACCTGCCAGTTCGCCAGTGACTGCAGTCTGAACAGAAGTAACCAACCTATTCTCTAATCCCTGGACTGCCACTTTGATCTTTTCAGTGTTGGTGTTTGTGGCCAGTACCAGTTCATCAAGCTTCTCATAAACCAGCTTCTCATTCCCAGCGAAGACATTCATCTCTGAAGCAAGGTTATTTGAAAGTAATGATTTGAAGTCAGAAATAACCTGAGATGAAGTCTGGAGTGATCTCTCCAGGTCCGCCACCTTACTTAAAAGGCCTTGGACCTCGGTTGAAGAAGAAGTGGAGAGACCAGTGGGGGGTTCAAGAGTGGAGGGTAATCTGGTCATTAGAGGAACTTGTGCCCAGTCCTCTTCAGTTGCAGCTTCAGACGTTGCAACTGGTGACTCCGGCGTACGAGGAGGAGGTTGAGATTCTGAAGGTTGATTGGTTGCTGGAGTGAAGTATTGGGTGTTTTCTGGAATTGAAGGTGGTGGTGGTGGTGGCATTTCTGGTGTAGGTGTTGGCATTTCTGGTGTAGGTGTTGGCATTTCTGGTAGATTTTCTTCTTCTTGTACATCTTCACCCAGAAAATTCAAGTTCACATCAAAGCCTTCAGACATTGGAGATTCAACAACATCCCATTCTTGAACAATCCCAACTGTCTGTTCACCAGACTGTTCACCAGTCTCTACATTTACCTGTTCACCAACCTCAACATTCAAGTCCAGTGGAGCCTCTTGCTCACCAGAAGCATGTTCATCAGTCTGAACATCTTCAACAACTTCTTCAACAACCTGTTCTACAATCTGGGCAACGTTTTCAGTTTGTTCATCGGTTTCCTGCCCAACAACCTCTTCAGATTCAAATATTGGAGATCCATCCAGATTCATAACATCACCCGGATGTCTTTCTGGATTAACCTGGATTCCAGCTCTCATCAGTCGCCTATTAGTTCTAGGTCGTCTGGAAGGTTCAACAACTTCTTGACTTTGAACTTCTGGAGCAACTTGTCTTATGGGCTGTACAGCCTCTATTATCTGTACATCATCACCAGATGGTCCTTCAACATCTTGAACTCTATCTGGTCCCATTTCAACTTCTTCCCTTTGGAAGGAAAGCATGGACTGAGGAATATCTACCTCATCCACTGGAGACCTGAGGTTGACCAGGTCCCTCATATACTCACTCACAGAAAAGTGAGTAGTATCCATATCATACTGGTCTCCAAGTGCATTCTTAAACATCAGTGAAAGGAATCGAATATAAGGCACAAATGGTTTTCTTCCTTTCACTCTTAGGCGCTCAACCAGGTCGTCAAAAAGAATTTGGGCAAAGTCCACCCTAAGCCCAAACCACAAGCAATAGGCAATCTGGAGGTGGGTTTGATTGATCTGGTCTAACCCTCCAGAGCTGCCTCCTAGACACTCAACAATATGAGTGAAGAAATATCTCCATGAGTCTGACAGCTTGCTCATGTAGATAGTCCCTTTTCTGGATAGCTGGCCATGATCATCCAATATATCTGTATGCCCCATTAGCCTGCATACTTCCCTTGTATTTATACCAGTGGGAAGTTCGATAGGCAACTCATTCTGTTCAAGATAGCTTAACTGGAGAACAGACCTAAAAAGACTAGCTGTGAAACCAAGGGATCTGGTACCTCCCTTGAGAGTATAGTTGATCGATGAAGTTTCATCGTCATAGGTTGCAGTGTACCAGAATTCACACAAATATTCATGGTACATCCTTCCTGGATTCAATGTTAATGCACCATATAATGGGCAAGAGAGAAAGAAAGAGTTTAATCTCCCAATGATCGATTGGGCATCATGAACACTGGACAGAGATAGTCTTGCCATCCAGTTATTCATATTGATTCTTATGGCACTTGCCTCAAGATTAATATGAGGTGCCCTTACAACATTTTCCGAAGGAGCAAATTCATTGGCAAGCAAATTTCTAAGAGATCTTGACTGTCTAGGTGCCATTTATAAGTATAGATGAAAATGAAATTGAATATTTAAGGTTATGATGAAGATTTGATGAAAGAATGAATGAAAATGGAGTAAATAAGAGAGATAAATATGATTGGAAATTGAATGAAGGAAGAAATTTAATGAAGGAATTTGAGAGATTTGGGAGTTATGTTCGAAGTAAATGCTATTGAAATTGAAAGTGGGTATATATAGGAGAGACAATGTGGAACTCAAACGTCTTATTTGAAATTATCAAACAAAGTTTTTGATCGGGTTTTGAGATCCGCATTAATTACATCACATCACACATAAATGCATGACGGTTTACAGCCCACAAAACAGTAACAACTTGTACTTTTTGTTTTCCCAAGGTAAAAAGACCATCATTGCGTTGAAAAAGTTTACATGCCATGTAGGATTAAAATATCTTCAAAAAGGTTTGCTTACGTGGCACACACAAAGACCAAGTATTTAGAAAATATTATGACATATTTCAGTGCATCTGGAGGTTGACTGGACCTTCCAGTATCACTGGTGGATTAGTCCAGTGAACATGTACTGATGGTACACTGGAGGGACACTCCAGTAAAGTACCAGTGAAAACCATTTTTAGAGACTGGTAACCTCAAACTTGCACGTCAACTAATACAGACAAATGAGAGGGACACATTTACAAGAAGACATAAGTCAACTCAAACACGCACTTCAACTTGTCCAGTTACTAGTGAGAGGGACACATTTACAAGGCACCAGTAATATTTTCTGAAGAATTTGTCCAGTGAAAAAAAAAAAAATTCCCCCTGAACTTAAAACATTTTTAATAGAAAATATTTTTCAAGTCTTCCCTGGAATGTTGTTCCAGAAATCTAATAATGCAAAGATAGTACACATAGGCGTTCAATATCTGAGCAGTCACCAGATTTAAGGATTTAACATTCCCAACTCACCAACAAGATATTCAAAAGTTTTAACATCCAGTGGTTTGGTAAAAATGTCAGCGAGTTGTTTGTCAGTGGGAATAAAATGGAGTTCAATGTTGCTTTTCATAATATGATCACGAATGAAGTGATACCTTAGATCAATGTGCTTCGTTTTGGAGTGCATGACTGGATTGTTTGAGATAGCGATGGCACTGGTATTATCACAAAAGATTGGTGTCTTTGAATATTTAATACCATAATCAAGCAACTGGTTCTTCATCCAGAGTATCTGAGCACAACAACTGGCTGCAGACACGTATTCAGCTTCAGCAGTGGACAATGAAACTGAAGTTTGCTTCTTACTGGTCCAGCTGACCAGTTTGCCACCTAGGAAATGACATCCACCAGTTGTAGGATTTCCTATCTATCTTACAACCTGCATGATCTGAATCTGAATAACCCATTAGATCCATGCCTGAGCCTTTGGGGTACCAAATACCTAGACTGGGGACACCTTTAAGGTACTTCAGTATGCGCTTTACAGCAAGCATATGAGATTCCTTTGGATTAGACTGATATCTGGCACATAAACATGTTGAAAACATAATATCTGGTCTACTGGCAGTTAAATACATCAGTGAACCAACCATACCTCTATAGACAGTGGTGTTCACTGGTTTACCATCTGGATCAGAGTCCAGTGTCAGTGGTGCAGAAATTGGAGTTGGTTTAGATGGTGAAGAGTTCATATCATATTTCTTTAAAAGATCTCTAACATATTTCTCCTGATTAATAAAAATGCCATCTTTGTTTTGTTTAATCTGGAGTCCAAGAAAATATGTTAATTCACCCATCAGACTCATTTTATATTCAGTGGACATGATTTTTGAAAATTTCTTGCACATGTTTTCATCAGTAGACCCAAAAATAATATCATCAACATAAATTTGTACCAGTAACAGATTACCTTTCTCATGAAGAATGAATAAGGTATTGTCAATTGCACCTCGTTTAAAACCATTTTTCAACAAATGTTTAGTCAGAGTATCATACCAGGCACGTGGGGCTTGTCTGAGGCCATATAGCGCTTTGTCCAGACGATATACCCAATGTGGATGCTTTTCATCAACGAAACCTGGAGGTTGTCTGACGTAAACTTCTTCTTCAAGCGTTCCATTCAAGAAAGCACTCTTTACATCCATCTGGTAGACTTTGAACTGATGATTAGCAGCGAATGCTAAGAATATTCTGATTGCTTCAAGTCTAGCCACTGGAGCAAAAGATTCATCAAAGTCGACATCTGACTGGCAGTAGCCTTGTGCTACCAGTCTGGCCTTGTTTCTTATTACGTGGCCATCTTCATCTACTTTGTTTCTGAAGACCCATCTTGTTCCAATTGGTTCTTTCTTTCCAACTGGGAAAGGAACCAGATACCAGACCTTGTTCCTTTCAAACTGGTGAAGCTCTTCTTGCATAGCAGTCACCTAGCTTGGATCTTTCATAGCCTCGTCAATCTTCTTTGGTTCCATCAAAGATAGAAAACTTACGTATAAGCATTGATTACTGGAGGCTCTTCTGGTCTGAACTCCACGACTGGAGTCACCTATGATCTGATCAATAGGATGAGCTTTTGTCCATCTGGAGTACTGACCAGGATTGTTACTGACAACAATATCAGTGCAAGAGTTCAGTTGAGTCTCCTCTGGAGTTGCTTCTGGAGGAGGATCTTGCCAGACTACTTCAGTATCTTCATCTGAGTCATTTAAATCATGATTTGCATCATGAAATTCTTCATTTGAAGGCATTTCCTGGAGTATTGGTTCAGTTTGAAAATAATAGAGGGATAGAATGGAGTACTACTGGAGAGTTTCTGAACAGGTTCCAGATCAGGATGACTGGAAACTGTGTCTGGTGAATCTTCAATTTTGTCGTTTATTGGATCAGATTCACAAAAGACAATTGGAGTTATTGGGGGAGTGTCAAGGGCTGGCTTTTTGTTGATTGCAGCATTTGATTCATCAAATGTGACATGAATTGACTCATGGACCTTTCCAGTCTTTTGTTGTAGACTCTGAAGGCCTTGCGAATGGCTGAATAGCCTAAGAAATACCCTTCATCAGCTTTGGCATCAAATTTGCCTAGCTGACTGGAGTCGTTCAGGATGTAAACTGGACATCCAAAAACGTGAAAATAACCAATATTTGGTTTTCTATTTCTTAAGACTTCATAGGCTGTCTTTTTGTATCTTTTGATGTACACTGATCGATTCTGGGTGTGGCAAGCAGTTGCAATTGCTTCCGCCCAGAAACTGGTAGACAGACCAGATTCAGCAAGCATACTCTTGGCAGCTTCTATCAGCGTTCGATTTTTCCTTTCCACCACTCCATTTTGTTCTGGAGAGCGGGCTGATGAGAAATTCTGGGAGATGCCAGTGTCAGTACAGAATGACTCCACAGTTGCATTCTGGAATTCTGTTCCATTGTCACTTCTTAACTGACACACTTTTCGACTGTACTTGAGCTCAATTTGCTTGATAAGACTGATGATTTCAGCAGCATCTTCACCTTTAGACCTTAGAAAGATCACCCAACAATATCTGGAGAATTCATCTACGATCACCAGGGTGTATCTTTTACCAGCACGAGTCTGAACGTTCACTGGACCAAAGAGTCCATATGAAGCATATGAAGAGGTTCAGAAATGCTGAAATTCTGTCTGGTCTTGAAATTGGTACGTTTTTGCTTACCCATCTCACATCCTGGACATGGCCTTTCCTTTTTGAAGGAAACTGAAGGTATCCCATCTGCAAGTTGTTTTCTGGACAACTTGTTAATGTTTTTGAAATTTAAATGGGATAACCTTTTATGCCATAACTAGTTTGTGTCTTCATCAGCTTGAGTATAGAAACACTGCTCTGAAGGAGAGCTTTCCATATCCATCACGTACATATTCCCTTTTCTGGGAGCAATCAACACTACCTTCCAGTCCTTGTTGAATACGATGCCCTGAGCAACATTGAATAAGACTTGATAGCCATCGTCACACAGTTGGCTTACACTGATCAAGTTATATTTCAAACCATTCACAAATGCAACACGTGTGAACTTGACTTGTCCATTGTTCAGAACACCATATCCCTCAGTCTTTCCACAACCATCATTTCCAAAAGTGATGGAGGGTCCATCAGAAATGGTGAACTCCTCCAGTAGGGTCTTACATCCGGTCATAGTCCTGCCAGCTGCACTGTCAAGATACCAGATATACTTCTTTCGATCGCCCTACACATACACCAGATATTTATCAGTTAGATTTGGGAACCCATTGACTGATGGGTTCACTGGACCCTCCCTTATAGGTCCCTGGGGCAATCTGGTTCAGTTCACTTTCTTCAACAGTGGTCTTAGTTGAAAAGACCACTGGGTTGATAGTTTTAAAACCTTTTTCTTTTTCTCAACTGGAGAAATAGATTTGTCTTTTTTAGCAAAAGGTTTTGTGTTTTGTCTAGGGCCAGATGAAGTACCCTCAATAAAGTTTAATCTTGCATTAAAACTTTGTAATTGACGAGTCAGAATTTGAATCTGGCTCTCTAACATGGACAAAACATTTTCTTCAGATGATACC
Source organism: Erigeron breviscapus (assembly GCA_034093135.1). Taxonomy (NCBI): domain Eukaryota; kingdom Viridiplantae; phylum Streptophyta; class Magnoliopsida; order Asterales; family Asteraceae; genus Erigeron; species Erigeron breviscapus. The sequence continues at coordinate 10,636,036 of CM067167.1, forward strand.
TTAGCCTTTCCAGTCCAAGGCTTTGGTAGGGGATTGGTCTGAGGCAAAGGCTTGTTTCGATAAACCTCTTTAACTGGAGCAGCCATCTGGAGCGCTCCAGTCTTAACCTCTGGGGATTGAACTGGGTAAAAGTTGGTCTTGGGAGTTACAGGCTTATCATAAACAGTGGTTGGCCTGAACTCCTCTGGTAATCGATCGATTACTGGTATTAATGATGCTATATTAGTATTTCCATCTAAATATGCACGTTTTTGAGCAGGAAATTGTTTTACTGCAGCATCATATGGCTTTTTGGTTTCTATCCATGACTTAATCACCAGTTTTTCTTTCTCTAAAATGATCTCAAGATCTTGTTTTTCTTGAATCAATTGTTCAGTTACCAGAACCTGGGCTTGAAATGCCAGTTCAATGTCATGAAGTTCTTTTAATTTTGATTTTAAAGCATTTATTTCAGAAGAATCTGTTTCTAGACCATTTACACAGTCAGATCTAACAGTTTCTACAAAAATTAAATCAGAATTTAAAGCTTCAGCAATGTCCAGTTTTAGTTCTTGGTCAGTTGCATTATCATAATCACTAACCTTTTTGATAACAATGTCCACCCATCGTCCAGATGTGACATCTTCCTTCACCAGGAGCTCTTCGTCTGCCAGAGCCATGTAACAGCAATCTCTTTCTTCTTCTTCATCAACAGATGAGTCATCAGAAGGAACCCACTTCTCTTCAGTTGTTGCAATCATGCACTTATTATTTGTTTCAATTTGTTATGCCATGAGAGCAATTTGGGCCTTAAGCTTTTTATATTTCATTTTATAGCTATCATCAGGCTTATTATTAGAAGAGAATGGACCAGGCTTGGATGCAAACTGGTTGGACCTGCACTCTTTCATGAAATGACCCTTTTTGCCACACTTAAAGCATGTCAAATTGGTCTTGTCAGTGGAAGAACTGGATGCAAATTGTCCAGATGGCCTATTTGCTCTTGCTTTGAAACGGTTAAACGTTTTAGCAATCATTGCAATGAGGTCATCATCTTCAGTTTCATCACAACAGTCTGGAGAGATTTGACTGGATTCTCCAGAATCCATGAGTTCAGACACCATCTTCTTCATAGAAAATACATTCTCAGAAGATATCAGTGCTGTACTTTGTGGTTCAGTATGACTAACCACATTAGAACTACTGGAGGCATGGTTAAAGGCATCTTGTTCTGCCACCACTCTCTGAGCTTGATTTTTCTTCAGTGTACCTGAAAGCTCCATAAAGAGTTGAGAGAGTGTGTGTGTGCAGAGTTTTTCCTTGTCGTAAGACCAGGATCATATGAGACCATTTGGTGGGTAGAATGTCACAAAATTTCTCCAGAAGTATATCCTTGTCCTTCTCAACCCCAAGACCTCTCAATTGGTTTATGATACTCATAAATCTGGTGTAAGTACCAGTGAGAGACTCGTTAGGTTGAGCAAAAAATGACTCATACCTCTTGTTTAAGGAGACCTTTCTGGTGACAATGGTGTCATCTCCTCCTTCATGTTGGTTTAAAAGTTCATCCCACATGGTTTTAGCACTAGGAAAAGAACTAGTGTGGGAATTAGGGTTTCTGGAATGGCCCCGAGGATCATGTTTTTGAGAAGGGTGTCTAAATTCACCAATCTCCTCTCCTCTTCTGACCAATGTTCCTCCCTCTTTTCCCTTCCTCTTCTAGATCCAGAAGGATCAAGAAGGGGATTGAGAGGTGATGTTGGTATATATGGACCTTCGTTTAAAATCTTCATCATGTTCCTCTCAATACCAGTGACATGCAAAACCATCCTAGCTTTCCACGTACCAAATTCATCATGTTCCTCTCAATACCAGTGACATGCAAAACCATCCTAGCTTTCCACGTACCAAATTCATCACTGTTCCCACTGAATTTAGGAACATGATTATTTGAGTAGTGCACATGCACGTGTGGAGAAGCAGGAGTAGGAGGAGGAGGAGGTGGATTAGTGTTATTGACAATTGGTGGTTCATTTTGATCATTAATGTTTGCATTAGGATCGGGACCAAGACTAAAACCTTGTGTATTTTCTTGGTTAGCCATCAAGAAACAGATCTAGGCAATGTTTAGCCTTCTGCTCTGATACCAAATGTGAGTCCCTTTAAGTTCGAGATGGTTAAACCAGGAAAGTGCAAAATACAACAAGTCTAATAAGCACTAGAATGGACTAGTATTACTTTAATATAAATGCAAGTATATAAATAAAGTAATACAAGACTTAAAGCAATAAACAAATAAAGTGGAACATTATGTATTGTTTCATGGGTATTTTATTTATGATGTTTAAATAAAACACAAGGTTGTTGCGGAATCAAGATAATACAATTAAGTATATATCCTAACAACCTATGAGTTACAAATGATCTATATTTGTCAAATAACTCTTTAGGATCGAGATACTTAAAGTTGTGAAGTATCCCAGTTTAAGATCGAGAGTATTTGGACAAATTCACTTCAATGCAAAATGAATGCTTAAAAGTATTTTTGTCAAGGAAATGACTTTGTATTTATAGGCAACAAAATTCACCAGTGAATTTTGTGCCGTACAAATATGATTGCATACATTTAATGATCCGACAAGAACATTAAATGTATTGGATAAGGAATAAGGATAAAGTCACATCAAGTGCAAGTGTATCCTTTTATCCAACCACCTTAACACACGTATATTTTGGTAAAGAACAAGTGGATTCTCCTTCCGCTGAGATGGCCCTCTTTTTTGTTTTGTTTGTTCACCGCGGCACGGAATCATGAAGAAGCTGGAATAACTCAAAGATGTTCGGAAAGAGAGTTCCTAAAAGCAGGCGTGCTCCTATTATAAGAGAATATGATAGATACCTCTCCCCCCACTTTTGGCGCACTTCTTTGATGAGCAAGCTGGGAAATAAGGGAGTCATCTCGAAAGACGCAAAAGATCTGTTATTAGCTTATTTATAAGCAGTCGAAGATCCTTAAAAGCCTTTCTTTTTGGCTTACGGCTTACTTGCCTTCTTCAATCAATAAAGACCTCTTTCTTTCTCCCCCATTTCTCATTTTGTTGATTGAAAGTGTCTCAGCCATCATGTTAGTACCATTGTGATAGAATGAAGAGAAGGAAAAAATTTTTTGACCTTAACTCAATGCCAAGCTTTCTTGTCCAGACCTAGGGGTATGGAGCCGCGTCGTTCAATATGGCGTGCTTGCCCAGGTCACCACTCCCGGTACAAGCGCACTGTCAGAACACCAGGTGTTACGCTGGCCAGCGCGAAGCGCCTCTCGAACTGACAGTACAATCAGTGCCTTCTTAGCAATAGCTTTTTCAGTACAACGAGTCCCCTTTTCACGCCCTTTCTTGTGTCGAAGACTAGGAAGACGAATAACCCCTCCCAGAAATATTTGTTCCCTTCATTTATATTTTTCCGTTCTATTCTATTTCCCGTTTACTTTTTGATAGGATCTAGCCGAAGTGAAATATATTAGAATCAAATGCATTTTATGACATTTCAATCTGACACAATAGCAACATAATAACATCACCCCAGCGTTGCCAGCCGGTAATAGCCGAAGGCAAAAAAGGGGGAGATAGAGAAGAGGAGATTCAGAATAGTCACTCCACTCCATGGATAGTGCACACAGGCATTCTTAAAACAAGCAACAATAACTCTTCCGGGCAGGAGGACAAGCAAGAAAAACAAGCAACAAATCCGGACAGGAACACAAGAACACTTCCGTCTTTCATATCCACCCCTCTTTTTGATGGTTCATGCAATCCAAGGATTCAGTTGAGAATTAGACCAATTCCTTTCGGCAAGACCCATTTCATCTGGATAATCTGGAATGCGACGTGGCATACCCGAAAGCCCTAAGAAATGCATGGGAAAGAAGGTCGGATTAACCCCGAAAAAAGTGATCCAAAAATGGATTTGACCTAAAGTTTCAATGCCAAGCTTTCTTGTCCAGACCTAGGGGTATGGAGCCGCGTCGTTCAATATGGCGTGCTTGCCCAGGTCACCACTCCCGGTACAAGCGCACTGTCAGAACACCAGGTGTTACGCTGGCCAGCGCGAAGCGCCTCTCGAACTGACAGTACAATCAGTGCCTTCTTAGCAATAGCTTTTTCAGTACAACGAATTTTCACGCCCTTTCTTGTGTCGAAGACTAGGAAGACGAATAACCCCTCCCAGAAATATTTGTTCCCTTCATTTATATTTTTCCGTTCTATTCTATTTCCCGTTTACTTTTTGATAGGATCTAGCCGAAGTGAAATATATTAGAATCAAATGCATTTTATGACATTTCAATCTGACACAATAGCAACATAATAACATCACCCCATTGCCAGCCGGTAATAGCCGAAGGCAAAAAAGGGGGAGATAGAGAAGAGGAGATTCAGAATAGTCACTCCACTCCATGGATAGTGCACACAGGCATTCTTAAAACAAGCAACAATAACTCTTCCGGGCAGGAGGACAAGCAAGAAAAACAAGCAACAAATCCGGACAGGAACACAAGAACACTTCCTCTTTCATATCCACCCCTCCTTTTGATGGTTCATGCAATCCAAGGATTCAGTTGAGAATTAGACCAATTCCTTTCGGCAAGACCCATTTCATCTGGATAATCTGGAATGCGACGTGGCATACCCGAAAGCCCTAAGAAATGCATGGGAAAGAAGGTCGGATTAACCCCGAAAAAAGTGATCCAAAAATGGATTTGACCAAGCTTCAAAAGTCCTTTCTCCTTTCTTTTCCGAAACTCAAATAGAAAACTCTCCCCATGGGACCGGGGTTTGAGGTTGTCATACTTTTCTCCTCTGCTTCCTATTGGCATTTTTCCAGAATTCATGGCCAGAAAAGTCTTTGGAAAGTGTGTAAAGGGAAAAGTCAATCCTTGATATCAGTGTTCAGACTTGCAGGATCTAGAACACTGACAATCCTCCAGTGTACAGATCTGGTAAGACTTTCCAGTGGACTCCGCCATTTGTTAAGTCTTCTTTCTTCAGACTTCAGTCTTTGACTTCAGTCAGAATGTCTTCAGTAGAGTTGATCTGGACTGGGGTGAAGTCCAGTGAGCTCATCTGGAGAATACTCCAGATTTCCTATACAAGTATTTGCTCACTGGTCTTCAATTATTTCTGGACAAATCTTCAGAGGGACTCCAGATTCCAAGTCTGGAGTAGGTCCAGTAGAACACGATTCTGTTCAGATCTTCAGTGAGGCTCCAGTAGTCGAGTCTGGAGCGAGTCCAGTAAATCTTGACTAAATCTGGACCTAACAGTCAAGACATGATATAGAGGATGGTATGTAAGCATAACCGGAATTATCCCATGATGACATGAAAAGGGAATAATCAACTGATAGTTGTTAGGCATATTTTCTGTAGCACCATCTCTGAGGAAATTCATTCTGCGGTTAAGAAGAAGACGAATGGGAAACATTGTTTCCAAGGTTAATTTATTCAAAAAGATTTAATCGTACACTGTTTTTCACAGAAGATGCGAAGGCAGTACAACAAGGCGTTCGATACCTTGCTTCTTGGGGAAAACCAATGTAAGATTGAAAAGAATTTTAAGAGAATAATGATACATGAAACAGGTTCTATCACTCAGTTTCCAAAGAACAAACAAAGGTAGTACATCAAGGCGTTCGATTGCATCCTAAGTAAACTGAGAGATAGAATGTGGGAAAACTAAGCACAATTTTACACAAATATAGGGACAAATGTTTGTGGAGTCTGACAGATCAATGAACATGGAATTTTGTTCAAGAAAGAGTATTTGACTCACAAAGTTGGTATAAGAAAAGTTTCATGAAAGATCAACCTTGAAAGAAAATGAGATTTTGATGGTTGATTAAATATGAAAAATTTCTTAAAAATATTGAAAAACCGGTTTTAGAAAAGACATTTAGGAAAAAGTGAAGTAAATCCGGTTTTCAGAAAAAGGTATGTGAAAACCGGTTTTCAGAAAATGTTATGAAAAACCGGGTTTTAGAAAAAATTATGTAAAAACCGGTTTTCATATATTTAAAATGAATTTTAGTTGCAAAACCGGTAATCAAGTGGAAAACCGGAATTTGTGAAGAAATTACCTTTATAACAAAGATGATTAACAAGATAACTGAAACCGGAATTAACAAAGCATCAAGATACTTGGATTGATTCCAAGTATCGATGCACTTGTTTGGAACAGGCAATCACAATATGAAACAATCACAGACAAAAAATTCATGCATTCACATTTATTCAAGCAAGTAAGGTAATGTAAAGCACGTACGAATATTATCAAATCAAAGCATATACATATAAATGAAGTATTATGAAATGACAATATCGAAAAAGAGATTATACCTGCTATAATGAATGACAAGTAATGACAAACAAATCAGAAAGACACAAATAGATCAATCCTGGAAAGATAAGCACACGATATACTATTAAGGAATGAAAACCGGTTTTAGTAAAGAAAATACTAAAAGCCGGTTTTTGACAAGAAACATGAAAACCGGAAATACTGAATAAATAAATGAAAACCGGAAATAGAGAGTAAAATACCTGAAATCCGGTAATGAAGAATTGAAGAACTAAATCCGGTATTCAAAATATGGGATGAAGAAATTATTATGTAAAACCGGTTTTCGTTTTGGAGAAAGTTTTTGAAAAAAGGAAAGCCGGATTTGATTGAGAGAAAACCGGTAATAGAGAAGATTTAAAAATACTTAGAAAAATTTCGGAGGAAGTCAAAAGAAGGTCAGATCCGGCTATAAATAGTGGTCAGACCCGTGTATGACTTCCGGTTTTCGGGTCAAACCGGGTCAAACCCGTTTTTTTTTTTTTTTTTAAGGACTTTAGAAAAGTTTGAGGAAAAAATGGTTTTAAGGACATAAAAAGAAATGAAGCAAGGAATGAGAATTTCACAAAGGACATACAATTAGTAAAGATATATACAAACTCCCCCTAGGAACATGCAGACTCAGATAAATTCTACAAACTCCCCCTAAAATCATGCATTCTACCCTTGTTCTCCCCCTCAAACATTGCATGTAAGAGCACACAAGCACACATCAATGGTTTGACCAGGAAAATAAACACAGAATACATGGCAAGGAAGCAGTTACGTTTGTAGATCAAGCATACCCAACTTGGTTTTCAAGAAGTTGAACCTTTGTTCATCCAAAGGTTTTGTGAAGAGGTCTGCAAGTTGGTAGTCAGTTGGGACAAAGTAAAGTTCAATATTACCTTTCTCAACATGATCTTTGATGAAGTGATACCTTACATCAATATGCTTTGTTTTAGAATGCTGAACAGGATTGCAAGAGATTGCAATGGCACTTTTGGAGTCACAATAGATGGGTATTCTGTCATACTGGAACCCATAGTCAGAGAGTTGAGTCTTCATCCACAGAACTTGAGAGCAACAACTAGCAGCTGCTACGTACTCAGCTTCAGCAGTGGATGTGGAAACACAATTTTGTTTCTTTGAAGACCAACCAACCAACTTGTCTCCAAGAAACTGCACATTTCCTGAAGTACTTTTGCGATCCAACTTACACCCTGCATGGTCAGCATCTGAGTAGGCGGTTAGTTCGAAACCGGTATCTTTCGGATACCATAAACCAAGGTTGATAGTTCCCTTAAGATACCAAAAAATACGCTTAACCGATTGAGCATGACTCTCCATAGGGTTTGCCTGAAATCTAGCGCACATGAATGTAGCAAACATAATGTCCGGTCTACTGGCAGTTAAGTACATGAGGGATCCTATCATACTGCGATAAAGTTTTTGATTGAAAGGTTTGCCATTAAGGTCAGCATTAATTTTAGTTCGAGATTCCATGGGAGTACCAATTGGTTGACAATTAAACATATCAAACTTTTTCAACATGTCAGAGATGTATTTATTTTGACAGATAAAAATACCATTTGACATTTGTTTGACTTGAAGACCAAGGAAAAAGTTTAATTCTCCCATCATACTCATTTCAAAATGTTTGACCATTAATGCTGAAAAGTTTTTGCAGTACTTAGGATTTGTGGACCCGAAAATTATGTCATCTACATAAATTTGGATTAATAGAATGTCACTACCTTGACGTTTGATGAACAAAGTAGTGTCGATTGTACCTTTACTAAATCCAGATTGTAATAGATAGGCAGACAGAGCATCATACCACGCTCGAGGAGCCTGTTTGAGGCCATACAAAGCCTTGTCTAACCTGTAAACATGATTTGGACGCTTAGGATCCACAAAGCCCTCGGGTTGACCAACATAGACTTCTTCTTTCAGTACTCCATTTAGAAAAGCTGACTTGACATCCATTTGATAAACCGTGAAGTTTTTGAATGCTGCATAAGCCAGGAAGATTCGAATGGCTTCAATGCGAGCAACAGGAGCAAACGTCTCATCATAATCAACACCATCTTGCTGAGAAAAACCTTTGGCAACCAATCTAGCCTTGTTTCGAACAACAACACCATTCTCATCTTTCTTGTTTTTGAATATCCACTTTGTCTTGATTGGTTCTTTATGAGTATATGGATTAGGAACAAGTTTCCATACTTCAAGGCGCTCAAACTGAGATAGCTCTTCTTGCATGGCTTTTACCCAATCCGGATCATGAAGAGCCTCATTGACATTACTGGGTTCAACCATGCTCAAGAAGTTGACGAATAAACATTCATTTGCAGAGGCAGCACGTGTGGTTGGGCCAGCGTTTGGATCCCCAATGATCTGAGTGGGAGGATGAGGAAGCATGGAGCGAGACCATTTCCTTGAGTAAGGAAGTGGATCAGCAGGTTCATTATTTTCATTAGGATTGATAAAGCCTGGAGAATGTTGTTCAGCGACTTGCTCAAAGCTTGGTTCTTCTGGTAGGACAAATTCTGCTTCATCAGAGTCAGCATCAGTTGATTGATTGGATCCTGGAGAGTATTGCTGAGCAGGCAATAATGTAGAGTCCTGTGGTGCTGGAGACAAGTTAGAAGAGTCAGGGGAAGATACATTTGAAGACGAAGAATTGACCGAAGGTGGAGAAGATGATCCATTAGATGAGGTGGCAGAAGATGAACTTTGTTGATCAGCTGATGAGCTCTCAGGTTGAGATGGATTGGAAAACGATTGTTCAGGTGAATCCAAGGGTTGGACCAAAGTAGGAGGACGATCATGATAAAATTCTTCAAACAAAATGTCTAACTCCTTAGCGGTTGGTTTGGAGAAAATCTGTTTATCAGAAGTTCTGTTCTGTGTAGCGAAAGCTTGTGGACATTGAAGATCGGGTCTTGAACCGTGTTGTTCAAGAACCATTCCAGAGAGTTCATCAAATTTAACATTCATACTCTCTACTATTTGTTTGGTTCTACGGTTATAGACACGATAAGCAATGGATTCTCTTGAATAACCAACAAAATAACCCTCGTCACCTTTTGGTTCAAATTTTCCAAGATTGTCTCTATCATTCAAGACATAGCAGACGCACCCAAAAATGTGGAAATAGTTCACATTTGGTCTTCTCTTGTTGATGACTTCATAAGGAGTAATGTCAAACCTTTTGTTGATTATAGATCTGTTTTGAGTAAAGCAGGCAGTTGCAATGGCTTCAGCCCATAGATTTGGTGGTAATCTAGAATGGGCAAGCATAGTACGAGCAGCTTCAACAAGAGTTCGATTTCTTCTTTCAACGACTCCATTTTGTTGAGGTGTTCGTGCAGCTGAAAATTGATGAGAGATACCGATAGAAGAGAAGTATGATCCAAGAGTAGCGTTCTTGAATTCGGTACCATTATCAGAACGTACAATCCGAACAGAGGTTTGAAGATTTACTTGTGTCCTTTTGATGAAATCAATGATTACTTGGGGAGCCTCACTCTTTTCACGAAGAAAATAGACCCAAGTATAGCGAGAGTAATCATCAACAATGACAAGAATGTATCGTTTAGCATGAATGCTTTGGACACGCATAGGGCCACACAAATCCATGTGAAGAAGATGAAGGGGAGCATCAGTGCTTAAATGCTTCTTTGGTCTATGGGGCGCTCTCTTGAGTTTTCCAATTGAACATGCAGAACAAACATGGTTTGTGTCATACTTGAAATCAGGTAGACCATCGACCAGTTGTTTGTCAACAAGGGTATTAATTGTATGGAAATTAAGATGAGAGAGACGACGATGCCATAGCCAAGATTGTTGGGCTGAAGCTTTAGACAGAAGACAAATATTTGAAGATGGAGATGGAATATTGTTGAGATCAATGGTGAACAAGTTGTTATCTCGTGAGCCAGTAAGAATATCGACACCATCTTCGGTTTGAACTTTACACTCATATCTTCTAAAGAGGACTTGAAGATCATTGTCACAAAATTGACCAACACTGAAAAGATTATGGCCCAAACCTTCAACATATGACACACGTTTTATAGTGATGCCATTTTGAACAATATCTCCATAGCCAAGAATGGGAGCAAGATGATCATTTCCAAATCTAACCGTTCCCATGAAACGTTCAACAAAGTTCTTAAGCAAGGATTTATCACCAGTCATGTGTCTAGAGCATCCAGAATCGACATACCAGACACAGATGAGAAATTCCTGAAAAATCAGGGAGTAAGTTTTTAGGTACCCACTTAGACTGGGTCCATGAGAGGTTAGGGATTCAATCACATGACAAGTAAATAAAAGGAGAAAGACGAACAAAGACATAGGATAAACATCAAAAATTAAACAGACAACTGAACAAACATACAATTAAAGACACAACCATAGTTCAAAAGTAATGGTACGAATTACAGAACAAAGCAGTTATTACAAAGTTTGAGAAAAAGATGGACTAGTCCTAGAAGCATTTGATCTAGCTAGAGCATTGGGTCTACGAACTATCCATTCTTGTTTTACAGAAGTTGATTTCCCATCAAGCTTGACTTTCCTAGAAGCATGCAAGTATCTATCCTTAGGAAGCCATTTACTTTGACAATTTAAGCACAAGTGACCTGAAACATGAACATTTTTAAGGTTAGTGGAAGACTGTGTGTTCTTGACAGGTTTCTTCTTGATGGTCTTTTTGGCAGGTGGTGTTTGCTTTTTGTAAGTGGGAGAAAACCAACCATACTGATCTTGATATCTAACTATTCCAACAGCATCATCTCTAAATACCTTTAGGACGTTCTTAGGTGTAGCTGTAGATTGCTTAGGAGAGCTAGAATACCTGTGATATCTAGGTTGTGCAGAAGCATGATTACCACCGGTATGATGTTTCATCTTATTGAGTTTGGGTTTTGGGGTAGGAGTCTTTGGTGCTGTAGAAGTTTTGGGTACTTGATTGGTCTTTGGTCTCTGAAACTTCTCATGGACAGTGGTGTGATTCGTCGAGTGTGATTTTGGAATCCTTTTTAATGAAAATTCAACCTTTTCTTCCTTTGGGACAAACTATTTTTCAAAATCAGGATCATACGAATGATCTTCTTCTAAAAAGTTATTTAGATTAGGAAGATTTGAAAAATTCATTTTGGCATATTTGACTTTAGATTTGGATTCCAAATTCACACTTGAGATATTTGGGTCTTTGGGACAAGGACTTTCATTGGATGAGATTGACACATTGGTTTCATTTGACACCTTTGAGTGACTTAATTCACTGAATTTGACCGGACAATGACTTCCCTTGAGTAAATTTGACGCTTTTTCAATCTTATTATCTGCGAAAGCTTGAAGAACAATATTTTTGTACGCAACTTCCATCTTAATTTTATTAAGTTCAGCGAGTACTATCAACCTTTGTTCTCTTTCGTTTTCAAACTTTTTAGACAAAGTATCAAAATCATTCAAGTAAGTTTGGGTTTCCTCAGAAAACTTGAAAGGTTCAGTATCAAAAATGTTTGGAAAGAAATGTTCTTTTTCAATTTCGTGTTCACAATCTGTTTGAGCAGAAACATGAACATTTTCAAAAATTTCCTTATTGAGACACCGTTCCTTTTCTAAATCAAGTTTTAATGCAGTAATCTCATCCAAGTAAATCTGGTGGTCAATTGGGTTCACATCGGTGGGAATGTCAAGGTCTGTTTGGATCGAAACATTATACGTCTTAACAGAATCCCAGTCAGTTTGTACAGCAGCATCAACAAATTCACATGCAGAAATATAGGAAAGAGAAGACGAAGACATGATATCTTCACATGCAGAGCAATTAGGTTCAGCACAATCATAAACAACACCAAATGGTGTGGTAGGGACGACTGGCACAATTTTGGGACAGTGATTTTGAGGCATTAGATTATCTAGCAAAATTTGTTGTTCATCAAGTGTTCTTTTTAAATCTTCAATTTGTTTTTCCAAAACACTTTGTGGAATGTATGGTCTACCAGAAACAGGTTTTGGAACAGAACTTTCTTCTACTTGTTTAGACTCATTATAAAGAACCACAAGTTGTTGGTCACTCGAGTTTTCATCAAGTTCAACAATAGTAACAGAGTGAGTTTTTCTTTTAGGAACAAGAGGAAGATTAAAAAGATCATTTGACTCATTAATTTGATCATAATTGCATTGAATAGCACATTTTGCTAGATAATAATCTGTCTCAATATCTCCATAACTTGGTCTCACAAATTGGGTAGTCATGCCATACCTCATTAAATCGGCGTCATACAGAGATGGGACTTCCTGTTGTGCTTTGAGCAAATTCTTTGGATTCTCAAAACCTAACCCTTGAGTCAACCCATATTCAAAATCTTTAGGCTTGTTTAAAAAGATTTGTTTATTAGATCGATCGATCCTGTAAACCTTTTCTTGATAAAATTTGATTTCTTCCTTGAGTTGATCAATTTTCTTATCAAGTTGTTGATTATTTGAATCTTTTATGTAGCAAGCATAGTTTAAATCAGAAATTTTGTTTTCTAATTCTTTCAAAGCCGGGTTGGACTCTTTTAACTTAAGTTTCAAGGACTCAATATCTTCAGCCAAAGCATTTGCTCGAAGCGTTTCATTGGATTTTGCAATTTGTACCTCTTTTATGGTCTTGGTTAATTCAAAAACTTTGGTTTCAAGTTCTTGATTTGCAAGTTGCAGCACAGAAGAAGGGGTAAAGGAAACAGAAGTCTGATTAGCTGTCAATTCATCAAAATCTTTTTGAAGTTTTTCATGTAAGGTTTGAAAATCAAACAAAAGTTTTTCTTTCTCTTGTAAAGATTCAGTTAAGTTAGAAACCTCAGTTTTCAAAGATTTATTTGTTTCGACAGCTTTATTCATGTATTCATCGAGTTCACGTTTAGGAATAGTACAAACCTCATCATCTTCAGATTCAGAACTGATACCACCTTCATCAAGTTCCTTGGACCGCTTAATCTTCGTCATGAAACAAACATTTGCAGCAAGCTCTTCAGTCTCTTCATCAGAAAGGTGCAACCATTCGTCGTTTTCAGCAAGAAAAGCAATACCACTTTCTTGTTGTTTCACAAGCAAGAGCTTGTTCTGGTAGTAGGTGGAATTCTTCTGACGAGGTTTGGTGCAGTGAATAGCAAAGTGACCAGTTAGACCACAATTGTAACATTTCTTGTCTTCGATCTTCTTCTCAAGAACCCTCTTCTCAAACTTCTTTGGAGCTTCATACTTCCTTTCACCACCAGTATTGTTGTAGTGATTGTCAAATTTTGGAGCTTGTGAGTTCTTGACATAGGAAGACACTGATGAAGTGCGAAGTTGATTGTTGGTTGGTTTCTTTGTGAAGAATTTCTTCTTGAAGGCTCTTGTGAAGTAGGCTAAGTCTTTGTACATTTCTTTTTCTTTGTCATCCATGTCTGGGTCACTGGTGTCACTTGATTCATCATCATCAGCAGTTTCAACAACATTCTTCCTCGACGATCTGGATGGCTTTCTATCAGCAACTAGAGCAAGTGGATCTGATGAGGAGCTTCCTTCAGTCTTCATCTGTTGCTTTTGAACAGCTCGCAGATTGATTTTCAACTTCTCATACAAGGTATGAATAGAGAGTTTGCCAAATTCATCTTGCTGGTTGAGTTGAGCACCAAAGACTTGCCATTCTTCATGAAGATTTCTCAGAAATTTGATGTTCAGTTCCAAGTCAGTCTTTTTAATGGCATTCTTTCTGAGTTCATTGATCACGTTACAGAAACGCGTATACGCTTCTTCTAACGTTTCACTTTTCTCTTGTTTGAATGATTCATACATATCAAGAACATTGGATAGTCTGATCGTTGAAGACACCTCTGACCCTTGCAGTTGCTTTTCAATTTCGTCCCAAATCTCTTTCCCAGTCTCATATGAGTCAACATTGGAATAAATATCGTTGGGAAGAGCCATGTAGAGATGAGATCTTGCAAGATTATCAGCCTGAGTGCGGTTCTTTTGAGCTGTGCTCCAGCTTTCTTTTGGAATAAGTTCTTTGGTGACAGGATTTGTATGAACAGCTGGGCCTTCTTCATAAGACGCTTTGATGTCATCTCCAAGAGGTTGTCTTTCAATCCAATCCAAAAACCGTTTTTTCCATTGTGGATATGACCCACGATATAAAACAGGAGGTCTTGAATCGGAACCGAGAATCAAGGAGTCAGAAATCGACATTCTAAGAAAAACCGGTTTTCAGAAAATGTGTACTAAATCCGGTTTTCAGAAAATGTATACAAAACCCGGTTTTCAGAAAATGAGTACAAAATCCGGTATTCGTCTCGAAACTTGGACAGAGTAACTTTTCACAAAGTTAAAGAAATTAAGAACAAATACCGGTTTTGGGGTAAACCAGGTATTAAAATATAGTAAAGCCGGTTTTGAGGAGAAATTCTATACAAATACCGGTATTGGTAAAATGTATAGAAAATCCGGTTTTCGAGGGAAACAATGGGCAGAATTTCGACTTGAGAAATGAAGAAATTAAGAACAAATACCGGTTTTGGTGTAAACCAGGTATTTTCACACACAATATAACTTTAAGTCACAAAACTTCACTAAATCCGGTTTTCAGAAAAATCTTCACAAAAACCGGGATTCATGAAATACTATACTAAATCCGGTTTTCGTGGGAAAAATTGGTTATTATCACGAGTTGGAAAATGAAGAAATTTAGTACAAATATCGGTTTTGGTGTAAACCAGATATGTTAGAATATAACAACGAAAATTGAAAATTTTATCAAAATGAAAACCGGAAGGAATACCGGTAGGAAAACCGGAAGGAAAACCGGAAGGAAAGCCGGAAGGAAAACCGGAAATGAAAACCGGAAATTCAAAGGAAATGAAAACCGGAAATGAAAACCGGATTTCAGATCAGAAAGCTAAAATTTCAATTTCAAGCCAATTGGTTTTGAATTGGGATTTGAAACTTCTTGAGGATGATTATAGGAAGGTAATGAGTGGAATAAAACTAAAAAGGAAGAAACTTTAACATGTTAGGAGGGTAAAGATTGGATTTTTCGGTAAAGTTGGAAAAACACAATTTAGCCCAAAATTGAACAAAATCAAGCCATGGATCTAACACAAGTTGTGATTTTGCTCTGATACCAAATGTAAACAATGGCTAAATCATGAATAGTGATTATGTGTGTGAGAGAGAGAGTTAGAGAGAGAATGGGAGAAAGGGAAATTCTATTTCAAAGTTTTTTTACAAATGAGAGGTGAGGGAGTTTATATAGGCTTGACATTTGCATTAAACCTCCTCCCTAATTACACACTAGTCCTTGTCTAATTACACTAACAACCTTACTCATAAACAAGATTAGACACAAGGACAATTCTATTTACATTAATACAAACAAGCACTAACTATATTTTAAAGCTAACAATATAAGATTTCGAAACTTCTGGCATCACTTAAAAAAACAAAATACTCATTAGTTTGTACTTTTTTATTTTAGTATATTTTAAAATAATTGTTCAAGGTAAGAATATACTCAGAGGTGGTACCAGAAAAAAAATCCAAAAGAGGAAAAATTAAAAAAATCATGATTTTTTTTTTAAAAGGGAGCAAAATGTTGTAAACCTATAGAAAAGTTTTAAAAATCCATGAAAAATATATACTGTAAAACATTAGATACCATTTTTTTACAAAATTTTTTTTTTTTTGTAAAGTTAGTTTCGATTCAGACGTGCTGAAGACAATTTTAACCAGCGATTTGCTGGACCTCCAACCCCTCCTCATAGAAAATACCTTGAGATGAGAAACCCAAGACTCGAACCCGAGACCTTGGGAAAAACTCACCTCCGGGACCCACATAGTGGATTTAGAAGATACCTCTGGCCAACCCACCTAAGTGGAGTTGGTTATTTTTTTACAAAACTGATTAATTTTTAAATGCATATGTGCAAAGAAAAGGTAATATTGATATCTTAACTCTATACAATGCAACGATTAAATATTTCTAAAAGTTGTGTGTTTTTTTCATGTCGATAGTTATTTTAGGACGCATGGAGTATTATATTATTTATTTGCTTTGTGTTTGCAAGAATTTGACGGTTAATTTTGGTCTGTTCGGTCGGCTGAAAAGTAGAACTAAAACTATTAAAATATTAAACATGCAACCGACTAAGTTGTTCGACCGACTCATGTTTGGGGTATATTTATGAATGAATGCATTGTCAACCACATGTTTTCAAGTATATTTTGCTTTCTGTATTTTCAAACTCAATTATTTTTTTGTTTTCCTTTTTATTTTTCAATTTATAATATAATTTATATGTAAAATAAGTTATTTATTTTTATTATAAAATATGTTTAATTTAGTTAGTTTATTATGGAGTATTAGTTATGATAACAGATAACATTAGTTATAAAATATTTTATCTTTTAAAAAAAATGTGTTTGGTTGGGTTGTTGATGGAAGTGTAAAATTTGATTTTAGTTGGGTTGGATAAAATAAAAAAGAGAAATTAGTTTTTTAATGAATAGTACCGTTGGGCTGGGTTGTGAAAGAGGATGGCCTTAGACCATGACAGTTTGTGTTTTTTCATTGTCAATTTATTTGGAACCTCTGTCCTTGTACACAACATATTTTAATTTGCTATTTACCAAAAGCGACGTAAACTGGCGGAAAATTGTCCTGCGTACATTGGTGGAAATATAGAAATTAAGGGATGAGCCTAATTATATGTCCCAACTCCCAACTAATGCATTTTAGATGTTTGAAGAATGTTATGACATTAACCATGGTTTATCTTTAACCATAGAACAACGTTGTTTAACTCTTTTTTTGGGAAATGGTTATACCTGTGAATTTTATAACAACACCCAAACAATAAAGTACAAGTAATGTGGCTGATATACCACACTAGTTACCATGCAACATGCTGCATGTGAGGTTACAATAAACAAGCTATCTAGCACGACCAACAAGAAAATCCATATCTTACACTATAAGTGACTGATCATAGCATAAGAAAAAAACAACACTAATGCTAAGTCTTGGAAACATCTGGAATATGCCAATCTGAAAGAAGAGAAGTATCCTTAGCGGTGCACTTGAATGTAATGGTTGCCAGCTTCATACGAACTGTGTTGACAATGATTTCTTTAATTTGAGCTGCATTTCTTTCTTTGTTGGAGAACAGACGAGTGTTTCTTTCTTGCCAAATGACATAAGTTGTAGCAGCCACTAATAACCTTCCAATCACGCTTTTGATTGAGGCCGACTTCGAGATAGAAATAAGCCAATCAACTATATCTTTCCATTGATGTGAAACCCGCTGCATGCCTGCTAAAGGTTTAACGAGATCCCAAACTTGCCTAGAGAAAGAACATTCAAAGAATAAGTGGTTATGAGAGTCTGGTCCATGCTTGCATAACAAGCAGCACAAAAGATTCAGGTTGGTTGCGCCACCAACTTCCCAAGGCTTGAGACGATCCTGGGTTTTGAGTTTTTCCTTCATAATGAGCCACATGGTGAGTGCATGTTTAGGAATGGCTTGAGGAAACCAAACCAGATTAACCCAGTCAATCTCTATACCACGAACACGGATCGTATCCCAAACCACAGTAGTAGAGAACTTCCTTTCCTTCCCATTTGAATCTACCCAAATCAATTCATCCTTTTTGTCACGAGTCAGTGATGGGGGCTGGATATTGATTAGGACGGGAAAAAGGTCATACCAAGCAATTGGCCATTTCCAAATACCATTGTTAATCATATCACTAACCGTAGAGTGCATTCTGAAACCACATCCATTAATAGCTCTAGGCGAGATGTATTGACTCAATGGACAAGAAGTATGCCAGTTATCAAACCACATGGAAGTATTATTCCCATTGCCAAGACGTGACCTTATATGGGGACGAATAATACTTCTGATTTGTAACAATTTCCTCCATCCCCAGCTCATATTAGCTTGTGGTAGGACATCCCAAAAATTGCGCTCTTTTAACTTATAGGAGTATATCCAGTCCACCCAAAGGGTATTTCGCTTATTCAAGATACACCAGATGTGATTAGCCATAAGCGAAATATTAATGTCATTAATCTTTCTAATTCCAAGACCACCCTCATATTTAGGTTGACAGACATATTTCCAAGCAACTTTCGCTTTTGTTTTTCCCTCCAAACTATGATTCCAAAGAAACTTACGCATTTTCTTTTCCAAATCATTAATAATGCGAGCGGGCAAGATGAAAACAGAAGCCCAATATATATGAAGAGAAGAAAGAACAGACCTGACTAATTGTATGCGCCCTGCCAAAGAAAGAGATTTGTTTTTCCAATCATCAATGCGTTTCTCCAACCTTTCAACTAGAACATGACAGTCCCTATATATAATCCGGGTTGAGATTAGGGGAACCCCTAAGTAACGAACCGGCAAGTGACCTTCATCAAATGGCATGATGCCCAAGATAGCTGTTTTGACATAAGTAGAGACATTACAGAAGAAGACAGTACTTTTAGCAAGACTTGGGACCAAACCAGAGACATTTTTGAAATAATTAAGCGCATCCATAATCAACTGAACAGATGTAGTATCCCCTCTCGAAAAGAGGAATAAATCATCAGCAAAGCAAAGGTTCACAAGTTGTTGTTTCTCGCATTTGTTGTGAAATCTGAATCCAAGAGAACTTTGAACATGTTGACCGTGTACGGGTCGTGATGGGGGTTATCCATAATTTAGTAACAGTTAATTAAATTCTATATATCTCGATCGGCATACTTCAAGATGCAACAGCATTATCTCTTAGTTTCGATGGGTTAACCCAATAAAGAAGGTCATGAAAGGAGCTTAGCCAACAAACGCAAGAACGACATAGTGGATAAACCACTTGTATCTTATTATAAAATGAATGTTTGTTTGTTACTCGTACTAAATAAATGGATAAACAACTTGATCCAGAAAAGTTTGTCTGTTTAGATTGGATATGAATTGGCCCCATTTTTTTTGTTACCACATTGGCAACGACAGAGTTTAGCTGGTTGGTAACATATCTGGAATCATCTGCAAACCTCCAAATAGGAATCTAGTACCTATGTATATTAAAAGGAAGGCCATATGCCATCTACAATTTTGTTCTTTTCAAGGAAAAAGTTCTAGTACCTGATCATATTAAAAAGAAGGGGAAAAGGCCATATATAAATATAAACCAGCAAATTGCCCAAAGTTACATCCAGTGGCGGAACCAAAATCAAAATGACCCGTAGCATAACTTTTTTTCCACTAGCCTTTTATCGGAATAAATAACAATAACGACTAAATAATACGAGTTTTAGCATTTTTTTAAAGATTTTTTGCTATTTTTAATGAATTTTTAGAGTTTTTGGCACTTTTAGTGGTTTTTATTTATCATTTAGTTGTACAAATACATCTTTAAAGTTTTATTGATAGGAAAATATTTCAAAAGTTTAAAGTTGCTTACATTGACCGGTATCCTATATTTATATGACCCGTAGCACCAATAAAAAATACATCCTTTTTCGAAAAATTTAAACTATATAAATTTAGCGGACCCGTAGCCCGGGCTACCCCTAGAGTCAAAGTAGTTCCGCCCCTGGTTACATCAACACTCGAAAAAGATGAAAACGGCCACTTGTAACGACTCTAAACATAGAATAACAATCATCTCACTATGAAGCTAACACAAATATAGGACAACATATAAGGATCATATATAAGAAAGTAGTGAACCAAGCGAATTAAGTTGACGCTCCAAACGCAAAGGGCAATCACTAGCTAGAAAGTATGGATGTCGTCGTATGTATTGGAGTAAAATTTTACATGGTTTGTTTATACGATACATAAGAAATAAAAAAAGTTCTGATGATTGAGCGGGTTTGATACACTGATGCAAATACATTCATCCACAAGGGATGCTATTGTTGAAATACGACGACCCCAACTCTTATATACTGAGATGTTAGAAGCAATACGAGTATATAACTAGAACATGTAACCCCAAGTAGACACATGAACTCCTGAAGTCTTGACTGAAGAACTAAAAGAGTAAAAACAATTTGAACAATTCAGATTTACCTCTTTTAACTTGAACTTGTTATAATTTATTAGAGAAAATTTCATTACATACCCCTGGGGTATGTCATATTATCAAGTTTTGCCCCTCTCGTTTTTTTTATCATTACATACCCTTATGGTGACTTTTTGTATCATTGAATACCCCTCACCTTAACGGACGCTTGTGACTCTCCGTTAACTCCCTCACGTGCGTACCACGTGAGGGTATTTTAGTCTTTTTCACTCCAAAAATCTTCTTCCTTGGTCAAAGTTTGTTTTCTTCTTCTTCCCAACCCATTTCTTCCTAAACAAATCTACCCAAAAACAAATCTATATCTGTACATATCTAAACAAAAATCCAAGATATGTAACACATCTATGTCAATATACATACACAAGATCCATCCATTTATCTACATCTTTGTATCTATGTCCTAAATCTATATCAACATAAATATAAATTCACAATATATCAATATACATACACAATATCTTGGATCTAACAAACATACACCCCATACATCAATATACATACATCAATGTATCCATACACACCATTTTTCTCTGCCTCTCTCTAATCCCCCCCTCTCTCTCTATACCTTTGTTTTGCCCATCATCTGCTACTACGAGATCCTGCAAGTATTTAGAGTTCAATCATTATCAAGTTTAGGAAAAGGAAAGCTACTACCATATTAAAAACTACGAGATCCCATCATTACGAAAAGGAAAGCTACTACCATCTGCTACTACGAGATCCCATCATCATCATTATTATTATTATTATTATTATTATTGTTATATGTATTTTTTGTTGATGAGATCTAAGGTGGGTTTTAATTGAAGTATTGTTGATGAGGGTTATAGAAGGAAGAAGAAAGGGGAGGTGGTTCGATGGTCATGTAGCAGCGGTGGAGGTGGTCTGGTGGTGGCGGATTTGGACGGTGCTCCAGCGGCAGAGGTGGTGGCCGGCCGGAGTTCTTCAAAGAGAAAAAGAGAAGATTGGTGTTGATGTGTGTATGTTTTAAATACACTAAAACTTTCCTCCAGTATTGTTCATAACTTTGTTGTGTTTGTTTATGGAATTTGTGAATTTGAGAAATGTTTTAGGAAGAAACTTTTAATAGGTTATGATGTTGTGGTTTTGGAAAGAAAAGAATTTTGGAAGGATGGGGTTTTGATCTATTTGTGTCAAATGGGTGGATAAAAAGAATGTTATAAGGATATGCTAGATGGGAATGGACAAAAATACCCTCACGTGGTACGCACGTGAGGGAGTTAACGGAGAGTCACAAGCGTCCGTTAAGGTGAGGGGTATTCAATGATACAAAAAGTCACCATAAGGATATGTAATGATAAAAAAAAACGAGAGGGGCAAAACTTGATAATATGACATACCCCAGGGGTATGTAATGAAATTTTCTCAATTTATTAATAACAGAGAAATGAATAGGGCAAAATTATGTTCAATAACTTCTATCTACTTAAGCTTTTTGATAACTATTGTAGCGTTTTGTCTTCATCGACCAGTCGTCTTATACACATATATATCCATTGACTGATTGACATGTGCTTCTGTGTTGGGGGGGGGGGGGGGGGGGGGGGGGGGGGGGGGGGGCTGGAGAGCGTTTTGTCTTCATCGACCAGTCGTCTTATACACATATATATCCATTGACTGATTGACATGTGCTTCTGTGTTGTTGCGTTATGAAGTATGCATAATTTAGTGTTCCAACAAATGATATAAATCACCAAACATGAATATTATTGCTATCGTTATCTGATGCAACTATAGTTGCAGACTGGTGTTGAAATCCCTGTTGCAAATTGCAACGAGTTTTATATTTATCATTGTAAATATTAAATTCTATTTAGAAAGCCAACATACAATGAATTTCAGTGAACGAAAATGACGAAAAAAACTTGTAGATTCAATATAAACATGTAAAGAAAATATGATGATCTGAAGTGGTGACATGTTAAAGACATCATATTAAAAACGATAATAAATAGTTCGCATTTTGACAGACTAACTTTACAACAAAAGATTTGACTATATGTTGATAAAAAATAATTGAAATGAAAAAACGATGAACCTTGTATTGACTGTATACATAATTTAACTAAAATCATATACAGATATATAACATGTAAACATAACTATAATGATATAAATATAAGTATATGCTATTGACATCATGCATAGTTTTAACAAAAATCATATAATGTAACATATTCATTAATTATAATAACAAAAAAATATAAATAGGTTTAGTTATATTAAGCAAACAACAACATAAGCTTAGTTAGATACTTAGATGTAAAACGAAAAAAAAATGTTATAGGGTAATTGACAATCCTCCATATCATTTCTTATCTTCTCATGTACACATGTGCATCCAAATACACCTAGAACCACCACTAGTGGTGGCAGACTGGTGCGAGTTGCGGTCGATAAATCTCAAATCAACCATCCGGACAAGATTAAGAGCATCAATAAAGGTGGCAAAGTAACTTAGAAATGATTTTGGGGGGGAACGAATTAGTCCTAGCTTATGATTTGCAAACAGGAATGCCAACGCAGTGTAGATAACATAAAAACATTTATCAATTAAAGGTGGCAAAGTAACTTGGTCAAGTGAATGTACGTATGATATGATTACTTCCGAGCATTTATTTACTTACACTCCACGACTGTTCCTTAATTCTGTTGATGAAATGTCCATACGGAACTTATCGACCGGTATTGAAATAAACATGTCTTTTAACTCATCCGGGATGTCAAAATCCTCCAAAACCTGCAAAAAGATTGTGATTTAAGTGGTACATTCCAAACTTTGGTGGGATAAGGGATGGAAACTAAGATGTTCAAGAAGGTTCCATGTAATCTGGGAAAACCTTAAAAACGCCATCCATGTTACGACCACCTACAAGAAAAGTGCATCCTGTTCTTTTACATCCTTGGAGTGTCTCTATCATGTTTTCATAGCTACCACCATAGTACTTAGGCTGTATAAAAGTGTACAGAATGACACAAAGATCATTAGAAGAAACAAAATGTCAAAATATATATATTCCTCATATCATATAAAAAAGTTTCCAGTATCACATTATGATTTCGTGTCACGGGATAACAACAGGACCAACATGAAAGAAAGTGTTGCATGGTCAGCAGATTTAGACAAAAAGTTCTTACATTTATAAGCCTCGCTGCAGTATCTGCACCAATTACAAAAGCACTGCCAGGAAAAAGCTCTGCTTTCTTGTAGAAATATGGCTGATTAGAAATAATCACCGTCTTTCCTACATTTTCAAAAACTAAGTTTATGCCAACCTCTAAATCAATCTAAAAAAGAAAACAACTTTTAAATCAATCTTGCAATTTTTAATAATGCCATGTACGAGAAAAATCTGTTATAATTGTAATTGCTGTTGACTCATCACTTCCCATTTATCAAGTGAAATAGGAATAACCTAAGCTTTTACAAGCTGAAATTCACTCCATTATCAATCCTTACCCTCTTCTTCCTTGCATGTGTAGATATTAATCTGAAAAAAGTAAGCACCCGAACTAGAGGTAGAAAGATGGGCAGGTGAGGCGGATTAACCAGGTTGGGCTCAAAACAAAAAAACTTTTTGGTACTAGTCGGCTCACAATGGGTTGACCCGATCACTTTTAGCCCTTATTTTTTAAAAACTAGATAGAGAATTATCAGCAATTCAGATATGAATACAAATAACTACGGAGTATAAAACTTTGTAATCTAGCATTTTGAATAATGATTTAAGAGGTTTCCATGCATCAAATGTACACTTTGAGCAACTTTCAACCCAAACAACCCATTTGACCTATTTTCATTTTCGTTCACTTTTATTTATTTCACCTATTACTCCATCAGTAATAATAACATAACCCGAATCAGCACATTTATAAGTAAACGGATCGAAACTGCCCCCTTAAAAAAACCCAAACTAACAACCATGGTCCATCATAAATTTAGAGAACCATGAAACAGACTTTAGATGAAAGGAACTCACCAACTTTTTCAAATTGTTTAACACGTTCTTTAATCTGTGTGACAGTGAGTGGAGGTTTGTCTGCATTTATGGCTGACAACTCAAAGCATGGATACCCATCTGTACAGAGGCTGCACATATTAATCAGCCATCAGAGTTTTCTTATGTAAACGCCATGGCTAGGTAACAAGGTTCCAGGCATCCATTTAGAAGCATAAGTAGAAAGGAGGCTTAAGAGTATGAATAAGAGAAAAAATAACACTTTCATGAAAATTTTCCAGTGCATCAAAGAGTAAGCAGAGTAATGTTAATTGTCAAACAAAAATCAATGTACCTCATTGCAACTTCCAACAGCTTAAGGTGGCCATCATGTAAAGGGTTAAATGAGCCAGAAAGAATTACTTTCCTATCTGCAGTTGGAAATTGTGTCCCTACAAAACACTGACTTCATAATAAAGATTAACAGCATAAAAAGTTTCAATCTATGTATATCCAGGATATCATACATTCAACCTTACCACTTGAAAATGGAAAGACTTTGAAGCATATTTTGCCATGTATTAGTTGTTCTAGCTCCTGGTTTTCGTCAAACAACTCCAAACTTACATCAGAAACTTCACCTTCAGCCAAATCAGAAACAAACGCCATTGAACTTGAAACTTTGCAAGCATCTGCAATTGCCTGTTACATAAGCAAAAGAAAGAAGCATGTAGTCATTTATAGATGCACATATATTAACCAAATCCTAATACTAAGCTATCGTATAAGTGATCTAAAGGCATCAAAGATCTACAAGTACTGTTTATTTAGTTTTATGTATTAAAAGTCTGCCAATTGATTATACTCCACAAAACTGAGACGTTAGGTAGTGTGCCTATAAACAAACAATTTTATAGTGGTATCTTGGTATAACTTACAAACCAATGACAGGTCTATTACTTTAAACAAAATGTGGTGGTTGAGATTAGGCTCACTGAGCATTTCCTTAAACTGTCTATATTGGTTTTATGAGAAGTTAGAATCATAATATCTAAAAAATAGTTCAACTCTATTGATCACATACCTTGAGTACAACTTGACTTGATACTTGTTCTTCTTGCTCTCGACTTCTCAAACCCTACAAGTACCAACTACCAACTGAAATTACAAACATTTTTGGTAATTTTTTTAACTCTTAATCACCTATTTCTATACATTGATTAAAGATGAGATTTTATAGGTACATGAGTACATCTCAAAGCTGCACTATACTCAATGAGGGATTTAAAGCAAAATCGACTAGATCTACATCGAAAAATGGTTAAATTTGGTAAAAGTCAATGCAAGACCTTCTGTTTTTTGGCTACACAGGTCTACATGTTCACAGTAGATTTTTCTTACTTACAATTACGTGATCAGTACTATTTCTTGTTGTTATAGGGTGGGGTTCAGGTATCGATTTTCTTCTTTCGACTAAACAACAGTTAGTATGAGTATCAATTAATACTGGTCATGAAATTTATCACCAAAGTTGGTCCTCTCATTCCTAAGACTAGATCAATGCTTTTACTGATATATAACTGATGCAATCCCTTGATTGGTATTATTGATCTTAAGTTTCTTTGTGCTGTTATTCTTTTGGCCAAAAGTAGGATCCTCTGCTAATAACAAGGTGAGAGTTTGGTTCAAAGAATGGCAGGCATCCTAATAATAATAAATAATATATACTCAACTTTACCTTTGTTAAAGTTATTGAAGAAGCCCAAAGCTGGTTAGAAGTTCGTGTTGACAAATGAAACCTATAAATAAAACAAGAAAGTAATAAAAATACAAACTATAATACCAATCTAGCTATATTACTTGCTAGACTTCTGTTTGTAGCACTTAACTATAGTATATAGACAAAACTATTGAAATACATAACGGAGTACATTATAAGGTCATACCTATGATCCCCAAGTTTTGGGTGTGTAGTAGCCAAAGAACCAGTAAATCCCACGCCTACCACTGGAGAACCTGTAAAAGAAAGAGACGCTACATATTTCAAAGGCCGAAGTTTTTCTCAAAATAAGATTAGCGAAGGCATTATAGCAGCAACGCACACACGAACAAAGATGCAAAAGAAGCCGAGTGATTGGCTTTAGGTCAAGTCATTATATAATGGTATACATTTCTTCAGAGTTGTTCTTAAACTAGACTATTATATGATAACTCCTACTGGTAGCTGGTAAATAAGATGTTATAAGAAATTATTATGGTTAAGCTTTCTAAAATATTACAAAAAATAGTCAAACATATATAAAACATACTATTGCTTTAACATTTTTGATTACTAACAGAAAGTGCACAACTTTCTTTACCAAACAATTCCAGCATCCTGCATCCAAGAAGAAGCTGACTAGCTAATTCCAGTCAAACAACAATATTGAGCAGGAAGACTAGTTTACAAGGAGTAGTGTGTATTTGTTTGAAGTTACAGATTTATCCGGTTTCCCATTTGCACTCTTAGATAATCAAACCCAGCCGCCTTATGTCAATGCCAAGTAGAAATGATGCTTTTCTTCTCTATCCTTATATATCCCACCAAGCATGTCCATTTACAGTTTTTGATATGTATATTTTATTATCCAGGAAATACAATAAAGGGTGGATTATAAGAAAATGTTGAGTTTATAATCAATCAGCACTCCACACTGCAATACAATGATCATAACAAAAACTTCGGCCAACTCACGAAAAGCATTCAAACGCTAAGCACAGAGAAGGTAGAGAATAGACAACACCAACATCGAAAACTATCATTTCAGAGACATAATTAAATACGTATTAGATTTCTTCAAACAAAAATGAAGAATATGGTAAGCTATCTTTGGGTGCATATATTTGGTCGCTACCGAGGTACATGTCAAAAGGGAATAACGATCATCAGGGATCAAGCTACGTCTCTTCTTTACAACACTTGGAAGCATTGCTTCCTAAAAAGGTAAAAAAGCATATGAGAAATCAAAGTAGCACGCCATCTTTTATGTTGAAAAGGCATCCAATTTATACCCTGAGATCAATTCAACTTTAAATGTTGTTCTTGTGTGTGTATCCAACTTGCAAATATTTCTGTTGTATGTATATGTTGGTATTTTTGCTGATGTGGCAACTTGTATAAATGGCTAAATGTGACGGTGGCAACTTATATGGATGCAACTTAAAATACCAATAGGCAACAGAAACATATATTAGCAACGTCTATGAGTTGGATACACTCATACACAGAATAGATTTTGGACTAAAGTTGACTACAATCCCAAACAGTGGCCAAACACCTATCCATTATGAAAATGACTATCAGCAAAGCTACAACTTCATACTAGTCACAAACTTTGACTTCAAAATACTTACTCAATATCTAAATTCAAATCAACCAAGAATTTACCACTTCTTTCCTACAAAGTATACACATTTCATAAAAAAAAATTATCTAAGAAAGTTACAAAACTTTTAAAAACACATAACCATTAAAAAAACAAGATATGATGATTGAAAGTACCTGGTTTAGATAGCTTAAGGGCACGATTATAAGCTAATAATGCCATATCGTCAGCAGTTTCCTTACTAGTGAATTGAAGAGGCACCTACTAACAAAGTAACTAATTAAACGTCATACACACACACACATACATATATATATATATATATATATATATATATATATATATATATATACATTAATGAGAAAACCTAATGTCAGGATACACACACACATATATATATATGTATATACATCACGTCGAAAGAAATAAAGAGAGAGAATAAGAAAACGGAAAGTACCTTGCCGAGCAATTGGATCATGGACATACGAGAATAAGGAACAATAACTTCAAGAAGTGTGTTTGATGCTCCAGGAACTGATGCTAACCAACCTAACGCCTGATCATCATTTTATTCATTCATATTTCATATATAGATATAATTATTATAATAATAACGGAATATTAAAGAAAGAGAGAGGGAGAGATGAATTGGGTGTTTGGAGGGGGGTGACCTGAGAAGCACCACCGGAGAAAAAGAGGACGGCCTGAGTAGGAGTGGAGTGAATAGCTTCGACTAATGTTCGTATCTTCATCATCATCGGATTCTCCATCATCCCTCTTTCCAATTCAATCCAATCAAATCCCGTCTTCACTTTTCCTTTTTTTTTTCTTTTACTTTTGGATCTATCTGTTTATATACAGAGATTTATTTATTTTTTATTTAGAATGCTTTTTTAAAGGTGAAATTTAAGTTCAATGACATGTTCTTCATTATTTAAAAATGTAAATGACTTTACATAAATAAATAAAAAAAAGGGTTAAATGCAAATTTCATCCCTGTGGTTTTTCGAAAAAAACGGTTTTTCATCCATCTGTTAGTTTTTGAGTTTTTTTTATCCCTGTGGTATGACTTCCGTTAAAAATCATTCGTCCCTGTCGTTAAGTCCCCCCCTGAGGGGTATTTTCGTCTTTTTACCCACCTGCAGCCTTTGTTCATCTTCTCCATTTATAGTTCTTCAAACCTCAAAATCTCAAAGAAAACATACCCTAAAACAAGAAAAAACAAAAACAAAAAAACTAACATTTAATCATCATCATATTTCATTTTCGTCTTTTGACCCATGTTCTACATCTTTAAAACAAACCCAGGGATATGCTATACAATCTCAACTCTGCCATCACACCTCTTTCACAATGGTTTCCCAGCAATTTCAATTGATGTATCATCTCATAATTTTCATAAACTAATTTTACCTAAATTTTCCTTAACAGTTCGTAAACACTCAAAGATCCATCACAAAATTTAATTACTACAAAAATCATGTGGTAATAACTACTCTGTATTATTCATCTAGTTATAACTATAACAATAATAATACTATCCTTCCAAACCTTTGCACATAGTGGTGGTGGTGATTGAATTTGCTACCGAGACTAGAAAGAAAAAGAAAAGATAGATGATTTTAAAGCCTAGTTTCAATCCCATCTAAGGTATAATTGATAATTGTTTTGTTATTGAAATTTAGGGTTCATAAGTAAAATGATTAATTTTTGCAACTTATTATTTTTTGCATCTAATCATCGACTTATATTTAGAATGATAACCACGGTTAGATGTCTCATCGCCGCATCTCATGAAAGTAACCTAAACAGCTTGTATTACCGTTACGGCATCTCACGCGTTATAAATCGTTGTCGCTGCAATGCGCGAGCACCCTAGTTGTTGTAATATGTATGTGTTTTTTTAAATAAAAAGTTTAATTTAATATGTACATGTATATAAGTTTACATTGTTTATTGTTTAACTAATTGGAATATTGTTTGAAAACATAAAAGTTTAAAAATCAACAAAACATCTTATAAGTCAATTCTCAATTGATAGTTAAAATTAGATACCCAATCCTTTCTCTTCTGTCCATTCCGATCCATCCCTACCGATCTAGTTATCTCTCCACCTCCGATCAGAACAGCAACGGCTAAGGGCGGAGCCACCACCACTTCCGATCAGCCCTGCCATCACCGATTCACCGATAATCCCCAACATTCACATTCCCCTCTATAAATAAAAACTAAAGGCGGAGGCCGTACCACACATCTTCCTTTGATCACCCTACCATCTTCTCTTTATAAAAAAACTAAAGGATGAAGATCGTATGTATCATTATCAAAAAAGATGATGGCGCGACGATGGTGGTAGCGACAAGATCCACCATCGTTTGAATCTAGATATACTGGTGGTGGTGCCATTTTCAAAGGGTTCTTTTTAGACTAAGGACTAAAAAGGAAGAATGTACAAATGTCGATTTTCAACAATTTTATAGTTTTTAAAAAATTACAACCATTTAAAATGAAACTGTCTTTGTCCTTGTATTTGTTTCATATTAACTTGCTTATTATCACTTTATTATACATTTTTTGAATCTCATTTCAATAAGCTAAAGTTATTCATTCTCCATGATATATTGAACCATGTCAGTTTGTAATTGTTGTCTGTAAAGATTTATCTGTAATTTTAACATATTGTTCAACTCGATAATTGATACTCGTATATTTTAACTTTAAACTAAGAATTTCATGCATCACACGGATATTAGAAAATTAACCAGACCCATTTCTTTTTTATCTTTTAACGAGTTATAATCATGATGATCTTGCTATAAAATTTCCTTTGTTAAAATTTAATATTGTTATATATGCTAGTTCTCTCAGATGATAAAGGCCGGAATTGGTATTATCTCAAAGGATTTTTCATATCAAAAGACAAATATGATAGAATGTCGATTCTCTTATACACAACAAAAAAATTTTCATTTGTCCACACTTGGTTATAAAAATGTGAAAAAAAATTATGAATTTAATCACATATAAAAAAGTGTAGAAAAAATTACATTTAAAAGTGTGAATAATTGTCAAATATTTTCACACTTAAAAGTGTAAAAGTCAATTTGTAACACATGATTTCTTCACACTCTCCATGTGTGAAGAAAATATGTGTTACAAATTAACTTTCACACTCTTAAGTGTGAACAATTAAATTTCTTTTCCACGTGTCTAAATGTGTAAATAGTGTGACTTTTTAAATTTCTTCACACTTTTAAATGTAAATTATTTCTACACACTTTTAAATGTGATTAAATTAACAAAAATTTTCACACTTTTTAAAAGTATGAAAAAACAAGTGTGAGGAAATTACATATTTGTTGTAGTGATACTTCGATCTAGCTAGCTAGTACATATATATTTTCTTTTCTCACATTAACATTAACATTTATACTTCATGGATGAATAATAACAGTACAATTGCATTGCAGTTAATTAATAAACCAAACTCAGACAGAGCCTACAGTTAAGAGAAAATCGAAAGACAAATATAGCCTTTTCGAATTGTTGGAGATCATCTATATGTATATATAATTAGTATGACACTGTAAGACGCACAAAAAAAAGGTGCTAGCAGCTAGTCTCATCAACGTCCCATGTGTTATGTTGCCTTCATTCAACTTCAAGTTCCAGGAATGGCCGCGGACATTAATTTATACCAATTAGGCTACACCGAAATTAAGAAGGTTTCATCCTTAATTAATTAAGCATGATCCGAATCCGCTTTACACCATCTACAAACTCCCTGCTTGATTCATAGAAATATAGTACAATGTTATTAAGATGTATGTTATTCGTGGTCCATGAATATATATATATATATATATATACTTTATAGACATTTTCAGCTGATCAATATATACTCGCATGGTATGTGTAGCAATATATCTCACTAGGTATAAACATATCTTTTGGGAGAAAAATTAAAGCAGATCGAAATTAAACTTACTTCCATGGGACATCACCAACCATCCTCCATTGTCCATCTCTATCTTTATACCATACGGAAAAGTCTGAATCACTTTCGAATAGTCGCAAACCACATAGAGATTGTTTTCCTAAATATCAACGTACCCAAATTTTTTTTTAATACATATAGTCATATGAAATCGTGTTAGTACTCTCCTACAATTGGGTTACAACAAATAGGCGTGGTGCAATGGTTGTAAGTTTAAATGGTTATTAGATTGGACCTTATATCATCCCTTACCTTTTTGTGAGTTTATGAATAAAAATTGTTGTTTTTTTCTGATAAATAAATAAATAAAAAAAGAAATCATATGAAATCATAAATCAAACATTTCGCTTCATGTCATATATATATACTAACCAAACATGTCTTCAAGTTGAGTTGCAAGACTCAAGTAACTCGAATGATTAAGAACACATATCTTTCGACCAATGAGTACTCCATCCATGTTAACCTTCACAAAATCGCTTTGTTGTTCTATCCTATGAAACACATTTCTTTCATAATTGACAACAACATGGTTGTCTGTCTTCCTGCTAGGATAAATATTGACACCAATGTCGTCTGGACTACTTTCGTAAGGGTGCATAATTGGGTGGTTCCATTCTACCATGTCACGGTAGTCATCTGCAACAAAACAAACAAATCACATTCGATTGGAACTCAATCACAAACTAACTAATTACGCAATGTATATCCATAAATATTGATCGATCGACATGTAACGAAGTTGAAAAGATAGATTTAAGTGAATTACCATGTGGAATCCTTACGGAGCCATAATTATAAGTTGGTGGCTGCAAAACTTTAAGGCTAAGCCCCAAGTCAATAATACCACCATCTTCAGTGTTGGTTTGATAGTATATTGAAGGAAGATGATGATCAGCATTATGGTTGAGGAGGAAGGTTGATGATGAGTTGGAAGCCATTGAATAACTAGCTAGTTGTGTTAAATTTATTTGATACGTCCTATATATATATAGTAGTATGAGCAGTTGGGTTGTGTTATATACAAGCAGAAACAAGCACATATTTATATGCGTATGCTACTTAAAAAAAAATACTGTTGAAATGGTTACTTTATACAATTTTAGTTAGTGTAAAAGAGTTATGATACCCTTTATATACGATTTTTATCAATACTAAAAAGTACTCCCTCCGTCTCATATTAATTGTCCAATTTTAATTTTTAAATCTTTTGCTTTCAACTTTGACCGTAAAACTTTTTGTTATTACTATATAACACTTCATATAAAATATACGGATGGAGTGAGCTTTACATATACTTTTCATTGATATAACTTTTATCAACTATTATATAACACAAACAAAAATATTTATAGTCAAAGCTTTAGAAAAAAGACTTGATAAGTCAAAATTAGACAATTAATATGAGACGACGGAGTATATTACAATCAAGTACAAATTTATTTTTATAAAAAGCGTGTAAAAGCTTATTTCGGAAGCTTTACATATACTTTTCATTGATATAACTTTCATCAACTATTATATAACACAAACAAAAATATTTATGGTCAAAATTGTGAGTCAATTGGGGTGGTGAACTGGGGATATTTAGTTTTACTACCTTCGTGTTGTGTGAGGATATATCTCGTTTCCATAGTTTCTGAATTAATATAGATAGCAACTGTGATTAAAGAATAAAAGTATAAGCAAAACACATATATATCTTAATTGAAATTTTTTATGATATTAACTTAACTGGACAATTAATTTGCATGGTTCTCAGTTCAAGTACCACATACAATCATGATTTGATGGATATATATAAAAACAAGTCATATTCGTTAAAAGTTTGTTTGCTTAGACCTAGAATATGGGGTCGTCAACATGGTCTCAAATTAACTTTTGTCTCCTATATATTTTTGACAAAATATATTTTTCTTTGAATATTACCTATTATATTATATTAGATTATATATTAGATTATTATCCCGCGTATATATTATTTTGTGAGTTTTTTTTTTTGTCATGAATAAATTTCACGACTTTCCTAATCTTCTAAAAACACCTCCAATAATTGGATAGAGATTCTTTAAAGTTAGAATCAAATTTAAAATTAAAGTTGGATAGTTCTTAATCTCTTTCATTTTGGAATATGAATTAGAGCTGGCATAACAGGTTACACTAGACCTATTTAAGACACGAACATGTTAAAGTCAAACACGAACATGATCTGTTAACTAATCGTGTCATTTTTTTTAAACACGAAAACGACACGAAAATTAATAGGTTGACTCGTTAAAACCTATTAAGAAACCAATTAACATACATCTTATATAATCTTAACTAATACTTTAAAAAAATCCTTAACGATACAAAAACTATTACAAATCTTAACTAGTACTTAACATAATAATCCTTAAGTATTAAAAGTTCATAGACATCTTAAATAATACAAATCATAATATCCTCTTATCTTAGTATTATATATATGTATAATCTTAACAGGTCTTAACAGATCTGGATATCTTACGACATGAATCCTGTTAAGACACGAAACATGTTAAGGTCCAACATGAAACTTGTAAAAATAGGTCGTGTCGTGTCGTGCCATGTTAACAACTTTTTTGTCGAAATTGTTGGTTTTAGTATGAATGCTTTAAGGGCTAATTAAGTTTGGTCACTTAAGTCCCCTGTGGGTTTGGTTATTCGTATCTATGGCTGGCTCATTGGTTTGAAACTTGACAGCCTTGATCGGTTATTCTTCCCTTAACCCAACCCAAGTATTTTTCTTCTCGAAAAATATATGATGTATAATCGATTTAACTTCATTACCATTAGGTTAATTATCATATATTAATTTTTTCTTCAATTCCTTGTTATCTTGAAAGAAAGGTTGCCGTTGAAACTGAGAACAAGAATCTGTGAATCATATTTGTGCAGCAAAATCCAACGCAACTTTTGAGCCCATCCTTTGTTTTTGTTTGTTTTTATCCCCCTTTTGGCTCCATGCATGTAAATACTTGGAGGAAAAAAACACATTAACTTTCTTGAATAATAATAGGTAATGGGATTAAAGGTTTTATGTCTTACATGTTCCCTTTTCTATTACCAATTTAATACTGAATGTGGGTCCACAGTATATCGTTTCACATAAGATGTCTCCTGTTACGAAGAATCACATATGTGTACAACATTCAAATAAAAAAGGAGTAATTTCCAACATATCATCAAAAAAGTAATCATGTTAAAGTTTTTTCTTAATATTATCGATCTAAATCAACTTAAGCTTCAAAACTTTGTAAAACTTCGACCTTTTACTAAACTTACACACGACTGTTGGAATATAACATGATTCAATTCGTAATAAACACGTACCGGGGAATCCAGATCGTCCTGTGGAACCTGTAACAGCATAAAGCATGATTGCTATTGATTTCGGGTTCCCATAACAAGATGATTGATTTAGGATGGATTGATGAATTCATGATTAAGGAATTCATCAGAGGATGATGGACGAATTGGGGTGTTTAGGGAGGCTGTGATTATGTGTGTGATTAACCTCAAATTAGGTTAATTACTCTCCATTTATATAAGGAGCATATTTTCACATTTAGTCCCTCTGGTGTTTAATTCGTGCCTCATTAGTCCTCTTAAGTCCAATCACCTAATGGGAAACCCTATAATACGTCTTTAAGAGTAAATACGTCCATCGAATATTTACTAGACATAGGGATTTCAGTTATCGTCAATTATCATATCATGAAGGATAGATGATCAGTGACGGTCACACTAACGTGGTTCCAACATTCTCCCACTTGACCAAGCGATCATTTATCTATGAGCATTTAATAAGTCCGGCCGGGATAATACTCATTTTTGTTTTAAACCGAAATCATAGCCAATAAGTACAGTCGTAGAGAAGAACATCAACTCAGGACCCCCACTAGTCAAACTATGACTCAAATTTAAAACTAATAAGCAATGATCAATTGACTAAGACAAATTTTGTTATATAACGTCTTTACACTATTATGAGCTCAAAGTGTAACTAATAGACAAACAAAATCTGAATAAGGAGGAAAATTTTCATTAACATAATAATAATAATGACCAACAAGTACAACATGCTATCATAATAGGTCCTTTAGTAAGCCTCATCTTCGATACGTATCCTACGAAGATTTTTAGGAGGAAGACCTTTGGTCATTGGATCCAGTAGCATCTTATGTGTACTTATGTACTCAATACAAAGAACATTTTCCTCAATCTGTTTACATACAAACAGAAACTTTGTATCAAGATACATCTCAGCGCCAGTTGAACTGTTACTGTTCAAGCAAGTTACAGTAGCTGAGTTATCACAGTAAAGCTTCAATGGTCTATAAATAAAGTTGACGATTTTCGAGTCCACTGACTAAGTTCTTTAACAACATCCCATGTCATGAAATTATGAACGTTCAGACATCATGGTAGACGTTGCAGTCAGTTTCTACTTATGACTCCGTCAAAAGATAGGTTTGCCAACTAACCATAAATATATACATTCAGAAGTAGATTTCTTATTGGAATTAAAACATCCTACTACTTCTAAGTTGTCACCTCTTCTATAAGTTAATGTGTAGTCTTTGGTCCTTAGCAGATATCGTAAAACCTTTTAGCCGCTTTCCAGTGTGCTAATTCGGGATTAGATAAGTAACTCCCAAGCATACTGGCGATATAAGCGATATCTAGATGAGTACAGACCTGAGCGTACATAATGCTCCCAACTACTTATAAGTAAGGTATCATCCTCATTTGCTCCTATTTTATCTCAATGATTGGACTTTGGAAACAATCACATACGTCTCCTTTTACTACTAGAGTTATAGTGGGTGTGTAGTGCTGCATGTTATGGCGTTCTAAGATGTGTTCAATATAAGTCTTTTGAGAAAGAACCAGAACATCATTACGCCTATCTCGATGTATTTCGATACCTATAACATAAGAGGCATCACGGAGATCTTTTATGTCGACATTCTGCAAAAAAGTAAACGCTTCGACTCATGCAACATATCCAAGTTGTTATTTGCAAGAATATCATCCATGTGCAAAACAAGGATTGTAAATTTACTCCCACTGATCTTGAGATAGGTGCAAAGATCCACTTGATTCTTTAGGAAGTCTTGTCCTTTTATGACTTTATTAAACTTAAGGTACCATTTTAAGTGATGCTTGCTTCAACCCGTATATGGACTTATTCAACTTGCAGACCATGTGCCATTTACCTTCTGGAATTATAGGTTCACATGTATACGTCTTATTACAAGTTTCCATTCAGGAAAGTGGTTTTGACATCAATCTGATGTAACTCTAAATCATAATGAGCTACTAATGTCATGACAATCCTTAAGGAATCTTTATGAGACAGGAGATAAAGTCTCTTGATAATCGATTCCTTCCTTTTTGAGTAAAACCCTTTCGCAACTAGTTATGGCCTTATAGCATTTGACGTTTCCTTTCGGGTCTAATTTGGTTTTGAAGATCCATTTACAACTTATAGGTTTGGATTCTTCAAGAAATTCAACCAAGTCCCAAACGTCATTATGCTATATGGAATTGAGCTTTCAAATTACAACTTCATTCCACTATGTGGCCTGATCGCTAATAATGGCTTCTTAATAAGAGGTAGGATCAGTAAGCTTTCCAATGTCCTCAACTTCAGTTAAATAAGTTATGAAATCATCAAAAGTTATGGCCTTGCGTGACCTAGATGATCTCCTGAGTTGATTTTCAGGTTGAGTAAGGAAGATGCTTTAGCATTAATAGCATTAATAGTAAGATGCTTTGCTTTAGCATTATTTAATAAGATGCTTTATCATTAGTAGTATCATAATTAGGAGGATTAGGATTCTGATTTGGAGAAGGTGGATCAGTGATTTTAGGCGCAGCGTTGAGTACAAGAGAAGTTATCGGAGGAGTAATAATAAACTAATAACCGATAAAGAAACATGTAAGGGATTTAGGATCCAGTTTCTTTAAGTTAGGGTTACAGACTTATGCTTCGGCATGACAGCCTCATACTTTCATATATTTTAGACTCAGATTCCTTTCTGTCCAGGACTCTTAGGGACAGATTCTAATGGAACTTTTATTGAGTTCATGAAAAGCTGTTTTAAGGCCTTAGTCCAAAGGAAAGTTGGTAAGTTTGTGTTGAAAAGGCATACTCTTCACCATGTTCATTAAGGTTCTATTTCTCCTTTTAGCAACATAACATTTTGTTGAGGAGAACCTGACATGGTGTATTGGTTACTTATGTCTTGTTCCTTTAAAAAGTTATGGAAAAAGACCATGAGCTTCACCAATATCAGTATGTCTACCATAATACTTACCTTCTTTATCTGATCTCACAACTTTTATTTTTTTTTTTACGATCAAGTTTGTTTTAAACCAAAGGTTTAAGATCAATAAAAGTCTCTAAGGATTCAGATCAGATTTAGGTGCATATAACGTGAATAATCATTAATGAATGTAATAAATGATGCATGTCCTGAAATGAATGCGGGATAGGGGCCACTTAACGTCAGAGTGAATTATTTCCAACAAGTTGGAACTTTTAGTAGCTCCTTTCTTATTCCCTTTAGCCATCTCACCTTAGAGGCAGTAAATACATGTTTCAAAATCACTAAAGTCAAGAGAATGTAATATTTCATCCTTTATGAGTCGTATCACGCGAACTCGTGATATGTGGCTAAGATATTTATGCCACATTATGGAGGAATTCTCTAATTATTTAGGTGATTTTGTCTTTGTTTTAGTTATGTCATCAATATTAGGAGACAACAAAGACTGTGAGAAATTATGATCTAGTTCTAACTTATACAACATTCCATTCAAGAAACTAGGACCACGTAATGCATTATTATGAGTAATCGCAATCTCGTCATAACCATGAATTATTACATAACCTTCAAGGTCTTAGACTAAAAAAAATAGATACAAGGTTTCGAGAAATTCTCGATACACATAAGGTATCTACTAGTCTAATACACTTTCCATTGTTTATATGTAAATCATAAGTCTCCATGGTTTCGACATATAGGAGATCAACCCTTCCAACTCTAGGCTTTCTCTGGTCATTTGATAGTTTCTAGATTGCATGGAATCCTTGTATAAAACTAGAATCACTCACACATGTATTGATAAGTACATCAAACATAAAAGAATCAAATATTACAAAAATTAAGTTACCTTTCTTAGCTAGCTACTCCTTGATTTTAGGGCAATCATAATTTGCAGTTAGGATTGCTTGTCAAGGACTTAATGCTAGAGGTAGTAGCACCATGATTAGCCTTTGAACTTTATTTGCAGTTCTTTATTACTGTTTTTATCTTTCCTCTTAATGGAATTAGCAGTGGTACTAAGATGAACAACTTAAGGTTGGCCCAACTTAAGGCGACCATTTTCTTGCACACACATTGCTATTAGTTCACTCATCAACCATTTATCCTTCATAGCGCTAAAATTAATTTTGAAGGAGTCGAAATGAGCAAGCAATGAGGTCATTAAAATGCAAAAGAAAATTGTCATAGACTTCCATTTTTTGGACTCTTAAGCTTATGAGTCATGTCAGTCATTTACATTATGTGTTCACAAGCACTGCTATTTCCTTTGTATTTAAGCTACTTGCAAACGCCTTATACATTCCCTCGGAAACTATGATTGATGAAGTTTCTGACCATCATTATTGACAAGTGATTCGCCCTATCCCACTTTATTAAAAATTCGCTTTCTGAGCTGCGGAAGAGTTAGCAGTAAAGCAGTGGGTTCATTATGATGAATGACATAGTCAAGGTCTATCATCTACAGAATTAGAGGTAATTAATCCTTTCATAAAGCAAAGTTTGCATCAGTAAGTGGCTCAATGCCTAAGTTAGGTACTTCAGTGGAAATAAGGAGGATATTAATTTATGATACAAGCAATAGAAGATTATAATAGTAATGCCTAAAATAAGTAGGCTTAATAGTAATGAAATTATAGTGACATGATTAGCTATATAAGGCAAACTAAGTAATGTCTATAAAAGTAAGGGAACTAAAGTAATGCCTAAAACTAACTAAGGGCTAATAATAATGTTCCTTATAGCAACATAATTAGATTTCAAAAGGTAATGAGACTAAGACCATTATACTAATGAAGCTAGTGATAAGTAAGCCTATTGTAAACACCAAAACAATAAGCTAAAGTAAGGCTCTACTTAGATGTTACATCACCTTTGGGCAGAAATAACTAATATCTAAGTACACATGAGCATTAGGGTCATGCAACACAACGCTTATCTTTTGATCTTTGGGCACAAAATTAAGAATCGTGTATATTAGGCATGAAAAGAATCCCTTTGCTACACAAAACATATTAAATCACCTTTGGGCAGAATTAATATGCTAAGTGTTAATTATGCAAAAGAGAAAAGAGCGCAACATGAGAATCACATTTGACCTTTGGGCGCAAATGATGAAACCATGTACATTAGTGCGAAGCCCCCACACATTACGGGGGTCCGGGGGCAGCGCCCCTGGAAAGCGGGGTCCAAGGGGCGGCAGCCCCTGGCGGGGTCCAAGGGGCAGAGCCCCTGGCTGGGGTCGAGCTGTGGTAAAAACGCCTCAGAAAAAATTATTTTCTGAAAATAAGGGTCATTTTTTTCCATTTAAACTTTAAGGTAAAACATAAGCACGAACTTGATAATCAACTAAGTTAATCAGTAATCCATGAAAAAATAAGCATGGCACGAAGATAGTTAAGTTCGTAATAAGGATTAACTTCGTAAGTAGTGATTATCTCCGTAAGTAGTGATTATCTTCGTAAGTAGTGATTATCTTCGTAAGAAGTTATTAACTTCGTAAGAAGTTAATTATCTTCGTAATAAAAGTAAATTCGTAAGTAGTTAACTATCTTCGTAAGTAACTTACGAAGATAGCTTACGAACATAAGCAACGAAGATAGCTTACGAAAATAGGCAACGAAGATAGCTTACGAACATAAGCAACGAAGATAGCTTACGAAAATAAGGTAAGTTCGTGAGGAAGTAAGTGCGAAGATGAGCAGAAGTTTCGTACACAGTTAAGCCTTACGAACTTAGTAATTCCTTACGAACTTAGAGTTCAAACGAATTTAGAGTTCAAACGAATTTAGAGTTCAAACGAATTTAGAGTTCAAACGAATTTAGAGTTCAAACGAAGTTTAAGTTCGTAAGAAGCATACGAACTTAAGCTTCTGCATTTTTTAGTTCGCGAATTAGGGTACGAAAACGAATCAAATCAAGGGATAAATTCGTAACGAGGCTCTGATACCACATGTTGGAATATAACATGATTCAATTCGTAATAAACACGTACCGGGGAATCCAGATCCTGTGGAACCTGTAACAGCATAAAGCATGATTGCTATTGATTTCGGGTTCCCATAACAAGATGATTGATTTAGGATGGATTGATGAATTCATGATTAAGGAATTCATCAGAGGATGATGGACGAATTGGGGTGTTTAGGGAGGCTGTGATTATGTGTGTGATTAACCTCAAATTAGGTTAATTACTCTCCATTTATATAAGGAGCATATTTTCACATTTAGTCCCTCTGGTGTTTAATTCGTGCCTCATTAGTCCTCTTAAGTCCAATCACCTAATGGGAAACCCTATAATACGTCTTTAAGAGTAAATACGTCCATCGAATATTTACTAGACATAGGGATTTCAGTTATCGTCAATTATCATATCATGAAGGATAGATGATCAGTGACGGTCACACTAACGTGGTTCCAACATTACAACTTTTTTGGTTAACGACAATTTGAGATTGTTGACGGGCCACTAGCCCCCGATCATTTCCACTCCCAAGAGAAAACTCATCATTCGTGAGAAAAAACTCATTTTCTTATTATAAAACCTTAATTCTTTATTGCATGTGACACTTGAATACATGACCTTCTCGTTATTAAAGTCACTGAGTACCTTTACTTCAACGACAACCACTTAGGATTAAGAGTCATTGACATTTACAACCTTAGATAATTGTATATGACATGTGAATATCCCGTTTGCCGTGATTAACTTTTTTTTTTTTGAAAGGTATATTTTATTAACTTCATCTCCCGCAACTTGCAAGGAGCTCTATAAAACTTTACAATATAAGGATAACATATCAATTATACAACGAATTTACACCAATCATCCCACAACAAGGAATGATTCTTCCCTCTATTTTTGTACCAAAGATACCCGAGTGACATGATATCGTGAAAGATCTTATCCGGGCACACCTTCCCATTATCAAACCTTGCCTCGTTTCTCGTTTTCCATATACACCAACTTGCGACTATGACAATACCTTTAAAAGCTTTCGATTCTTTCTTGCCCAGACCCAAAGGGTTATGCACCTCCACCAGGTCTTTGATCGAGAAAATTATGAGCGGTCTAACATTACACCAGTTAGAAATTTTCTCCCAAATATAACTTGAAACCGAGCAGCCACACAAAATATGATCAGTAGACTCATCCCCTTCGTTGCACAGAATACAAGACACATTCCCGAACGAGCAGTTCCTTTTTTGTAAGGCTTTAAGAGTAGGAATACGATCCATGACCGCCCTCCACATAAACAAATTACATTTTTTAGGAACCCACTTGGACCAATGAAACACATACCTGTTACCATAATCTTTGTCACTAGAAAGGAACCGCTTGACCTCTTTAACAGAAAATTCCGTTTTGGAACCTCCTATCCACCTCCACTTGTCTTCAGCATCATTCGGTCGCACCCCTACCAACATTCTTTTCAGATGAAACACCAATTGTTTCATAAAGGATTAGATACATCATACATCATCAAATTTTAATTTTATAAATGAGATAAATCATACATGCATCATCAAATCTTATTACTCGATCTGTTTTGCACATGTCTCATATTGTATTAGCCTATAACCATTCCCCATCCTGCTATCTTTTTTTTAATCATCTTCATGCTTTTCTTCCAGTACAAAAAAATTTCATAAATATTGAAACTAAAAATTCTACAACAAAGTGTAGAGAGTTAAAAAGTTGGAGTTTCAACATATGGGTTGAGTTTTGGAAGTTTAAAAGTTAAAACCATAATTGTCCACACTTTTTTAGTGTGGAGTTTTCCCCCAAAAAAATATTCACATGTTTAAATGTGAAAATGTATATCTTAACCGTTGAAGAAAAAAAAATGTGAAAATGTATATATTAATTTGTCACATTACTTTTTATCCACACTTTTTTATAATTTAAGAAACCTTTAACTATAGAAATATGGTTATTAGGGGCAACGGTGCAGAGCCAATGCTTGGCTCTTTGGCTAGTTTTTGGCTCTTTTTTAGCCAATAAGAAGCCGTCACGTGTTTTTGCCAAAAACTAGCCAAATGTGATGGTGTAGTGCAAAAAAAGTAGCCAAAACTTGTCAAAAAGCCAATGTCGGAAAATATATAAAAGTGACAAGGTTGCCGGAAAATATATAAAAGTGACCGTTTTTTTTATAAAATATATACTTGGGCTCAGAATTTGGGGGTCGGGAATTCGGAAGTCGAAGACGCCATGGCTGCCAACCCGAAGGTTTACCCCGCCAAGATATGCCCCGGATCATCCGAGTCCCATTTTTACGAACATTTTGTATCATCATCGCCCATATAAACGTAACACCGACAACCTAATTGTTCAACGATATCATCACCGGCATAATACTACTTTTCCGGCTACCTATTGCTTTAATGGAACAAAAGACGGCAACACTACCAAGGAAAAAATCCGGCAACGCTACCGCGCGCTAAGTTAACACTACCAAGCTAATCACAAACATGCAATTAACAGCAATGTAATAAGATAAATATACATATAATAAAGCATAAGCAGCAGCAGTTAACCGGAAAACCCAAAAAGGGCTCGCCGGAAAACCGTATAAACCAGAAACCCCAAAAAGGAGTCACCGGAAAACCGAAGCAACACCACCAGAAACCCCAAAAAGGAGTCACCGGAACACATGCAGCAACCGATTAAACCAGAAACCCCAAAAAGGAGTCACCGGAAAAGCGTGTACCAACCAGAAACCCCAAAAAAGGGGTCACCGGAAAAGTAGTCATACAAAGATCCGATGAAGAGCCAATGAAAAGTGTCAACTGCACCCTTGCCAAACAACTATTTGGCCGTAAAAAGTGAACGTTTTTGGCCGGCGACCACCGGAAACCCCAAAAAGGGGTTTCAGATCTCACCGAAAAAGGGTATTGTACGTTAGGAGCATCGGCAAGTCGTTTATGGCATGGATTCCGGCAATAGAAGCCAAGAAAACCATAGTATTTGCCTCAAAATCGAAAACCCCCAAATAATAAAATTAGGTTTCCGGTGGGAATGATTTTGGCACAAGAACAAAAAAAAACGCTCACATAGCACGCTCCCAACGTTCACAAGGATCGGCCAAATATGGCCGATTTATATAGCCGATGGAATGTGCCGATTCTTGCCGATACAAAGGGTACAATGAAGCCAAAGAGCCGATGCAAGCCAAAGAAAAGAGCCGATGCTTTTTGCCGACTGCACCTTTGCCCCTTAAAGTTAAGTTATTTCTTGAGTGTTATTGGAGGGAAAAAAACTTTATCGATAACAACTTAATTTCTTCAAACGAATGCATTTTTCTTCTGACATACTCAAACAAGCTGGGTGACGATGTACCCCTCCGAATCATAATACGGAGGACATACAATACGAAGCAGCTCCACGAAGGGCGTAAGCTCGGAGGTGTTTTAATTAAGTAAAACGATTAAAGGATTAACATAAATCCTTTCCAAAGATAAACATATCTCTAGCCTAGTCCAGAATATTCTAGGATATTCTCATAAGGAAACTAAATCGGATAAACATGGCAATAAGAGTTTGATTCAAAGAAGGAAAGGGAAAACCCTAACCTTCTCCTCCAAGAAACCTCCTCCTATAAAAGGAGGAGGATTTCTCCACA
This sequence comes from Erigeron breviscapus, assembly GCA_034093135.1. Taxonomy (NCBI): domain Eukaryota; kingdom Viridiplantae; phylum Streptophyta; class Magnoliopsida; order Asterales; family Asteraceae; genus Erigeron; species Erigeron breviscapus. The sequence continues at coordinate 10,680,804 of CM067167.1, forward strand.
ATACACACGATCACGAATCGGCCAAAACCCTAACTAAAGTCGAACAAGCTTCGACATTCATATCAAACAATCTTAGTTGGCGTAAAGGAGCACCGTTCCTACCTTCGGGGAATCGCCAACAAAACCTAAAACCCTTTTAGGTTCATCCATAAATCGCCCCTTAGCTAAAAACCCCTTCGACGCGGTTTGGTGCACAATCATTTGGCGCCATCCGTGGGACCCTAACCACAAAAGAAACCCACCACTAAACCACGACATCGATTCACTAAAACCATGTCGAATGTTAATCAAGATGATACGGGAACTTCCCGAACAAATACCGAAGTTTCTGAACCTATGGTTCACCAAGAAATCACTTTCGGAACTAACCCACCTGTTTCTTTACAAGAAGCATCGTCCCCTACATTCATTACTCCTCTCAACAGAACCCCGCACACGTCTGGAATAGATCGCAGGCCGGCTTACGACCTGAAACAAGCCGCCAAAGATAATCCTTCTCCCTCAGAAAGAGGCAAGAAACAGAAGAAGACCTCATCCAGACAACCAAGGGCAATCGATGAGGAACAACTTTTGGAAGATCCAGAGCTGCTAGAAGAAGCCCTCAGATACCTCAACAAACAAAAGGCAATCCAGAGATCTGCCAGAGTGCTGGATTTTGACGAAGGAGGCGAGAACGAAGCTTACAAAGCCCCGAAGGCCTCGACTGTTTCCCTGAAGAAACCCCTGTCAGGAAACGCATGCGTACCACATCTCAGTAGTTATTGTCCGCACTGGGGAGCTCCAATGCCCTTTGAATACGGTCCTGCGCCTCTTCCATACCCACAATGGTATCCTGGGCCTCCGTATGGCATTCCCGAAGGATACCCTGAGCATGCATCGGGCAATTTTGCACCATAACCACTTCCATTACCCTGGTACCCTCACTATGAGAAGAATGCATGGACTACTGGTGTAGCATCAATCACCAGCTCTAAAGTCAGCCCTTCGATGCAAGAGCAACCATTCCCCTTGGAAAGCAAAGCGGACGCCTCACCTCTGGCTGAATGGATACAAAAGTATCCCATGCCCAATAACATGAAGTATCCGACCAACATGGAGCCTTACGAAGGGAAAGGCGATCCAGAGGATTTTCTGCAATCATTTATAGGAGTCGCTGCAATGTACCAATGGAATGACCCTTTGGCCTGTAAAACCTTTGGATGGGTACTCAAGGGTGATGCTAGGGAATGGTTCAACAGCCTTCCGAAGGGCTCGATCTCCAACTTTTCAGACTTAAAGGAGAAGTTCAAATTGTACTTGATTGTGCACCGAATCCCATAAGCCTAATGAGTGAGGTTGTGGATGAAAAAGGTATATGGTAAAAGGGGTCCTTAAGAGTTCTTAAGGATTTGTTGGCGATTCCCCGAAGGTAGGAACGGTGTTCCTTTACGCCAACGAATGTTGATTAAGGGATCGTCGAATTGTGTTCGACTATGATTAGGGTTTTTATCGATATTGTATATCGAATGTGTATGGTGATCGAAGTATATCGATTATGAGGGATTCCTCCTCCTTTTATAGGAGGAGGTTCCTTGGGGGAGAAGGTTAGGGTTTTCCCTTTTCCTTCTTTGAATAAAACTCTACTTACCATGTTTATCCGATCTTGTTTCCTTCGGGAGTTTATCCTTTAGAGAGATCGAATTAGGTAAGGATTGTATTTGTTATTTGGAAAGGATTTATGTTAATCTTTTTGTCCTTCGTCCGATGTTAAATACCTTTGTGCTTATATCCTTCGTGAAAGAGTTTCGCTATTAGTTATCCTTCGTATAGTGATTTGGAGGGGTACATCGTCAAGCCCCCCAGTCTAATATTAGGGGCTTCAGAGACTCTGATTTTAGACTTATTCTTCTTCCTCCGTGTTTAAAAGTTTACCCATAGCGCGAAGGACCAGGAGAAATCGTTTATAACTTCACCAGGGACTAAAGGGCGGTGACTTATAGCAGAGGGGCCATTCTTGAATGAATCCAAAAGATAGTGGGATCCTTTCGTTTTCCTACGCGGAAACCGAAGTAGTAAGTGGGCTTTATTAAAGCATTGTCTCTCCATTTTCCAAGATTATCATCTTCCTTGTTTCAAGCGGTTTCTTCTTCAACAAAATTCTTCAATTCTGCTCCAATATATTTCAATTTCCTATGGCGCGTGCTAAAGCAAAAAGGACAGTTGGTGGCAGTCAACCTTCATCTTCTCATGCCGGTGTATCTCCTGGTGGGACTCCGGTGCCGACATATTTTCAAGGTCGCCGGAAAAGGTCTGCCAGAAAGAGCAAACACCCAGTTGTTTTTACTGATTCCGATTCTGACTCAGAAGCTGATAAGGCGTCTTATCGTGAATTGAGGACTGAATGGGCCCGTCTCCGCCAGGAAATCGTTGAAGTGAAGCGTAGGGAGGCTCGCCTAAAGAGCGACGTTCAATATGCCGATGATGAGATCCGCCGTTTGTCTCATGACGTGGAGAAATCCATTCCTTTTGTTGCCCTTCGATGCTCCAACAAACGTTATCAAGAGAAGTTGAAGGAGGCAGAGGGGGTATTTGATGATTTGTCCAAAAAACTTGATGATTCAGAGAGGCGACTGTTGGAGAACAACATCTATGTTGATGGGGTCAGGAAGGTGTGGGGTGACAAGTGCGAGGAACTGCAAACTGCTCACTCAAAGATTCAATTTTTAGAGGGGCAACTGAAGCGGTGGAGGAAGGAAGTTATTCCTCATATTTATCAGACCGCACTTGCTGACCCGGAGGTTGCAAAACGTTTGGTAGAAACGGCGGTTGCTTCGGAGAATGTTTCCGATGTGCTTCCTGTAAAATAAATTGTATTGTAATGATAATTAATTGTTTTTGTTGTTGTATTATATATATTTTTTTTTAGAAAGAATTTTATCTTCTTTTGAAGCGTGCACGGTCCCGAAGGGTCCCCCTTCAGTGTTCCATGTCTTATTTTTAATATGTGCGTGGTTGCGAAGGGTCCCCCTTCGTTGTTCCACGTCTTTTTATTTGGTGCGCATTATTTTCCTAGGACTGTGTCCTTAGGCTTCTGATTTTACGCTATGTGGGCGTCCCCTTGAACATGCGCTTTGCTTTCAGAAAAACACGTCTTTGCCATTTATTGGATAATCGATCGAAGTAAAAGAAAATACGTAAGGGAGCGACCCTTCGCATAAAATAAAAATGTATTGCTGTTTTGCAATTTTATTCTAACAAAGATAGTTGCCATATTGTGCATTCTATCTACTTATTATGTGCCTTAACACTTTGGTACAAAAAACTAATCAGCATTACTGATAAAATCTTCGGAGATTTGAGCTGTTCCATGTGCGGTCCACCGGTTCGCCATCCAATGTTGTTAGCTTGTATGCTCCATTTCCGAAGGCCACTTGAACTTGATACGGACCTTCCCATGTTGGTCCCATCTTCCCTGTGTATTTTACTTGGCTTGCACTGTTTAGGCGAAGGACATAATCACCAACTTTGAACGAAGTCGGGTTGGTGCGCTTGTTATAGTATTTCTCAAGCCTCTTTTTATATGTGGCTTCCCTTATTGCAGCTATGTCCCTCCGTTCTTCCAGCAAGTCTAAGTTCACCCTTAGCTTTTCTTCGTTTTCTTTTGCATCGACCTTGGATGTTCGACAAGTTGACACCTGGATTTCTGCTGGCAAGACCGCTTCGGTCCCAAAGGCAAGGCTAAAGGGAGTTTCACCATTGCTTGTTTTGGGTGTTGTTCGTTGTGCCCATAGGACGAATGGTAGCTCATCCACCCATCCAGTGTGTTTGTTCCCTAGCCTTTTTTCCATTCCTTTAACTATTTGTAACACCCCGAGCTGGGCCCGAAGTATTACGGAAATTATATAGCACACAGTGGAATTATCGTAGGCTACTAAATGAAAATACATGAATTCAGTGAATCCGACGAGTAATGTCAAATGCAAGTAGTCACCATAAGTTTACAAGTCAACCCAAACGATGACAAATGATCCTAAGCATAATGCAAAAGATGGTAAATGAATCCTTGATCCATATTAGTCCAAGTCCGGGTTCAAGCAATCAACAATCATATATCTCTATCTTGATTCCCCTGATTACCTGAAAAGTGTACTAGCAAGTGTCAACACAAGGTTGGTGAGTTCGTAGTAATGGTTCACAAGGAACCATCATCCAAATAACAACATATGAAATAATAACATCAAACAATGTACTTACTATAAACCCATGTACGTCACCTGTTAAACAATTGAGGTTAACATATCGTTCAACCTTGTCACATAAATAACCGAACAACAAATGATACAAGATAGTTCGGATACAATCAACTACAATTGCTATCATTACCAAGAAATGCATCGTATGTGTATCAATGTCATGCAATGTATCAAATGCGTATGAATGGCAATACGTGCATCATATGCGTATCAATGTTATGCAATGTACTTCAAAATCATATCAAATCATCAAGTATGGCCAATACTTGGCATCAAGTACTTGAAAGTACTCGGATGTACATATAGTACTTAAAGTACTCGAAATGTGGCCTTACAGTTCAACAACTTGCCTTGGTGGCCTTACAGTTAAACAACTTGCCTTGGTGTAAGTTTCTAATGCACACAACATGTATGTCTCAATAAACATAATCATCAATAAACAAGTCCATATGTCCAATACTCCAAACCAGTCTATACGTACATACACTTAGGAGGATTCACTTTCAACGAGTCCTAGATGCTTATATATAGGGTCACCCGCAGCCTTCCCACCACATCTAAAACCCTTTGAAGGCATAACCGACTTCCATGTATGTACATTTATCCTAAATAAATTACAATATCACAATCACATGCATAAACCATCAAACACTAACTCAAAATTATCCATCAATCATCAATCAATCAGTTCCATAATTCTATCGAAACATTTCATTAAACAATCAATAAACCGTAAATCAAATCAACCAAATAATCAAACAAGCACGTATATGTACACTTTTCAGCCCGAATCTCAACTGAGTAGGGAGCTACGGAACTCACCTGAAAGTAGAGCAAATCCAAGTACTAGTACAAGTAGGCGTACTAATAAGTTCACACGTGATTCAACGTTCAGACTTATTCCAACCTAAGATCATCAAATATATTTTAGATATTTTTGCTCTATTTGAGAGGCTTCTTAGTGTAGATACAAGGTGTTTCAAGTCATAACCCTTTTACAATATCTAATACTACATCTTAAGAGTATTCATGAATTTTTACAGATTTTTCCAATACTTGTAACTTGTTCAAAAGGTCACCTAATTTCAGTTTATCGGTTTTCGTCCAGATTCTGACCCTTTCAGGAAAACGACATTTTTTGGAAATAAGGAGGTCGAATACAACAAAACTTTGTTCTGATCGAATTTAGTTTACACATAGACCTTTCCATAATGTTAAGATTCAATTAATTTCGACATAAAACGAATGAGATATGATTTTTACAAAATACTAAATTTTCAGTCATAAAAATCAGTTTCGACCAGTTTTCTTTAAAAGTTCATAACTTGAGTTTTACTCAGTGTTTTCACGTAATTTCAGTGGCAAAATAACCTAGGCACATAAAACTAAATATTTTGTTTTTCACTCAACAACTCAATCATTTTTCATCTATTCGGTTTAACCCTTCCAAGTCTGAATACAAATTCTGTTCAGAACCAGTTTGGTTATTATTACTTCATTTTTTATCTTTAATTATAAAATCCTTATTTATACATATCATCAAGACTCATTAACACTTATTTAACCATAACTCCAGACCTCTCTTTATACAAAATTAATTGATATTAACATCATATATATATACTCATTTTGATTATTGAAATATAAAGATTTAATTATACAACTAGTAATCGACAAAAATCGTTTCTTTAGTAATTCTTTCAACTAAATAACCCAACCCAAGCCATAATCTACAACTTGACACCAATAAAAGCCTTGTAAATTATGATTAAGAGATCAAGAATTATTACCTTATATATGCACTTAATCAAAAGGATTATTTAACAAAATGATCAAATGTGACTTAAAGCTAACAATCACTGAAATTCCCAACCCTCTGCTCTAGCCTTGTAACTCGACTTCTGGACCTCTTTAGATAAATTCAACGGTTGACTATGTTGGCCCATATGTCAGGAAGCTACTGTCAAAGATTGAAGATGATCCGACGGTTGAATCTTCGATCCGACGAGCTTTTCTGGGCTATGGTATATAAAAACGGGATTCTTTTTGTGGTTTTTCTTTCTTGTTCTTTCTTTTTCTAATCAAGTATGGAGTTCTAATATTTGTTGCATATATTTGTGTGTGTTTGTGTACATGAGAGAATGCAGAGGAAGTAGGAATGATTAGCATGAAGATAGAGAAGTCTCATGCATTTATGCATGCATGAAACATGCATGGTGACTCATGTAGGCTCCTAGGTGGTTTCATTAGTCAACAATGGGTTTTGTCTTGAAAACTTTCCAGCCATTTGGTTCTTGGATTGTTGTTTAATGTTGTCCATATCTAGCTAGTGGGTTTTGTTTGTCAACAAAGGAATAAAGTGTGTCTCATTTAACATATAGCTAGATATTTTTGTTATAGAATATAGATGTCGATACATGATTTTAGCTAGTATTTAGTTAGGATTAGGATTATTAATAGTATAATATACCCCTTAATTTACATACCTATAATGCCTAATTATTTTATCAATATTTATTTTTAACCGTACAATATTTCTAGTTAATTGATTGAGTTCATTATCAACAAACAACCAAAACAAATCACGGGTGTTCACCTTTTTATAAAGGTTGTGTCGGCCTTTGTCCCATTAGTACCATTATTTGCTGGCTGCCGACACTCGGGTATAATCTAAATATTTAATATTGTTGCATATATTTGTGTGTGTTTGTGTACATGAGAGAATGCAGAGGAAGTAGGAATGATTAGCATGAAGATAGAGAAGTCTCATGCATTTATGCATAACCCTTCCAAGTCTGAATACAAATTCTGTTCAGAACCAGTTTGGTTATTATTACTTCATTTTTTATCTTTAATTATAAAATCCTTATTTATACATATCATCAAGACTCATTAACACTTATTTAACCATAACTCCAGACCTCTCTTTATACAAAATTAATTGATATTAACATCATATATATATATACTCATCTTTGATTATTGAAATATAAAGATTTAATTATACAACTAGTAATCGACAAAAATCGTTTCTTTATATATATATATATATATATATATATATATATATATATATATATATATATATATATATATATATATATATATATATATATATATATATATATATATATATATATATATATATATATATATATATATATATATATATATATATATATATATATATATATATATATATATATATATATATATATATATATATATATATATATATATATATATATATATATATATATATATATATATATATATATATATATATATATATATATATATATATATATATATATATATATATATATATATATATATATATATATATATATATATATATATATATATATATATATATATATATATATATATATATATATATATATATATATATATATATATATATATATATATATATATATATATATATATATATATATATATATATATATATATATATATATATATATATATATATATATATATATATATATATATATATATATATATATATATATATATATATATATATATATATATATATATATATATATATATATATATATATATATATATATATATATATATATATATATATATATATATATATATATATATATATATATATATATATATATATATATATATATATATATATATATATATATATATATATATATATATATATATATATATATATATATATATATATATATATATATATATATATATATATATATATATATATATATATATATATATATATATATATATATATATATATATATATATATATATATATATATATATATATATATATATATATATATATATATATATATATATATATATATATATATATATATATATATATATATATATATATATATATATATATATATATATATATATATATATATATATATATATATATATATATATATATATATATATATATATATATATATATATATATATATATATATATATATATATATATATATATATATATATATATATATATATATATATATATATATATATATATATATATATATATATATATATATATATATATATATATATATATATATATATATATATATATATATATATATATATATATATATATATATATATATATATATATATATATATATATATATATATATATATATATATATATATATATATATATATATATATATATATATATATATATATATATATATATATATATATATATATATATATATATATATATATATATATATATATATATATATATATATATATATATATATATATATATATATATATATATATATATATATATATATATATATATATATATATATATATATATATATATATATATATATATATATATATATATATATATATATATATATATATATATATATATATATATATATATATATATATATATATATATATATATATATATATATAAATTAAATATATAATACATATATTAGTTATATATAAACCCATAATATATTACAATATCTAAATATAATATATTATATATATATATATATATATATATATATATGCACCAAAAATACCCAAAGTTTTCTTATATTCATAAAGTTTGCCATTATCATATATAACAAGTAACGGACCAAAATGGTAAATGTTACATTATTCCCCAGTTAAAAGGATTTCGCCCTCGAAATCTAGATTGTATCAAGTAAAAATATACTTAACTTGATTTATGCTTTGTTTAAGTGACAATTAATTTATATTAGAAGACATGACATCTAGGTATCTAATACACATTCACATTTACATAATTAACAGCAAGATACAAGGAGCACCCATAATTGATGCCTTCTACTCTCAACAGAGTAGGATGAACTCATATGATTCTAAACAGAATCCTTCTACACTCAACAGAGTAGGATGAACTCATATGATTCTAACAGAATCCTTCTACACTCAACAGAGTAGGATGAACTCATATGATTCTAACAGAATCCTTCTACTCTCAACAGAGTAGGATGAACTTGCACACAATCCTCAACACGATTAACATTTTGAATTAGCATGTATAACATCCTACAACTTGTACTCATGAAGAAATCAATAGTTTGTACACATATAGTATGGACTACTTTACACATCTATGGTATAGCATAGATGATCTGTCTGGACACAGGTAACACTATACAAAATTCAAATTCACTTTATCTTTCATATTTGACCGTTAAAAACGGCTCATTCTTAGACTATATAATTATGCCACAGCGCAGATTTCTCATTACTATATCAACTTAACATTTTCCTTCCTCAAAATCTAACCGTAACAAAAACTTATACCAAAAAAAATGTTGAGCCCTTTCCTAATTGTGATTTACATAATTATCATAGCTTGGTTACTTACTGTGGCTCAGCTTCCATTGGATGAGGCTTATCCGTGGTTAGTAGCGTTTGTTCTTGGTGTGGTTCCCTTACTGTTCGTCGCCACATGGGTTTCTTTGTATGGTTTTTAAGTGTGTTATAGTCTCAGTTGTTGTATTTCTGTTTAAATAGTGTAATGAGCCTCGTTCAATTTGTAACAGTGATGAAATACAACATGTTATCTATTATAGACTATTGCTTAACTGTCCACCCTCTTATATTGTTTTTGTCGTGTAGGGAAATTCCCCAGTTAAAAGAATTTCCCTTAAATCATTCTAACTACTTGCAACGTGATTTAAAGACGACTACCAAATATTTTCTAACCGTCGCAGTAGTTATAATTTACTATAGTTTCTGAACACTTGTCCGTTCTTCCTGATCACACTTCATCTATTATTCTCTATATAAGAAGGACACTTGTAGAGATGATAGACACACTAAAATTTCCTTCTCTCCTTTACATTTTTCTTATGTGAAGCTATATTTCCACGCAATCTAATCGACCACTTCTATCAATTTCACTTTTAGCTATGGCCACTTCCACACATGTTTCTTTTGAACGTTCAATCGAGCTTTTGTCAAAGCAATTTGAACAACTTAACAGGACTGTAGCATCACTTTCTACAGAACAAACCACCTTGTTTACATCCCTTACATCCCAAATTGACCAAATTCATTTCAGTGCACCGTTTCTTCTTGCAGCCGATAGGGTACTATTACGAGAATCTATTGATAACCAAACAAAACTCGAAGCATAAATCAAAGAAATTAAAGGGTTGATGAATCAGATTACTATCTTCTGCCAATCTGAAGAAGCAATAGTTGAACCAACTGCTTCCAAGGGAAAGAGACCTATGTCACCGACTAGCCTTATTCTATGTCACAAAAATTTTGAAACACTACAGAGTGATTCTCAAGATGTGATCCTTCAAGAGATCATGGAACGAAAGAGAAAGCAAACGATGAAAGAAGAAGTTTCTCTTGAAGTTAGCCAAAGAACTACTACTTGCAGAAACAGGAGAAACAGGTTCTGAGGTGCAAACACCAGCAAATCAACACGTCGACATATTGGAACTTGCTCGAAAACGAGAAACTGAGTTGAATGCCAAAATGGCTAAAAGTGAAGCAAGTCTAAGGAAATATCTACAGAAGACTATGGGAGAGGAAGACACCACTCTGAGAGGTGACGAAAATAGCAATCCTCCACTTTCTCAAAGACACGTGAAGAGGCCAAGAACTGTTGGTGCCTCATCATAATTCTTAGCCTTTCAAATAATTCTGATTTTTCAAGTTTGAAGTTCTTTTGTCAAGATTACTATTATTCAGTTAGAGAAGATGGTACATATTTTTGGTTGATAATATTCAATCATTAAAGGTGATCTATGGTTCAAAGGAATTTATGTTAAAGCTAGTAGGTTCATTGGATGATAGATATTGAGATATGAACATCTCAGAAATCCATTATTTTATAAAAAATTTACATTTCTCGACACCTCCGCTGTAAATAGCACATATCTAGTTAATATCTATTGTGATGGAGTAGGTGGGGTTATAGTGGCGGCTCTAGATATCGCCTCAAACATAGCCTCAAACCGTGTTATCTTTTCCTGCAGCTCTAACACAGTGTCTTCAAGATCATGAATCCTGAAATGCGCTCCCGCCATCTCACTTTCCAGTGCGACTATCGTGCTACCCTGGTCTTCCACATGTGTCCGCAGTATGTTGGTTCTTTCTCTCAACTCAGCAATACATCTTTCTGCTCGGAGTGTGCGTAAGACCAAAGTAGGGACAGTGTCATGTAGGGGTTCCATAGTTAGTGCAGGAATATTGGTCGAACCGACGACTATTCTGAACTGGTTGGAGTTAAGGAGTCCTTCCTCTATTCTCCATTCCGCTAGGAATCTTGGTATTTCGTTTAGGTTGCTGGATCGCCGCAGCCGTTGAGCGGGTGGTTCAGTATGGATAGGTCGAAGGCGTCGTGACTGAGGGCGGTTAAAAACCGGGTATCTAGGAGTTCGGAGCCTTCGTAGCAAAGAGCGGGGTGGCCTTGAGGAACCTTCCCCTGATGAGTTTGGAATAGTAACAATAGGCGTAGCGACAGCAAGAACATTGGTAACGACAGTAGTGGACGTGATGTTCGGTACATGGACAAGTGCGTTATTATATTCTTCTCCAGAATGACCGGTCTCCTCCATAGGTAGGTCTTGTACATGTTGAGGGGAGTCGGGGGATTCAGGTACAGGTGAAGTAATCCCTTCCTCATTGAATCCGGACATTATTCTTGAAGGTATATGTAAAGTATTTGAAACGTACCCGAATACTAGTAGCAGAAACGAAAGAGAAAGCAAACGATGAAAGAAGAAGTTTCTCTTGAAGTTAGCCAAAGAACTACTACTTGCAGAAACAGGAGAAACAGGTTCTGAGGTGCAAACACCAGCAAATCAACACGTCGACATATTGGAACTTGCTCGAAAACGAGAAACTGAGTTGAATGCCAAAATGGCTAAAAGTGAAGCAAGTCTAAGGAAATATCTACAGAAGACTATGGGAGAGGAAGACACCACTCTGAGAGGTGACGAAAATAGCAATCCTCCACTTTCTCAAAGACACGTGAAGAGGCCAAGAACTGTTGGTGCCTCATCATAATTCTTAGCCTTTCAAATAATTCTGATTTTTCAAGTTTGAAGTTCTTTTGTCAAGATTACTATTATTCAGTTAGAGAAGATGGTACATATTTTTGGTTGATAATATTCAATCATTAAAGGTGATCTATGGTTCAAAGGAATTTATGTTAAAGCTAGTAGGTTCATTGGATGATAGATATTGAGATATGAACATCTCAGAAATCCATTATTTTATAAAAAATTTACATTTCTCGACACCTCCGCTGTAAATAGCACATATCTAGTTAATATCTATTGTGATGGAGTAGGTGGGGTTATAGTGGCGGCTCTAGATATCGCCTCAAACATAGCCTCAAACCGTGTTATCTTTTCCTGCAGCTCTAACACAGTGTCTTCAAGATCATGAATCCTGAAATGCGCTCCCGCCATCTCACTTTCCAGTGCGACTATCGTGCTACCCTGGTCTTCCACATGTGTCCGCAGTATGTTGGTTCTTTCTCTCAACTCAGCAATACATCTTTCTGCTCGGAGTGTGCGTAAGACCAAAGTAGGGACAGTGTCATGTAGGGGTTCCATAGTTAGTGCAGGAATATTGGTCGAACCGACGACTATTCTGAACTGGTTGGAGTTAAGGAGTCCTTCCTCTATTCTCCATTCCGCTAGGAATCTTGGTATTTCGTTTAGGTTGCTGGATCGCCGCAGCCGTTGAGCGGGTGGTTCAGTATGGATAGGTCGAAGGCGTCGTGACTGAGGGCGGTTAAAAACCGGGTATCTAGGAGTTCGGAGCCTTCGTAGCAAAGAGCGGGGTGGCCTTGAGGAACCTTCCCCTGATGAGTTTGGAATAGTAACAATAGGCGTAGCGACAGCAAGAACATTGGTAACGACAGTAGTGGACGTGATGTTCGGTACATGGACAAGTGCGTTATTATATTCTTCTCCAGAATGACCGGTCTCCTCCATAGGTAGGTCTTGTACATGTTGAGGGGAGTCGGGGGATTCAGGTACAGGTGAAGTAATCCCTTCCTCATTGAATCCGGACATTATTCTTGAAGGTATATGTAAAGTATTTGAAACGTACCCGAATACTAGTAGCAGAAACGAAAGAGATTGATATGATGTTTAAATCACCGGTCGAGAAAGTGATCACAATAAAGGAAACTTTCGAGTTTCTCAGCCTAAGAATCCTTCAACAGGTTTGCTTTGAACTAACCGAACAAGACTATTTTTATTTTCTCTCCGTCGTGTGTGTGTAAGTATGTGTTACTCTTATCTTGTTATATTTAACGAAGAGATATGACTCTATATTTATAGAATCATATTAGTTCAGACGTCGTGATCTCAAAGGGCATTTTTGAACAGTAAACATGGTCCACTTGATCACGGGCATATGAGTGCAAGCATATGTTATTAATCAACTTTTAAATAGATGTGATATTTGTAGACATTAAAATCTTTTGAGTGTACGTGAATATCTCCAATAATTATGTTGTCATATATACAGGGATATATATAAACAGTTATTGATTTTTCGCATGTGTATTTCCCTTTTTACTTTGTTGCGAAACATGTTCATAGTCAATACTTTTATTATCGCTCATATTAAGATAGTCTGGCAAAGCTATCCTACTCTATCTTGTCCCATCAAGAGTCAGATATCTTATTTATTTGTCGGCCATGTTGAAAAATTATTTTCATTTGACGTCATTGCTTACATTATATAAGTGAATAGTACCTTTCAGTAAAATCATTTATTCTTACTCTAAGTATAAGGTCAATATAAGGTGAAATCTACGACACTTGATTCCTGTATATAATCACTTAAGTTCATAATCTTCTACGACCATCCTGTTTGCTCTTATTCTAGCCATTTCCTTGCGTACATTCGTTAAATTACTAACTCAAGCTCAATGTTCATAAAAATGCTTCTTAACACACTATATCACATAATATTTCATAATATCTTAATCATAGTCTCCAAGAACTTTGGCTCATTCTATCAGTAAATCGTAATTATAAGTTTGAACTAGGTCTGTAGTTTATAATGAGTCCTTGGTCTATAATTATAGTTTATAAGCATCTTAATAACCAGGTATTCTAGTTCTTATTCTCATACTGTTATTTCAACAATGACTAATAATTGTAGATAATTATAAGTAATATGGCTTAGACATGGGTCATCCTATATACTTTGATAATGCTTATAATATAGAGCGCACCAACGGTCATCCTACCACATTACTAACCCATCTAAGATTTTCCTTGTCTGTACTACCTTTTCAATTAACACAGATTTCAAGTTTACACAAATTCATACAAGTTCAAACTCATACCTCATCAGTCAAGCTCAGGTTTATGATATATCGTTTTAATTCAAATTTATGACATACCGTTTAAATTCAAGTTCATAACATATTATTCAATGTTTAAGTTCTTAACACATTATACAATCCAAGCAACTAAAACAAGTCAACTAAAACAAGTGGTTTAAAGTATAATCCGAATTCGATATGCCCTCTAGTTATTGACCGGGTATGTATACAGGGTGTACCAGCGGCTAACCCTCCACCCAATCAACTCCCATTAAGCATATAAGTTCCTTATTATACTCTAAGCCAACATGTGCAATCCGTGATGTCATTAACTTGTTATAATACCGGGTAACCATAAAATAGTTGATCAAGCTCTTTTAGGGTTGCCACAATGTTATATCAAGTTAACGCCATAACTTCATTTTGCCCTAAATCATCAAACTATTATTCAATGTTTAAGTTCTTAACACATTATACAATCCAAGCAACTAAAACAAGTCAACTAAAACAAGTGGTTTAAAGTATAATCCGAATTCGATATGCCCTCTAGTTATTGACCGGGTATGTATACAGGGTGTACCAACGGTCATCCTACCACATTACTAACCCATCTAAGATTTTCCTTGTCTGTACTACCTTTTCAATTAACACAGATTTCAAGTTTACACAAATTCATACAAGTTCAAACTCATACCTCATCAGTCAAGCTCAGGTTTATGATATATCGTTTTAATTCAAATTTATGACATACCGTTTAAATTCAAGTTCATAACATATTATTCAATGTTTAAGTTCTTAACACATTATACAATCCAAGCAACTAAAACAAGTCAACTAAAACAAGTTCAAACTCATACCTCATCAGTCAAGCTCAGGTTTATGATATATCGTTTTAATTCAAATTTATGACATACCGTTTAAATTCAAGTTCATAACATATTATTCAATGTTTAAGTTCTTAACACATTATACAATCCAAGCAACTAAAACAAGTCAACTAAAACAAGTGGTTTAAAGTATAATCCGAATTCGATATGCCCTCTAGTTATTGACCGGGTATGTATACAGGGTGTACCAGCGGCTAACCCTCCACCCAATCAACTCCCATTAAGCATATCAGTTCCTTATTATACTCTAAGCCAACATGTGCAATCCGTGATGTCATTAACTTGTTATAATACCGGGTAACCATAAAATAGTTGATCAAGCTCTTTTAGGGTTGCCACAATGTTATATCAAGTTAACGCCATAACTTCATTTTGCCCTAAATCATCAAACTATTATCAATTAATAACAACAATCCATCTCAACCATAATCAAGTTCAAATCAATGCATAAGTTGACCACATTGTACTCATGTCATCACATAGTAGGTCTTAACTACGAACTCACAACGTACACCTTTTAGGGTTCACATAATTCACGTTGCACACAAAATTCCTAACCATGCATGCTATATGAAGAGTTTTAACATAAGCCGTAGTCTAGGTCAAACCGCCTAATTCTCTACGACCACGCATGGGCCACCATTCTGTAACACCCCGAGCTGGGCCCGAAGTATTACGGAAATTATATAGCACACAGTGGAATTATCGTAGGCTACTAAATGAAAATACATGAATTCAGTGAATCCGACGAGTAATGTCAAATGCAAGTAGTCACCATAAGTTTACAAGTCAACCCAAACGATGACAAACGATCCTAAGCATAATGCAAAAGATGGTAAATGAATCCTTGATCCATATTAGTCCAAGTCCGGGTTCAAGCAATCAACAATCATATATCTCTATCTTGATTCCCCTGATTACCTGAAAAGTGTACTAGCAAGTGTCAACACAAGGTTGGTGAGTTCGTAGTAATGGTTCACAAGGAACCATCATCCAAATAACAACATATGAAATAATAACATCAAACAATGTACTTACTATAAACCCATGTACGTCACCTGTTAAACAATTGAGGTTAACATATCGTTCAACCTTGTCACATAAATAACCGAACAACAAATGATACAAGATAGTTCGGATACAATCAACTACAATTGCTATCATTACCAAGAAATGCATCGTATGTGTATCAATGTCATGCAATGTATCAAATGCGTATGAATGGCAATACGTGCATCATATGCGTATCAATGTTATGCAATGTACTTCAAAATCATATCAAATCATCAAGTATGGCCAATACTTGGCATCAAGTACTTGAAAGTACTCGGATGTACATATAGTAAAAGTACTCGGATGTACATATAGTACTTAAAGTACTCGAAATGTGGCCTTACAGTTCAACAACTTGCCTTGGTGGCCTTACAGTTAAACAACTTGCCTTGGTGTAAGTTTCTAATGCACACAACATGTATGTCTCAATAAACATAATCATCAATAAACAAGTTCCATATGTCCAATACTCCAAACCAGTCTATATGTACATACACTTAGGAGGATTCTACTTTCAACGAGTCCTAGATGCTTATATATAGGGTCACCCGCAGCCTTCCCACCACATCTAAAACCCTTTGAAGGCATAACCGACTTCCATGTATGTACATCTATCCTAAATAAATTACAATATCACAATCACATGCATAAACCATCAAACACTAACTCAAAATTATCCATCAATCATCAATCAATCAGTTCCATAATTCTATCGAAACATTTCATTAAACAATCAATAAACCGTAAATCAAATCAACCAAATAATCAAACAAGCACGTATATGTACACTTTTCAGCCCGAATCTCAACTGAGTAGGGAGCTACGGAACTCACCTGAAAGTAGAGCAAATCCAAGTACTAGTACAAGTAGGCGTACTAATAAGTTCACACGTGATTCAACGTTCAGACTTATTCCAACCTAAGATCATCAAATATATTTTAGATATTTTTGCTCTATTTGAGAGGCTTCTTAGTGTAGATACAAGGTGTTTCAAGTCATAACCCTTTTACAATATCTAATACTATATCTTAAGAGTATTCATGAATTTTTACAGATTTTTCCAATACTTGTAACTTGTTCAAAAGGTCACCTAATTTCAGTTTATCGGTTTTCGTCCAGATTCTGACCCTTTCAGGAAAACGACATTTTTTGGAAATAAGGAGGTCGAATACAACAAAACTTTGTTCTGATCGAATTTAGTTTACACATAGACCTTTCCATAATGTTAAGATTCAATTAATTTCGACATAAAACGAATGAGATATGATTTTTACAAAATACTAAATTTTCAGTCATAAAAATCAGTTTCGACCAGTTTTCTTTAAAAGTTCATAACTTGAGTTTTACTCAGTGTTTTCACGTAATTTCAGTGGCAAAATAACCTAGACACATAAAACTAAATATTTTGTTTTTCACTCAACAACTCAATCATTTTTCATCTATTTGGTTTAACCCTTCCAAGTCTGAATACAAATTCTGTTCAGAACCAGTTTGGTTATTATTACTTCATTTTTGATCTTTAATTATAAAATCCTTATTTATACATATCATCAAGACTCATTAACACTTATTTAACCATAACTCCAGACCTCTCTTTATACAAAATTAATTGATATTAACATCATATATATATACTCATTTTGATTATTGAAATATAAAGATTTAATTATACAACTAGTAATCGACAAAAATCGTTTCTTTAGTAATTCTTTCAACTAAATAACCCAACCCAAGCCATAATCTACAACTTGACACCAATAAAAGCCTTGTAAATTATGATTAAGAGATCAAGAATTATTACCTTATATATGCACTTAATCAAAAGGATGATTTAAGGAATGATCAAAGGTGACTTAAAGCTAACAATCACTGAAATTCCCAACCCTCTGCTCTAGCCTTGTAACTCGACTTCTGGACCTCTTTAGATAAATTCAACGGTTGAATATGTTGTCCCATATGTCAGGAAGCTACTGTCAAAGATTGAAGATGATCCGACGGTTGAATCTTCGATCCGACGAGCTTTTCTGGGCTATGGTATATAAAAACGGGATTCTTTTTGTGGTTTTTCTTTCTTGTTCTTTCTTTTTCTAATCAAGTATGGAGTTCTAATATTTGTTGCATATATTTGTGTGTTTGTGTACATGAGAGAATGCAGAGGAAGTAGGAATGATTAGCATGAAGATAGAGAAGTCTCATGCATTTATGCATGCATGAAACATGCATGGTGACTCATGTAGGCTCCTAGGTGGTTTCATTAGTCAACAATGGGTTTTGTCTTGAAAACTTTCCAGCCATTTGGTTCTTGGATTGTTGTTTAATGTTGTCCATATCTAGCTAGTGGGTTTTGTTTGTCAACAAAGGAATAAAGTGTGTCTCATTTAACATATAGCTAGATATTTTTGTTATAGAATATAGATGTCGATACATGATTTTAGCTAGTATTTAGTTAGGATTAGGATTATTAATAGTATAATATACCCCTTAATTTACATACCTATAATGCCTAATTATTTTATCAATATTTATTTTTAACCGTACAATATTTCTAGTTAATTGATTGAGTTCATTATCAACAAACAACCAAAACAAATCACGGGTGTTCACCTTTTATAAAGGTTGTGTCGGCCTTTGTCCCATTAGTACCATTATTTGCTGGCTGCCGACACTCGGGTATAATCTAAATATTTAATATCGTATATTATACTAAGGCATAGAAATACGTTTTCCCAAATAATTTTTACATTCGTATTTAGTTTATTTATCATATCCTAATAATGCAAGTTTCATATCAAATATGGACAACAACAATGGCCTCATTACATGAGCTTAATCACATCGAATCATTTACAATATCTGAATCCATCTAAATATTGTAATTAGCCCAACTCATATATATATATATATATGCACCAAAAATACCCAAAGTTTTCTTATATTCATAAAGTTTGCCATTATCATATATAACAAGTAACGGACCAAAATGGTAAATGTTACACTATTTCTCTGTTTATTGATTCAACTTGCCCGTTTGCCTGTGGGTGATACACGGAAGTGAATTTTTGCTTTATTTTTAGCCTTTCACAGAACTTCGGAAATGTCCCTTGTGCAAATTGCTTCCCATTATCAGATACGATAGTTTGTGGCATCCCGAATCTACACACTATGTGTTCCCAAATAAATTTCTCTATTGCTTTTCCCTTTATTGAGGCGAGGGGTTTGGCTTCGACCCATTTGGTAAAGTAATCAACTGCTACTACCAAGAATTTAACCTTTCCGGGGGCTTGTGGTAGTGGTCCCACTATGTCGATAGCCCATTGCACGAAGGGCTAGGCTGAGGTTACCGAGATCATATCTTGCTTCGCAGCCTTTGGTACATTCGAATGAATTTGGCAGGATTCACATTTTTGGATATACGTCGTGGCATCTTGGTGCATAGTTGGCCAGAAATACCCGAAGCGCATAGCTTTGGTTGCCACGGATCGTGCTCCCGAATGTGTCCCACATATTCCTTCGTGTATCTCTTCGAGGATGACCGAAGCTTGGTTCGGGCCTATGCACCTCAGCCAAGGCGTCACGAAGGACTTCCTGTATAGTTGCCCGTTTGTGATTTTATACTGAGGTGCTTTAACTCTAATCTTCCGGGCTTCGTTAGGATCTTCTGGTAATATCCCGCTGATTAAGTATTCACATATTGGTGTCATCCAATTTTTCCCTTCCTCTTTTATGAGATCAGCAACATACTTCTCATTTATTGATTTTTCCTTCAATACTTCAATGAGCACCTTTTTGCCAAAGTGTTCGAAGGTAAGGCTTGCTAACTTGCTTAATGCATCTGTTTTCTTGTTTTGGTTACGATGAACGTGCTCTATCTTGAAGCTACTAAAGTAGTCAATTAGCTCTTTAGTTTTTGCCAAGTATTTCTTAATAGTTTCTTGCTTAGCTTCAAATTCCCCAGTGATTTGACATGCTACTAATTGGGAGTCAACGAAGGTATGAATTCGCTTGATTTTCATTTCTTTTGCAAAACGGAGTCCTGCTAAGAGAGCTTCATATTCTGCCTCATTGTTAGTTGTGTCGAACTCGAATCTCAGGGCGTAAGTGTACTCTTTTTCTTCTGGGCTGACCAGGATAACTCCTGCTCCTGATCCATCGGAACTTGATGCTCCGTCGGTGTACAGCCTCCAAACGCCCCATCCTTCGTTTTCCATGACATCTAACGAGGCATACTTTCCTAGTTCATCACTTCCTTGCGTTTCTGCTATAAAGTCAACTAGTATTTGTCCCTTAACTGCATTCCTTTTCCGAAACTCAATGTCATGTTCTCCTAGCTCTATTGCCCATTTAGTAACTCTTCCCGATTTTTCTGGTTTGAGCAATATTTGCCTTATGGGTTTATCGGTTAACACTGCGATCGGGTGAGCTTTGAAGTTCCTTCGTAGTCTTCTGGCCGCATGTACCAGGGCGAGGGTTAATTTTTCCAGCTCAGGGTAATTAGCTTCGGACCCTTGCAAAATTCGGCTGACGAAGTAAATTGGGACTTGCTTCCGCTCCCTTTCTGCTAGGAGGACCGCGCTTACACATTCGGATGATGCAGCTAAATACATGAATAGAGTTTCTCCTGGGATAGGTGAGGTGAGAGTTGGTAACTGCGCTATGTACTTTTTCATTTGCTCGAAGGCCTCATCCGCCTCCTTTGTCCAGACGAAATCCTTCTTGTCCAAACATCCTTTGAGAGTTTTAAAGAATGGGAGCTGCTTGTCTGCTCCTCTGGATAAGAAACGGCTAAGGGCTGCAAGCTTTCCGTTTAGGCTCTGTACCTCCTTTATCGTCTTCGGGGGCAGCAATTGACGAAGCTTGTCTACTTTCGAAGGATTAGCTTGGATTCCTTTGCCCGAGATATAGTACCCTAGGAATTTTCCTTCTTCAACTCCGAAGGAACACTTCTTCGGGTTTAACTTCATATTGATAGAACGTAGAGTGTTGAAGGTCTCCTGGATGTCTTCTAGCAAGTCTTCTTCTGTTTTACTTTTAATCACCATGTCGTCAACGTAGGCTTCCAGGTTCCTGCCAATTTGATTTTTAAAGACTTTGTCCACCACCCGCTGGTACGTGGCCCCGACATTCTTTAATCCGAAGGGCATTTTCTGATAACAGTATGTCCCTTTACTGGTGTAGAATGCTGTCTTCTCCTCATCCCCTTAGCCATCTGAATTTGATGATATCCCTTGTAAGCATCCAGAAAGCATTTCAACTTATACTCCGTTAGTGATTCCACCTTCCAATCGATTTCAGGTAACGGGTAGCAATCTTTTGGGCAAGCTTTGTTGATGTTTGTGAAGTCCACGCACATCCTCCACCCCCCGTCACTTTTTCTGACCATGACTGGATTCGCGACCCAGATAGGATATGTAGATTTCCGGACGATCCCAGCTTTGGCAAGTTCTTCTACTTCCTTATTGGCAGCTTCGTCTCTTTCCGCGGCCAGGCTTCGTTTCTTTTGGTGAAAGGGGGTTGCATCCTTCCTTTCATTGAGCCTATGCTCCGTTACAAACTTTTCTCCTTCGATCTCGATTATTCGAGGTATTCATGTCATGTCTGAGTATTCCCAAGCGAATACATCCAGATTTCGTTGAAGCAGCTTAAGTAATTTCTTCTTTAAGCCTTCGGGAAGTTGCTTCCCTATCGATATGGGTTGATCTGGGTATCCTGGGTTGACAATAACCTTGTCTTGATGGTCTGGTACCTTCGTAAGGTCCTCCGGGATCTTTGGAACCTCGAGAGCCTTCTTAACCTTGTGTACCTTTGCTTGGCCGGATTCTGAGTAGATGGTTCCTACTCCTGTAGGTGTCAGGTGTTTAACCATGGAGTGAATGGTGGAGGCGATCATCTCCAGCCGGCGCATTGCCAGTCGTCCAAGCAGTATGTTGTATGGATCTGACCACTATAAAATCTAGTGTTTCTGTTCTGACATGGGGTGGTTCACCAATGGTTATATCCAGATCTATCTCCCCCAACGGGCTGACCCTCTCTCCGGAGAACCCTATTAACGGGGTTCGTGGAGGACTTAAACGAGCTTTTATTCCCTTCGGGAGCTGTAAGAAGCAGTGTTCATAAATGATATCACATTCGCTTCCTCCGTCTACATAAACTCTGTAAACTCTCGTGTTAAATATCGATATTTGTATCACGATTGGGTTTTCTGATGGAGGTATCTTCAACACCGGGAAGTGGAAAGCCAGTGGTGTCCATTGTGAGGGTTCCTTTCTCTTGTTAGATGTTTCTTCATTCGAGCACCCAGATTTGTGATGTGATTCATCTGTCATGGCTATGCATTGAAATCAACGTCGTGGTGATTTGGTGGGTTTTCTTTTGTTTTATGGTCCCACGGATGGCGCCAAATGATTGTGCACCGAATCGCGTAAGCCTAATGAAGGTGAGGTGAGAGTTGGTAACTGCGCTATGTACTTTTTCATTTGCTCGAAGGCCTCATCCGCCTCCTTTGTCCAGACGAAATCCTTCTTGTCCAAACATCCTTTGAGAGTTTTAAAGAATGGGAGCTGCTTGTCTGCTCCTCTGGATAAGAAACGGCTAAGGGCTGCAAGCTTTCCGTTTAGGCTCTGTACCTCCTTTATCGTCTTCGGGGGCAGCAATTGACGAAGCTTGTCTACTTTCGAAGGATTAGCTTGGATTCCTTTGCCCGAGATATAGTACCCTAGGAATTTTCCTTCTTCAACTCCGAAGGAACACTTCTTCGGGTTTAACTTCATATTGATAGAACGTAGAGTGTTGAAGGTCTCCTGGATGTCTTCTAGCAAGTCTTCTTCTATTTTACTTTTAATCACCATGTCGTCAACGTAGGCTTCCAGGTTCCTGCCAATTTGATTTTTAAAGACTTTGTCCACCACCCGCTGGTACGTGGCCCCGACATTCTTTAATCCGAAGGGCATTTTCTGATAACAGTATGTCCCTTTACTGGTGTAGAATGCTGTCTTCTCCTCATCCCTCTTAGCCATCTGAATTTGATGATATCCCTTGTAAGCATCCAGAAAGCATTTCAACTTATACTCCGTTAGTGATTCCACCTTCCAATCGATTTCAGGTAACGGGTAGCAATCTTTTGGGCAAGCTTTGTTGATGTTTGTGAAGTCCACGCACATCCTCCACCCCCCGTCACTTTTTCTGACCATGACTGGATTCGCGACCCAGATAGGATATGTAGATTTCCGGACGATCCCAGCTTTGGCAAGTTCTTCTACTTCCTTATTGGCAGCTTCGTCTCTTTCCGCGGCCAGGCTTCGTTTCTTTTGGTGAAAGGGGGTTGCATCCTTCCTTTCATTGAGCCTATGCTCCGTTACAAACTTTTCTCCTTCGATCTCGATTATTCGAGGTATTCTTGTCATGTCTGAGTATTCCCAAGCGAATACATCCAGATTTCGTTGAAGCAGCTTAAGTAATTTCTTCTTTAAGCCTTCGGGAAGTTGCTTCCCTATCGATATGGGTTGATCTGGGTATCCTGGGTTGACAATAACCTTGTCTTGATGGTCTGGTACCTTCGTAAGGTCCTCCGGGATCTTTGGAACCTCGAGAGCCTTCTTAACCTTGTGTACCTTTGCTTGGCCGGATTCTGAGTAGATGGTTCCTACTCCTGTAGGTGTCAGGTGTTTAACCATGGAGTGAATGGTGGAGGCGATCATCTCCAGCCGGCGCATTGCCGGTCGTCCAAGCAGTATGTTGTATGGATCTGACCACTATAAAATCTAGTGTTTCTGTTCTGACATGGGGTGGTTCACCAATGGTTATATCCAGATCTATCTCCCCCAACGGGCTGACCCTCTCTCCGGAGAACCCTATTAACGGGGTTCGTGGAGGACTTAAACGAGCTTTTATTCCCTTCGGGAGCTGTAAGAAGCAGTGTTCATAAATGATATCACATTCGCTTCCTCCGTCTACATAAACTCTGTAAACTCTCGTGTTAAATATCGATATTTGTATCACGATTGGGTTTTCTGATGGAGGTATCTTCAACACCGGGAAGTGGAAAGCCAGTGGTGTCCATTGTGAGGGTTCCTTTCTCTTGTTAGATGTTTCTTCATTCGAGCACCCAGATTTGTGATGTGATTCATCTGTCATGGCTATGCTTGCGTTTCGGAAATCAACGTCGTGGTGATTTGGTGGGTTTTCTTTTGTTTTATGGTCCCACGGATGGCGCCAAATGATTGTGCACCGAATCGCGTAAGCCTAATGAATGAGGTTGTGGATGAAAAAGGTATATGGTAAAAGGGGTCCTTAAGAGTTCTTAAGGATTTGTTGGCGATTCCCCGAAGGTAGGAACGGTGTTCCTTTACGCCAACGAATGTTGATTAAGGGATCGTCGAATTGTGTTCGACTATGATTAGGGTTTTTATTGATATTGTATATCGAATGTGTATGGTGATCGAAGTATATCGATTATGAGGGATTCCTCCTCCTTTTATAGGAGGAGGTTCCTTGGGGGAGAAGGTTAGGGTTTTCCCTTTTCCTTCTTTGAATAAAACTCTACTTACCATGTTTATCCGATCTTGTTTCCTTCGGGAGTTTATCCTTTAGAGAGATCGAATTAGGTAAGGATTGTATTTGTTATTTGGAAAGGATTTATGTTAATCTTTTTGTCCTTCGTCCGATGTTAAATACCTTCGTGCTTATATCCTTCGTGAAAGAGTTTCGCTATTAGTTATCCTTCGTATAGTGATTTGGAGGGGTACATCGTCAGTACTTTAGCCAGAAAGATCTTGTATCACCGTCCACAACATAAAGCAAAGGGAGGCCGAAGATGCCAGAAATTTCATAATGAGATACACCAAGGAAACACAAAGAATACCCGCATTACCTGAAACACATAGAATTTCGGGCCTTGTCCATGGATTCCGAACCCTTCAATGGTCAAGTACTTGGTCAAGGGACTCCCAAAAACATATGAGGAAGTAAGAGTCAAAGCGCACGTCTGGTTGGATGCCCAAGACATGGTAATAGGCGGAGCAGGAACCGGGACCTACTCATATGAAGATACTCCGAGAGGTAAAAGGCAAAGCGTCCCTATCTCCGAGAAAGATATGCACGAGTACTTACGACACGAAGAAAGAAGCAAGGTTAGGGATAAAACGGAGCTCCGTAAACTCTCTCCTAATCCTAGCCAGACGTTAAAAAGGGCAACCAAGACATCCTTCGCAGGATTGATAGACAAAGAAGTCACCATTGAATCTGACCCTAAGAGCAGTACCGAAGGGAACACAATTAGATCGCGGTCAAGTAACAAGGGAAAAGGAATCATGATAACTGAAGAACCAAAGAAGGCTCCGGACCTAGCAACCTACATGCTGCATGAAGATTCACCAAAAGGGGTAATCATCAAAGAGGGAAAGGAGTCCGGAAGTAAGAAAAAGAAGCCGTCTAAATCCCAAGAATCATACTGAGAACACTTTACAGCACAATGTGCAAGGATTGCTTCGGAGTAACTTAAAAACTACTCGCATTGCGATGAATGTAATAAGTTACTCCTTTAGATGAATAAAAAGCTTTCCTTTTAGGAACTTATGTAATCACAATGTGATTAATTTGATTTTCTCTTTTTTTTTAGGAAAATTACACAATTTGTTGTTATTTATAATCACGAAGGGTCGCTCCCTATCGTACTACATCGATCTACCGCATGCATATCCATACAAAGACATGTTATTTAAGGCTAAAATGTGTGTTCAAAGGGACGCCTACACAACATAAAGCCAAACTGTGAAAAGATAATTATCTATCACGGAACATGCACTAAGTAAGAAAGACATGGAATAGACGAGGGAAATTACCTTCGATACCATGCAAACCATAAATAAATGTAAGACACGGAAAAATCGAGTGACGGTGTCCTCGGTACCGTGCAGAAACAATTCCTATATGATTATGAGACCTCGCAAAGGTTCCAAACGAACCTTTGAGAAATCATAACAAAGGAAAAGAATTTTCTAAAATAAAGAGTTTTATAAAAACTCACAAACTGGCATATGGCCCACACAAACCATTGCCAAATAAGTCATTATAAATAAAAGATTGTTCGAAGGCACGCATGCCATAGAAAGAATTGTCCAAAAAGACTTACGAAAAGCAAACTTCACAAACCATCAATAAAGGCAAAATCACTCAAAGGGCGGAAGTACCTTCGGGATGAGCAGTGTTGACAGCAACAGGAGTAGGAACAGTCTTGTCAGGTTGGATCTCAAGAAGTGATTCAAACGAAGCCATGGGATTACTAACAAGCTTATCGAGGAAGGGAAAATGGGCGCTCTGATAATTTTCTACCGACACATTAATGGCATCGACAGTATTCTCCCTGAATTCTGAGCGCGTTGACAAATCAATCAAACCCTCCTCACTCAAGCTACGAAGTACGGAGGCCCTCTCATCGTCTCTGTTAGCAGAGATCACCTCCGCAAGCAGTCTCCCAAACTCCTCGCTATCAACCAAGCTCCTACAAGCATAAGGAATCACCTCCGTTACCAGACCAGAGCGTTGCGACACATGTTTTCTGACAGAGGCTGAAAGGTTTTGAGAGACCTCCTTCTCCATATTAAACTCAGCCATGGTCTTCGAAAGCTTCGACCTTAGTTCAGCAAGCTCATCCTCTTGAATCTTCACCTTAGCCTCTGCCTCCATAAGCTTGCTCTTCAACAACTTTACCTCCCCCAAATCCTTGATGGTATCATTCATCAACTCCTGAAGCAAAGTGCATTCTGCCTTCTTCTCTTCCAACATATTTTCAGTCTCCAGTTGCACACCCAGAAGGTGATTCAAACGAACAAGTATTTTAGCAGCCATCATGTTTCTCTCATCTAAACGTTCCTTATAAAATTGTGCAAAAGTCCTTGTCTCCATACGACAGATATCAACTGCAAAAGGGAGGCGTTAAAATAACAAATTACAACAATCAAACAAGGAGATGAGAGAAAAAGGATATTACTTGTGGGGTCGGTCTTCTCTTCGTCAATCTTCTTCTTCTTCTTTTTGGGAACAGTGGCATCCAAAGCTGTTTCCTTACCCCTCTTACGAAGACGAGATGCCACACCCTGCACCGGAGCAGTACTTCGTTCATCCTTGCACTCACCAGTTATAATAACATCATCATCCACACTCCGACCCGAAGGAGCGACATTTTCTCCCTTGGGCAATACAGAAGTGCCCGATGAAGAACCAAGGTTAAAAGGGATACTTCCCCTAACCTTCGGCGTACGCTCCATATGAGCAGGAGCATGAGAAGAAGAGCCAGATGGAGCCTCACCGATCTGACCACCTTTTCTAACAAAGTTCTGGAAAGACATATCTGAACATATGCGAAACAAAGAAGAGTCAAGTCACAAATGGGAAAAAGGATACCTAAAGCTACCATGAGTAAAAGATCTCAAATATACCCCAACAAAACCATCGGGGGGAGAAAGTAAATTTTGTCTACGATCAGGTAACTTACATGATCCAACCCGACCCGGAAAAAACCTATTCACAAAATCACTAAACTGATCTTGCGTAACGATGGAGAACGTAGTCTCTATACCTATCTTAGCCATCGAATCAAAAAAGAATTGTAGAAGGAATATTACCTGAAGAAGAAGATTAAATGATGACGGCTGCTGCGAGAGAGAAGTCGGAAAAACCTAAAAGAAAGGAATAGCGAAATGAAAGGAGAAGGAGTGGAAGAAATAAATGGAAGATAACTTTTTGAATTTTGAATTGGCCGCCTAAAAGCTTCCTCAATAATCTAATCATAAACTTCCATTTTGCCCCCCTACAAAAAGAGTCACCGTTCCTTAATCCTCCACATTCGAGAAAATTACAAATTAAGTCCTTAAATAAAACCACATGACAGTTGGGACTAAAGCTAAGCATAATAAATAGCTCGCATGGCTATGCTTCGCTGAAGGCACGAAGAAATCAAGATTCAACCCTCGAAGTTGATTTCGAAAGGAGATACATAAGAAGAGGATAGGGTACAAGTATGAGTCTAAAATTATGACCTTGGCAGTCCATAACATTAGACTGGGGGCTTGACGATGTACCCTACCGAATCATAATACGGAGGACATACAATACGAAGCAGCTCCACGAAGGGCGTAAGCTCGGAGGTGTTTTAATTAAGTAAAACGATTAAAGGATTAACATAAATCCTTTCCAAAGATAAACATATCTCTAGCCTAGTCCGGAATATTCTAGGATATTCTCATAAGGAAACTAAATCGGATAAACATGGCAATAAGAGTTTGATTCAAAGAAGGAAAGGGAAAACCCTAACCTTCTCCTCCAAGAAACCTCCTCCTATAAAAGGAGGAGGATTTCTCCACAATACACACGATCACGAATCGGCCAAAACCCTAACTAAAGTCGAACAAGCTTCGACATTCATATCAAACAATCTTAGTTGGCGTAAAGGAGCACCGTTCCTACCTTCGGGGAATCGCCAACAAAACCTAAAACCCTTTTAGGTTCATCCATAAATCGCCCCTTAGCTAAAAAACCCTTCGACGCGGTTTGGTGCACAATCACTGGGAAGTGTAGTTCGTAAGATATTTGTAATTGACAAAACATAAATAATTGCCAACATAATATTTGTAATTTTAGGGTCATCGACCATTCTGTGTGATTATGATTTACTTGAGAGCAATGATGTGTCGTATTTTATACCCATTTCCCACAATGTATTTAGTTGATTTAGCATGGTTTATGAGTCGTTTTAGTATACATTTGGTGCGTTTATGGTATTTGTTAGTGTTTTAGGAAAATAACAGGTACTTAAGCGTATTTCTGGAGAAAACGACATTCTTGAGGTGAAATAAGTGCTAACGGATGATTTCCGGAGCGTTTGGAGGAAGATAGCAGCTGGTCAACAAAAGTCAAAGCTGCAAAACAAGCCATTGCGCCGCAACTACCTTAGTTGCGCCGCAATAGGTGCCGATTCTGGACAGATTTTAGGGAAGTATAAATAGCATGCAAAAACATCCCAAAACCCTTCTTCTTGCTTCCAGCCGATTTTGAAGACCTTTTTCCAGATATTTTCATATTTTGAATCATCTTTAAGGAATTCAAGCACGATTGGATCAATTTCGTTATTAGCTTTCAATTCTTTGTATTCGGTAACGATGAATTCTTCTTATTTTGATTTGTTCTTTCATATTTAATATGAGTGGCTAATCACTTTATCATCCTTCTTGATGGAGTGAGACAATATGTAAGGATTGCACAATTTTAATAATTCAATGTTGATTTCATTTAACGTTATACCGAGATCTTAACGTATTTCTCTCTTTTAATTTATCTTGGATTGATTGGTGATATATGTGCGACTTTATTGGTAATTATTGATTGCGTATATGTCGTTTTGATTATTTGGGTACAAATAATTGGATCTATAACGGGTACGGGGTTGGTGCTTGGTTTGAGTCTCGGTTATTTAATCAACTTAATTTGGATTTGAACTTCATTTATGTGCAATCTTAACATGTTGTCGAGCGAAATCAAGATGGATGCCTTTTAATTATTATTGTCATACAAATTATTTTTACTTTCGTCTTCAGACGAACCCTGCCCCGGTAATACCGGATTTAATTATTCTTCTTTTACTTTAAGTTGAGCAAAGTGACAATTCGGTCACAAAACCCCCATTTCTATTTGAACTACTTTATTTGAACAATTGCTTACTTAGTCCCTGTGATCGATCCTGACTTACCATTTATCTATACTATACACGAACGGGTCCACTGCCCGAGAGTGTGCATTAGGTAGTAAAATCGGTATTTCTTGTTTATAAATTTAAAACTCGATTTTGCACATCAAGTTTTTGGCGCCGCTGCCGGGGACTTTTGTTTAAGTAGTTGTTTTATTTTGTAGTTCGATCCTTTTTCACATTCATTTGTGAGAAAGTTATTTGTTTTACTAGATAGATTGTATTTTATTTACTTTTATTTATACCACAGGTGCGGTTGACAGTTTGTTTGTGGTGATTGTGCAGGTTCTTGCTAGTTGATGAACACAAGAGCTTCTGGCCGACCTTTGCTTAGCCCATCCAGGGAAGGTCAGACGTCGACTTGTGTCTAGAGATAACCAAGAACCATCCACCCCAGTCAAAATAGATTCTGAAACCGCAAATCAAGCTCCACCGGACCAAGCCTTGAAAGAGAAAGTGGTTAATAGTGAGGAAGAAGCAGCTTGGATCTTTAGAACAAGAGAAGACTCAGATACAGAAGAGAAAATTCAAACACCTGAACCGAGCAATATTGTCATACCTCGAACCAACCTTAATATTAATCAACAACCGAGGGGAAACGGAATGGGTGATGAACAACCGTTGGATCCGAACGCCCGTCCTTACGGGGAACGAAGAAGAAACATACTGAATAACCGGGGCACAACTATCCGCCCTCCAGCTATTTCAGTAGATTTCTCCTTGAAAGGAAATCAAGATGGATGCCTTTTAATTATTATTGTCATACAAATTATTTTTACTTTCGTCTTCAGACGAACCCTGCCCCGGTAATACCGGATTTAATTATTCTTCTTTTACTTTAAGTTGAGCAAAGTGACAATTCGGTCACAAAACCCCCATTTCTATTTGAACTACTTTATTTGAACAATTGCTTACTTAGTCCCTGTGATCGATCCTGACTTACCATTTATCTATACTATACACGAACGGGTCCACTGCCCGAGAGTGTGCATTAGGTAGTAAAATCGGTATTTCTTGTTTATAAATTTAAAACTCGATTTTGCACATCAAGTTTTTGGCGCCGCTGCCGGGGACTTTTGTTTAAGTAGTTGTTTTATTTTGTAGTTCGATCCTTTTTCACATTCATTTGTGAGAAAGTTATTTGTTTTACTAGATAGATTGTATTTTATTTACTTTTATTTATACCACAGGTGCGGTTGACAGTTTGTTTGTGGTGATTGTGCAGGTTCTTGCTAGTTGATGAACACAAGAGCTTCTGGCCGACCTTTGCTTAGCCCATCCAGGGAAGGTCAGACGTCGACTTGTGTCTAGAGATAACCAAGAACCATCCACCCCAGTCAAAATAGATTCTGAAACCGCAAATCAAGCTCCACCGGACCAAGCCTTGAAAGAGAAAGTGGTTAATAGTGAGGAAGAAGCAGCTTGGATCTTTAGAACAAGAGAAGACTCAGATACAGAAGAGAAAATTCAAACACCTGAACCGAGCAATATTGTCATACCTCGAACCAACCTTAATATTAATCAACAACCGAGGGGAAACGGAATGGGTGATGAACAACCGTTAGATCCGAACGCCCGTCCTTACGGGGAACGAAGAAGAAACATACCGAATAACCGGGGCACAACTATCCGCCCTCCGGCTATTTCAGTAGATTTCTCCTTGAAAGGAAATCACCTCAAGAGTGTTGAAGAGGACAAGTTTGATGGGATTCGAAGAACTGACCCTTATGCACATCTTGAGAGGTTTGAGAAGATTTGCAGGTTATATCAGTATGGAACAGGGCAAACTGAAGCTGTTAAACTTGAGCTATTTCCATTAACTCTCATTGGAGATGCAGCTGCTTGGTTTAAGGAGTTACCCGATAACTCATTCACCACTTGGGCCGAACTTCGTGAAGGATTTATTGATGAGTTCTATTCATTAAGAACTCAAAGGCAATTGGAAAATAAAATCAGAGGATTTACTCAAGACAGTGGTGAGGATGTTGTTGATGCATGGAAACGGTTTAAGGAAATGCTAAGGAATTGCCCCGGACATAGTATGGGTACTGAAGAAAGTTTTGAGATTTTCTATGATGGACTGGATAGAAAGACTAAAAGGGAGCTCGGTTATGCATTTGGGGATAGTCTAAACAACATTTCCCCGAATGAAGGATACAACATTCTTGAAGATATGTGTAACATCCCAAACTTATCAAGTTTGACTTTTGACGTTGACCGTCAACTTGTCGTTAGTGACCGTTAGTAACTATGTGTTGTATATGTGCTTATGTGAATTAAACGAATTACGTGAGTTATGTGTTAAAATGATTTAAAATAATGAAATTAAAGTAGATAATGATAAATGAAGTCATTTAATGTTCCCGATAAGATTTAAGGGTCGATAAGTGTTTCTGTGGGCGTTAAACGAGTCGTTAAGTGCCGAAACGAGTTATAACGAAGTGCGAGGGCCTAGATGTAAAATTGAAAGTTGTCTCCAGTATATAAGGCGCCCTATGGTCGACCAAGAACCCTTTTGATCAGTTACAAAACCCTAGAAACACCTGCAAACAAAAGCTTAGATCTAATCTTCAAGTTATAGTTGATTTCGGGAGATTTTGGAAGGGAATTCGAGTGCTTTCGATCCGTTGATCAAGCCTACAGGTATAGCATCACCTACTGATTGTTAATCAGGTTTTCAATTAGGATTTACCCCTGTAGATTCGGCCTAAAGGGTTGGGGTTCCTTGATCATGATGTTTTAGGTCAAAAACGTTGTTTTCGTGATTATAATCGTTAATAGAGTTGATTAATTATGTCAAGATGCAAACTTTAATGTTGAATAATGTTGTTTATATGTAAATAAGTGAATCCCAGGTGTTTAATTAGATCCATGTGTGTTCAATTGTGTTTTTGAACCAAACGTTGCGGTTTCGAGTCGTTTTGATGATCAAAAAGAAGGATTCATTTATGCAATTGATTCAAGGATTAATTGATGTTTTCAAATGCTTAATTGTGACCTATTTGATGTCAATTTAATGGGTGTAAGTCGTGGTGGAGGTTTGGGATCCGTTTGGAAGGTGAATGAAGAGAAACTGAGTTGGTTTTGCTGGTCGGCACCCCAGGTGTGGCGCACCAGGTGGGTGGTGCGGCGCACCACTGCCCAGATTAGGGATTTTGATTTTCGAAGGGAGACCGATATGCGACGCACCAAGGGCAGGTGCGGCGCACCTATACCTGATCTGAGTTTTCTGTATGATTGGTGCGACGCACCACTTGGGAGGTGCGACGCACCTGATGCCCAGTTTGCACAAAACATTTCGTTTAGCTTATAGATCGATCTTATACTCATTCTAGGTTGTCGGGAGCACTTAGCAAGCACTGTAAGGCATACGTAACTCATTGCTAAGCAGTACCAAGGTAAGATACATGACTTTTCTCACGCTGGAGGCACAACAAAAAGTGGTTTTCTATAATTAACCTCTTAATTGGATTATCTTATGTGTGTTGGTTTTCTGGGTTATGCGGGAGGTTATGTGGGAATGTATGCATGCTGAAGTGGTTTATTATGTTATGATGACGCTTAATATGAAGTAGTTATGTGCATATGTAGTACTATGAACATAATGTTGCTGCCATGATATCTTAACGATATTTATTGTGATGTTGATTATATTGATGCTATGATTGATTATGATATATGATGAAATATATGTGGGATTTAAGTGTGTTACACGTAGGAATGCTATGATCTGTATACGTTAGTAGGATTAAACACTAAAGTAGATGTGGGATTAATGATGTTGATGTTATGATTTGACGATGATACGTGATGAATTATATGTGAGACTTAAGTGTGATAATGTCTAGTTCACTAGATATACGTAAGAAATGTTATGAGTTGTGTACGTTAGTGGGATTAAACGTTAAAGTAGATGTGGGATTAGTTAGGTAATGAATATACCTAATGTTAAAGTAAAGTGTGAAATGTTGGAAATCGTTCTAGCCTTAGTGTTAGTGCGTAAAAGTAAGAAAGATATAAATACGTGGGAAATGCTATAGCAAAATACGTGAGATTGATGTGGGAAGTGTTAAGCTTAACCCGTGCTAGTTTATGCCAAGCTAGTGCGTACGTGGTCGCTTGAGTGGCTCCTTGCGGCATAGTTACGTGGGACTAGTATTTCCGGGTGGAGTGACTAACCACCAATATTAAAAGCATGACGGGATACTATGGAAATGGCATTGCTTTTCCTAAAATTTAAGACGTGGGAAATCGTGCTAGTTGTAAAGCTAGTGCGTAATATGTAAACTGATTAAAGATGTAAGATGTGGGAATAAGTTGATTAAGATAAATATATGAATATGTGAGAAAGATGTACATGTAATTTAAGACGTGGGATTACAATGTGATGTGGGATTTAATGAGATGTGTTGAGACGTGTGATAAGAACGATACATAGGCACAATTAGGAGTATATATCCTACATGTGCTATACATATATGTGCAATATGTTTATGTGTGATATGTAAGACGTGAGATGAAGTTGATTAAGCTGATTAAGTTGATAATAAGATATGTGTGAAAGAAATATATGTGCTTTACGTTGTGAGATCACGATGCTAATATGAGTACGTGTGACAAGTTTATGTGTGAAATGCCAAGATATGATATGAAGTTATGTTTAAGTGGTAAGTCTATGTTGATATGATATAAGATATTGATTAAGAAGAGGGTATATGATGATATGATGTATATGTTGATATGAAATGAAATGTGATACAATGTGGGAAAAGGGATGTATGGGTTGATCTATGATTGTTGTGGATGATATGTAATGTGGTTACGTTTGATAAGTAAAATATGACGAAGTTTTATGAAAGTAAAATGAAGAACGTTTTATCAAAATGTGTGTATCTTACTTAGCTAATTTTATTAGCTAACACTTGCTTTTATGAAAATGTTGTGTCCTTCAGGATAAGCAGGTATAAGCTAGTGAAGTGCGTGGATCGTGAGATGGGTAGAAGAATAAAGGAAGATTAGTATTAGTCTCCCTATGATTAGACTTTACCCATAGCCATATGTTCGGCTACTTTATTTATGATTTACGTCTCTTGTAGTGTTGATGGCAATTATGTTAGTGCCATAACTTGGATTTTACTTTGACTATTACGATGATGCTATTAGTAACACCAAACTTTAATGAAAGGTACCATCCGTTACGGATGAAGCAGTTTTTTTAAGTGATCCTATTTCCGCTACGTTTTAAACGCCGTTTGGCAAAAGTTTTTTTGAAATCCAGGTTTTTAAAATGACGGGTGTTACATATGGCGAAGGAGTATTCAACCAGAGATGAGGACCGAGACAAGAGATCTAGTAGAAGCACTGTGGCTAAGGTAGAAAGTAGTGAAGACTCAAAACTTGTTACTGAAGTCAAGGCTCTCTCGAAGCAAATGAATGAGAGGTTTGATAATCAAGATAGCAGATTCAAGAGCCTTGAAAGAGATGTTAAGGTTATGGCTGACGGTTGTGATCATTGTGGGGACTTGCATTATACGGAGGATTGCCCGGATAAACCAGTTCAAGATGTTAGTTACGTTCAGAATCAAGGGAATTTCAACCAAAATACCGGTTATCAAAACCGGCCATCAGGTAGTTCTTACCCTACTTCTTCTTCTTTTAATACTAACAGTTCTGGTTATGGTGGTAACAGGTTTAGTAGGTTCAACAATCAGCGAGGCGCGGATTCAGAACTAAGAGACATAGTGAAGGACTTTATAGGTGCCCAGAAGGCAACCAATGAACATGTTGCAGAAGAGTCCAAGAAGGTGATTTCTGTGTTGGACGCTTTGACTACTCGATTGGATGGGCTCGAACATAAGTTGGATCAAGGAGCAAAGAATCAACAAGCCACTATTAAAGATTTAGAAGGAAGGATTGAAAGGCTAGGAAACTCTAATAGGCAGCCCGGTACACTACCGAGCAACACTCAGCAGAACCCTAAGCCTCAGTCAAATAATCAAGGATCAGGACAGAAGTACACCCCTCCTAATGCTCGAAATGAGCAAGTGAATGCCATCACTACGAGGGCAGGTAAGACTTATAATTCTGCAAACCCTTTACTTGATGATTCCACTCCACTTGTGCAGGTTAATGAAGCTGATGAAACTGTTGATGATGAGATTGAGATGGAGCCGAACCCAGCCGTGCCGATACCGGCTGTTCCATCTAAACCAGTTGAGAAACCGACGGTGAAGCCTTATCAACCAAAAATTCCATTTCCTCAGCGGTTGAGGAAAGAGAAGATCAAGGAAAACTTCAAGAAATTTGTTGATTTGATTCAATCGGTTAACATTACGGTTCCTTTAGTTGATTTGATTGCAGGTATGCCCAATTATGCTAAGTTCCTCAAGGAACTTGTTAGTGATAAGAAGAAGTTGGAAGAGGCGAAGACTGCAGTCATGAGTGCCGAATGTTCTGCTATCATCCAGAATCAGATTCCTCCCAAGTTGGAAGACCCAGGGAGTTTTCTAATTGCTTGTTTTTTTGGTGAATACTTGTGTGAGGCATTGGCCGATCTTAGGGCCAACATTAATTTGATGCCTTATTCTGTGTATAGGAAGTTGTCCTTAGGAGAGTTGACCCCTACCCGCATGAGCATTAGGCTCGCGGATCGTTCTTTCCAATATCCCATGGGGATAGCGGAGAATTTGCAAATTAAAGTAGGGCACATGATATTTCCGGTCGATTTTGTTATTCTTGAGATGGAAGCGGACGCTAAAGTCCCCCTCATTCTTGGCCGACCATTCCTTATGACCGCGGATGTTATCATCCGAGTTAAGGCTAAGGAGATTTCCTTAGGGGTCGGTGATGACCGAGTCATTTTCAATGTTGATAGAGCACTAAAGCACCCTTACTCGTGTGATGAAACTTGTTTCAGGTTAGATGTGATTGAAGAAGAAGATGCTTTGGAGAAGGAGCTCATGGATTTCTTGGACATGAAAGAAGGTGAAGCATTGTTAGCTTGCAGTGAAGAAGAGCAAGAGTTGGTTGGAGAGATGATGCAAGAGATCATGGCGTTAAGTATTGATGAAACGCCTCCGGAAGATGAAAGTTTTGAAGAGATCACCACTAGTGATAGCACACGGGTGCTAACCTCGGTAGAGAATCCTCCTACCGACTTGGAACTCAAACCGCTTCCGGATCATCTTGAGTATGCATATTTGGAAGGTACATCTCTTTTACCTGTTGTCATCTCGTCCTCATTAATGGAGGATGAGAAATCTAGACTTATGACCGTCCTAAAGGCCCATAAAAAGGCCTTTGCATGGAAAATTTTATGGATGACTTTTCTGTTTTCGGTAGTTCTTTTGAAAGTTGTCTAGATAGTCTTGATAAAATGCTTGAAAGGTGTGAAAGGGAACACTTGGTTTTGAATTGGGAAAAGTGTCACTTTATGGTGAAAGAGGGGATAGTGTTGGGACACAAAGTTTCAAAAGCGGGATTAGAGGTAGATAAAGCAAAAATTGATGTTATAGCTAAATTACCTCCATCCACTAATGTTAAGTCAATAAGAAGCTTTTTGGGTCATGCCGGGTTCTATCGTCGGTTTATAAAGGATTTTTCAAAAATCACCCGGCCAATGACCAAGTTGTTAGAGAAAGATGTCCCATTCAATTTTGATAAGGAGTGTTTAAATGCATTCAACTTACTTAAGGGCAAATTGA
Organism: Erigeron breviscapus; assembly: GCA_034093135.1. Classification (NCBI taxonomy): domain Eukaryota; kingdom Viridiplantae; phylum Streptophyta; class Magnoliopsida; order Asterales; family Asteraceae; genus Erigeron; species Erigeron breviscapus. The sequence continues at coordinate 10,718,789 of CM067167.1, forward strand.
CCAATGCACCCATTATGTCTCCACCTGATTGGTCACTACCATTTGAGTTGATGTGTGATGCTAGCGACTTTGCTTTAGGGGCCGTGTTAGGCCAAAGGGAGGATAAACATTTCCGCCCTATTTCCTATGCTAGCAAGACCCTTAATCCGGCCCAACAAAACTATACAGTGACCGAGAAAGAGTTGTTGGCCGTGGTTTATGCTTTTGACAAATTTTGTCCCTACTTAGTTCTCAACAAGACTATTGTTTACACGGACCATTCTGCCTATCATCCAGAATCAGATTCCTCCCAAGTTGGAAGACCCAGGGAGTTTTCTAATTGCTTGTTCTTTTGGTGCATACTTGTGTGAGGCATTGGCCGATCTTGGGGCCAACATTAATTTGATGCCTTATTCTGTGTATAGGAAGTTGTCCTTAGGAGAGTTGACCCCTACCCGCATGAGCATTAGGCTCGCGGATCGTTCTTTCCAATATCCCATGGGGATAGCGGAGAATTTGCAAATTAAAGTAGGGCACATGATATTTCCGGTCGATTTTGTTATTCTTGAGATGGAAGCGGACGCTAAAGTCCCCCTCATTCTTGGCCGACCATTCCTTATGACCGCGGATGTTATCATCCGAGTTAAGGCTAAGGAGATTTCCTTAGGGGTCGGTGATGACCGAGTCATTTTCAATGTTGATAGAGAAAGATGTCCCATTCAATTTTGATAAGGAGTGTTTAAATGCATTCAACTTACTTAAGGGCAAATTGACCAATGCACCCATTATGTCTCCACCTGATTGGTCACTACCATTTGAGTTGATGTGTGATGCTAGCGACTTTGCTTTAGGGGCCGTGTTAGGCCAAAGGGAGGATAAACATTTCTGCCCTATTTCCTATGCTAGCAAGACCCTTAATCCGGCCCAACAAAACTATACAGTGACCGAGAAAGAGTTGTTGGCCGTGGTTTATGCTTTTGACAAATTTTGTCCCTACTTAGTTCTCAACAAGACTATTGTTTACACGGACCATTCTGCCTTAAGGTACTTGTTCTCGAAACAAGATGCCAAGCCTCATCTTATTCGTTGGGTCTTGCTTTTGCAAGAATTCGACATTGAGATTAAAGACAAGAAAGGGGCTGAGAATGTGGCAGCCGACCACTTAAGTAGACTTGAGGATCCTCACCGTGAGGAATTGAGGGAAGAGGATATAGATGATGCCTTCCCGGATGAGTATTTGATGAGTATTGATTCTAATATTCCATGGTATGCAGATTTGGCTAATTATCTTGTTGCAGGAGTTCTTCCTAAAGGGTGGACACATCAACAAAGGAAAAAGTTCTTTTCCGATGTGAAACACTACTTTTGGAGGAACCATATTTGTTTCGTGTTTGTGCAGATGGAATGATTAGAAGATGTGTTGTTGGAGCTGAAACTCGTTTGATCTTAGATGGATGTCACCAAGGGCCAACCGGTGGTCATTATGGACCATCTGTAACCGGTAAGAAAGTTTTTGATGCAGGATTTTATTGGCCTACAATCTTCAAGGAAGCTCAAACATTAGTGGAGACGTGTGAAGTTTGTCAACGTCAAGGTAACATTTCAAAGAAGGATGAGATGCCACAGAACTTCATTCAGGTTTGTGAGGTATTTGATGTTTGGGGAATTGATTTTATGAGACCCTTTCCGCCTTCAAATAAGTGTCTTTACATTTTAGTGGCAGTTGATTATGTTTCAAAATGGGCCGAGGCTAAAGCCTTCCAACTAATGATGCAAGGGTTGTCATAGATTTCTTAAAGCAATTGTTTTGTCGTTTTGGTTGTCCTAAGGCCTTAATAAGTGATCGTGGAACTCATTTCGGAATCACCAACTTGCTAAGGTGTTGAAGAGGTATGGTGTTTATCATCGTTTCTCTACTTCTTATCACCCGCAAACGAGTGGCCAAGTAGAAAATACTAATAGGGCTTTAAAACGAATCTTAGAGAAAACCATAGGTGATAATCTTAAAAATTGGTCTAAGAAGTTGGATGATGCGTTATGGGCTTTTAGAACCGCATTTAAGACTCCAATTGGTACTACACCTTATAGGTTGCTTTATGGGAAGACATGTCATTTGCCTTTAGAGTTAGAGCATAAAGCTTATTGGGCTCTTAGGAATTGCAATATGGACTTAGTTGAAAGTAGTGAATTGAGAATGTTGCAATTACATGAGTTAGATGAGTTGAGGTTGAATGCTTATGAGAATTCTAGGCTCTACAAAGAGAGGACTAAGGTTTGGCATGATCGTAGGATTAGAAAGAAGGATTTTAAAGCCGGTGATAAAGTTTTGTTGTTCCTTTCCAAGTATAAGTTCAAGCAACCCAAGTTGACTTCTAGGTGGACCGGTCCTTTTGTGATCAAACATGTTTATCCGTCTGGTTATGTTGAATTGTTTAAATCGGATGGAACTTCTTTTATCGTTAATGGTCACAGGTTGAAGCTTTATTATGAAGAAGAGGAAAATGTGGGAGTCGTCTTTGACGAGCTTCCATTTTTCGGAATGGATCAATGAAAAAAGGACTTTGAGTCGAGCTAAAGACTCGTTAATAACTTAAGCGCTTCGCGGGAGGCAACCCGTGTTTCTTGTTTTCAATCATTTTTGTTTATTTTTGTATTGGTAATGTGTTTTTAATAAGATTTGCAGGTTTAAGTCATTCTCACGCAAGCCGGTAAGCCATTTCCATGGATATGCCAAGGTAAGTGTGTGGGGGGGGGGGGGGGGGGGTTAAATTGCGCCGCAATTACTTATATTGCTCGCATTTAACTTTCTGCATTTCAGTTGCGCCGCAATGGGATTGTTTGTTGCGCCGCAGCTGTGCTGGTTGCGCAACAACTTAACTTTCTGCATTTCAATTGCGCCGCAATGAAGGTAGTTGCGCCGCAATACGTATTGTTTCAGAAAATAAAAAAAAAATTCGAAATTCAAAATAAAAGGGGAATTGCGCCGCAACTTGGCTAGTTGCGCCGCAACCTGGGTCAACAGACTTTAATACAAAAGGGGATCGGGTTTTTTTTGTTTTCCACACACACACATAGTCAATTATTGAAGCCATCTCTATCCTCTTCAAAATACCCAACCGAACCCACCCTCTTCTCTTTTCTTCTATTTTTCTTTGATTTTAAATCTTAATCCTTCTCTTTAATTCTCACAATGACAAGATCGGGAAAGGTTAGTGTTTCTTCATCCTCTCTTTTTGATTTTGATTGGTGTTGATGCACGTTGATGTGACAACAGCAACTTAGATTTGATTATGTCTTATTCGTATATGTAATTGATAGATTATGAACATAATGTTTTGGTAATGATCGATTACATGTTTAGGTGTTATATATGTTTATATATGATGTTTGTTATGTATGTTATACAAGTACAAACATAATATACGTTAGGATTCCTTGTACGTGAAATACTAGGAATATAACTATAAAGCTGATTTACAACTAACGAAGATAATCTTCGTTAGGCACTAACGAAGATAATCTTCGTTAAGATGGGCTGGGCTGCTAAGTTCGTAAGAACAAAGCCCAGCGAGTCTAATATTATCAGAAACATATAAAAACGAACAAAAAACCTAAAATTAGAGACGACGTTCAGTTTAACACACCTAAGGCAACTAGTTTATCTTCTCATTTCAAATTATTTATAAAGAATACACTGAGTTGATCGCCTTTGTGAACCTCTTTGTATTTTATATAAATCATTTGATGA
>CM067167.1:10723515-10856015 GCA_034093135.1 Erigeron breviscapus
CTGCTTCGATTACATGTTTAGGTGTTATATATGTTTATATATGATGTTTGTTATGTATGTTATACAAGTACAAACATAATATACGTTAGGATTCCTTGTACGTGAAATACTAGGAATATAACTATAAAGCTGACTTACAACTAACGAAGATAATCTTCGTTAGGCACTAACGAAGATAATCTTCGTTAAGATGGGCTGGGCTGCTAAGTTCGTAAGAACAAAGCCCAGCGAGTCTAATATTATCAGAAACATATAAAAACGAACAAAAACCCTAAAATAGACGACGTTCAGTTTAACACACCTAAGGCAACTAAGTTCGTTTGTGATATATACCAAACGAATATAGAGCAATATAAGGCTGATTATACTCTTGTAATTAGCAATATAATAGATAACTAATCAAACAGTTATCTCGTGAGGATTCCGCACTCACGACATAACCATAGGCGATCTCGAGAGCGATCCATAGCTATCGAGGGACTCACAAGTGGTATCAATTTGATAATGTTCTTGTCTAACTTCGAATTTATGCTTAAATTGCTTGATTATTTTCGAATTTGTGATTAAGTGGGATTAAGAACATTGAGGGTTTGTTGATTTGTGGAAATAATTGATGTTTTGTTTCATGGATTGGGGTAATTGAATTAATTAGGGTTTCATTAAGTTTGTTTAATTCCTTGTATGATGAACCCTAGATTAAATGAGTTCCAATTATTGTTAATTGATTGTTGTGGGGTTTTGTTGTTCATCACTGCTGCTGCTCGAACCCAACCCAGAAACACCCTCATTGCACCGCAACTATCCTAGTTGCGCCGCAATTGAAATACAGTGAGTTTAGTTGCGCCGCAACTAGAGACGTTGCGCCGCAATTACTCAAATTCAGGCCCTGACTTGTTTATCTTTATATATATGTATGCTCAATGGGGTTTGATTGTTTCAATGTTTCTTGTATGTGTAGGAGCCCGCTAGTTCTAGCAGAGGAGGAAGAGGCAAAGCCAGAGCCTCAACTGCTGCTGCACCTGTTGAAACCGGTCTTACTGATGAGGCCGTTGCTATGGGCGATCTAGCTCACGCTTGGCTTCGATTTCCCATGCTGCTTCTGAGCCTAAGACTAAGTACACCAATCGGTTAGCCACTTTGTATCTTAAAGAGATTATCGAGCCCAGGTATATGGAGAGTACCATGCTTGATGTGCTTAATGTGCGTAGAGATATTATGGTTTTATGCAATTGATGGGTAGGGGCACTGATTCAGATGGTAATAGGTTTGACCGGGAATATGGAATGTGGTTTGATATCTTTGGGAATAGGGAGCGTGTCTGTAAGGAATGGTGTTTGGAGGTGTATTCCACAATTAATGTTGATAAGATTGATTCAACCACAAATGTCCATGATGATAGGGTGATCTTCTTTCGCTGTGGGGGTTTGAATCGCCACCTGACTATTGCTGAATTTGGAGTGTGCACGGGTATGTACACTCAGGAGATGTTGGATGATCCTATTTTTAGGAATGTTTTGAGTTATGCTATTAGGAAGACTCAGGGGTTTCCTAATGATTTGGGTGATGAAAGAGATTACTACCGTAGGATTTCAGGTGGTAAGGCTTGGAAAGGGGCTTGTGGGGCGAATACAATTCAGTCGCCCATTTTGAGGTTGTTCCACAAAATGCTCGTTTATTTCTTTGTCCAGCGGACTAATCACCCGGACAAACTTTATATTGATGACTTGTGGTTATTGAGGTTGTTTCAGGAGGGAGATGTGTATAAGACTGCTTGTGCTCCGTATGTGCTTGCTAAACATATGGGGACTAAGGGTGTTCGAGACAGGGGTTTGGTTTGTGGCCATTTCATCACGAAAATGGTCAAGCATTTTCAGTTAGAGGATGATAGAGCCAATGTTGGGGTGAATTTGCATTGGAAACCGATGAAGGCTTTCACTTTTAATGATTTACATCGGTTTGGCTTGCTTCGCCCTAGGAGAGGGAGATGATGATGAAGATGAGGAGGTCAGGTGACGATGATGATGATGATGAAGAGATGGAAGAAACACCACAGCAGGCACCTGAGGAGCAACCAGAGCCCCCACGACGTACTAAACGTCGTGCCACCACTACTCCTACTGCGGGGGCATCTTCTGCCGCCCCTTCAGGTACTTGGGACTTCTCTTCTTTGGGGACTATGGTTAATAACATGTGGGAATCTCAGCAGCAGTTTCAGCATTCCCATGAGCAGTTCCAGCAGAGGATGGATAGTGATTTCAGATGGGTTGGTTCAGGTGTGGGGCGTGTGATGCATGATCAGCAGCGCTATCAGCCCATGTGGGAGGCCCAGTATACGGGTCAGGAGTTCCATCGACCTGATCCTATTCCCGACTACCGCCCTCCCAGTATATTTATTCCAGAGCACAGGGCTGGTGGTGGTTTCTTCTTTCCACCAGAGCGTCAGTTCGAGGTTGCTCCTTCCCATGATCTTGGGGGAAGGGGTCCAGATAACCCTGTTAGTTTTGGCACTTTTGCAGGTACGCAGGCTGGTATGGATGCTGGTGGTTCAGATACTAGGAGTTATGCTGAGCGGATGGCTGATCAGTTATTTGCACCAGGGCCTATGCCTGGTTACCCTCCTCAGTGATGTGCTTGGAGTTGATGATGGCAGCCGTCTGTTGGTTGTGATGGCTTGTATTCTCATTTGTTTGAACACTTTTATTTCCGTACTTTTATTTATTTCTATTTGTTTGGTTTGTATCCACCCTACGGGGTGATGAGACATCGTATTTTATTTTTCCATTTCCGTTTGCATAAGTAGAATTAGGATGATGGCATGCTTTATGATATATTATGTTGGCTTTTATTGTGTGTTCATGTTGAATAGCAAGGTTGTCATATGCATATGCTGGCAGTAAGTTCAGCGCCCATTTTCTTGTTGGCATCATTCAGGCATGGAACACACATCATACCCGACAAGTTTTTCTTGTTCTTGATTTTGTTTTTGTTTACTTTCCCCTATTTCCCATAGTTTGCCTTAGTTCATTGGACATTGAGGGCATTGTCCAACTCAAGTGTGGGGGGGTGGTAAATAGGAAAAAGTCGGGTATTTTTAGAGGAATTTTAAACTTTTGCATGCTTGTCCTTGTAGTTAATTGCTTTTGTCACTTAATTATAGATATTAATTAGCAATTTAACTACACCCTTGGTACAAAGTTTAATTTGTGGAATGTGTTTTGACTGATTAATTAGGCAATCTCTTCTGGATTAATAATATGACTAGCACGCTCAAAGCACCAAAACACCCAAATTGTGAGATTATTGATTCATTGCTAGTTATGATAGGTGTTACGGGTTTGGAATTATTAGCCTTGTAAATTTGTCCCTCTCGTAGGCTTTTGGATTTATTCAAGAGTAAGGGTTCTATTTAGAGCTCTGAACTATGATGTGCAAGTTTGAGGTTAATTTTCCATTTCCGGATTATTTCATTTGCTATGAGTGTGCCGGTGATTGCATTGATTCTAGAACTTTTCCTGGTTGATCGTTCCGTGTTATTTATCAGAAGAGGCAAATTTAGGATAAACCATTTGTTCTTTGTATGTTCACCCCTTGTTTCGTAAATAATTGTTAAAAAAAAAAAAAAAAAAAAAAAAAAAAAAAAAAAAAAAAAAAAAAAAAAAAAAAAAAAAAAAAAAAAAAAAAAAAAAAAAAAAAAAAAAAAAAAAAAAAAAAAAAAAAAAAAAAAAAAAAAAAAAAAAAAAAAAAAAAAAAAAAAAAAAAAAAAAAAAAAAAAAAAAAAAAAAAAAAAAAAAAAAAAAAAAAAAAAAAAAAAAAAAAAAAAAAAAAAAAAAAAAAAAAAAAAAAAAAAAAAAAAAAAAAAAAAAAAAAAAAAAAAAAAAAAAAAAAAAAAAAAAAAAAAAAAAAAAAAAAAAAAAAAAAAAAAAAAAAAAAAAAAAAAAAAAAAAAAAAAAAAAAAAAAAAAAAAAAAAAAAAAAAAAAAAAAAAAAAAAAAAAAAAAAAAAAAAAAAAAAAAAAAAAAAAAAAAAAAAAAAAAAAAAAAAAAAAAAAAAAAAAAAAAAAAAAAAAAAAAAAAAAAAAAAAAAAAAAAAAAAAAAAAAAAAAAAAAAAAAAAAAAAAAAAAAAAAAAAAAAAAAAAAAAAAAAAAAAAAAAAAAAAAAAAAAAAAAAAAAAAAAAAAAAAAAAAAAAAAAAAAAAAAAAAAAAAAAAAAAAAAAAAAAAAAAAAAAAAAAAAAAAAAAAAAAAAAAAAAAAAAAAAAAAAAAAAAAAAAAAAAAAAAAAAAAAAAAAAAAAAAAAAAAAAAAAAAAAAAAAAAAAAAAAAAAAAAAAAAAAAAAAAAAAAAAAAAAAAAAAAAAAAAAAAAAAAAAAAAAAAAAAAAAAAAAAAAAAAAAAAAAAAAAAAAAAAAAAAAAAAAAAAAAAAAAAAAAAAAAAAAAAAAAAAAAAAAAAAAAAAAAAAAAAAAAAAAAAAAAAAAAAAAAAAAAAAAAAAAAAAAAAAAAAAAAAAAAAAAAAAAAAAAAAAAAAAAAAAAAAAAAAAAAAAAAAAAAAAAAAAAAAAAAAAAAAAAAAAAAAAAAAAAAAAAAAAAAAAAAAAAAAAAAAAAAAAAAAAAAAAAAAAAAAAAAAAAAAAAAAAAAAAAAAAAAAAAAAAAAAAAAAAAAAAAAAAAAAAAAAAAAAAAAAAAAAAAAAAAAAAAAAAAAAAAAAAAAAAAAAAAAAAAAAAAAAGAAAAGAGCTTGGGCTGTCAATTGGTATTTCTCACTTTTGGTCAAATCATTTTTGTAAGTTGGTACAATTTCACCAACAAAAGGATCTTGGAATGCTATAATTTTAAGTTGTTATTCGTGGGTTGGCAAGTTCGTTAAAGCCAACATGGTTAGATTTGGTTGATTGAGTTGTTTAGTGTCATACACCACAATGGTGTCGGTTTTTAATCGTCTATTGGGGGTATTGTTTGGACAGCTTCTCGGGTTTTGGACCGTTGGCAACTAATGACATGGAATTTAATGGATTAGACTATTATGTTGTTAGAAATCCAAAAATAGTGATAAATTGTAATCTAGATTAGAGGAATTTCTTGTTATTAAATCATAGATAAATGATCACTAAGGTTGAGGGGCTAATTGTGACAATTAGCATAATTGTGTAGTTAGACTATAAATAGCCCTCTCATACCTTATAGATCATAACTTTTAGATAATCCTTTCATAACTTTTGTATAATCCTTTCATAACTTTAATACCTGATAACTTTAACACACAGTTCTCTCTCAAAACACACACAAACACCAAGAACACACACTCACCAAATCCACCATTGATGACTTGAATTCGGTGTTATAAATCGTGTTATAACAAGTGGTATCAGAGAAAAACATCGATCTGACGACGATCCATAACTGAATTCAATCACAAATTCATCAAAATCAAATTTATTTACAATTTTAGTTCGTATTTTTCACCTACTGGTTCATCAAATCGTTTCATTTCTTCGAAACCTAAGACGATCTTCACCAAGATCGTTTCATTTCTTCGAAACCTAAGACGATCTTCACCAAGATCGTTTCATTTCTTCGAAACCTAAGACGATCTTCACCAAGATCGTTTCATTTCTTCGAAACCTAAGACGATCTTCACCAAGATCGTTTCATTTCTTCGAAACCTAAGACGATCTTCACCAAGATCGTCTTAGTCTTTGAAAGCTCGTTTTTCATTCTTGTGCTTTGTTGCTTGTTAGACGATCTTCACCAAGATCGTTTCATTTCTTCGAAACCTAAGACGATCTTCACCAAGATCGTTTCATTTCTTCGAAACCTAAGACGATCTTCACCAAGATCGTTTCATTTCTTCGAAACCTAAGACGATCTTCACCAAGATCGTTTCATTTCTTCGAAACCTAAGACGATCTTCACCAAGATCGTTTCATTTCTTCGAAACCTAAGACGATCTTCACCAAGATCGTTTCATTTCTTCGAAACCTAAGACGATCTTCACCAAGATCGTTTCATTTCTTCGAAACCTAAGACGATCTTCACCAAGATCGTCTTAGTCTTTGAAAGCTCGTTTTTCATTCTTGTGCTTTGTGGCTTGTTAGACGATCTTCACAAGATCATTCTAGACAAGTGTGTGTTGTGTAGTGTTTGTTTCTGGCTAATTAATCCGAAAGGATTGGTTTGGTCAATTCAAATACTTATAAGTTTTGGGAAAGAAACCTAAGACGATCTTCACCAAGATCGTTTCATTTCTTCGAAACCTAAGACGATCTTCACCAAGATCGTTTCATTTCTTCGAAACCTAAGACGATCTTCACCAAGATCGTTTCATTTCTTCGAAACCTAAGACGATCTTCAATCAAATATCGTCCCAGTTTTTTTTAATCGTTTCAATCCAAAATCACTTTAATTCAAGATAATTTCACTTCAAGATCATTTCATTTCTTCGAAACCTAAGACGATCTTCACCAAGATCGTTTCATTTCTTCGAAACCTAAGACGATCTTCACCAAGATCGTTTCATTTCTTCGAAACCTAAGACGATCTTCACCAAGATCGTTTCATTTCTTCGAAACCTAAGACGATCTTCACCAAGATCGTTTCATTTCTTCGAAACCTAAGACGATCTTCACCAAGATCGTTTCATTTCTTCGAAACCTAAGACGATCTTCACCAAGATCGTTTCATTTCTTCGAAACCTAAGACGATCTTCACCAAGATCGTTTCATTTCTTCGAAACCTAAGACGATCTTCACCAAGATCGTTTCATTTTCTGATCTTAATTCAATTCAATTTTTTAAATCAAATCAAATTCAAATGGCTTCTCGTGAAGCATTGGCATTGGGTTCAGACACAAGACCTCCAGTTCTCTACCGTGGTTCCTATGGACTATGGAAGAAAAGATTTATGGACTATGTGGAAAGTCAAACAAATGGTCATATGATGAAAGATTCCATCCTTAATGGACTTGCCGTTCATCGCCATCCCACTACTGATGCAATAATTCTAACTCCTGATCTTTTGAATGCTGAACAAAAAGATCGAACAGCTGCAGATAACAGAGCTAGGTCATGCTTATACAAAGCTCTACCGGATGAAATCTATGGCTCTGTTGATTCTTATGATACGGCCAAGGAGATATGGGATGAGGTGGCTAGACAGATGGAAGGAGCTGATGTGACTTCGACGATAAGATTGACCAATATTTTGACTGAGTTTGACAACTTCGCCAAATTGCCTAATGAATCTCTTGAAGCTGTCTACTACAGATTTTGCAATGTCATAAATGAACTGAGGAAGAACAATGTCAAGAAAACAGAGATTGAGTTAAACATCAAATTCATCAAAGCTCTTGGTCCAGAATGGGAAGATTTTGGAACACAGATCAAGCAACATCAAAATCTGACCAAGTTCACCATTCATACTCTTTATGAATCTTTCAAACTAAATGAAAACCAAGTCCTAAACAAAGCTTCATCAAACAAAATGCCAGAAGTTGTATCTTCTGATCCTTTGGCATTGATAGTTGAGAAGAAGATTTCTGAAGCTCTTAAGAGGCAAATGGTAGTTGTTTCTTCATCTGATGAGGAGGGAGATGATCTGATGGCTACAAGAGATGGTGTTTCAGATGAACTATATCAAGCTCTTGCCGCGGTAACAAAGCATATCAAGAGGAAATTTTACAAAGCGAGGCCAACAAACAACAATCTCCGCACTTCTTCTACAAGTGCATTTCCCAAGAAGGAACACTATCATCCTAAGAGTAATGAGCTAGGTGAAGCTAATGGATCAAGGTATGGTGAAAAGAAGGAAGTATATGAGAAACAAGTTGTTGAGAAGGGTAAGGCATCAGACAAAAAGTGCTACAATTGTGGTATTCCTGGACATTTTGCTGTTGATTGCAAACAACCTCGAAAGCGGAACTATGAGTATTACAAGCAGAAGATGCTGTTAGCCAAACAAGTCGAAGCAGGACATGCATTGCTAGCTGAAGATGACAAATGGCTGTTACTCACAGATGATGAAGATCAAGATCTCTCTGCTAATGTTTGCTATATGGCAAGGTTGGCCAAGAACAAAGTCTTTGAAGCAGAAAGCACTGATGATGAATACCCAGATGATGAGGTAAATCTCGACTCTACTTTTTCTTTGATTAAGGACAAAGAGTCATGTAGATTAGCTTTATCAGATTTAACAACTCATATCAATTCTTTAGCCAACAAAAACAAAAAGTTGAAAAATAGCATTTCATTTTCTAAAAGTGAATTTTCAAACCTTCTTGAAGAACATTCAAAATTACTTTTTGAACATGATGCTATTAAACAAGATTTTCAAGCTTACAAAGATAAGATGTTGGTTAAAGAATGTGAGTTGAATGTCTCTCTTGATTCTAAGTTATTACAAAAATGTCAAAATCTAGAAAAGACCATTCATGATCTTGAAAAGACCAATCAAGATCTTGAAATTCAAAAGTCCAATGAATGGCTTCGGGCAAATGCAAGACAAATGGATGTTGATATTCTCAATAAAAAGCTTCAAGAAGCTAAACCAAACAATGTTGAATTCGAAAGGAAGATTTCTGATTTAAATCATAATTGTTTTCTAAAAGGCATTGAGATTGAGAATCTTGAAAAACAAGTTGAGGAACTTAAAAAGTATATACTTTTCTATCAAGAAAAGTTATATAAAGTTGAACAAAATCCTCTCTTGAATTTCACTGCCTATTTCAACAAGTCAAAAATTGACAAAACAGAACTTCTTCTCGGGTTGGGATTTGAGAATATCACACCATTACAAAAAGCCAAAGAGGAAATTGAACCCTTGTATGATGAAAAATTCCTACGACTTGGTATGATACAACAATTTATTCGTCCATTGGATGACGAATTTGAGACTGATGAAGTTGAGAGAATACCAAAACAAGAATTTTTGGTTAATTATGATGCAATAAATGATTCATACAAAACTAAGGAATCTTCAATTTTCAAATTGGAAGAAATTGAATCAAATTTTCAAAACCAAGAATCTGTCGGTACTCCACCTAAACCAACTAAAATGTATTTTCCAACCACATTAATAGAGACACACAATTCTGAGCTCTCAATCTAGCTCTCAATCTAGCTCTCAATCTAGCTCTCAATCTAGCTCTCAATCTAGCTCTCAATCTAGCTCTCAATCTAGCTCTCAATCTAGCTCTCAATCTAGCTCTCAATCTAGCTCTCAATCTAGCTCTCAATCTAGCTCTCAATCTAGCTCTCAATCTAGCTCTCAATCTAGCTCTCAATCTAGCTCTCAATCTAGCTCTCAATCTAGCTCTCAATCTAGCTCTCAATCTAGCTCTCAATCTAGCTCTCAATCTAGCTCTCAATCTAGCTCTCAATCTAGCTCTCAATCTAGCTCTCAATCTAGCTCTCAATCTAGCTCTCAATCTAGCTCTCAATCTAGCTCTCAATCTAGCTCTCAATCTAGCTCTCAATCTAGCTCTCAATCTAGCTCTCAATCTAGCTCTCAATCTAGCTCTCAATCTAGCTCTCAATCTAGCTCTCAATCTAGCTCTCAATCTAGCTCTCAATCTAGCTCTCAATCTAGCTCTCAATCTAGCTCTCAATCTAGCTCTCAATCTAGCTCTCAATCTAGCTCTCAATCTAGCTCTCAATCTAGCTCTCAATCTAGCTCTCAATCTAGCTCTCAATCTAGCTCTCAATCTAGCTCTCAATCTAGCTCTCAATCTAGCTCTCAATCTAGCTCTCAATCTAGCTCTCAATCTAGCTCTCAATCTAGCTCTCAATCTAGCTCTCAATCTAGCTCTCAATCTAGCTCTCAATCTAGCTCTCAATCTAGCTCTCAATCTAGCTCTCAATCTAGCTCTCAATCTAGCTCTCAATCTAGCTCTCAATCTAGCTCTCAATCTAGCTCTCAATCTAGCTCTCAATCTAGCTCTCAATCTAGCTCTCAATCTAGCTCTCAATCTAGCTCTCAATCTAGCTCTCAATCTAGCTCTCAATCTAGCTCTCAATCTAGCTCTCAATCTAGCTCTCAATCTAGCTCTCAATCTAGCTCTCAATCTAGCTCTCAATCTAGCTCTCAATCTAGCTCTCAATCTAGCTCTCAATCTAGCTCTCAATCTAGCTCTCAATCTAGCTCTCAATCTAGCTCTCAATCTAGCTCTCAATCTAGCTCTCAATCTAGCTCTCAATCTAGCTCTCAATCTAGCTCTCAATCTAGCTCTCAATCTAGCTCTCAATCTAGCTCTCAATCTAGCTCTCAATCTAGCTCTCAATCTAGCTCTCAATCTAGCTCTCAATCTAGCTCTCAATCTAGCTCTCAATCTAGCTCTCAATCTAGCTCTCAATCTAGCTCTCAATCTAGCTCTCAATCTAGCTCTCAATCTAGCTCTCAATCTAGCTCTCAATCTAGCTCTCAATCTAGCTCTCAATCTAGCTCTCAATCTAGCTCTCAATCTAGCTCTCAATCTAGCTCTCAATCTAGCTCTCAATCTAGCTCTCAATCTAGCTCTCAATCTAGCTCTCAATCTAGCTCTCAATCTAGCTCTCAATCTAGCTCTCAATCTAGCTCTCAATCTAGCTCTCAATCTAGCTCTCAATCTAGCTCTCAATCTAGCTCTCAATCTAGCTCTCAATCTAGCTCTCAATCTAGCTCTCAATCTAGCTCTCAATCTAGCTCTCAATCTAGCTCTCAATCTAGCTCTCAATCTAGCTCTCAATCTAGCTCTCAATCTAGCTCTCAATCTAGCTCTCAATCTAGCTCTCAATCTAGCTCTCAATCTAGCTCTCAATCTAGCTCTCAATCTAGCTCTCAATCTAGCTCTCAATCTAGCTCTCAATCTAGCTCTCAATCTAGCTCTCAATCTAGCTCTCAATCTAGCTCTCAATCTAGCTCTCAATCTAGCTCTCAATCTAGCTCTCAATCTAGCTCTCAATCTAGCTCTCAATCTAGCTCTCAATCTAGCTCTCAATCTAGCTCTCAATCTAGCTCTCAATCTAGCTCTCAATCTAGCTCTCAATCTAGCTCTCAATCTAGCTCTCAATCTAGCTCTCAATCTAGCTCTCAATCTAGCTCTCAATCTAGCTCTCAATCTAGCTCTCAATCTAGCTCTCAATCTAGCTCTCAATCTAGCTCTCAATCTAGCTCTCAATCTAGCTCTCAATCTAGCTCCACTCAGGACAAAGTACACCAAAGTGAAACTTCCGAAAGACTATCCTAATGCTTCTCAATCTAGCTCTTAATCTAGCTTTATACCTAAAGTGTCTAAGTCTAGCTCAGTTTCGCTAACTAATCAATCTCCATTGAAATTTTCTTTTTCCAAAGATTTCACAAAGAATGATTTTGATAAATTCATGGAGGGAGAATATGTTTTTAATTCAGAAACTGAGAAAAAGATTGAATCTACCAAAATCAAAGTGGAAACAAAAGTGGAATCTCAACAAAAAGTTATTAATCACCTCAAGTCTCAAAGTCCGAATTCAGAGGATAAATGTATTGTTGTTGATACTAAGAAAGTTTGTGAGAATGTTTCTACTCAAACTAACCAAAGTGCTTTAGTAGACAATTCTACCCAAACTACTTGTGATTCATCTACCAATACCTCTACCCAGACCTTGACTGATTTTCTTCAGTGTACTTGTCAAAATACTGCTACATTTATAGCTGATGATTATGTGCAATCTGATTTATCTAATGAAGAACTTGCACATAGTTTAGTTTTGATATGGTACTTCTATAGGTTTTTCACATGCAACACTGTTGATGAGTTAGTTGTTCACCCTAAGCCTAGTGCTAGTATAGGTGTTGATACTTCTACTCAATTTTCTTGTGAAACCAAAGATGTGTCAGTTCAAGTTGACCTAATTTCTGAGACTACCCATATTGTGAAGTTGGACACCAAGATTCCTGATTGTTCAAAACTTTCAAATGAATCTGAAACTAATCAATCTCCATTGAAATTTTCTTTTTCCAAAGATTTCACAAAGAATGATTTTGATAAATTCATGGAGGGAGAATATGTTTTTAATTCAGAAACTGAGAAAAAGATTGAATCTACCAAAATCAAAGTGGAAACAAAAGTGGAATCTCAAAAACCATGGTCCAAAGCTCCAACTTCATATTACTCAAAGAAACGAGTTAAGACCAAACTAGTCAAGACTGAACCAAAGACCATTAAGTTAGAAACCTTTATTGCTACCCCAGTGAAACATGTCAAAAAGGAACAAGCTGAAACCCCACTCAGGACAAAGTACACCAAAGTGAAACTTCCGAAAGACTATCCTAATGCTTCTCAATCTAGCTCTCAATCTAGCTCTTTACCTAAGGTGTCTAAGTCTAGCTCAGTTTCGCTAACTAAAGTACACCAAAGTGAAACTTCCGAAAGACTATCCTAATGCTTCTCAATCTAGCTCTCAATCTAGCTTTATACCTAAAGTGTCTAAGTCTAGCTCAGTTTCGCTAACTAAGGATACATCAAATGGTACAACTAGATATAGGGATAGATATGGATGGTTTTCTCATGATAAACCAAAGAAGCAAGAAGTTTCCTCACCTCCAAAAGATTCCAAAAAGATGAAAGTGTTTAAAACTCCTAGTTCTAATCTTCTTAGTTTCAATTCAACAGGTGGAAAGAGCATAACTAGTGGTGCTAAATGGGTCGCTAATACATTAGTACCTAGGATCACTAGTAATCAAAAGGATGTTGAGAAAAAGAAGAAAAGAAAGAGGAGAAAGGCTGTTAATAGGAGGAAGGGTGTTCATGTTAATCAAAACAATTTTTCTTTGTCAAATATTGTTGAAAATGCCAAGGCAAGACCTTGTGAGCTTGTAAACAATCTTAATTCTCATACTTGTGTATCTGATGATGATGCTTGTAAACATGTTACTTTTAATTCTCATGTGAATGTTCGTACTTTTTATTCAAATGTGTTTGTTGATAATGTGCTTGTTAATGCTTATGTTGATTCGAAAACATGTTTGAATGCATATCCTAAGTTATATACCCTGCCTGTTTTAACTAACCATAAAGGACCCGTCTTCAAGTGGGTACCTAAAAACAGTTAAATTTCTTTGATTGCAGGAAATAACCATCTGTGTTTGGATACTCGATTCCGGGTGTTCGAAGCACATGACTGGAAATAAATCTTTGCTCAAGAATTTTGTTGAAAGATTCATGGGAACAGTTCGCTTTGGAAACAACAATTTCGCTCCTATCTTAGGTTATGGAGACATTGAAAGAAATGGAATTATCATCAAGAAAGTTCACTATGTTGAAGGATTAAGTCACAACTTGTTCAGTGTTGGACAATTCTGTGATAACAATCTTCAAGTTCTGTTTCGAAAATCTCTTTGCAAAGTCCAAACTCTAGATGGAGTTGATATTCTTTGTGGTGACCGTGATGATAATCTTTTTACCGTCAATCTCGATGATAACCAACCAACCGATAATATTTGTCTCATTTCAAAGGCTACTTCAAAGAATTCTTGGTTATGGCATAGAAGGCTGTCGCATCTGAATTTTCAAACCATCAATATTTTGGTCAACAAGCATCTTGTTAAAGGCTTACCTGACTATAAGTATGAAAGTGAGCATGTTTGTCCTTCTTGTGCTGTTGGGAAGATTAAGAGAGCTTCTCATAAACCGAAGAAATCTCCAAATTCTTTAGCACCTCTTCATTTGCTTCACATGGATCTTTGTGGGCCGATGAAAGTACAAAGCCGAAATGGGAAGAAATACATCTTGGTTATTGTTGATGATTATTCAAGATATACTTGGGTCAAGTTCCTTGCATCCAAAGATGAAACAACTCAGATGTTGATAGATTTCATCACTAATACTCAAGTAAATCTTCAACTTCCAGTTCGTTACATCCGTTCGGATAACGGAACTGAGTTCAAGAATGTTGTTTTTGATGAATTCTGCAAATCCAAAGGTATCACTCATCAATTCTCAGCAGTTCGCACCCCACAACAAAACGGTGTTGTTGAAAGGAGAAATCGATCGCTGGTGGAAGCAGCAAGGACAATGCTTGCTTATTCCAAATTGCCATCCAATATGTGGGCTGAAGCTGTTGACACTGCATGTCACACTCAGAATCGGTCCATTATCAATCAGCGTTTCGAAAAGACTCCTTATGAGGTTATTAACAAACGCAAACCCAACATCAACTACTTTCATATATTTGGGTGTGTTTGTTATACTTTGAATGATCGGGAGAATCTTGGAAAGTTCGAGAAGAAAGGTGATGAAGGATATTTTGTTGGTTATTCCAAAACATCAATTGCCTATCGAATCTATAATCGTCGAACCAACACAATTCAAGAAACAATGAATGTTTGGTTTGATGAGATGTCAGGCATGATTTTTGAGCAAGAAGGTTTGCTGCCAACAAGTAATGATCCAAGTACTTCAAGTACTTCTACAAGGAATTCTACCTTAGCTTCTATATTCAAGAAGTTTCCAACTCCAACAAGTGATGAATTAGATATTCTTTTTGAAGAATTCTATAATTCAAAACCGATTCATGATCAAGAACCTCAGGTCATCTTTGAACCAATTCAAAACAATGAACCTCTTCATAACAACGATCCAGTTCCTGACAACATTCATGAATCTTCATCAAGTTCTTCAGAGCAAGAATCCTCTTCTACTGATATTTCTCCACCATCCTCTCAGGATAATTCTTCTCAAGTGAATGTTCAAGAACAACCTTCTCGATTAACTCAGACAAAAAATCCATTAAACACTCCAAATGTGTATGTACCACTTGATTTTGATCATCCAGCTTATGAGGAAAGAGTTATACCAAGTTATGACTCCATCTCTCAACAAAACTCAAGTTTTAATGATGGTGATGTTGATCTTCAACAACAAGATCCTCTTCCTCATGCTCACAAGTGGACACGAATGCAGAAAGACCATCCTACTGATCAAATAATTGGAGATCCACAAGCAGGAGTAACTACTCGTACCTCAGTAAATGAGTGTCTTGTTGCACTTTCTCTTAGCAATATTGAACCCAAAACGGTATCTGAAGCTCTTCGTGATCCAGAGTGGGTTAAGGCAATGCAAGATGAACTCGCACAATTTGAAAGACTGAAGGTATGGAGATTAGTTCCAAATCCTAGAAAAGATGATCCAATCGGTACAAACTGCATATTCAGATGCAGATCATGCAGGTTGTAAACTTGATCGCAAGAGCACTTCCAGTACTTTACAATTTTTAGGCGATAAAATTATGAGTTGGTCTTCCAAGAAACAGAATTGTGTGTCTCTATCAACGGCTGAAGCAGAATATGTGGGCTGAAGCTGTTGACACTGCATGTCACACTCAGAATCGGTCCATTATCAATCAGCGTTTCGAAAAAACTCCTTATGAGGTTATTAACAAACGCAAACCCAACATCAACTACTTTCATATATTTGGGTGTGTTTGTTATACTTTGAATGATCGGGAGAATCTTGGAAAGTTCGAGAAGAAAGGTGATGAAGGATATTTGTTGGTTATTCCAAAACATCAATTGCCTATCGAATCTATAATCGTCGAACCAACACAATTCAAGAAACAATGAATGTTTGGTTTGATGAGATGTCAGGCATGATTTTTGAGCAAGAAGGTTTGCTGCCAACAAGTAATGATCCAAGTACTTCAAGTACTTCTACAAGGAATTCTACCTTAGCTTCTATATTCAAGAAGTTTCCAACTCCAACAAGTGATGAATTAGATATTCTTTTTGAAGAATTCTATAATTCAAAACCGATTCATGATCAAGAACCTCAGGTCATCTTTGAACCAATTCAAAACAATGAATGTTTGGTTTGATGAGATGTCAGGCATGATTTTTGAGCAAGAAGGTTTGCTGCCAACAAGTAATGATCCAAGTACTTCAAGTACTTCTACAAGGAATTCTACCTTAGCTTCTATATTCAAGAAGTTTCCAACTCCAACAAGTGATGAATTAGATATTCTTTTTGAAGAATTCTATAATTCAAAACCGATTCATGATCAAGAACCTCAGGTCATCTTTGAACCAATTCAAAACAATGAATGTTTGGTTTGATGAGATGTCAGGCATGATTTTTGAGCAAGAAGGTTTGCTGCCAACAAGTAATGATCCAAGTACTTCAAGTACTTCTACAAGGAATTCTACCTTAGCTTCTATATTCAAGAAGTTTCCAACTCCAACAAGTGATGAATTAGATATTCTTTTTGAAGAATTCTATAATTCAAAACCGATTCATGATCAAGAACCTCAGGTCATCTTTGAACCAATTCAAAACAATGAATGTTTGGTTTGATGAGATGTCAGGCATGATTTTTGAGCAAGAAGGTTTGCTGCCAACAAGTAATGATCCAAGTACTTCAAGTACTTCTACAAGGAATTCTACCTTAGCTTCTATATTCAAGAAGTTTCCAACTCCAACAAGTGATGAATTAGATATTCTTTTTGAAGAATTCTATAATTCAAAACCGATTCATGATCAAGAACCTCAGGTCATCTTTGAACCAATTCAAAACAATGAACCTCTTCATAACAAGGCTCTCTACGGTCTTAAGCAAGCACCCCGAGCATGGTATGATTCTTTAACTACTTTCTTACTAAGAGGTGGCTTTACCAAAGGCACAATTGACCCTACCTTGTTCATTCGCAAACAAGGTAAGCACGTTCTACTTGTTCAAATATATGTTGATGACATTATTTTTGGGTCTTCAAATCAAACAATTACCAACTGGTATTTTTATATCACAAGGTAAATACATAAATGATATGTTGAAAAAGTTTGACATGACTTCATGTTCTTCAATTTCTACTCCGATGGCTGCTCGAACAAACATAAATACTGATACAAATGGAAAACCGTTTGACCAAAAGAGATATCGAAGTATGATTGGTTCGTTGTTGTACCTAACAGCATCTCGCCCAGATATAATGTTTGCAACATGTATGTGTGCTAGATATCAAGCTGCTCCAACTGATTTACATTATCAAGCTGTGAAACGAATCTTTCGTTATCTGAAGGGGACACCCGATTTAGGTCTCTGGTATCCAAGGGATACTGGATTCAATCTAACTGCATATTCAGATGCAGATCATGCAGGTTGTAAACTTGATCGCAAGAGCACTTCCAGTACTTTACAATTTTTAGGCGATAAAATTATGAGTTGGTCTTCCAAGAAACAGAATTGTGTGTCTCTATCAACGGCTGAAGCAGAATATGTGGCTGCGGCTAGTTGTTGTGCTCAAGTTTTATGGATGAAGACACAACTAACTGATTATGGTCTGAAATATGATCATATCCCTATCTATTGTGATTCTCAGAGTGCCATTGCCATTGCAGTCAACTCAGTAAACCACTCTCGCTCAAAGCATATTGATGTTAGATATCATTTTCTCAAAGATCATATTGAGAAAGGTGACATCGAGCTCTACTTTGTGGGTACTGACTTTCAACTGGCAGATTTGTTCACAAAACCACTGGATGAAAAGAGGTTTAACTTTCTTATCTCCAAGCTAGGTATGTTAAATCTTAAACCTTAACTCTTTTGAAGGAATTCTTGACACATTCCAGAAAACCAAAATACAAATTGCATATTTTCAAAAATAAACAAAAAGATATATTTCAGTGGCTTGCATATACTATGTATGCAACCCGTTCTTAAATGATATATTTATTTGTAGAGTGTTTTTACATTCTAAGCTTTTGTTATTATACATACAAATTGATATAAGATAACAAGGAATCGAACGCCTTTGTGTACTTCCAAGTGTTCTTATATGAATATGTATGTGTGATAGCAATCAAGTTGTTCAAATAAAGTTTTCAAAACTCTCAATTGTTGATATGAGACGCAAAGGATCGAACGCCTTTGTGTACTCCCTTGTTGTCTCATCTTGAACAATTGCTTGGGTTAATTTTTTGCTTAAATGTTTTAATTGCCTCCAACGTGTTGTTGTAAGATGCGAACGGATTGAACGCCTTTGTGTACTCCCTAGCTGTCTTACTATCAACATTGTTGTTGAAGCAAAACTTTATGTTTTTCAAATAAAAATCTTGTTCACAATAGACTCTCAAATGTTTGATCTCACAAAACCAATTTTTGCTCCACCTTTCTATGAAATTTTTGATCTATTCTTGCATAGATTAAGGAGGAGTTTGTGATTTCAACAACCTTCAAAACTTCAAATGTGTTTCAAATGTTTTTTCATGCACACATTTGATGTTTTTCCAATGATTTTCAATCAAATGGAGTTCGGTGATTAGTTTGCACATGAGTGATAAGTATTTCTCAAAATTTACTCCATGAATTTCATCATCGCCGATGAGTTCTAACCCCGGAGTATTCACTTCTTTCATTAGATAGTGAGGGTATTTTGAGTGATGTTGTTTTGTGCAAATAGGATGGAGGGAGTAAAGTCGAAAAGTGAGAGGTTAAGGTGATATGATGTGAGAAAGGGCTAAAATAAACAAAGCCCTCCCTAAATTCTCAAAAAGCCGGGTAAACACGTTTCTATCAGATTTCATTTGTTGATTTCTTGATATTGAAGAAGTCTTCATGGACCCAGTGAAGCGATGCACATCTTTACCTAACCACTCAAGTGTTTCTTAACAAATACTTGTTTCATTTCTCACGGAGATTTTCACATTTCTATTGACTCTTCGTTCGGAAGATGTTGATATTGAAAAAGGGCGACATTCTACTCCAGTCCCCGACTTCATTTGATCACGCTGTGTCTAGAGCTATTTTGATTGATCATTAATTTGATCATCCTTTTTTTTAGGACACATTAGAGTCATGTCTTTGTGATATTATTGCTTATCTTTGTGATATAGCCGGAACATTTGTAGTGATATCTTAATTGATATTCCACTATGATCGAATGGAAATCCTACCAATGCTAACATCCTTTCCAACATTGAACGTAGGTCTCACATTTTCATTTTATGAATTTGTTGAGTTAACGAGAAGTCTATGTGACCTCAGATGTTATTTCCCAAAAGTCTTTGAGGATAGTAAGACATGGTCATCGAACGCCTTTGTGACACTGACCATGAATTACATTCTTTAAAGCACTCTCGTGGTTGAAAAGCCGCAGATCGAACTATGTTAGAGAATTGTTTTGTGCATATCTCAATGATACATAGGAAATCCGAAAAATGTTATACATTTCAATCGGTCATTTCATTAATCCTTTTGATTTTTGAACATGCTAACGGATCATTTTTATCCGGTTTCACTTCTCATCACACAAACACAGAAAACACCAACACCATGATATAACGTTAGTACCAACAACTTCGATCTTACATTTTAGTCACCCCTAGGATTTCTTGGGTTGGGCTAATGGTTTGGGTTGATGTTTTGATGGTTGACATTTCTTCATGTGCTCATGTTATTCCTTTTGACATTTAATCAATCAAATGTGTACATAATGACATTGGTTCCCAATTTTGTCATTATGAGGGGGAGAAAATATTATGATTGATTTACTGATTGATAAGGAAACAAGGAGAAAAGTTTGTGTTTGGTTGTTTCAATAGGTTTTAGGTTTTTCAAAGTTTGTGTATAGAGGGAGAAAATTCTTCATGATGTGTCAATAGTCTCTTGTATTCAGATTTTCACTAGATTTTAGTTGATTGAGATTTTGGCTTTAAAAAGGGGGAATCTGAATTAACTTCAAAGATAAGAATGAAACCGAAGATGAAAGATTTTCACTTAAGATGCTTCAAAAATCCAAAGACACTCCAAAATGTTTATACTCATAGATTGAGGGGGAGCATGATTACTTCATAAGAATTTCATCCAAACTTCATTCAAATGCTTACTCTCCAAAGTGTTCAAGTTGATGTGAAAAAGATCAAAGCTTCAAAAAGGTTGAAAGATTTGTCAGAAGATTCAAGTCAAAGAAGTAAAGCTTCAAAAGAGTCTTCATCAAACACACTTCATGCAAGATCTTCAATTCATACAACTACATTTTATCAAGAAACTACAGTGCATACATCAAGGGGAGAGTACATATTCATGAAAATTTATTTCAAGAAGATGAGATTCACTCAAGAATCAAAGAATGAAGAATCGATAAGTTGAATTTCACTCAAAATTCGAAGATTGAAAAATCAAAACCAAGATTCATACCTTCCGCATTTCAAAAGACAACTCTGATTCATGATTCAACAATCCTTGAAGATTCAAAACACACGCATTCATTATTCTCTGTTCAAAAAGAACATTGAGAATCATCACATGATTTAATTTCAAGAAGTCTAAGACCAAGACTGAATCAAGTTTTCAAAGACAAAAGAGAAAGCTTTGAAGACTTGTTTCAACACTCCAATTGTCTTCACCACCGGGCTCATCAAATTCATTCCTACAAGACAATATAACACGTACTTCATTCATTACAATGTATCACTAAGGGGGAGAATGTTAGAAATCCAAAAATAGTGATAAATTGTAATCTAGATTAGAGGAATTTCTTATTATTAAATCATAGATAAATGATCACTAAGGTTGAGGGGCTAATTGTGACAATTAGCATAATTGTGTAGTTAGACTATAAATAGCCCTCTCATACCTTATAGATAATAACTTTTGTATAATCCTTTCATAACTTTAATACCTGATAACTTTAACACACAGTTCTCTCTCAAAACACACACAAACACCAAGAACACACACTCACCAAATCCACCATTGATGACTTGAATTCGGTGTTATAAATCGTGTTATAACATTATGTAAAACTTTGTTATATGTTGTGTTATTTGTTTTTAACACCCTTTGTTATCCCAAATTTCCATACCCTTTTAAATACCTTGTTTAGCCTCATAGTTCATTAAAACCCTTAAAGACCTCTTCTGATTAACGTTGTGGTGCTTGCGCCATGGTGGTGAAGGAACGAACCTAGTACAAGCCTATGGTTAAAAGATTATGCATCCCGACTAGGCATTGAGTGATTATTCAAATATTCAACCCCAAAAGTAAGTTAGTTGGAGTAGGATAGACGAGATATCACTTATTCGATTCTTTTGTGCTTAGTCGTGTTATTGAGGCTTGTGTATCAGTCAAGTATTGTCAAACATTCCAGTTTTCATTTAAGATTAAAACTGCCTAACCATCTAGTTTCATTTTCAATGATGGTTTAGCTTCTTTTTGATTACTGTAATGTTATTTCCATATGTACCAAGGTAAATTGAGTTTTGAAGTTTGGAATTGCTTGAGGACAAGCAAAGCTTAAGTGTGGGGATTTGATGTGTCGTATTTTATACCCATTTCCCACAATGTATTTAGTTGATTTAGCATGGTTTATGAGTCGTTTTAGTATACATTTGGTGCGTTTATGGTATTTGTTAGTGTTTCAGGGAAATAACAGGTACTTAAGCGTATTTCTGGAGAAAACGACATTCTTGAGGTGAAATAAGTGCTAACGGATGATTTCCGGAGCGTTTGGATGAAGATAGCAGCTGGTCAACAAAAGTCAAAGCTGCAAAACAAGCCATTGCGCCGCAACAGAATTCCAGAGAGTTAAGTTGCGCCGCAACACAGCTAGTTACGCCGCAACACGTTCAAGTCTGATCCAGGCCAAGTCAACGAAAGTCAAAGTCAACGTTCGAGTCAAACCTGATTGCGCCGCAACCAGGAGAATTGCGCCGCAATGGATTTTCAGAAAGTTAAGTTGCGCCGCAATGATCTTCATTGCGCCGCAATGCCTTTTCAGAAAGTTAAGTTGCGCCGCAATGATCTTCATTGCGCCGCAATGTCTTCAAGTTGCGCCGCAATACCTTCAGTTGCGCCGCAATAGGTACCGATTCTGGACAGATTTTAGGGAAGTATAAATAGCATGCAAAAACATCCCAAAACCCTTTTTCTTGCTTCCAGCCAATTTTGAAGACCTTTTTCCAGATATTTTCATATTTTGAATCATCTTGAAGGAATTCAAGCACGATTGGATCAATTTCGTTATTAGCTTTCAATTCTTTGTATTCGGTAACGATGAATTCTTCTATTTTGATTTGTTCTTTCATATTTAATATGAGTGGCTAATCACTTTATCATCCATCTTGATGGAGTGAGACAATATGTAAGGATTGCACAATTTTAATAATTCAATGTTGATTTCATTTAACGTTATACCGAGATCTTAGCGTATTTCTCTCTTTTAATTTATCTTGGATTGATTGGTGATATATGTGCGACTTTAATGGTAATTATTGATTGCGTATATGTCGTTTTGATTATTTGGGTACAAATAATTGGATCTATAACGGGTACGGTAGATAATCATTCAATGATAATAGGGGGAAATGTGTTAATGGTTGGGTACAATCGATAGGTATAATTGTTATTTCAATAACCAAAACAATTGTTTGATTAGGGAAGTTATAAAAGATGTCTTGGGGTACCGGTCTTTGTAATTAAACTGGTTTAAACAAGAGAGTCAAATTATGTCATTAACTTAACGGGTACGGGGTTGGTGCTTGGTTTGAGTCTCGGTTATTTAATCAACTTAATTTGGATTTGAACTTCATTTATGTGCAATCTTAACATGTTGTCGAGCGAAATCAAGATGGATGCCTTTTAATTATTATTGTCATACAAATTATTTTTACTTTCGTCTTCAGACGAACCCTGCCCCGGTAATACCGGATTTAAAATATTCTTCTTTTACTTTAAGTTGAGCAAAGTGACAATTCGGTCACAAAACCCCCATTTCTATTTGAACTACTTTATTTGAACAATTGCTTACTTAGTCCCTGTGATCGATCCTGACTTACCATTTATCTATACTATACACGAACGGGTCCACTGTCCGAGAGTGTGCATTAGGTAGTAAAATCGGTATTTCTTGTTTATAAATTTAAAACTCGATTTTGCACATCAAGCAACGAGTTTCTGGTTCTTTATTTAGACTAGATTTTAGACCCGTGTCAAATACACGGATTTTACAACATTATCAATATAAGAATTAGTATATGGAACAAAAAAAATACTTATACGTTAAAATGTAAAAATCTACTTAAAAAAGAATTGAGATATTCAAATGTAAATACTGAATGCTCATATCAAGGCTAAATGGTGTAGCAGAGTTTCTTTTATACAAACTCTTTAGAGAAGCAATATCTTAACTTTGATTACATAATTGACCGAGTTCTCATTGATGTCTTGCAAAAAAGTAATTTTATTTTCATTAGTCATGGTTCTTAAGAACAATAAAAGTAGCAGTTGGTTCGTGGGTTTTCATTGATTTCGTGTGTTGTGATTTTATTTGCAGTGTACCGCACAAATAGAGTATGCTTGCAGTGTACCGCACAAATAGAGTATGCTTGCGAGTGTACCGCACAAATAGAGTACACTTGCGAGTGTACCGCACAAATAGAGTATGCTTGCGTGTACCGCACAAATAGAGTATGCTTGCAGTGTACCGCACAAATAGAGTATGCTTGCGTGTACCGCACAAATAGAGTATGCTTGCAGTGTACCGCACAAATAGAGTATGCTTGCGTGTACCGCACAAATAGAGTATGCTTGCAGTGTACCGCACAAATAGAGTATGCTTGCGTGTACCGCACAAATAGAGTATGCTTGCGTGTACCGCACAAATAGAGTATGCTTGCAGTGTACCGCACAAATAGAGTATGCTTGCGTGTACCGCACAAATAGAGTATGCTTGCAGTGTACCGCACAAATAGAGTATGCTTGCGTGTACCGCACAAATAGAGTATGCTTGCAGTGTACCGCACAAATAGAGTATGCTTGCGTGTACCGCACAAATAGAGTATGCTTGCAGTGTACCGCACAAATAGAGTATGCTTGCGTGTACCGCACAAATAGAGTATGCTTGCAGTGTACCGCACAAATAGAGTATGCTTGCGTGTACCGCACAAATAGAGTATGCTTGCAGTGTACCGCACAAATAGAGTATGCTTGCGTGTACCGCACAAATAGAGTATGCTTGCAGTGTACCGCACAAATAGAGTATGCTTGCAGTGTACCGCACAAATAGAGTATGCTTGCGTGTACCGCACAAATAGAGTATGCTTGCAGTGTACCGCACAAATAGAGTATGCTTGCGTGTACCGCACAAATAGAGTATGCTTGCAGTGTACCGCACAAATAGAGTATGCTTGCGTGTACCGCACAAATAGAGTATGCTTGCAGTGTACCGCACAAATAGAGTATGCTTGCGTGTACCGCACAAATAGAGTATGCTTGCAGTGTACCGCACAAATAGAGTATGCTTGCGTGTACCGCACAAATAGAGTATGCTTGCAGTGTACCGCACAAATAGAGTATGCTTGCGTGTACCGCACAAATAGAGTATGCTTGCAGTGTACCGCACAAATAGAGTATGCTTGCGTGTACCGCACAAATAGAGTATGCTTGCAGTGTACCGCACAAATAGAGTATGCTTGCGTGTACCGCACAAATAGAGTATGCTTGCAGTGTACCGCACAAATAGAGTATGCTTGCGTGTACCGCACAAATAGAGTATGCTTGCAGTGTACCGCACAAATAGAGTATGCTTGCGTGTACCGCACAAATAGAGTATGCTTGCAGTGTACCGCACAAATAGAGTATGCTTGCGTGTACCGCACAAATAGAGTATGCTTGCAGTGTACCGCACAAATAGAGTATGCTTGCGTGTACCGCACAAATAGAGTATGCTTGCAGTGTACCGCACAAATAGAGTATGCTTGCGTGTACCGCACAAATAGAGTATGCTTGCAGTGTACCGCACAAATAGAGTATGCTTGCGTGTACCGCACAAATAGAGTATGCTTGCAGTGTACCGCACAAATAGAGTATGCTTGCGTGTACCGCACAAATAGAGTATGCTTGCAGTGTACCGCACAAATAGAGTATGCTTGCGTGTACCGCACAATTAGTGTATGCTTGCATGTGTACCGCACAAATAGAGTATGCTTGCAAGTGTACCGCACAAATAGAGTATGCTTGCGAGTGTACCGCACAAATATCAAGTACTTGAAAGTACAAGGCTCCCCAACGGGGTAATAGTGTGTATGCGTGTGTCCACCAACCGACTCCCATAGATCGGTATCCCCAAATCAAACCACAAATCATCATGTCCAACATCCATCAACTCAATCAAAACCCAATGCACATACACTTCATACGACTTTACATTTAATGAATCACAGATGCTTATATATAGGGTCACCCGCAGCCTTCCCACCACATCTATAACTCTTTAAATGTATCATCGTCTTCCATGTATGTACGACTATCCTAATCACAATATATAATCATAAACGAATGCATAATAAATCAAACAATTCAATCAATCCATCAAACAATCAAACACGTATGTGTGCACTTTCCAGCCCGAATCTCAATCGAGTAGGGAGCTACGGAACTCACCTTGATCGGCAAAAGAAGTTAAGATCGAACTAGGATGAAGTTATAATCGTTCAACGAGCTCCACGTATTCAAAACCTATAAACATATATCATATACACGTTATTAATTTAAGTCAAACCCTAATTAGGGTTTTCCTAAGTTGCTCACGACTTAAGGTGACTCTCGGGGCTCGACATAGTCATTAGAGAGTCAAGAAATAGTTTAGAGCAAATTAGGGTCGACCAACGTTCGTCACACGATTACAACTTATCTTTATATTTAGCATTTATATTAATAAATATAATATGTTTTCCTTTTTATACTCAAGAGAACTTCTAGGTTGGACTCTTCACTTTGAACATCTCGTACAACCCGTATGTGACACCTTAGAAGCTGTGAAAAGATTCATTTGAAACCTTGTCGTGACCCAAGAATAGAGAAAGCAAGGCTAGGAATCATTTCAGGAAAGTACAAGAGGACCATAAATTACGGTCCTGTTTGGCGTCCCACACGGTGATCAATCCAGCCTAGCGTCTTCTACGGTGGATCTTGGAGTCTCCTACGGTGGTCAGTCTTTGGACTGACGTCTGAGACGGTGGTTTCAAGCGTCTGGGACGGTGGTTGGGGGCTGGGTTGGCGTCTCAGACGGTGGGGGTTAACGTTTTGGACGGTAGCTCATAAATGGGACCTTTGGCGTCTAGGTCGGCGTAAAACAGTGAATGCCAAGTTAGATGGTATGCTAGACGAAATGATTTTACTTGGAAACGAGAGAGGAAATGCGGGTACCTAAGTCTCACATGGCTCTCTCGTTTCCAAGTAAAATCATTTCGTCTAGCATACCATCTAACTTGACTGTCGTGTGGCGTTTGTTTCCAAGTAAAATCATTTCGTCTAGCATACCATCTAAATGGGACCTTTGGCGTCTAGGTCGGCGTAAAACAGTGAATGCCAACGTTTGGGACTAAAAATTTGACTCAAGAACACTTGGGTTTGACTAAAAACATGTTAGTAAACATAAAATGATGAACTTGAGTGAAATGCAACTTACCAAAACCTTCTCCAAGTTGTGAAATCTGAAATTTAGCTAAATATGAAGATTTCTTGCACTTTGACTTTCAAATTTGAGATATGTTGTAAAGATGACAATTTAGATGATTATTCCATCATAAATCCACTTGAAATAATTAATTTGATGTAAGAATTTTAGAGAGAGAGTGAGAAGAGTGTGTGTGTTCTTGGGGAGGTTTTAGAGAGAGAAAGGGAAGAGTAAATGAATGGATGAATGAGTGGGTGGTGGTGGAATGGGGGATGGATAGGGTTGGGTCAAGTTGGTGGGTCATGGGTCATGGTCTAGTCCATGGGTTGACCCGGTTCAACTTCTAGTTAATTACACATCGTCACTAGCCGTGTCACATAATAAGTCGACCCGTTAAGTCCATCACTAGTTATTTAGTCCAAAATAACGAAATTACATTAATAATTCATTTTGTTATTCAAATTACGTATAAGGTCAAGCGGTCAAAATTTGCGGATGTTACATCATTCCTCCGTTAAAAGAATTTCGTCCCGAAATTCAACAAAACGTTAGTTATTAAGCGAATGCGGGTACCTAAGTCTCACATGGCTCTCTCGCTTCCAAGCAAAATCATTTCGTCTAGCATACCATCTAACTTGACGGTCGTGTGGCGTTTGTTCCTAATTTTCCTGTGTCATTTTAATTCACTATTTCCTACTCAAGTTAGGGGAGAACAATGATACCAACTATGTAACACCCGTTTTGTAAAAATATGGATTTCCAAAAATTTTCGCCTAACGGCGTCAATAAAGCGGAAACAGTTTATTAAAAACCTCAACCAAGGAAAACAGTTGAGAAACATAAGTGGTGTTACTAATAGCATCAAATCAGTAATAAAAGAAATCCATAAGATTGCCCAACATAAAGCAACCATAACATAGTCATTACAATAGTTCCATAAAGGAAATCATTAACATTAAGTCTATGCGAAGCTATTGGGTAAACTAAAGCCATCTTGATCATCTACCCATCTCTCGCCAAAGCTTCACACGACATCTCACTGCTTAACCTGAGGGGTGTCAACACATAAAAGAAACAAGTGTTAGCTATAAAGCTAAGTAAGATAACACCAGGTTTAAGCAAAACATTTCATCCATTAAACACGTCACTTTAAAACATTACGTCATTTGATTTAGGCATTTATATCACCACATAACGTATCCATATCACATATAAGCATAGAGTCCATGACCCTAAGTGTGCCTAATCAATTTCATCATTTCATCTCATCTCATTAAGTTGTGACTAGGTCACCGTTAAACTGTAACCGAAGTTACCATTAAGGAAAGACAATGTCGATCCATGAGTAGCACGTTATGTTCATAACATTAGGTGGGTCATCAGGCCACCCGAACTACTCGCCACATATGACTGGTTGCAAGGAGCCACCCGAACAACCGTTTAACGTACCCTCCCACATACGGGCACTACGTACTCTCCCACATACGAGCACGATTTATACGTACCTATTACCACATCAGGCACGGGTTATGCATAACACTTAACATCTAATTAGCTCGAGCATTTACCACGTTTAGTTTAGGTTTCCACATTAATCCTAAACTAATCCACATCTATCATCTTTTCACGTTAGGGCCCTTAAAACGTGCACGTGTCATGGCAACCTAAAAAGGTCTAGTGTTCTAGATGAACAAGCCACATATACATGCACATATCATCATTACATCATATCATTAACCACCATTCATCATAACATATCATATCGTTTAAACATATCATCACATATCATATCATAAACGTATTTACGGGGAAACATTATAAGCATAGGCATCGTCATCTTTAATCCCCGAATACCTCCCATATCAACCCAACCACAATATAGGTTATACATTACCATTTTGGAGGTTATAGTTTATGAAACCATTTTTGTTGCACCCTCAGCGTGACAAAAGTAGTGTATCTTACCTCGTAGTAGTGTACGCGAGCAAACAGAGAGCTAATAGTGCTTAATAGTAATCCCCGACACCTATCGTACATTAACATATGAAATATAAGTCATTTGGGACCTTAAAACGACTCTCGTATGACCTTAGGACTGACTACGTAAAAGTCCAGATTACACCTTACGAATTTAAGTTTCCAAAAACGAATTTAGACCTCAAACGAAGTTCATCTTCGTTTGATCATACGAACATAGATTTCAGAAAACGAATTTAACACATAAACGAACTTAGACTTCCATTTCATGCCAAACGAACTTAGCAATGTTCAAACGAACATAGAACCTTAAAAACGAATTTGAAGTTCGTTTGGAATCATCAGGAACGAACTTAAGCTCAGAAAACCCTAACTTCGTCCAGAAATCATAAAACGACTTGTTCTTCGATTTTTCCAGAAACGAACGACCTGGGCTTCACCCAAAACATGTTTTTGACATATATAAACATATTTTGATCATCAAGATCGATTACAAACTCGTTTGACATCGTTTAGAACATTAACTCACCAAAACGCTTCTTTAACCTTAATCCTTTGACAAAACCTTTTGAAATCAGTTTTTGACTCACAATAAAACAACCCTAAATCTGAAAATATGATCAACAAACCGATCATTACCTGTAATTAACAATGGCCGATCGAAATCAAGCCCAAAAGACACCAACAATCTACGTAAAACTTGAAGAGATGCTTTAGAATTTCAAGAAGGATTGAAAGGTTGTTTTGGTTTGTTCTTGAAGTGATTATGGCTGCTAAAGGAAGGAGATTAGGCTAATCCCAGCCCTAATCCCGTTTTTAACTTTTCACCATTGGCAAAACTAGTCCCTGGACTTCATATTGACTTTATTTCACTTTAAAACACCTATCGGGGATACATATAACACACCAAAGCACTTTCGCACACTACAAAGGCCTTTTACACATCATTAAATCTACTTTATTGACACTCATTAAAGATAATTAAATCTCACATATAGGGCACATAAACATATAAACACATATTTCCACACAAACGTATCACGGACTTATAATTTGACCTAACGACGTTAGTCAACATGAACGATTAAGTTTTGGGATGTTACAATTACCTCCCCCTTAAGAGGATTCCGTCCCCGGAATCACTTCAGCATCAAAAAGGTGGGGATAGGTCTCCCGCATTACGGACTCGGTCTCCCAAGTCATACTTTCGCCGTGATTGTGTTTCCACTTTATGAGAACTAGATCAATAGTCTTTCGTCGTAACTTCTTTTGTTTCCTTCCCATTATTGCAACAGGTTCATCCACAATCTGCTTGTTGGGATTTATACTTACGTCCTCGAGTGGAATAACATCTGCTTCGTTTGCATAGCATTTACGCAGATAACACACATGAAATGTGTTGTGAATTGCGTGTAGTTCTGGAGGTAATTCCAGTTGAAATGCCTGTTCATTAACCTTCTTGATAATCTTGAAAGGTCCAATGAATCTGGGGCTTAACTTTCCACGTTTTCCAAACCGTAATACACCTTTCCAAGGTGACACCTTGAGTAAAACCATTTCGCCTTCTTTAAAATCGAACGGCCTCCTTTTCTTATCGGCATATGACTTTTGCCTTTCGCGAGCAACACGCAGGGCTTTCTTTGCAACATTAACTTTATCGGCCGTAATTTGTACTACTTCGGGTCCAGCAAATTGCTTTTCCCCGGGCTCCAACCAACAACTAGGAGTCCGACACTTTCTACCATATAACATCTCAAAAGGTGGCATTCCAATGCTCGCATGATAACTATTGTTATACGCAAACTCAATAAGAGGTAGGTGTTTATCCCACGAACCACCATAATCCATTACACAAGCTCTGAGCATATCTTCGAGCGTTTGAATAGTCCTTTCACTTTGCCCATCGGTCTGCGGGTGATAGGCTGTGCTCAGACGAACTTGAGTACCAACTTCCCGTTGAAAACTCTTCCAAAAGTTGGAAACGAATCGAGCATCACGATCGGACACAATCGATATCGGAACACCATGTTTAGTAACCACTTCATCAATATACAACGTAGCGAAGTTCTCCATAGGAGCAGTCTCACGAACTGGGAGAAAGTGAGCACTCTTCGTTAATCGATCGACAATAACCCATATCATATCGTGACCACGAGGCGTCCTCGGAAGTTTGGTCACAAAATCCATCGTAATGTGATCCCATTTCCACTCAGGGATCTCAAGTTGCTGAAATTTCCCGTAAGGCTTTTGATGTTCAGCTTTCACTTTAGCACACGTCAAACATTTCTGCACATACATCATCACATCGTTCTTAATACTGGGCCACCAATAAATCGGCTTCAAATCCGCATGCATCTTTGTGGCACCAGGGTGTACAGAATACTTAGTTTTGTGAGCTTCATCCATTACTAACTCACGATTGCCTCCATAGAGAGGAACCCATATTCTACCTTTGTAAGTTCGAAGGCCACGACTATTTTCTTCCATTTGGAGTCTGTTCTTCTTCTTTTTCCCAATAGACTCCGCTTTCACATTAACATCCTTTAACGCTTCGTTTTTATTCAGCTCACGATAATCGATACACATGCGCATGGATCCGTCTTTCTTCTTTACGAAAAGGATAGGAGCACCCCAAGGAGAGGAACTCGGACGAATGAAACCTTTATCTAAAAGTTCCTGAATTTGCGTCATTAACTCCTTCATCTCTGTAGGAGCTAATCGATAGGGAGCTTTGGCTACAGGAGTAGCACCAGGAATGAGATCAATAGAAAATTCAACCTCACGATCAGGAGGAAGACCTGGAAGATCTTCAGGGAAAACGTCTGGAAACTCGGAAACAACTTCAACATCAGAAACTGTAGGCTTCGCGATACGAGAATCAATTACATAAGCTAAGAAATGTGACTTAGTTTGCCGTATACAACGAAGAGCTTTCATCATAGAGATCACCTTAACAATTCCCGGCTTCTTGTCACCATAAACACAAACACCTTTACCATCAGGGGTAGCGATACGAACTATTTTCTTTGCACATAAGACGACAGCATCGTTTTTAGACATCCAGTCCATACCAAGTATAACATCAAAACTAGGAATGGTAGCGGGTAACAGGTTAGCAGAAAACAAACGACCCTCTATTTCTAAAGGACAATCAGAGTAACCTTCCCGAATAATAGACGTTGCACCATTAGCCACTTCTACTTCTATAGGGCACCGTAAAGGACTAGTAGTCATGTCTAACTTAGGAGCAAACAGAGTAGACACAAAAGATTTGTTCGCACCAGAATCAAATAACACATTAGCGGGTTTTGAGTTAACAATAAGGGTAGCAGTAACTACCTGATCGTCGTCTTTTGCCTCCTCGGCCGTCATCTGGAAAGCACGGGCTTTGGCTTTGGAAGCTTCCGCTTTCTTTCCCTCATCTTTCTTCATTTGGGGACAATCGGCAATACGGTGCCTTGAATCTCCACATTTATAACATCTTGCTTTATCAGTGCATTCATCAAAAGTATGACCCTGTGCTCCACACCTATTGCACCTGCGGGTCTTAGCAGAACACTGACCAGAATGAAAAGCCTTGCAGCTAGAACACCATTTTCCATCCTTGTCTGTCTTTCCCTTGTCAGAGGACGAAGATCCCTTGAACTTCTTTCCAAAACGATTTGATCCACCAAACCTCCTCTTATTGCCAGACTTCTTCTCATCCTCTTTCTTTTCAACTTTCTTATCCGCAGCAAAATCATCATCAAGCTTTTTAGATTCTTTGATTGCTTCAGTTAGAGTCTTATGCTGCCTACAAATACCTCGATAACTTGGAGGTAAACCATCGACATAGCAGGCGACTTGATCTGCATCAGTTCTGAATAGATGACCCACAAATTTCATCTTTTCCATAAAGGAACGAGCATAATCATTGACTTTACCAATTTCAGCCGTCAAAGCACGAAACTCTTTTTCCATCTTGCGCTGTTCATGAGTCCCGATATACTCCTCAATAAACTTCTGCTTGAAGGTAGCCCATGTGATAGCAGACACCATATCTGGAGTCATCGAAATAGTAATGCTCTTCCACCAATCTCGAGCACCTTCTTTCAACATTCTACTCGCACACAACACCTTTTTATCCTCTGGACAGTCACAAGCTTCAAAGACCATCTCAGTATCATCAAGCCATTCCATACAGCCTACTGCGTTAAGTGTTCCATTGAATTTCTGAGCTCCACACTTCTGGAAACTTTCGAACTTAAATCGAGGAGCTTGAACTACATTAGGAGGAGCCACATCAACATTAACAGGGGGAACGACAACATTATCCACTGGTGGCTCAATGTGGTGAGATGGCACTGAGTAGTTGCCATCAGTTCCTTCAGCATTCTCAGCAAGAGCGTTGTTCAGTTGTTCTTGAGTCTGTGCTAACTGGGCTTGGAGAGTCAGCACAAGATTGTACAGTTCAGCTGCATTAGGGATTTGCTCCACCACTGCTTCGTTAACTCTAGGTGGATTGCCGGGAGGTGGAGGCATAGGACCTAATGGGCTTGGCTGATTTACTTGCTGGGGGTTTCCTCGATTTCTATTCGTATTGGCTGCATCAGCAGCAGCATTGGCAGCATTACTAGCACCGGCACCTGGATGGACAGGTGGGGTAATGCTTGCAGTAACTCCATCGCGTCGTAAGTTGCCTTGACGAGTGTTAACCATCTTTCCTTCACTGAAAGATAGAGTCGATAAGCGCAAAGATAAGGCTAAAACATACTTCGTATCGTAAACATCTCATAAGCCCTATCACACTCGCACTCGTCCCAACCCATCCTATATCATCTTACGTTAAAGCTAAGGCATCCTACAAATACCTAGCATGCGCATCTTAAGTTTAAGTCCAAATCCTATGGTCAATAGGCCTTGGTTCACTTAAACTACTTCTCTGATACCAACTTGTAACACCCGTTTTGTAAAAATATGGATTTCCAAAAATTTTCGCCTAACGGCGTCAATAAAGCGGAAACAGTTTATTAAAAACCTCAACCAAGGAAAACAGTTGAGAAACATAAGTGGTGTTACTAATAGCATCAAATCAGTAATAAAAGAAATCCATAAGATTGCCCAACATAAAGCAACCATAACATAGTCATTACAATAGTTCCATAAAGGAAATCATTAACATTAAGTCTATGCGAAGCTATTGGGTAAACTAAAGCCATCTTGATCATCTACCCATCTCTCGCCAAAGCTTCACACGACATCTCACTGCTTAACCTGAGGGGTGTCAACACATAAAAGAAACAAGTGTTAGCTATAAAGCTAAGTAAGATAACACCAGGTTTAAGCAAAACATTTCATCCATTAAACACGTCACTTTAAAACATTACGTCATTTGATTTAGGCATTTATATCACCACATAACGTATCCATATCACATATAAGCATAGAGTCCATGACCCTAAGTGTGCCTAATCAATTTCATCATTTCATCTCATCTCATTAAGTTGTGACTAGGTCACCGTTAAACTGTAACCGAAGTTACCATTAAGGAAAGACAATGTCGATCCATGAGTAGCACGTTATGTTCATAACATTAGGTGGGTCATCAGGCCACCCGAACTACTCGCCACATATGACTGGTTGCAAGGAGCCACCCGAACAACCGTTTAACGTACCCTCCCACATACGGGCACTACGTACTCTCCCACATGCGAGCACGACGTACTCTCCCACATACGAGCACGACGTACTCTCCCACATGCGAGCACGACGTACCCTCCCACATACGGGCACTACGTACTCTCCCACATGCGAGCACGACGTACTCTCCCACATACGAGCACGATTTATACGTACCTATTACCACATCAGGCACGGGTTATGCATAACACTTAACATCTAATTAGCTCGAGCATTTACCACGTTTAGTTTAGGTTTCCACATTAATCCTAAACTAATCCACATCTATCATCTTTTCACGTTAGGGCCCTTAAAACGTGCACGTGTCATGGCAACCTAAAAAGGTCTAGTGTTCTAGATGAACAAGCCACATATACATGCACATATCATCATTACATCATATCATTAACCACCATTCATCATAACATATCATATCGTTTAAACATATCATCACATATCATATCGTTTAAACATATCATCACATATCATATCATAAACGTATTTACGGGGAAACATTATAAGCATAGGCATCGTCATCTTTAATCCCCGAATACCTCCCATATCAACCCAACCACAATATAGGTTATACATTACCATTTTGGAGGTTATAGTTTATGAAACCATTTTTGTTGCACCCTCAGCGTGACAAAAGTAGTGTATCTTACCTCGTAGTAGTGTACGCGAGCAAACAGAGAGCTAATAGTGCTTAATAGTAATCCCCGACACCTATCGTACATTAACATATGAAATATAAGTCATTTGGGACCTTAAAACGACTCTCGTATGACCTTAGGACTGACTACGTAAAAGTCCAGATTACACCTTACGAATTTAAGTTTCCAAAAACGAATTTAGACCTCAAACGAAGTTCATCTTCGTTTGATCATACGAACATAGATTTCAGAAAACGAATTTAACACATAACCGAAGTTACCATTAAGGAAAGACAATGTCGATCCATGAGTAGCACGTTATGTTCATAACATTAGGTGGGTCATCAGGCCACCCGAACTACTCGCCACATATGACTGGTTGCAAGGAGCCACCCGAACAACCGTTTAACGTACCCTCCCACATACGGGCACTACGTACTCTCCCACATGCGAGCACGACGTACTCTCCCACATGCGAGCACGACGTACTCTCCCACATACGGGCACTACGTACTCTCCCACATGAGAGCACGACGTACTCTCCCACATACGAGCACGACGTACTCTCCCACATGCGAGCACGACGTACTCTCCCACATGCGAGCACGACGTACCCTCCCACATACGGGCACTATGTACTCTCCCACATGCGAGCACGACGTACTCTCCCACATGCGAGCACGACGTACTCTCCCACATACGAGCACGGTTTATACGTACCTCCCACATGCGAGCACGACGTACTCTCCCACATGCGAGCACGACGTACTCTCCCACATGCGAGCACGACGTACTCTCCCACATGCGAGCACGACGTACTCTCCCACATGCGAGCACGACGTACTCTCCCACATGCGAGCACGACGTACTCTCCCACATACGAGCACGACGTACTCTCCCACATGCGAGCACGACGTACTCTCCCACATGCGAGCACGACGTACTCTCCCACATGCGAGCACGACGTACTCTCCCACATCGAGCACGACGTACTCTCCCACATGCGAGCACGACGTACTCTCCCACATGCGAGCACGACGTACTCTCCCACATGCGAGCACGACGTACTCTCCCACATGCGAGCACGACGTACTCTCCCACATGCGAGCACGACGTACTCTCCCACATGCGAGCACGACGTACTCTCCCACATGCGAGCACGACGTACTCTCCCACATGCGAGCACGACGTACTCTCCCACATGCGAGCACGACGTACTCTCCCACATGCGAGCACGACGTACTCTCCCACATGCGAGCACGACGTACTCTCCCACATGCGAGCACGACGTACTCTCCCACATGCGAGCACGACGTACTCTCCCACATGCGAGCACGACGTACTCTCCCACATGCGAGCACGACGTACTCTCCCACATGCGAGCACGACGTACTCTCCCACATGCGAGCACGACGTACTCTCCCACATGCGAGCACGACGTACTCTCCCACATGCGAGCACTATGTACTCTCCCACATACGAGCACGACGTACTCTCCCACAGACGAGCACGATGTACTCTCCCACATGCGAGCACGACGTACTCTCCCACATACGCGAGCACGACGTACTCTCCCACATGCGAGCACGACGTACTCTCCCACATGCGAGCACGACGTACTCTCCCACATGCGAGCACGACGTACTCTCCCACATACGCGAGCACGACGTACTCTCCCACATGCGAGCACGACGTACTCTCCCACATGCGAGCACGACGTACTCTCCCACATACGAGCACGACGTACTCTCCCACATGCGAGCACGACGTACTCTCCCACATCGAGCACGACGTACCCTCCCACATACGGGCACTACGTACTCTCCCACATGCGAGCACGACGTACTCTCCCACATACGAGCACGATTTATACGTACCTATTACCACATCAGGCACGGGTTATGCATAACACTTAACATCTAATTAGCTCGAGCATTTACCACGTTTAGTTTAGGTTTCCACATTAATCCTAAACTAATCCACATCTATCATCTTTTCACGTTAGGGCCCTTAAAACGTGCACGTGTCATGGCAACCTAAAAAGGTCTAGTGTTCTAGATGAACAAGCCACATATACATGCACATATCATCATTACATCATATCATTAACCACCATTCATCATAACATATCATATCGTTTAAACATATCATCACATATCATATCATAAACGTATTTACGGGGAAACATTATAAGCATAGGCATCGTCATCTTTAATCCCCGAATACCTCCCATATCAACCCAACCACAATATAGGTTATACATTACCATTTTGGAGGTTATAGTTTATGAAACCATTTTTGTTGCACCCTCAGCGTGACAAAAGTAGTGTATCTTACCTCGTAGTAGTGTACGCGAGCAAACAGAGAGCTAATAGTGCTTAATAGTAATCCCCGACACCTATCGTACATTAACATATGAAATATAAGTCATTTGGGACCTTAAAACGACTCTCGTATGACCTTAGGACTGACTACGTAAAAGTCCAGATTACACCTTACGAATTTAAGTTTCCAAAA
The DNA here is from genome assembly GCA_034093135.1 of Erigeron breviscapus. Classification (NCBI taxonomy): domain Eukaryota; kingdom Viridiplantae; phylum Streptophyta; class Magnoliopsida; order Asterales; family Asteraceae; genus Erigeron; species Erigeron breviscapus. Next base: position 10,760,708 of record CM067167.1, read on the forward strand.
ACGAATTTAGACCTCAAACGAAGTTCATCTTCGTTTGATCATACGAACATAGATTCCAGAAAACGAATTTAACACAAAAACGAACTTAGACTTCCATTTCATGCCAAACGAACTTAGCAATGTTCAAACGAACTTAGAACCTTAAAAACGAATTTGAAGTTCGTTTGGAATCATCAGGAACGAACTTAAGCTCAGAAAACCCTAACTTCGTCCAGAAATCATAAAACGACTTGTTCTTCGATTTTTCCAGAAACGAACGACCTGGGCTTCACCCAAAACATGTTTTTGACATATATAAACATATTTTGATCATCAAGATCGATTACAAACTCGTTTGACATCGTTTAGAACATTAACTCACCAAAACGCTTCTTTAACCTTAATCCTTTGACAAAACCTTTTGAAATCAGTTTTTGACTCACAATAAAACAACCCTAAATCTGAAAATATGATCAACAAACCGATCATTACCTGTAATTAACAATGGCCGATCGAAATCAAGCCCAAAAGACACCAACAATCTACGTAAAACTTGAAGAGATGCTTTAGAATTTCAAGAAGGATTGAAAGGTTGTTTTGGTTTGTTCTTGAAGTGATTATGGCTGCTAAAGGAAGGAGATTAGGCTAATCCCAGCCCTAATCCCGTTTTTAACTTTTCACCATTGGCAAAACTAGTCCCTGGACTTCATATTGACTTTATTTCACTTTAAAACACCTATCGGGGATACATATAACACACCAAAGCACTTTCGCACACTACAAAGGCCTTTTACACATCATTAAATCTACTTTATTGACACTCATTAAAGATAATTAAATCTCACATATAGGGCACATAAACATATAAACACATATTTCCACACAAACGTATCACGGACTTATAATTTGACCTAACGACGTTAGTCAACATGAACGATTAAGTTTTGGATACCGAATAACTATGACAAGATCACTTTGATTGATTCTAGTGGACGTAAAAATTTGAGTTATCCTGGGTATCTCTATCGGAGATGATAGAAACCGGAACTCCATGCTTAGACACCATCTCTTACAATACAAACGAGCCATGGTGTCAAACTAATCGGTTTCACGGATGGCCAAGAGATGAGCCAACTTCGTTAACCGATCCACAATCACTCAATTCCTATTGCAACCAATTCTTATCTTCGGTAACTTCGTGTTGAAGTTCATTGCGTTTCGTTCCCATTTCCATTCCAGCTTCACATGTTGCACCAACAATCTGGGTAGTTTCTTATAATCGGCCTTAACTTGTAATCAAGTGAGACACTCACTCACATATTCAGCCACATCATGCTTCATGCCCGGCTACCAGTAAAATCCTTTAAATTGAAATACGTCTTATCCGACCCGGGATGGACCGAATAAGCTGAATTGTGGTCTTCATCCACAAGGGATGTTCTTAGATTGCCCATAAATGGGAACCCAGAGCTTCTCAACTAAATATGATCCATTCTCTTCTTTAGGATCAAATTGTTGTCCCACGTCGTCCAATTCTTCACTACCAAAGTTCTCCGGTGGTGTAGCTTGCATTTGAGTTACCATTGGTCCCATCACAAATGTCTTGTCCTACCATGAGGCTCCACTCTTGTTCGCCTCGATTTGACCCTCTCTTTCCTACTCAATGCATCGGTTACACTCTTGGTTTTGCCCTGATGGTAACGGGTTTCACAATCGTAGTCACTAAAGAGTTTCAACCCATCGCCCTTTTGGTCTCATGTTCAACTCGTTTCGGTTAAAGATGTGTTGGAGGCTTTTTATGATCGGTATAAATTACACAATATATCGTTGAGAACTTGGGAGGCTCACTCTTGTATTTCGCCCTATTCAATTCTTCTCTCTTTCTGAGTCAAGAGAGTAAGCGGTTGTGCATCTTTTCGAGAAATTTTCAATTAATCTTCTATAACAACCCACCAATCCAAGAATTTGACGAGTCTCGGATGGCGTCTCGGGTCGCCTCCAATTCTTGGCCGCTTAAATCTTTGTTTGAGTCCACATGAATGCCATCCTTGCTCACCACATGACCAAGGAAGTGGATTTCCTCTAACTAAAATTTTGTACTTGGATGATTTCGCATACAACTTTCCCTTCCTAAGCAATTCGAGTACTTCACACCAATGTTCCATACGTTCGCTCTTCGTCTTTGAGTAAACAAGGATGTTATAAATGAAGGAAATGACAACTTGTCCAAATAAGGCCGACACACCCGGTTCATCCAGTCCATGAACACCGCCGGTGCATTAGTCAACCCAAACTGACATAATGGTGATTTCAAGGTGGACATACCTAGTACGAACGCCGCTTGGGATGTCATCTCCCTGTACTCGGAGTTGATGATGACCCGAGTGAAGATGGATTTTTGGAGAAATACTTGGCACCTTATAATTAATCAAATAAGTCATATATTCGGGGAAGTGGATACCGGTTCTTTACCGTAAGCTCATTCAACTCCCGGTAGTCAATACACATTCTAAGCGACCCGTTTCTCTTTCTCACCATAAGGTAGGAGCTTTCCGTGGCGGTTAGCTAGGACAAATAAGACCCTTTTTCCTTGGAGTAAATTGAGTTGTGTTCCCAATCCTTGCTTTTCGGTTATGGCAAACCTATAAGGAGCTTTAGTTATGGGTGCGGCGTCAGGAAATCAAAGAAATACGAAAGTTGGGTTTCCGAGATGGAAGTAATCCCGGTAAGTTATCCGGAAAGATATGGGGAAAGTTACGAATAATAGTAAATGTCTTTAATTCTAACTTTGGGATGATAGCACTAAAGACTTGGAGTTAGTAGAATCGGATATTTCGCCTTGGGCCCTAAGAATCTCACCGTTTGACGAGGACATTTTCAATCAATTCTTTTGCCACAATTACTAATCACATTTTTCACTGTCATCCAATCCATACTTGCAATAATATCAAGTTCTCAATGTCAAAGGTCATGAGGTTAATAAAGAACATTTTGATATCGTTTAAGTCAAACTATCATTACCAAGCAATTCGACTAGACCCATCTGGCACATCACAATTCATTTAAGGATCGAGATTCAAATCTAGGCATACGGATAATTGTCAATCAAAGAAGTCAAGTAAAAGAAGTAGGGCTATAATCGGTCTTAAAATCAAATAACATCGCGTCGTAGTGGTCGGGAGGAAGGAATGTACCTGTCACCGCCTTTGGATCATTGCGGGCTTCATTAGCATCTCCCGCCAAGGCTTGTCCTCGGGGTTGCACTTGACGGCTTTGTTGGTCGTGGTTTTGAGTAGAAATGGCGACTTGAAGTTGATTATGAGGAACCGTCACTTGGATTTGTGGTTCAACCCATCTAGGACAAGCGTTTCTATAGTGGTCGGGGCTACCACACACAAAACAAGTACCCCGTTGGCTCCGTGGGTGATTAGCTTGGGGATGAACGGTTTGAAGAGGAACCGCATTCAAGGAAGCCACCCTCGGTTTCCTACACACCCTAGTCAAATGCTCAATCTTATTGCAATTGAAACATGTCCCACAAGGGGAGGTAGGAGCATGATGTCGGGAACACCTATCGCACCTCGGTAAAGAGCCTAAATACTCTCGTCTCCCCGACTTAAATGCCGCAGACGCTTTTCCCCTACTAGCATACATAGAGTCAAACCTACCAACTTTCTTCGTCCCACTAGACTCCCCGACAACCTTTCTTTTGATTAACGCCCCACTTAACACACCACCTTCACCCACATTTACACGAGTTTCATGTGCTTCATTGCTTCCTTGAAGGCTTGACGTGACTTGGGCAACAATAGTAGGTATGGCATTTGCGACCGCTTGGGCGATCACGGTTGCCAAATCCGGCTCATCGCTATGGTTAGTCATACTCCTTCTTGGTCCCACCATTTTCTATAAAGCAAGGAACACGTTGACCCGAAAGTTAGCCTCAAAATGCTCACATGTTAGTCACACAAGTAGTTAATGCTCTCATGCCGACATAATATACAAAATTCATATCATTACGCTAAGGCAAGAGTACTAATGTTCTAAGGGGATCGTTATCTATCATGCCATCATATTAAGTTTACAACAATTGTCTATCATTTTCTCATGCTAAATTCATAATAATTGTCCATTATCATAACCAATACTCATGTTCAACACATCACACAATCCAAGCAACTAAAATAAGTGGTTCAAAGTATAATCCAAATCCGATATGCTCTCTAGTTATTGATCGGGTTTGTATACAGGTGATACCATCGGCTTTCCCTCCACCCAATCAACTCCCATTAAGCATATCGGTTCCCTATTATACCCTAAACCAAGCATGTGCAATCCGTGATGTCATTAACTTGTTATAATATTGGGTGACCATAAATAAGTTGATAAGGCTATTTTAGGGTTACCACAATGTTATACCATGTTAATGCCATAACTTCATTTTGCCCTAAATCATCAAACTATCACCAATCAATAACAACAATCCATCTCAACCACAATTGATGATATACCGTGTACGGAGCTTTACCTCCGATATCAGAGGACCTCCGTATTTCATAATAATATTTGCTTAACAGGTACGGAGCAACAGCCTTCACAGGAAAAGACCTCCGTAACCAGAATCATCCCAAAGCTCCGGATATGTCCGGAACCTTCCATATCATCTAAATCTCCTATAAAGGGAAGATATATCAAATACCCGAATACCTCGGACACAAGATCATCACAAATCTTCTTAAAAGATAGGAGATATCCCGAGAAGAGGAAAAGATTTACCCTAACTCCTTTTCCTCCTCTCCAAGTTTCCTAACCCCTATATATAGGGACGGCTCTGCATCCAAGAGGATTCATTCACCTCTTGAAGAAAAACTCAATACACTAAGGCGTAAAGCGGCCCACGCCCTCTGACCAGTAGGGAATCGCCTACAAAACACCTCTATCACTCCCAAACCCCCAGGTCGGAGCCATTGAACGATTCTTGGATCAAACAAATTGGCGCCATCCGTGGGACCAAACAATTACCGAGCCCACCCCCTTGATCGAAAAAGTAAAATGGCCGACCTCAACCCTGGAGCGAGAGAGACAAGGGGCGGTGGCTATAGACCACCCCGGAGTCTTTCCGAAAAAGGGACTAAAAGAAAATGCGTAGAAGACAGTATTGCAGCAGAAGATATAATTTTCGACTCTAAGGAAACCAGCATGTTCTCAGAGGACCCGCTGGTAATACAAGTCACCATCTGCAACATCTTGGTTCACAGGGTGTATATCGATGGGGGTAGCGAATGCGACGTTCTTTATGAACATTGCTTTCTGCAATTCCCCGATCAGATAAGGAGCCTGATGACCTCTGCTAAGACACCATTAATAGGATTCGCAGGAGAGCGGATCTGGCCAATAGGAGAGATAAACCTGGCTGTCGAAATCGGACAACCGCCCACTATCAGAACAGAGGGGCTCGATTTCGTTATAGTAAGGTCACCCTCCCCCTATAACATGCTATTAGGCAGACCCGCCATGAGGAAGCTGGGAATCGTCGCGTCAACAATCCATTCAATGGTCAAGTTCCTGACCCCAGAAGGGGTAGGGACGATAGAATCCAGACGCGATGCTGGGAGACATGTCCATGGCGTAAAAAGAGCCAAGGAAGAAACGAAAGTTACAATCCCAGCAACAGCGGAGCAAGACAAAGAAGAAGGAATCGCGATAAACCCAGCATTCCCGGAGCAGTTGGTCGCAATAGGGAAACAATTACCAAAGGAATTCAAACTGAAGCTCCGAAAGCTACTAGAAGAGAACATGGATGTCTTCGCATGGGAATACTCCGATATGACAGGAGTCCCACGAAAGATATCAATACAGGGCGAAGAATTCACAACGGAGCACAGGCTGAATGAACACAAACACTTGACCCCGATCCACCAGAAGAAGAGATCCTTAGCAGCGGAAAGAGATCAGGTTGCACTTAAAGAAGTAGACGAACTTTTAAAAGCAGGAATAGTAAAAGAATCGGTATATCCAACATGGGTAGCCAACCCGGTCATGGTAAAGAAAAGCGACGGGGGGTGGCGAATGTGTGTAGACTTCACGAACATAAACAAAGCTACGCCGAAAGACTGCTACCCCTTACCAGAGATCGACTGGAAGGTCGAATCTGTAGCGGATTTCAGGCTGAAGTGCTTCTTGGACGCGTATAAAGGCTACCATCAGATACAGATGGCTAAAGGCGATGAAGAAAAGACATCGTTCTATACCAGCAAAGGGATATATTGCTACACAAAAATGCCATTTGGTTTGAAGAATTCAGGAGCTACGTATCAGCGATTGGTCGATAAGGCTTTCCAACACCAACTAGGAAGGAACTTGGAAGCCTATGTCGACGATATGGTCATCAAGAGTAGGAGCGAGGACGAACTGCTACTAGACATACAGGAAACCTTTAACACGCTAAGAAGCATTAACATGAAGCTGAACCCGAAGAAGTGCTCATTCGGAGCAAAAGAAGGAAAGTTCCTCGGATACTATATAACGAAGAAGGGGATACAAGCAAACCCGTCCAAAGTGAACAAACTCTCACAAATGCTCCCACCAACCTCCATAAAGGAAGTACAGAGTCTGAATGGAAAGTTGGCAACGCTGAGCAGGTTTTTATCTAGAGGAGCGGAAAAGCAGCTCCCGTTTTTTAAAACGCTTAAAGGGTGCATTGACAAGAAGACCTTCAAATGGACCGTCGAAGCCAACGAAGCTTTTGAACAAATGAAGAAATACATTGCGGAGCTACCAACTTTGACATCCCCTATAGCAGGAGAGACACTATACATATATATAGCGTCATCCGCAGAATGCGTGAGCTCCGTATTATTAGCAGAAAGAGACAAGAAGCAAATACCGATCTACTTCGTTAGCAGAATACTGCAGGGAGCGGAAACACGGTACCCGGAACTTGAAAAATTAGTCCTGGCATTAGTTCACACCGCCAGAAGACTACAAAGGTATTTTCAAGCTCAAAACATAGTTGTCCTAACGGACAAGCCAATTAAACAGGTGTTACTAAAACCAGAGAAGTCAGGAAGAATGGCTAAGTGGGCTATCGAGCTTGGAGAACATGACATTGAATTCAGAACACGAAACTCGGTGAAAGGATAGGTGCTGGCAGACTTCATTGCAGAAACACAGCATAACAAAGAAATCGGAGCTACAAGTCACTCAAGCAGACTGACCATCACCGAAGATCAAGACCGTGATGAATGGCAGCTATATACAGTCGGAGCCTCAAGCAAAAGCGGCTCCGGAGCTGGACTGATGCTGATAGGGCCTGATAAAAAAGAATATACATATGCCCTAAGGTTTGAATTCGAAACAACAAATAACGACGCAGAATACGAAGCACTGCTAGCAGGGCTTCGCATAGCAAAAGAAATGAAGGTTCGCCACATTCACGCATACGTAGATTCCCAGCTAGTGGCAAAGCAAGTTCAAGGGGAATTCGAAGCAAAGCAACCAACAATCAAACAATACCTGGAGAAAGTCCATGAACTTATAAACTGCTTCGGATCATTTGAAATAGAACACATAAGGAGAAACTAGAACCAAAAAGCAGATGCATTAAGCAAATTGGCATCCCTCACCTTATCCCACTTAGCCAAGGACGTCTTAATTGAAGTACTCAAAGACAGGTCGATAAGTGAAAAAGAAGTGTTGGACATAATAAAGGAAGACTCCAACAACTGGATGAGACCCATAAGAGAGTACCTAATAAGTGGACTCCTCCCGGAAGACAAAAATGAGGCTAGAAAAATACGAATTAAGGCACCACAATTCAAAATCATGGATGGAATATTGTACAAGAAGGCCTTCCTAACGCCATGGTTAAGATGTGTGGGGCCAAACGAAGCCAATATAATCATTACTGAGATGCACGGAGGAATCTGCGGACACCATGCTGGCCCAAAATCAGTAGTAGCAAAAATACTAAGACTTGGGTACTACTGGCCAACAATGCACCAGGACGCTTCAGCAACACTGCAAGTATGCGTAAATTGCCAGCTTCATGCAAACGTTAGCAGGATGCCAAAACAGGATATGACCTCCGTCATCTCAGCATGGCCATTTGCGCAATGGGGGATCGACATAGTCGGGCCACTCCCATTAGCAGCATCGGGACATAAATTTTTGGTCGTTGCAATAGATTACTTCACCAAATGGGTAGAAGCAAAACCACTGACAGAGATAACTGGGAAGAACATCGAAAAGTTCGTCTTCGAACACATCGTGTGTAGATTCGGAGTACCACATATCATCATCTCTGACAATGGAAAACAATTTTCGGAAGGCACCTTCCCTGAATTCTGCAACTGGCTAAAAATCCAGCAGAACTTCACATCCGTGTACCACCCACAGGGTAACGGAATGGTCGAAGTCACAAATAGAGACCTTGTAAAAGGAATAGAAAAAAGGTTAGGCCCCACTCAGAAAGGATGGGTAGATGAGATACCATTGGTGCTTTGGGGGCTCCGGACCACGCCAAAAAGGGGAACAAAAGAAACCCCCTTCAGTTTGGTGTATGGATCAGAAGCAGTCCTGCCAACGGAGCTCCAAGTATCAACATGCAGGGTATCCAACCTAGAGACAGAAGAAAACGAAGAGAACCTTCGACTAAATTTAGACATCCTGGATGAACGAAGGGAAATAGCAGCAATAAAAGCAGCATCCTACAGACAGAAAGTAGAAAATTACTACAACAAAAGGGTGCGGAAATCTACTTTCAAGCCAGGAGACTATGTGCTACGGCTCAATAGTCAGAGCAAGGAAGAGAATAGAGGTAAGCTCAGCCAAACATGGGAAGGACCATATAAAGTGGCCCAAGCTTATGGCAACGGAGCGTACGATTTGGTTGACATGGAAGACAAATCAGTCAGAAGACCATGGAATGCAACCAACCTCCGCCGATTCTACCACTAAAAGGCAAGAAAAAGCTCTTATATATGTATCCTATACAACCATTTTGGAGCTGCCTTTAATAAAATCAGAATTAAGCAAACAGGGTCGCAACCTTTCGCAAAATAATTATGAGTACGTACAAGTAAAACAAAATATACATTATAAGTTGGAGTAAGAGGACGCTCATTAAATCCAACGAAACCATGGCAAAATCTTAATAAAGATATAAGCCCGGTTAACACTCAAGCATTTAAGATAAAAGTCTTGGCGCCACGCCGATAGAATATAATCAAAATGCAGAGAGTATAACAAATAAGGATAAAATTGTTTAAATACAATAAAAGTCCAACAAATAAACTGCATGTTCTGGAAATCACAAGGAGGTACGAGGCTTCTTCTGCAGCAGATCTTCAACGGAGGCAGAGTCATCAGAAAAGATATCCCTAACAAATGGGAACTCTGCATGAGCAAGAGCATCCTCAGCTTCCGACACTCTTTCTGAGGTTTGATCAACAAAGTCCGGTGCGAGGGAAATCAGCCCATCTCTTGCTAATTGGCTTAGAACAGATGCCCGCTCCTGGGCACGGTTCGCATTCACAACCTCCGCCAATAGCATGCCAGCCTCCTCACTTCTCATCAACTCAGCACAAGCATAGGGAATAACTTCTGAAACAACCCTCCTGGACTTCATCTCAGCAGCAGCAGCCTTCTGGCGAGCCTCCTCCAATTGAACCTCAAGCTCAGATATCCGGGCATCTTTCTCATCAATGGCCTTTTTACTTGTTTCACAAAAAGATGCCATCTGATTAATCTTTGCCTGGGCACCCTGCAGCCGCCTATCAAACTCAGCGCAATGCTCTCTCTGCTCACCCATCTGCCTCTTAACACGAAGAAGTTCATTCTGTAGGCGAAGAAATAAAAAATTCCTCGCCATTACACAACTCGCAGATAGAAGACCCCTCCCCACGACGACGATTCCTCAAACCAGCCAACTGTCCCTCCATATCTGCAGACTGCTGCACCAAAAGCCGATATCGGGCATTCACAATAGTGCCAACAATGGTACTCATATAAATGAGTTGATCATAAGAGGCCTGAAGATTTTCAGCATCCAACGCCACCAATTCGCGAACCCAATCATCAGGGACAAAGTGAAGAAGAAGATCTTCTACCACTTCAGGATCAGGGACACCTGCAATGATAGAATAAACACTGAAGATGTGTGCCACGAAGATAAGAATGTCACCAAAAAATACTCACTCATATTCATTTCTGAAGGCTGCAGATCACCTAGTAGCAGCATATCAAAAATGGATTGGGGCTTCGCCTTTTCTTTTGGAGCCTTGGATGAAGCCTTGGATGGAGCCTTCCTCTTTTTTGAAGAGATAACATCAGCAACAACCTCCTTCTCAGTATCGACAACCTCAGGCTCCACAGTTTTCCCAGCAAGCAGCTTTGCAGAAATAACAGACAACTTGGGCTGACACTCCAACAACGGGCCCTTCACAAACTCAGCCAATGTAACCTCTGGGGAGTAAGAAATATATCAGAAAACGTAAAAGCTGATAAGGATAGGGAAAACATCTACTAAAGACGAATATACTTACCCTTCCCTCCAACAAGGATCCTGGAATCAACTCCTTCAGGCCACTGCTTCAAAATACCAGCTTGATACAACACAACATCGGGATAACGATCCAATTTGACAGGATCCTCAATAATCCGGTGATACAGGGGTAACTCAAGGACATGGGCAGGTGCTGACTCCTTGAACTTAGTCGGCTTCTCACCAGTAAATAACGATGAATAAGCCTCAGGAATCACATAACTCTCAATAAAAACAAACTCATTTTTTCATCCCATAACGTCAGTACTACCCGGCAAAAAGCAATCGACTTTGGGTTTCTTCTGGATGGTTACCCACTCACCAGCATCACACAAATCAAAGAAGGCAGAAAATAAATCAACAGTCGCCTCACCACCATATGCGCGACAAAGGATCTCAAAACCAATAATACGGGCGACACCATTTGGATGCATAAAGGAGAATGGACAGTTATAATGGCTAATTACGTCAAGGAAAAAGGGGGAAAGAGGGAATCTTAAGTTGCCTCGGGTAACATGGGCAATATACAGACCCACAAAACCCTGAGGAGGATTGGCAACGGTTTCCTCAGGGGACGGTAAGCGAACCGCCTTGTCTAAAGACGAAAGGTAGGTAGAGCAAAACCATCCCAACCCCTCGGATGTGACCACAGATGAAAGTTCATTACGACCTACCTTAGCCATTTCTATAGACAACGAAGGAAGAAATCAAAGGAAGATGACTGACCTGAAGATCGGAAAATTAGGGCACAACAGATGCAAAGATTGGGGAAATGATCGGATCGGTCTGGTAAGTAATATAAGGTATTTTTTCTTTTAAGACTTATTTACCTTTTTTAACCCTCGAGAATTTTAAGTCTAACAAGACAGCCCTCGGCTTGATGATATACCGTGTACGGAGCTTTACCTCCGATATCAGAGGACCTCCGTATTTCATAATAATATTTGCTTAACAGGTACGGAGCAACAGCCTTCACAAGAAAAGACCTCCGTAACCAGAATCATCCCAAAGCTCCGGATATGTCCGGAACCTTCCATATCCATCTAAATCTCCTATAAAGGGAAGATATATCAAATACCCGAATACCTCGGACACAAGATCATCACAAATCTTCTTAAAAGATAGGAGATATCCCGAGAAGAGGAAAAGATTTACCCTAACTCCTTTTCCTCCTCTCCAAGTTTCCTAACCCCTATATATAGGGACGGCTCTGCATCCAAGAGGATTCATTCACCTCTTGAAGAAAAACTCAATACACTAAGGCGTAAAGCGGCCCACGCCCTCTGACCAGTAGGGAATCGCCTACAAAACACCTCTATCACTCCCAAACCCCCAGGTCGGAGCCATTGAACGATTCTTGGATCAAACAAATTGGCGCCATCCGTGGGACCAAACAATTACCGAGCCCACCCCCTTGATCGAAAAAGTAAAATGGCCGACCTCAACCCTGGAGCGAGAGAGACAAGGGGCGGTGGCTATAGACCACCCCGGAGTCTTTCCGAAAAAGGGACTAAAAGAAAATGCGTAGAAGACAGTATTGCAGCAGAAGATATAATTTTCGACTCTAAGGAAACCAGCATGTTCTCAGAGGACCCGCTGGTAATACAAGTCACCATCTGCAACATCTTGGTTCACAGGGTGTATATCGATGGGGGTAGCGAATGCGACGTTCTTTATGAACATTGCTTTCTGCAATTCCCCGATCAGATAAGGAGCCTGATGACCTCTGCTAAGACACCATTAATAGGATTCGCAGGAGAGCGGATCTGGCCGATAGGAGAGATAAACCTGGCTGTCGAAATCGGACAACCGCCCACTGTCAGAACAGAGGGGCTCGATTTCGTTATAGTAAGGTCACCCTCCCCCTATAACATGCTATTAGGCAGACCCGCCATGAGGAAGCTGGGAATCGTCGCGTCAACAATCCATTCAATGGTCAAGTTCCTGACCCCAGAAGGGGTAGGGACGATAGAATCCAGATGCGATGCTGGGAGACATGTCCATGGCGTAAAAAGAGCCAAAGAAGAAACGAAAGTTACAATCCCAGCAAAAGCGGAGCAAGACAAAGAAGAAGGTATCGCGATAAACCCAGCATTCCCGGAGCAGTTGGTCGCAATAGGGAAACAATTACCAAAGGAATTCAAACTGAAGCTCCGAAAGCTACTAGAAGAGAACATGGATGTCTTCGCATGGGAATACTCCGATATGACAGGAGTCCCACGAAAGATATCAATACAGGGCGAAGAATTCACAACGGAGCACAGGCTGAATGAACACAAACACTTGACCCCGATCCACCAGAAGAAGAGATCCTTAGCAGCGGAAAGAGATCAGGTTGCACTTAAAGAAGTAGACGAACTTTTAAAAGCAGGAATAGTAAAAGAATCGGTATATCCAACATGGGTAGCCAACCCGGTCATGGTAAAGAAAAGCGACGGGGGGTGGCGAATGTGTGTAGACTTCACGAACATAAACAAAGCTACGCCGAAAGACTGCTACCCCTTACCAGAGATCGACTGGAAGGTCGAATCTGTAGCGGATTTCAGGCTGAAGTGCTTCTTGGACGCGTATAAAGGCTACCATCAGATACAGATGGCTAAAGGCGATGAAGAAAAGACATCGTTCTATACCAGCAAAGGGATATATTGCTACACAAAAATGCCATTTGGTTGAAGAATTCAGGAGCTACGTATCAGCGATTGGTCGATAAGGCTTTCCAACACCAACTAGGAATGAACTTGGAAGCCTATGTCGACGATATGGTCATCAAGAGTAGGAGCGAGGACGAACTGCTACTAGACATACAGGAAACCTTTAACACGCTAAGAAGCATTAACATGAAGCTGAACCCGAAGAAGTGCTCATTCGGAGCAAAAGAAGGAAAGTTCCTCGGATACTATATAACGAAGAAGGGGATACAAGCAAACCCGTCCAAAGTGAACAAACTCTCACAAATGCTCCCACCAACCTCCATAAAGGAAGTACAGAGTCTGAATGGAAAGTTGGCAACGCTGAGCAGGTTTTTATCTAGAGGAGCGGAAAAGCAGCTCCCGTTTTTTAAAACGCTTAAAGGGTGCATTGACAAGAAGACCTTCAAATGGACCGTCGAAGCCAACGAAGCTTTTGAACAAATGAAGAAATACATTGCAGAGCTACCAACTTTGACATCCCCTATAGCAGGAGAGACACTATACATATATATAGCGTCATCCGCAGAATGCGTGAGCTCCGTATTATTAGCAGAAAGAGACAAGAAGCAAATACCGATCTACTTCGTTAGCAGAATACTGCAGGGAGCGGAAACACGGTACCCGGAACTTGAAAAATTAGTCCTGGCATTAGTTCACACCGCCAGAAGACTACAAAGGTATTTTCAAGCTCAAAACATAGTTGTCCTAACGGACAAGCCAATTAAACAGGTGTTACTAAAACCAGAGAAGTCAGGAAGAATGGCTAAGTGGGCTATCGAGCTTGGAGAACATGACATTGAATTCAGAACACGAAACTCGGTGAAAGGATAGGTGCTGGCAGACTTCATTGCAGAAACACAGCATAACAAAGAAACCGGAGCTACAAGTCACTCAAGCAGACTGACCATCACCGAAGATCAAGACCGTGATGAATGGCAGCTATATACAGTCGGAGCCTCAAGCAAAAGCGGCTCCGGAGCTGGACTGATGCTGATAGGGCCTGATAAAAAAGAATATACATATGCCCTAAGGTTTGAATTCGAAACAACAAATAACGACGCAGAATACGAAGCACTGCTAGCAGGGCTTCGCATAGCAAAAGAAATGAAGGTTCGCCACATTCACGCATACGTAGATTCCCAGCTAGTGGCAAAGCAAGTTCAAGGGGAATTCGAAGCAAAGCAACCAACAATCAAACAATACCTGGAGAAAGTCCATGAACTTATAAACTGCTTCGGATCATTTGAAATAGAACACATAAGGAGAAACTAGAACCAAAAAGCAGATGCATTAAGCAAATTGGCATCCCTCACCTTATCCCACTTAGCCAAGGACGTCTTAATTGAAGTACTCAAAGACAGGTCGATAAGTGAAAAAGAAGTGTTGGACATAATAAAGGAAGACTCCAACAACGGGATGAGACCCATAAGAGAGTACCTAATAAGTGGACTCCTCCCGGAAGACAAAAATGAGGCTAGAAAAATACGAATTAAGGCACCACAATTCAAAATCATGGATGGAATATTGTACAAGAAGGCCTTCCTAACGCCATGGTTAAGATGTGTGGGGCCAAACGAAGCCAATATAATCATTACTGAGATGCACGGAGGAATCTGCGGACACCATGCTGGCCCAAAATCAGTAGTAGCAAAAATACTAAGACTTGGGTACTACTGGCCAACAATGCACCAGGACGCTTCAGCAACACTGCAAGTATGCGTAAATTGTCAGCTTCATGCAAACGTTAGCAGGATGCCAAAACAGGATATGACCTCCGTCATCTCAGCATGGCCATTTGCGCAATGGGGGATCGACATAGTCGGGCCACTCCCATTAGCAGCATCGGGACATAAATTTTTGGTCGTTGCAATAGATTACTTCACCAAATGGGTAGAAGCAAAACCACTGACAGAGATAACTGGGAAGAACATCGAAAAGTTCGTCTTCGAACACATCGTGTGTAGATTCGGAGTACCACATATCATCATCTCTGACAATGGAAAACAATTTTCGGAAGGCACCTTCCCTGAATTCTGCAACTGGCTAAAAATCCAGCAGAACTTCACATCCGTGTACCACCCACAGGGTAACGGAATGGTCGAAGTCACAAATAGAGACCTTGTAAAAGGAATAGAAAAAAGGTTAGGCCCCACTCAGAAAGGATGGGTAGATGAGATACCATTGGTGCTTTGGGGGCTCCGGACCACGCCAAAAAGGGGAACAAAAGAAACCCCCTTCAGTTTGGTGTATGGATCAGAAGCAGTCCTGCCAACGGAGCTCCAAGTATCAACATGCAGGGTATCCAACCTAGAGACAGAAGAAAACGAAGAGAACCTTCGACTAAATTTAGACATCCTGGATGAACGAAGGGAAATAGCAGCAATAAAAGCAGCATCCTACAGACAGAAAGTAGAAAATTACTACAACAAAAGGGTGCGGAAATCTACTTTCAAGCCAGGAGACTATGTGCTACGGCTCAATAGTCAGAGCAAGGAAGAGAATAGAGGTAAGCTCAGCCAAACATGGGAAGGACCATATAAAGTGGCCCAAGCTTATGGCAACGGAGCGTACGATTTGGTTGACATGGAAGACAAATCAGTCAGAAGACCATGGAATGCAACCAACCTCCGCCGATTCTACCACTAAAAGGCAAGAAAAAGCTCTTATATATGTATCCTATACAACCATTTTGGAGCTGCCTTTAATAAAATCAGAATTAAGCAAACAGGGTCGCAACCTTTCGCAAAATAATTATGAGTACGTACAAGTAAAACAAAATATACATTATAAGTTGGAGTAAGAGGACGCTCATTAAATCCAACGAAACCATGGCAAAATCTTAATAAAGATATAAGCCCGGTTAACACTCAAGCATTTAAGATAAAAGTCTTGGCGCCACGCCGATAGAATATAATCAAAATGCAGAGAGTATAACAAATAAGGATAAAATTGTTTAAATACAATAAAAGTCCGACAAATAAACTGCATGTTCTGGAAATCACAAGGAGGTACGGAGGCTTCTTCTGCAGCAGATCTTCAACGGAGGCAGAGTCATCAGAAAAGATATCCCTAACAAATGGGAACTCTGCATGAGCAAGAGCATCCTCAGCTTCCGACACTCTTTCTGAGGTTTGATCAACAAAGTCCGGTGCGAGGGAAATCAGCCCATCTCTTGCTAATTGGCTTAGAACAGATGCCCGCTCCTGGGCACGGTTCGCATTCACAACCTCCGCCAATAGCATGCCAGCCTCCTCACTTCTCATCAACTCAGCACAAGCATAGGGAATAACTTCTGAAACAACCCTCCTGGACTTCATCTCAGCAGCAGCAGCCTTCTGGCGAGCCTCCTCCAATTGAACCTCAAGCTCAGATATCCGGGCATCTTTCTCATCAATGGCCTTTTTACTTGTTTCACAAAAAGATGCCATCTGATTAATCTTTGCCTGGGCACCCTGCAGCCGCCTATCAAACTCAGCGCAATGCTCTCTCTGCTCACCCATCTGCCTCTTAACACGAAGAAGTTCATTCTGTAGGCGAGAAATAAAAAATTCCTCGCCATTACACAACTCGCAGATAGAAGACCCCTCCCCACGACGACGATTCCTCAAACCAGCCAACTGTCCCTCCATATCTGCAGACTGCTGCACCAAAAGCCGATATCGGGCATTCACAATAGTGCCAACAATGGTACTCATATAAATGAGTTGATCATAAGAGGCCTGAAGATTTTCAGCATCCAACGCCACCAATTCGCGAACCCAATCATCAGGGACAAAGTGAAGAAGAAGATCTTCTACCACTTCAGGATCAGGGACACCTGCAATGATAGAATAAACAGTGAAGATGTGTGCCACGAAGATAAGAATGTCACCAAAAAATACTCACTCATATTCATTTCTGAAGGCTGCAGATCACCTAGTAGCAGCATATCAAAAATGGATTGGGGCTTCGCCTTTTCTTTTGGAGCCTTGGATGAAGCCTTGGATGGAGCCTTCCTCTTTTTTGAAGAGATAACATCAGCAACAACCTCCTTCTCAGTATCGACAACCTCAGGCTCCACAGTTTTCCCAGCAAGCAGCTTTGCAGAAATAACAGACAACTTGGGCTGACACTCCAACAACGGGCCCTTCACAAACTCAGCCAATGTAACCTCTGGAGAGTAAGAAATATATCAGAAAACGTAAAAGCTGATAAGGATAGGGAAAACATCTACTAAAGACGAATATACTTACCCTTCCCTCCAACAAGGATCCTGGAATCAACTGCTTTAGGCCACTGCTTCAAAATACCAGCCTGATACAACACAACATCGGGATAACGATCCAATTTGACAGGATCCTCAATAATCCGGTGATACAGGGGTAACTCAAGGACATGGGCAGGTGCTGACTCCTTGAACTTAGTCGGCTTCTCACCAGTCAATAACGATGAATAAGCCTCGGGAATCACATAACTCTCAATAAAAACAAACTCATTTTTCCATCCCCTAACGTCAGTACTACCCGGCAAAAAGCAATCGACTTTGGGTTTCTTCTGGATGGTTACCCACTCACCAGCATCACACAAATCAAAGAAGGCAGAAAATAAATCAACAGTCGCCTCACCACCATATGCGCGACAAAGGATCTCAAAACCAATAATACGGGCGACACCATTTGGATGCATAAAGGAGAATGGACAGTTATAATGGCTAATTATGTCAAGGAAAAAGGGGGAAAGGGGGAATCTTAAGTTTCCTCCGGTAACATGGGCAATATACAGACCCACAAAACCCTGAGGAGGATTGGCAACAGTTTCCTCAGGGGACGGTAAGCGAACCGCCTTGTCTAAAGACGAAAGGTAGGTGGAGCAAAACCATCCAACCCCTCGGATGTGACCACAGATGAAAGTTCATTACGACCTACCTTAGCCATTTCTATAGACAACGAAGGAAGAAATCAAAGGAAGATGACTGACCTGAAGATCGGAAAATTAGGGCACAACAGATGCAAAGATTGGGGAAATGATCGGATCGGTCTGGTAAGTAATATAAGGTATTTTTTCTTTTAAGACTTATTTACCTTTTTTAACCCTCGAGAATTTTAAGTCTAACAAGACAGCCCTCGGCTTGATGATATACCGTGTACGGAGCTTTACCTCCGATATCAGAGGACCTCCGTATTTCATAATAATATTTGCTTAACAGGTACGGAGCAACAGCCTTCACAGGAAAAGACCTCCGTAACCAGAATCATCCCAAAGCTCCGGATATGTCCGGAACCTTCCATATCCATCTAAATCTCCTATAAAGGGAAGATATATCAAATACCCAAATACCTCGGACACAAGATCATCACAAATCTTCTTAAAAGATAGGAGATATCCCGAGAAGAGGAAAAGATTTACCCTAACTCCTTTTCCTCCTCTCCAAGTTTCCTAACCCCTATATATAGGGACGGCTCTGCATCCAAGAGGATTCATTCACCTCTTGAAGAAAAACTCAATACACTAAGGCGTAAAGCGGCCCACGCCCTCTGACCAGTAGGGAATCGCCTACAAAACACCTCTATCACTCCCAAACCCCCAGGTCGGAGCCATTGAACGATTCTTGGATCAAACAACAATCAAGTTCAAATCAATGTATAAGTTGACCACATTGTACTCATCACACGTTCATCACATTATACTCAAGTCATCACATGAATGGTCTTGTCTACGAACACACAATGTACACCTTTTAGGGTTCACATAATTCACGTTGCACACAAAATTCCTAACCATGCATGCTATATGAAGAGTTTTAACTTAAGCCATAGTCTAGGTCAAACCGCCTAATTCTCTACGACCACGCATGGGCCACCATTCTGTAACACCCTGAACTAGAGCCAGGAATGTCACGGAAATTATATAGCACACAGTGGAATTATCGTAGAACATAAACTACATGAAATAAAGGATTCAGTGAACCCAACCGACAATTTAAGGTACAAGATGCAAAGTAAACAAGAAGTCAACAACAGGAGTCAAAATAAGATAATACATCTAAATCCAAAAGGTTCTAAGCCTAAACTCTAAGCGGGCAACCGGATCACGGATCCATGAAAGTGTTAGTCCAAGCCCTAGCAGTAACAACAAGTAGCCATCAAGTCTCCAATTTCACACGAATACCTGAAAAGTGCACTAAACAAGGTCAACACTAGGTTGGTGAGTTCCTAGTAAAGGTTCACAAGGAACCATCGTCAAATAACATACAAGCATAAGGTAAAGGAGAATCGCAACTTACAAGTAGCCTTTAAGCGTCACATATCAATCACAACAAGAATATACGATGTATAGTAAGCACGTGTAATAAATGAGCACAAGCGTTGTCAATATCAAATTATGTGCCGAATGTACGCAAATGTCATAATGTATATCATATGTGAGTCAACAACGTCATCAATGCAACAATTAGTGTATGCTTGCGTATGTACCGCACAAATAGAGTATGCTTGCGAGTGTACCGCACAAATAGAGTATGCTTGCGAGTGTACCGCACAAATAGAGTATGCTTGCGAGTGTACCGCACAAATAGAGTATGCTTGCGAGTGTACCGCACAAATAGAGTATGCTTGCGAGTGTACCGCACAAATATCAAGTACTTGAAAGTACAAGGCTCCCCAACGGGGTAATAGTGTGTATGCGTGTGTCCACCAACCGACTCCCATAGATCGGTATCCCCAAATCAAACCACAAATCATCATGTCCAACATCCATCAACTCAATCAAAACCCAATGCACATACACTTCATACGACTTTACATTTAATGAATCACAGATGCTTATATATAGGGTCACCCGCAGCCTTCCCACCACATCTATAACTCTTTAAATGTATCATCGTCTTCCATGTATGTACGACTATCCTAATCACAATATATAATCATAAACGAATGCATAATAAATCAAACAATCAAACACGTATGTGTGCACTTTCCAGCCCGAATCTCAATTGAGTGGGGAGCTACGGAACTCACCTTGATCGGCAAAAGAAGTTAAGATCGAACTGGGATGAAGTTATAATCGTTCAACGAGCTCCACGTATTCAAAACCTATAAACATATATCATATACACGTTATTAATTTAAGTCAAACCCTAATTAGGGTTTTCCTAAGTTGCTCACGACTTAAGGTGACTCTCGGAGCTCGACATAGTCATTAGAGAGTCAAGAAATAGTTTAGAGCAAATTAGGGTCGACCAACGTTCGTCACACGATTACAACTTATCTTTATATTTAGCATTTATATTAATAAATATAATATGTTTTCCTTTTTATACTCAAGAGAACTTCTAGGTTGGACTCTTCACTTTGAACATCTCGTACAACCCGTATGTGACACCTTAGAAGCTGTGAAAAGATTCATTTGAAAGCTTGTCGTGACCCAAGAATAGAGAAAGCAAGGCTAGGAATCATTTCAGGAAAGTACAAGAGGACCATAAATTACGGTCCTGTTTGGCGTCCCACACGGTGATCAATCCAGCCTAGCGTCTTCTACGGTGGATCTTGGAGTCTCCTACGGTGGTCAGTCTTTGGACTGACGTCTGAGACGGTGGTTTCAAGCGTCTGGGACGGTGGTTGGGGGCTGGGTTGGCGTCTCAGACGGTGGGGGTTAACGTTTTGGACGGTAGCTCATAAATGGGACCTTTGGCGTCTAGGTCGCGAAAAACAGTGAATGCCAGCGTTTGGGACAAAAAAGTAACATCCAAGCCACCGTCTGGGACGGTGGCAGTGGCGTGCACGACGGTGGAGGGGGTCTGAACGTGCAGCAGCAGCCAAACAGTCCATATCGGGCCAAACACACCCCAAACTCATATTTTAACTTGAAAGTCGACTTGTGGTGATTTAAAATCCGTTTTTGTGCATCCTTGGACATAAATGAACAAGATTAAACATGTTTAGATGTAACCCACACCATAAATTCGATCTAAATCAAGCATTTCATTCTCAAACACGTTATTGACCCATTTTGACTTTTGCAAAAACCCTAATTCGGCCAAATTGATTTTTGAAAGACTTGGAACTTGATTTAAAAGCTTATAAGAGTGAAATTAGATACAACCCATCTCAAAACTCAATTCCTAATAACAATTTCATGCATGAATCCGAAAATGACCCATTTTACCCACTTTGTAACCCTAATTTCGACCCATTTCGTTTTTGGCTTGAAATTTGACTCAAGAACACTTGGGTTTGAATAAAAACATGTTAGTATACATAAAATGATGAATTTGAGTGAAATGCAACTTACCAAAACCTTCTCCAAGTTGTGAAATCCGAAATTTAGCTAAATATGAAGATTTCTTGCACTTTGACTTTCAAATTTGAGAGATGTTGTAAAGATGACAATTTAGATGATTATTCCATCATAAATCCACTTGAAATAATTAATTTGATGTAAGAATTTTAGAGAGAGAGTGAGAAGAGTGTGTGTGTTCTTGGGGAGGTTTTAGAGAGAGAAAGGGAAGAGTAAATGAATGGATGAATGAGTGGGTGGTGGTGGAATGGGGGATGGATAGGGTTGGGTCAAGTTGGTGGGTCATGGGTCATGGTCTAGTCCATGGGTTGACCCGGTTCAACTTCTAGTTAATTACACATCGTCACTAGCCGTGTCACATAATAAGTCGACCCGTTAAGTCCATCACTAGTTATTTAGTCCAAAATAACGAAATTACATTAATAATTCATTTTGTTATTCAAATTACGTATAAGGTCAAGCGGTCAAAATTTGCGGATGTTACAATATTACAATTAGTTACCAACAAGGAGTTAGCCTAGTTGTAAGGAAAACACTTGGTGACCTTAAGGTCTCAAGTTCGATCCCCGCTTGGCACAAAAAATAATTTCTTTAAGGTACTCGTTACCAATGAAAGCCTAGACCTACATGTGAAGTTTAAATACGCGGGTTCGATCCTTCAGGGTGCCCAGATCATGTAGGGATTAGGATGGAGGTATTGTACCGGCATCATATGGCTCATACGGGGTGAGTCGATGGGTATCCAATTGTGGTATCGGGGCTAGGGTTCCCTCCATTACTTTTTTTTTTCTTTCAATATTACAATTAGTTTGATTATATTATTTATATTTTTAATAAGCTATTGTCGATAAGTCTTACAATAAAAATAATATAAAATAAAATATTGATATAAATATTAATTCGTATTAATTAGTTTTATATTAGGTGAAAGTGTAAATTGGTGATGGAAAACCAAAAAGTGTAAATTAATTATTTTTAAATTGGGTTAAAGTGTAAATTGGTGATGGAAAACCAAAAAGTGTAAATTAATTATTTTTAAATTGGGTTAGTGTAAATTGGTGATGAAAAACCAAAAAGTGTGAATTAATTTAGACATGTGTTGATTTAATTAATTTTGAGAAATTGAAGGATGTGATTGGTCAATTGAGGTTAGGTCAGTTGCCTTTTAGTATATTGTCTTTTAGTATATAAGATGATTAAGATTAAGATATATTTGTATATGATTATTTTGATTTAGATAAAAGAAAGTAAAATAATTTCAAGACACGTACCAAAATAAAAAAATAAAAAAAATCAAAGGCATACATACAAGGCCCAATGGATAGTCAAGAGTTAAGACTAGCATAGTAGCATATATTGGATATTGGATAGGGTCCCATGGAGTGTAAGCGACCCATATGTTATCTTTCAAAAAAGATAAGGGTATGTTTGTTAACTTGTCTGGAGCTTGTTGTTGGAGATGATAGCTTGTATATGGACACGGTAATTTATAACTAGAGCGTTATTCATGTAGATCAGTAGATGTCCACCAAGAAATGGAACTATACCTCTTCATGATTGGTGGTCGCTAGGCAATATAACATTCACTTCGATCCATGATTTGCTTAATGCGTCAAATACAAAGATAATCACAATTCACAAAAAGTCACGAACGTTTTGATGCGGTAGTTTTTTTGGGTAATGGGATACTCCGATGACTTGATAACAACACATAAATAATGTTCAGTACAAGAAACGTGACAGAGTATCACGTTAGTTTATATATGCATACCATATATATTACAAGCATTAAGCAAACAATAAACATTATTATTTCCAAGCAGATAAGTAACAATTACTAGGAAGTAGGGCAAGGTAGTTTCCAATTTGTGACAACACCACCACCAGAACTAAGTGACTGCTACGATATAATCTTCCAATGCATTAGGGCTCATTAATCCGCTCCTCGGCATTTTTCAAGCTTCCTAAAGATGTCTATTCTTTCCTCGATCTTTGAACTTGAAATTCAGCAAACGCAATCTAACCGTGTCAAGGATTAAGTCACAGATTTTTGATGCGGTAGTTGAAACAGCTCTATTATCGGGGTTTTTTTTCCACATAATGACACATTTATTAAAGAAAACAGAAAAATGTAATGATGCAAAGAAATGAAATTAGTTGACAAATAAAATGATTTCTAATGTTTGGTAATAACAAAGTTTTGACCAATGAAATTAGCAAGAAATGTTTGGTAAGCAAAATAAAGAAACGAAAATGTAATTTAACTAAAGCAATCAATTTTAAAAAATGGTTTCATATGTTTCATAACTAAGAAATTGAACTAATGGAGCCATTAATTCAGATTTCAGAACCTGAAAAAACATGAAAAATTCAGTAAATATTATTAACAAAATTAAGGATGTACTAAAGGTTTCTGGTCCAATATCATTATAACTTAGTGAATACGTTTTATATCATTGATCCGAGGAGTACTTTGTTATTTCAAGAGCAGCTAATGAAACGTACCATTTTTTTTTCCTTACTAAGCATATATGAGAACCAAGGCTCAATCCCCGTTGCTTGAACTCCACATTCCAGGTTCTTACCTGAATCTAAAGTCTCTACTCTCTAGTAAGATACATATCAGTAATTGAAAACAATATACCTCATAATACTTTATGAAAGTTGATGGTCTGTACGTGCTCTGATCCACATTTAGGTAATTAAACTAAACAGAGAAGGTATAATGATCATGTTAGCATTAATGTGATCTAGGGAGGGGTTGTTTCAATCAAAAGATTCTTAAAGAGTATAAAAATTTCCCACCATCACATTGTTTAATCACAATATACCCTTCAATCATTACAAAATAGGAGATATGATTAATTAGCCTCATGAACTATCACTCACCAGCAAACTATCCTACTATTATGTACTTAATTAAAAAACTGTATGGAATCTGAGAAAACCTAATAAACACAAAATAGATGAACCAATCAAATCTGACCCATCCATTAGATTTCAGTTCAATTTCAGGGTCAACAACTATGGGTGAGAATCTATTTCACAGCTCTCATTAAAAAATTCAAATAAGGTTCTCAAAACAGAACCACCAATGATGCTTTCATCAGAAAGGTGCAAAGATAAGTTCTGTGGATGCCCCACTTGCATTGGTGCTCTTTTGTGGGGTTCCTGCAAGATGGAACACTGTTTTTGATCCATTTTGATACTTATTATCCCCTTCTTCCTATCAGAGATGATTTGTCCAACCCAAACGGCAAACTACTTCAGACGCCATGGAATACAATATCAACGTATGATACAGTAGCAAAGGAGACTTAGCGAGCGAGGTAATTTGGTGTACATGTTACATCCCCGTTCTATTTGGGTTCGCTTAGAATAGCATAACGATCTAGTAAGCATAAGGTACAACTATATAAAATGACCAAACCACTTGTGCCCCAGTTGCCTTAACCGAGTCTTTGTCGTAAGTACCAGGTTAAGATATTCGTCAAGCAAAAGAAGATTGTATACGCCTTTCAATAAGAAGTTGCGGCTTTCTAGAAAGGAAGAAATTTGAGGGAATTCTAGTAAAACTCATGCAGAACCATCATTTGCAACCTCACCCTATTCTAGATACCCAAAACTTTTGACTCACAGGAAGGGTGCAAAGATAGCCCACTGGTGTTATACACATTATTACAATATTGATTGAAAAGAAATGACCAAGTTTGCAAGTATGCCAAGTTTCAGGAGAATGCTAAAGAGCGTTGAACAGTTTCTTAATAATACTAAACATAGGACTTCTAGGTTTAAAGGCTATTCAATCCAACTCTTTAAGATCCATGTACACCTATGTGCTAATGAGCTTCATTCAGACTTGCTAACATGAGTCACTCCTTCATACCAGCATATCGAAAGATTATCAAGATATCAATTCATATAACATGACAAGATGCCTCATGAATGTACAAACTTTGTATAGGCATCACATGGACAGATAATGAAAAGGAACTAAACCATCTAAAAGCTTTTGTGACATAAAATTAAACACTCCAAGTCTATACATACACAACAGAAATCACTAGCAAAATAAACTATAAAGTTTCAGGCTTTTACAGAATAAAATTCATAAAGAATCCAATATTCATTTTCACCAATGTTCACACCACATGTACTATATAGATATAGATGTAATTTAACAGACGAATACACAAGTAAAATGAAAGGAACTATTCAAGTTTTTCTTATTACCTACCCACATAATGCATACCAGCAAACCAACCAATACAAATAAAAAGAAAGACGACATATGATCAAGAACACAGAGAAAAGAAAAAACAATATTACTGCAAAACTTACGCATAAATCAAATTGACCAATCAAGGCTGTTGACCTCTCCCTTGTTGTTGTTGCTGCTTTATGCTAGCATCTGTGGGAAGATAAGAACCCTGTTCACCAGTCACTGTTTGGTATTGTGTAGTCGATTGAGGTGGCAAAGGTTGAGCTGCGTAATAAATATGCTGTCCTTGTGCAGGATCCGTGAATTCATATCCATAATTAGCTCCAGCACTAGCACCAGAAGCAGAAGAAGCAACAGACTGCGAGGGGTGGTGCATCTGTGAATACCCTACATATTGCGGTTGAACTTGAGGCTGATGTTGGCTCGAGGGAACTTGAACAAACTGAGGATTCCCAGAACTCATTGTTGCATAAACTCCAGCAGGCAACTCACTTTTCGTACCAGTTTGTGCAGGCCTACTAGTGGTATAACCAGTCTGCGGTGCTTGACTATGTGAAAGAGGCATAGCACCCGCATTAGACACCTCAGCATAACCACTACCCTGCTGCTGCTGCTGCTGCTGATGCATTTGCATATTATACCCCTGGGGCGCCTGCTTAGCAGGCGCAGGTGCAGGCATATAATACACAAAATTCTGCTGGTCAAGTGGCGTGTGATGAGGATGATGTTGACTCTGCGGCGGATACATTTGATAATAAGACGTCATGGGAACCGCCCCAGATGGATGATGATGAATATACTGCGGTTGTGGAACACCAGTATGAATAAACTGCGGTTGTTGGTGAAGCATTTGTGTATGCTGCGAATCACCAGCTTGAGTATTCCCCATGGACATTAAATAAGCAGAATCCGCCATTTGTTGTTGCTGTTGTTGCATTTGGATTCTAGCATTCTGATCTTGTAAATTATTCATTTCAGGATTCCGATTATTGTTACTATTAACTTGCATTTGTACTAACTGATCCTGATATATCATACCCGGTTTCTGCCTACCATCACTGCAAAATGTATACTAATAACTAAATCACACTCTATCTAGTATAGTATCTACACACTTATAACAAACAAACAAAAACGATATCGTACGAAAAGCATACCTCAAAACCGAATCCTGAGAAGCCAAATCATACGCGGTCTGTGCAAGAGGCGAATTCGTACTCATCGGGACACCGGTAACAACCACAGGAACCGGCACAGCAACACTTTGCTGTTGCTGCTGTTGCTGCAAATTCATCTGAACAAACTGCTCCTCAATTCCAGGAACAGCTTTATTCTCATCAACATGTACTTTAATCGGGGGCAAGCTAGCCAAAGACGGCGAAGACGACGCTGATCCAAACGATGATGTTCGCTCCAAATCCGGAACCGAATGAACATCCTGCCCCAAATTATTCCCATTACTACTATTGTTATTATTATTATTTTGATTATTTGGTTTTTTGACATCTTTTTTATCATTAACCAAAACGTCGTCGTCTAACCCTAACAAGCAATTAACAGAAGAAGTATCGGAAAATCCGGAGGTAGTTCCGTTTAAAGCATTTAAAAACCAGTCTTCAGATTTAGTACTGTTTTCCAAAAGCGATCCAATAGAATTAACGGATTCCGGTTTTAACGGAAACAGAAATAACCGTAATCTAGAAGAAGAATTACTAGAAAGTAGTCTTTCATATTCATCAATCATATTTTCTAAATCTTCATCAGTAGTAACGGAGATCAACGAATCGAGGTCTTCAGAAGGAAGTTGATACTTGAGAGTAAACGGCGTCGTTTGAGAAGTAGATACAGATATAGATACAGAAGATGGTGATAAGGAATTATTTGATGAAGATCTGAGAAGTGTTTTTGATAAACGGTTAGTCAGGTCAGATAAAGTTATGTGACGGTCAACCACTACGATCCGAGTATCGCCGCCGACGTAGCAGAGTGATTTGTCGTGTGGGCGAGGGACTATGTGCCCGCCGTAGCTGCACATGAGTCGGAGCTTGTGTTGTGGCGGTGGTGGTTGCATGGTGGCGTTTTGGTTGTTGTTAACAGTATCGTCGCCCCATGAATCGGTGTTGCGAGAACGAGGGGAAGAATCGAGGGAATCGGGGTAAGTGGCGGCGGTGGTGGTTGGGATGGATGGTGGCGGTGGAGCTGCAGTTTGGTGGTCCATTTTTGGGGATGTTGTGAAATTGGGGGAAAGTGGGTTGGAATTGAGCTGTGTTGTGTAACGCTTGGTTTTATATACTTTCTATTTATTTATGCTTTCTTTATAGTATATAATTGATAAAATTTTATATCTGGTTTTTGTATTTTTAATTACGGGGCTAAGTGGATAAAGTGAAGTTTAGTACGTTCGTAGCTACATTTTGATGACTAGGATTAACTAATGTGAAGGTTTATGTTTTGTTTAACATTACTTATGTCATTGATATTTAGACTTTTGGTTTCTTTTTATTTGTTTAATAACTATTGTTGATATTTCCAAATGACACTACAAAGAATTCTATGGATATTATTTTGATATTTACATCAGCTTCATCAAAATATAAGTCACATATCTATTACGCTACTTTCTTAATTTCATCCAAAATCATTGCATGTCATAGTCAATGGCATATGTTTTTTTTTTGTAATAAGTAATGATAAACAAGGCCAAATAATAGACTAGAAATAATATTTAATATTTGGTGCCGACATACTAAAAATTTAGTCACTTGTAGCATCAAACATTCAAAGCTCAAAAAGAAAAATAATTATAAAAAATCATTTCAATACAAGTTATTGATTTTGTCATTTCTTAAAATTCATTATTAAAACAATTTAGTTTTAGTTTTATCATTATCCTTTTTCATTTTATTTAAAAACAACGGATTAGTTATATCTTCGTGATAAAAATTAGTTATACATGACATGTACAATAGTGTACTTTACAATATACAACAATGTAAAATATGTTATTGCTATGAAAATACCATTACTATCTACATAATTGAACAACTGAACTAGGGGTGTTATCGAGTCGAGCCGAGCTCGAGCTTAGCATGGCTCGAGCTCGGCTCGAACAATATCGAAAAGCTCGATAAGTATTCGAGCCGAGCTATGTAAGTTCGAGCTCGACTCGATAGCTCGACGAGCTTTCAGTGTGTAGGCTCGAGCTCGACTCGTTGTACCTACAATATGGCTCGAGCTCGGCTCGAAAAGCTCGAAAAAGGCTCGAGTTTGGCTTGTGTCTATAAACATGACTCGAGCTCGGCTCGAAACTCGGCTCGAAAATATATATCACTTATAACAAAATTTATACAAATAGCCCTTGTAGAATTAGAAATTTACTATTTAAGAATTATATATATAAATATATACATAATATATGGAAAGCTCGAAAAGCTCGAATAAGTATTCGAGCCGAGCTATGTAAAGCTCGAGCTCGACTCGATAATTATTTCGAGCCTGAATTTAGGGCTCGAGCTCGATAATAGTTCGACTCGATCGAGTCGAGCTCAGAGCTCGAGTTGCTCAAAAAAAACTCGGCTCGTTGGCATCCAATACTGTTAAAAATAATAGGGCCATATGACGTGCTACCCGACCCATCAAGTTTTATTTTACGGAGTATTATATTTTTATCCCATTAGATTTACACTTTTACTAGAACGTGACTAAGTGTCGATAAGAATTTTGCTAAGGAATATTTGTTTTATTTTGTTGTAAGGGGCAAGGGTGCAGAGCCGATGTTTGGCTCTTTGGCTAGTTTTTGGCTTTTTTTTAGCCAATAAGAAGTCGCCACGTGTTTTTGCCAAAAAAGTTTGCCAAAAGTGATGGTGTAGTGCAACAAAACTAGCCAAAACTTGCCAAAATGTCAATGCCGGAAAATATATAAAAGTGACAAGGTTGCCGGAAAATATATAAAAGTGACCGTTTTTTTATAAAATATATACTTGGGCTCAGAATTTGGGGGTCGGGAATTCGGAAGTCGAAGACGCCATGGCTGCCAACCCGAAGGTTTACCCCGCCAAGATACGCCGGATCATCCGAGTCCCATTTTTACGAACATTTTGTATCATCATCGCCCATCTAACGTAACACATGCAACCTAATTGTTCAACGATATCATCATCGGCATAATACTACTTTTCCGGCTACCTATTGCTTTAATGGAACAAAAGACGGCAACACTATCAAGGAAAAATCCGGCAACGCTACCGCTAAGTTAACACTACCAAGCTAATCACAAACATGCAATTAACGGCAATGTAAATAAGATAAATATACATATAATCAAGCATAAGCAGCAGCAGTTAACCGGAAAACCCAAAAAAGGGCTCGCCAGAAAACCGTATAAACCGGAAACCCCAAAAAAGGAGTCACCGGAAAACCGAAGCAACACCACCAGAAACCCCAAAAAGGAGTCACCGGATCACATGCAGCAACCGATTAAACCAGAAACCCCAAAAAGGAGTCACCGGAAAACCGATTAAACCATAAACCCCAAAAAAGGGTCACCGGAAAAGTAGCCAAAGAGCCAATGAAATGTGTCAACTGCACCCTTGCCAAATCCAAACAACTATTTGCCCGTAAAAAGTGAACGTTTCTGGTCGACGACCACCGGAAACCCCAAAAAGGGGTTTCAAATCTCACCGGAATAAGGGTATTGTACGTTAGGAGCATCGGCAAGATTTTCCGACATGGATTCCGGCAATAGAAGCCAAGAAAACCATAGTATTAGCCTCAAAATCGAAAACCCCCAAATAATAATATTAGGTTTCCGGTGAGAGGTTTTTGGCACAAGAACAAAAAAAAACGGTCACATAGCACGCTCCCAACGTTCACAAGGATCGGCCAAATGTGGCCGATTTATATAGCCGATCAAACTTGCCAATGCTTGCCGATACACATGCTACAAGGAAGCCAAAGAGCCGATGCTTGCCAAAGAAAAGAGTCGAACAAACTTGCCGACTGCACCCTTGCCCCTAATGGGACTTGTTTACTCTTGACTCTTGAGTTAAACTAGCATGCTGACAAACAGACTAAAAGCTAAAGGGTTATGCAATGATGTTAAGTCCTTCATCTTAGCAATTGTTTTTCCTGAAAAGGTGAGAGACTTGGGTGTTGTTGGTTTTAAAGAGATGAACTATTTGCTATCTGATATCCACTATGTTTTTGAATTCTATTATAAAAGGAAAAAATTGAAATCATAGGATAAAAAAAGAAGAGATATAATCCTTAAAAATCATCTTAAAGATGGGAGGAAGATTTTTAAAACAAAAACAACTAAAGAATCATTTCAAATCATATCACTTCATTTCCTTTCCATCATTAAAAAAAACTCAAGAACTCAATTTATACAAAAATCATTTGGATTTTTCTCTTTTCTTGCCTAAAAAAACTAAAGAACATAGTGTTCATGTATGCGATCTGTAATTTTCAACTCATATAGTACTCGCAAATTTGACCCATTTGTTTACAGATTAGTTAATTTCGATTATGTTTTTTTTCTTACGGGTCACCTAATCAAGTTAAAAGATTTGGCTAATAAGTAAACATGTCAAGTAATTGAAGGGAGTTAAACGGGTGTGTCATGTGAAATTCACTAAGTGTATAAAACGTTGTAAATTACTTTATATAAAAAAGATGTTCAAATTGTCATTGTAATAATATAATAATTTTATAATCGTATATGACATATCAATCAATTCAAAAAAATATAAGTGTATGCAAAAAGGGAAATGGATCCCCCGAAGATGTTTTTAATTTGAGGGGTCAAGTTAAGAACATCTCAATCTTTAGATTAAATCCAAGGGTCAAGATTCAAATATCATCTTTGAATTTTGACCCTTGGATTTAATCTAAAGGTTGAGATCTCCCTATAGTCATGTTAGGGAACTTGAGGGAATCCCTCCCTGCAAAAGAGGTTCCAATTGTCAAGCACTCAAGTTATCAATGAAGTTTTGAGTTTTTTTCTTTCTTGCTCTCAGTTCAGTTTATTTTTTTAACAGGTGCGGGTCGAATATCACAACGAGGGTCTAGACTATGTTGTCTTAATCAAGTCCACCCTAGAGAGTCCCCTCATCCAATACCTAATAGGAGGAAAACCCCTATTAATTCGCCCGAAGGCACAACAATTAATAGAGGTAAACCTTGCCTCCCTCAGGACTCGAACTCATGTCTCCCTTAATCTAAGCCTTCATTGTTAATATAGAAATGCTAAAGAAAGTAAAGTCACTAGGATTTAGAGAGTATGATCCGTGACTTCATTTAGAAACTGATTTATGAATTTTGTGAACTTTTGACTACACCATATATAAAATATTCCGTATAAAATGACTCAATGTCAATTTCAAACAAGTATTTTACTTTCTAAAATGACTCAATGTCTATTTCAAACAAGTAATGTTACTTTCTCGGGACTACATTTATGCTTCCATGATTCATATGAAGACCCTATCTTTTAAGTTTTAATTGGACGAGGTTTGAAGGGTCATTCACTCATTTGCTTCTACGCTTGGCTCACCATCAACTTTAGGCTGAATAAGGATGAGATAAATACGTGTAATTTTTCGGTTTTGAGATATATTAAATTAAAAGACGCCTATATACAAGATGCCAAGCAATGAGATAAATATGTGTTTGTGTACGTATTTAAATATTTTAGGTGCTAAACAGATTATCCATGGATGGAAAAAAATCATCCATAGCTGACCCACTAATAACATTGGACATTTGTATCCAAATTCGTTATATATAAATTTATATTGAAAACTCGAAAGTAAACAAACATTATTGTTTCTTATAAATAAACACTAGATCTAAATCCCGTGTTAAACACGGATTCCAAGAAAGATTTTGTGATTTTCTTTTTTATATCGTACGTATAAATGATCGCGTATTCTTCTTTTTCTAATGATATGTTATAGATTTATTTGGACAATTTATTTATGAAACTTATGTATGTATATTGGAGAGAGCGTCAAGATTATGTTATACGTTTTAAATTTATGTTACTATGTAATGTATGAGATTACATATGAGATTGTAGGTATAATATGCCAATAAATAGACATGTTAAGATCTAAGTTAATAAAAATTGAAACCGGTGGCTAAGTTAATAAAAATTTTATAACCATAATGATAATATTCTAAATATGTATTTGTAGAAGGGTACATTAAAATGATATTTATCCAAACATTGCAAACGTGTAAAATAAGATACAAATAATATGTTTTGTTTGTAGCTTTACATATTGTGGCCATTGTATACGAAAAGAGACCTTGTCAATTCAAAGCATAAATCAATTGTTGTTGAAAGGATTTTATGTTTTATGAAATTGTTACATAGTTAAATAAAAATACTTTGGGGGAAAACTTGTTTAAAAACTTAGATGAAGGGTCTTCTATTTAAATACTAGTTTATTGTTGTTGAAAGGATTTTATGTTTTATGAAATTGTTACATAGTTAAATAAAAATACTTTGGGGGAAAACTTGTTTAAAAACTTAGATGAAGGGTCTTCTATTTAAATACTAAAAGTATTTGAAATGTTTTTTTGTATCTTTTAATTAAATAGGCGGGGTATTTTAACCGGCTTTTTAGGTTTTTCAAATTTAATATATCCACTAAATAATGAATATGAAGAGACTAACTGGTTCCGGTTGAGAAGTAACTGGACGGTTATGTTATTTGTGGTAATGAGAAAAGATATTTTGGTTGTATTATATAAACCATCACGTTGGCTTCAATCCATCAACAAAACACTTTTCAATCTTATTAGGGTTATAAAGATTTTAATTAATAAAAAAAGTGTGGAAAACAATGGCGCGGTTGTACAGTTGTGTTGGTGCATGTTTCTCGATGACAAAAGCATTCTAGATGTGTTACATATATTTATATATATTCAAGTCTTGTAATTTATCTTGTAATTACCGTTTGTCAATAATATTACCTTGGCATATATTGTTGATCATATTGGGATCCATTTATGTTTATATGTGTGTTTATTATTTGTGTTTTACAGGTTCTAGACATTACATGTAAAGAGTCATTAAGTTAATATTGTTTCTGCGTTTAACAGCAGTTGAAATATTAACTTAATGTACTTCCAAAGGGAAGTTAAGTTAACTGTGTTTCTGCGTATTAACAGCAGGAGAAACATTAACTTAGTGAATACTTCCAATAGGTAATATAGACAATGTTGTTTTTGCGTATCCACAGCAGTAGAAACATTGTCGTAGCTAATGTTGGTTCTGCGTATATCTACAGCAGTATAAACATTGGCTGAGTTAATGATTGGTTCTGCGTCTTGACAGCAGTTGAAACATTAACTCAAATATTCCTAAGTGTTATTTGAGTGTTCTCGGGAACGAGCAATTAGTTGCTTGTGGAGAGAACACTCAAAAGGTTATTTGAGGGTTCTTGGGAACGAGCAAAATATTTGCTTGTGGAAAGAACACTCAAATGGTCATTTGAGAGTTTTTGGGAACGAGCAAAATATTTGCTTGTGGAAAGAACACTTAAAAGGTTATTTGAGGGTTCTTGGGAACGAGCAAATTAGTTGCTTGTGGAGAGAACACTCAAAAGGTTATTTGAGGGTTCTTGGGAACGAGCAAAATATTTGCTTGTGGAAAGAACACTCAAATGGTCATTTGAGAGTTTCTGAGGAACAAGCAAAAGTTTGCTTGTTCATAAGAACTCTCAAATGGTTTGAGAGTTTCTGTGGAAACAAAAGTGCTTGTTTAGAACTCTAGGTTTTGAGAGTTCTTAGGTTTTGAGAGTTCTTAGGTTTTGAGAGTTCTTAGGTTTTGAGAGTTCTTAGGTTTTGAGAGTTCTTAGGTTTTGAGAGTTCTTAGGTTTTGAGAGTTCTTAGGTTTTGAGAGTTCTTAGGTTTTGAGAGTTCTTAGGTTTTGAGAGTTCTTAGGTTTTGAGAGTTCTTAGGTTTTGAGAGTTCTTAGGTTTTGAGAGTTCTTAGGTTTTGAGAGTTCTTAGGTTTTGAGAGTTCTTAGGTTTTGAGAGTTCTTAGGTTTTGAGAGTTCTTAGGTTTTGAGAGTTCTTAGGTTTTGAGAGTTCTTAGGTTTTGAGAGTTCTTAGGTTTTGAGAGTTCTTAGGTTTTGAGAGTTCTTAGGTTTTGAGAGTTCTTAGGTTTTGAGAGTTCTTAGGTTTTGAGAGTTCTTAGGTTTTGAGAGTTCTTAGGTTTTGAGAGTTCTTAGGTTTTGAGAGTTCTTAGGTTTTGAGAGTTCTTAGGTTTTGAGAGTTCTTAGGTTTTGAGAGTTCTTAGGTTTTGAGAGTTCTTAGGTTTTGAGAGTTCTTAGGTTTTGAGAGTTCTTAGGTTTTGAGAGTTCTTAGGTTTTGAGAGTTCTTAGGTTTTGAGAGTTCTTAGGTTTTGAGAGTTCTTAGGTTTTGAGAGTTCTTAGGTTTTGAGAGTTCTTAGGTTTTGAGAGTTCTTAGGTTTTGAGAGTTCTTAGGTTTTGAGAGTTCTTAGGTTTTGAGAGTTCTTAGGTTTTGAGAGTTCTTAGGTTTTGAGAGTTCTTAGGTTTTGAGAGTTCTTAGGTTTTGAGAGTTCTTAGGTTTTGAGAGTTCTTAGGTTTTGAGAGTTCTTAGGTTTTGAGAGTTCTTAGGTTTTGAGAGTTCTTAGGTTTTGAGAGTTCTTAGGTTTTGAGAGTTCTTAGGTTTTGAGAGTTCTTAGGTTTTGAGAGTTCTTAGGTTTTGAGAGTTCTTAGGTTTTGAGAGTTCTTAGGTTTTGAGAGTTCTTAGGTTTTGAGAGTTCTTAGGTTTTGAGAGTTCTTAGGTTTTGAGAGTTCTTAGGTTTTGAGAGTTCTTAGGTTTTGAGAGTTCTTAGGTTTTGAGAGTTCTTAGGTTTTGAGAGTTCTTAGGTTTTGAGAGTTCTTAGGTTTTGAGAGTTCTTAGGTTTTGAGAGTTCTTAGGTTTTGAGAGTTCTTAGGTTTTGAGAGTTCTTAGGTTTTGAGAGTTCTTAGGTTTTGAGAGTTCTTAGGTTTTGAGAGTTCTTAGGTTTTGAGAGTTCTTAGGTTTTGAGAGTTCTTAGGTTTTGAGAGTTCTTAGGTTTTGAGAGTTCTTAGGTTTTGAGAGTTCTTAGGTTTTGAGAGTTCTTAGGTTTTGAGAGTTCTTAGGTTTTGAGAGTTCTTAGGTTTTGAGAGTTCTTAGGTTTTGAGGTCAAATCCATTGGATTTCCTGGATGCCTTATATATGGGTGTGTGTCCATGCGTGTTTCAACAAGAGTGTAGAGAGAGAAACAAGCAAAACCTAGAGAGAGAAAACCAAGAACACGCACGGTTTGATCTTGTGGGTGGTACTCGACTCACGCACGAACCGCAAACACACACCCGGTTTGGACGGCTCGTAGACTTAGATTACCACGTTGGTTGGTAAAGTTTGTCCGGAGAGCCGTTTCACTATAGTAACCAAATACGGGTGTTTATATTCACGCAAAAAGATATATATATATATATATATATATATATATATAGTATATATATATATATATATATATATATCTATATATATATATATATATATATCATATATATATATATATAGATATATATATATATATAGATATAGATATATATCATATATATATACATATATATATATAATATATATATATATGTGATATATATATATAGATATATATATATATAGATATATATATATATAGATATATATATAGATCAGATATATATATATATATATATATATATATATATATATATATATATATATATCAAAAAAGGTAGATATAGAAACCGTGGGTTATCTCGAGGAATTCCGCACCTCGACATATCCTTAAGTCAATCTCGGTTCGGTAAGACCCGGGGGACTTACAACTGGTATCAGAGCCATAGGTTATCAACAACCTTGGTTCGAGATTGATCACGGTTTTAATATCTCTTTTTTGCGTGTTTTTAGGTGGAGATTGTGTTTTCGGGTTCGTTTGAAATAAAGATTCAAACTTGACACCAAAATAAGACATATCTCAATCCTAGATACTATTTTTTCAAGGTTTCGTTGATCAAGTAACAATATTGGGTTATAGATCTGAGAAAGATTGAAAATTTTAGTTTTCTCGTGTTTTGCGTGTTCTTAGTGTGCGTGTTTCAGTACAAATACCCAGATCTGCGTGTTTCTTGAAATTTGCGCGTTCTTGAGTGTTTTGCGCGTTTATTTTGAGAGTTCTTAGGTTTTGAGAGTTCTTGTGGTTTGCTTGTTCCTATTTTGAGAGTTCTTAGGTTTTGAGAGTTCTTGTGGTTTGCTTGTTCTTACACTTTTGCTCGTTTCATTTGAGTGTTCCTGTTTTTGCGTGTTCTTGTGTATTTGAGTGTTTATAAGTTAAACTTCATACACAATGGCAGCAAACTATCTTAACCAATTAATACTAATGGACCATGAGACCGGTAAGGGTAATTCACCACCTAAACTGATGATCATTGACCAATACTTTTCTTGGAAAGGTCGATTCGAATCCTTTATGCAATTCACGGATATTAGAATGTGGACTTGTATGACTGAAGGATATAGTGCCCCAACATATGAGGACAGTGGTGTTAACAAAGTTTATGCTTATCAAGATATGACTGAATCTAATAAAAATTTGTATGAGGCAGAGAAAAAGGCACTATCATGTTTAAAAATGTCACTGCCACAAGAAATATTACATTTATTTAATGGATTCAATACATCAAAAGAACTTTGGTTAGCATTAAAAAATCATTGTGAAGGGGATAAAACACTTAAAAAGAATCGTAGAGACCTTCTAAAGCATCAGTATAATGTATTTAATGGGTTAAGAAGTGAAAACTTAGATCAACTAATTACAAGGTATTATCATTTGCTAGCAGAGTTGCATGCATTTGAAGTTACCTATTCTGAGGAAGAAAAAGTCAAGAAATTTTTGAGTTCCTTGCCGGAAAAGTGGAGTAATTATATTACCACTTTGCAGGAAAAAGCAGATTTTTCTGATATGTCTTTGACTCAGATAGTTGCTAAGTTTAGGGGACAAGAAATGAAACTAAAAAGGAGGGAAGCAGGATATAATAATGCTTAGATTCCCGAGCTTTATTACGGTAGGCCTACGATCAATGTAAGTCCGGGTTCCCCTGAAGGAAGCACTAGGGCATTCCTGAGTGAAGATGTTGACTTACAAAAGATCTCGTTTGACTTTGAGGGGAACATATGTCTTGTTTCAAGTCAGAGCGACAATTTAGGCAATCGTGGATATCCTACCTCCAGTGTTAGTTCCACCGTGCCTATAAGTGTCAAATGTGCGGAAAGTCACTTATCCGTTCTTGCGTCATTTGTGACATCATATGAACAATTTATCCAAGGAAAGGTTCAAGATCCGAGTCTTATAGATGAAGACTATGAGCAGATTGATCCTTTGGACTTAGAAGAGATGGATCTGCAATGGCAAATGGCTATGCTAACTCTTCGGGCTAAACGGTTCTTATCAAGAACAGGGCGAAAGGTCGTGGGTTCCAAGTTTGGCTTTGATAAGTCAAAAGTAAAGTGCTACAATTGCAAGGGCTTTGGACACTTTGCAAGGGAATGCCAGAGACCTAGAAATGTTGACAAGGCTAGTGCGACTTATCAAGATTTCTTCAACGGTGGAGTGGCACAAAATGCTTCGAACACATGGCAACAAAGAAACTATCAGACTACACATGATGAAGGTTCAAAAGGGTTGATAGTTCATCATCTAAATGAAAACAATGGTCAGACACATGTGTCTAATGCCTTCTTGGCAGAGACAAATAGTGTGGGGTCTTTTGTTGATAGCTCTGATAGTGAGGTTGCAGAGTGTGCCAATAAAGTTGAAGTGAAGACATCTGAGGTCTCAGCGGATATAGACATGGATGGTCTGGTTAACTTCATGGCAAAGATGAATATTCCTGATGAACAACATGATCTATTAAAAAGAGCCATTAGTATATGGTATGTTGATAGTGGTTGTTCAAGACATATGACAGGAGATAAATCATTACTGTCAAACTTTGTTGAAATATTGGGAGCTTATGTAAGTTTGCTGGTCCCAAGGGTGGCTCAATTACCGGAGTTGGTGATGTCACAAATGGGAAAATCAAGCTTGAGAAGGTGAATTATGTTGAACAGTTAAATCACAACTTGATGAGTGTATCTCAAATTTGTGATAAAGGGAATCCTGTTCATTTCACCAAGAAGGAAGCACTTATCCTAAAACCTGGATATGTGATTCCTGAAGAGTGGATTCTGTTGAGGGCTCCAAGGAAAATAGATATATATGCAATGGCATTGGGTATCTCTAATCCTGAGATTGAGACTACATGTCTTTTGTCTCAAGCCTCTGAATCAGACTCTTTGCTTTGGCATAGAAAGATGGCACATCTTCATTTTCGAAAAATGAATTTCATCACCAAAAATGGGTTGGTGGAAGGTGTTCCATTAAAGAGATACGGTAGTGAAGATAAATGTGTTCCATGCAAAAAGGGCAAACAACACAAGATTAATCACAAGTCCAAGTCTCTGAATTCTACTGCCGCTCCTTTTGAGCTTCTACACATGGACTTATTTGGTCTAGTGAGTATGAGAAGTATCGGAGGAATGTATTACTGTTTAGTTGTCACAGATGATTTTTCAAGATTCTCATGGGTGTTTTTCCTTACCTCTAAGGATGAGACATATCAAATACTTGTGCATTTCTTTGCAAAAGTGGAAAATGTCTATAACACAAGAATTAAGAGAATTCGTAGTGACAATGGAACAGAGTTCAAGAATAGGATGATGGAGTTTTACTGCCTCAGCAAGGGCATTGAACAGCACTTTAGTGCTCCATATCAACCTCAGCAAAATGGAGTTGCTGAGCGGAAGAATAGAACACTAATTGAAGCTGCAAGAACAATGTTGGCTGACTCTAAGCTTCCCACCTTATTCTGGGGTGAAGCTATAAACACTGCTTGTTATGTACTCAACAGGGTTCTCACGGTGAAACGGTTTAACAAAACGTGTTATGAGCTGTTACACAATAGAAAACCAAACTTGAGTCACTTGCAACCATTTGGTGTACCATGTACCTTCTTAAAGGTTCAGCCAAACTTAGCGAAGTTTGATGAAAAAGTATTTGAGGGGTATTTTCTTGGATATGTTCCAGGAACACCAAATCGTCGTGTTTATAACAAAGTAACCGGTAAGGTTGACATTGCATACAATGTTGAGATTACAAGTTGCTCACCCGGCATTCATTCAGGTCCTGAGAAAATGTTCAATTATGAAGATATTTTCAATTCTCTTAATCCATCTATGATAGAGTTGCATAACTCAGATGATATTGTGGTGGTCCGTGATGATGATATCTTTGCATCACCATCTTACGGAGGACCTATATCTAATGCAGTCTCTGAGGATAGAAGAGGACGACAGGATTCTGAACAAGAAGTTATCTCAAGAAGATCTGATGAACCAATGGGTACAGATACTTCGGTTGAGAATACTTCTGGACATGTTGTGACAGATGAGCATCCCTCAGTTCATATTGAGGAAGAGATTTCTACCAATCTGGGAGGAAATCTTGATGTTGATCGTGTCACACAAAAACACATTACGAAGGCTCATCCCGTAGAAAACATCTTGGGAGATCCAAACGTTGGTGTTAGAACTAGAAGCAGTCTTCAGGAAAGCACAAGTCTTTTTGCTAGCATCAAAGATACAGGTATACTGGAAACATGTAAGTACAGTTGCTTTATCTCTCAAGTGGAACCCAAGAATGTGCAAATGGCACTAAAGGAGCCATCTTGGGTGGATGCAATGCAAGAAGAATTAGACCAATTCAGAAAATTAAAGGTTTGGGAATTGGTAGATGTGCCTGCTGATATCAACCCTTTTAGAACAAGATGGGTGTTCAGATGCAAAAGGGATGATAAAGGGATTGTTACTAGGAACAAGGCTCGGCTAGTTGTTCAAGGATTTGCACAACAAGATGGATTAGATTACACCGAAGTATTTGCACCTGTAGCTAGAATAGAAGCAATTAGGCTTTTTCTGGCATTTGCATCCTTTAAAGGTTTTAAAGTATATCAATTGGATGTAAAGAGTGCATTTCTTTACGGTAAGGTACAGGAGTTGGTTTATGTGTCTCAACCTCCTGGGTTTACTGATCCTGATTATCCTGATAGAGCATATAAATTGGATAAGGCTCTATATGATCTTCATCAAGCACCCAGAGCCTGGTATGAAACATTATCCACTCATCTAGTGGAAAATGGGTTCGTAAGAGGTCAGATTGATAGCACATTGTTCACAAAATGGAAAGGTGATGACTTCTTACTGGTACAGGTTTACGTAGATGATATCATATTTGGTGCATCGGACTAGAACATGTGCAAAGAGTTTGAAGAAATCATGAAAAGCAAATTTGAAATGAGCACAATGGGTGAAATGAATTTCTTTCTTGGTCTGCAGGTTGAACAGAGAAAGGAAGGAATTTTTATTCATCAAACCAAATATGTCCATGACATTCTTAAAAAATTTGGTATGGATGATGCTTCACCCATAGGGACTCCAATACAAGTAAATCACTTGTTGGGAGTTGTCAACAGCTCGGATCAAGACATTGATCCAACATTATATCGGTCAATGATAGGATCACTAATGTATCTTACTTCATCTAGACCAGATATCATGTTTGCTGTTTGCTTATGTGCTCGATTTCAATCCTGTCCGAAAGAGTCACACTTGAAAGGAGTAAAAAGGATTCTTCGGTATCTCAAAGGACAACCATCACTTAGGTCTATGGTATCCTAGAGGAGGAGAATTTGATCTGTATGCTTATACAGACTCTGATTATGGTGGATGTAATTTTGATAGAAAATCAACTTCGGGAGGATGTCAATTTTTAGGAGACAGACTAGTGTCATGGCAGTGCAAAAAGCAAACATCCGTTGCCAATTCTACCTGTGAAGCAGAATATATGGCCGCTGGCAGCTGCTGCTCACAAGTATTATGGATTCAGCAACAGATGCGTGACTACGGTATGAATTTCTCTAACACTCCTATTAAAATTGATAATAAATCTGCTATTTCCATTACTAATAATCCTGTTAAGCATAGTAAAACAAAGCATATTGATATTAGATATCATTTTATTCGTGACTGTGCTGAAAAGAAGTTAATCCATCTTGAAAAGGTGTTGTCTGATGATAACTTAGCTGATTTCTACACTAAGGCTTTTGATCGATCACGTTTCGAATTGCTAGTCCAGTTGACTGGAATGAGAAACCCTTAGTTACTATCTCTCAAGAACCATTATTTTTTTTATT
Organism: Erigeron breviscapus; assembly: GCA_034093135.1. Lineage (NCBI taxonomy): Eukaryota > Viridiplantae > Streptophyta > Magnoliopsida > Asterales > Asteraceae > Erigeron > Erigeron breviscapus. The sequence continues at coordinate 10,802,752 of CM067167.1, forward strand.
TTACTATTATTATTTTTTTATTTTTTTTTTAATTTACTATTATTTATTTATTTTATTATTTTATTCAGAAAATGCAACACAAAAATATAATAAAAGGGTTCTATTGCACGAGAGATAATATTACTTAGGGTATCTGGTTTCCAGGGGGAGTTAGCTGTGTTCTGTGTGAACACTGAATAAATGTGTATCATGATAAGGGTATAGTGTAAGTAAAGACTAATTTGAGGGTGTTTAGTACACCTTGAATTAAGTCTTGGATGTAAATTGCTCGAAAGATTAAGTGAAATACTTAAGGTTTCGGTCAAAATAGGTCAAACGGAGTCACTGAGTTGATATATTTGACAGATATTTTGATTTGCAATTTACTTTGAATAATTGAATCAAAGATACTTAATGTGTGAGCTAACATGATAAAGGCTTCGATTCTAATCTTAATTGGGAGAATCAGCCATTAATTATCTGTTATATATCGGTTTAAGTGTTTTGAAGTTCAATTATTTATCATTGAGATGAATACATGTGTTGTATAGATCTCATGAGTTTGCTGATGTGGTCGCAGAATTATTTATCTTAACTGGATGTGTGTCAACTGTTAAGATGAAGGATCTCCAAAGTATATGAAAAATTGGGGTTATCCAGTCCGGAATGGAGAAACCTCAAGCTTAAAATGGAAGCAGATTATACTTACACATCAACAACTCAACTAAATTCAAACGGAGACGAAGATATAGATGGAGAGATTGTTTATCAAGTTATACAATCTTATGTCTTTATTCTTGTTGTATTTGAATTTAATTAACAGCATTGTTGTGTCCAATGTCTGTGATTGTCAAATACTTAACAATGGTGCTTTGTAATTCATTAATTAGTGACATATCGGGTCTTAATTTAATGATCGTACATCGTAATTTTGTTTAAGTTGTGACATCTATCGAGAATTTCTTTATCGAGAAAAGTACGATAAATTATAATACAAAAAGGGTTTGTATTTGTTTTTATCGTGGTCTCTAAAGAATTCTTTTCGTTAATCATATCGGGTTTGAGAAAATTCTTTGTGAATTTTCAAAGTGTTAATCAAGTTAGTGAAGGTTGACTTTTTAGAAAGACAAGGTTCACATGAATCAAAGAAATTAGGCTAAGTGAAATATGCGTGTTTTAGTCAAGTGGGATTAACATGCGTGTTCTGCCAACTAGGCTGGATTTGCGTGTTTTAGCCAAGTGGACTTGTAGTTGCGTGTTTTACTTGATGGGCCTAATTTGCGTGTTCTGCCAAGTGGGCCGAATATGCGTGTTCCTGAACAGTGATCGGATATGCGTGTTTGTGTGAGTATATAAAGAAGACAAAACACACATTTAATGATAATTTTAAATCATTTGCGTGTTCTTCCAAAATACCCTCCACACTTGCGTATTCATTTGCGTGTTCTGCCAACTAGGCTGGATTTGCGTGTTTTAGCCAAGTGGACTTGTAGTTGCGTGTTTTACTTGATGGGCCTAATTTGCGTGTTCTTACATAACACCTTCGATTCACTAGAACTTGATTCATTCGTGTTTCAAGACACAAGAAACTCGTACAATAACACTTTTTGAACAAAGGTATATGATTAACAAGATTTCTAAATCCATTCTTCATGGGTTATAGTCAAGATTTAGGGTTTTTATATTTCGGTTATAAAATCACTAAAAGGGACTAATTAAATGAAATGGATAAGGAAATGGAACCAATAAACTGATAAATCGGGAGTATGCGAACCTATTCGTACTAGATTTAAGAGTTTTGGGGTTCAAATCATCTGTTTGAGTTTTGGAGATGACGATCTGCATATGCGTGTTCATACACCATATGCGTGTTCTTGTGAACCAGATAGACATCTTCAAAATTCTTCAGATTTTGCGTGTTATGATGATGACGTCATCATAAGGAACACGCATTTGACTGGTCAACTCCCATTTGAGAGTTCTTATTGTCAAATACACCATTTTGCGTGTTTGTCACCATTTGCGTGTTGTGGCACTGTATGCGTGTTTCATGACTTAGAAAATTTTTAAATAGGAAAATTTTTTAACAAGTAAAATATGAAACATAACACGCATTGACTAGTCAAACCCGACACCATATGTGTGTATTGTCACCATATGTGTGTGTATAAGGAATTTGCTCGTTCTAGGACTTCGGAAAATTTTCAAAATGGGAAAATCTTCAAATAAGTCAAATTAGAAAATGCAAATTGACTTATAATATTGAACTTTAAAAAATTTAAGAAAAACAAATGGTTTTCGTTAAATTTAGTAAAGTTCAATGTGTCATTTATTAAGACTAAGAATGTTTTGGAAGGTTATGAAACAAATGGTTTCGCGACCTTGGAAAACATTAAACGTTTTAATAACGACTTGTTGATTCGATAAAATTGGTGACATTTTGGTTGATTGAGAAACAAATGGTTTCTATATCATTGAAAATGTTTAGAATTTTATTGTTCAACTTATTTATCGATGGTTAAAGTTGTTAACATTTTGAAAGTTTATGAACTACAGGATTTCAGACGCTTAAAATGTTAGGAACTACCAGAGATAATGAAGATAGTTCATCTCAACAGCTCAAGAGGAGGAAAGTAGCTGAAGGAGTTGAACCATCTGTGACATCTTCTCAACCAAGCAACTCAAAATCCAATGAAGACATTGTGTCCGGGTTGGAGAAAGAATTAGAAGATATGAGAGTCTTGATTGTAAGCTTAACGAAAAGATTTTCAAAGCAAGAAGAGTCACACCATCAAATGCTTGACGAGTTGAAGGAAGAAAATACTCAACTTCAGACAAGACACGAGGCTCTACAAAAGATTCAGTCTGAGACAATGGTGCATCTGAAAAGAGTTGTCAAGAAGCTGAATAAGCACAAAGAGGCAATAGAGAGCCAAACTGAGGGTCTGGCAAGCTTTGATGTGGATTACAAGGAGCTAAGTGAGATAGTTGATAATCTTGGATCTCAGGGGGAGATAGATCCTATCTGCACAGATAGTGTTCTCAGGAAGCAAATGAGAGAGGATGAGAATGATGATCTGTGCAGACAAGAAGAAGAGATCACAAGATTATCAAGGGGTATTCGGATTGGCACTCCGATTGCTACATCTCAGGGGGAGCAAAGCCAGCATGATGCTACTGGTACCTCCCAGGCTCCCACAGCTCAAGACAAAGGGAAACGTATTGTTGAAGATACTTTCCCGTTACCGACTGGAGATGTTGATGTCGGTTTCCAGACTCACGCTTATGGATCCGAGAGTGATGAGGAGCTCACTGCCATTGATGCTATCAAAGACTTGGATGACATAGCTAAAGAAGATACAGAAGGCTCAGAGGAGGGGAAATGGATACCTCGCTCAGATTGTCAAGGAGTAATGGTATCACCTGAGCATAGGTTTGAATTTGAAGATGCTATTGCTACAAACCCGAATCTCTTTGAGTCTGAAGGTCAGAAGGAACGTAAGATCAAATCCTTTTATGAGCTTCCTGCTCAGGATTTGACTTTCTCAGTCTACTATAAAAAGGGTACAGGAAGAGATGTTGAACTTGTTGTTAGCAGTTTCGCAGATGAATCGGGCAGAGAGATTAATGATACTTTTGCTTCTGATGATGAAGATGAGTATCGTCATGTTTTGCCAAATGTTCATCGTGCGGATCCGAATCATCCATATTATGTAGCGGATGTTCCTCTTTCTCACAGGTAATTCGAGTACGTTAAAGATCCTCGTGCATCAAGTCTACAAGAGCTCATACTCAGCTGGACCTTCGACGAGGAAAAGAAGCTGTATATGATGAAGAGACTTGATGGTTGTCAGTACCTTGAGCCTAATTTTGAAGCTTTTAATTCAATGCCAAAGGCAGACTTCTATGGTCTTGCAGGGCTTAGGCTTATTGGTAATTACAGGCGTGCGAAGTTGTTTGAGAGCTGGATCAAGAATGACAATCATCTCAAACAGAGTGGAGAGTCAGATCCGAGAAAGTTCAAGTTCAAACCAACTCCGAGAAAGAAGCGTGTCACTAAAGGACCGAACAGAGAGGAGATCATTGTTAGATTTATTAACAAGATCAAGAATGTCCGTAGGGTTCCTTTGACGAAGTGGCCGCAAAACATGCTTGGTGACATGGATTATTGGAGAGTAGATGACTTTAGTGCAGCCGCTGTTGTTATGTCAACAAGAGCAACTGGGCACAAAGAGTTACTTAGAGTCTACGATCCATTTCAGCTTATTAATCTTTCGAGAAAGGACTTAAAAAGATTACATAGGCATCAACTAGGAAGCTCACAACTCCTTATAGGCATAAAGGGTGTCTATGAAAGGATGGTGAAGCTTTGTCTAGTTGAGTATATCCATGCTGACAGTCGAAGATTCTTTGATGAAATACCTAGACGGGTACGAGCAAGGGTTCCAGCTGGAGGTAAACAAAATGTGGTTCCTCCAGTTGTTGATCCAAATGCAGAAGCAGGGGTTCCAGTTGGAAATGAACAAAATGTGGTTCCTCCAGTTGTTGAACCAAGTGCAGAAGCAGGGGATCCAGTTGGTGTGGAACAAAATGTGGTTCCAACAAGGGAAGGTTAAAGTGTTGATCTTCCTACAGCAGTTGAACCAAGTACTTCAGTACCAGTACCTTAGACTAAAGTTCCTGATGTAAAGTCCCTAGCACGAGATGGTTAACCCAGAAGTGTAAAATACAACAAGTCTAATAATCACTAGAATGGACTAGTATTACTTGAATATAAATGCAAGTATATAAACAAAGTAATACAAGACTAAAAGCAATAAACTAAAGGTGGAACACAATGTAATATTTTCAAGTGTATTTTATTTATGATGTTAAATAAAATACAAGGTTGTGCGGAATCAAGATAATACAAATATGTAAGTATCCTAACAACTTATGAATTACAAATGATCTATATTTGTCAAATAACTCTTTTAGATCAAGATACTTAAAGTTGTGAAGTATCCCTGTTTAAGATCGAGAGTATTTAGACAAATTCACCTTTAATGCTAAAAGTAATTTTCTTAAAGAAATGACTTTGTATTTATAGGCAAACAATTTCACCAGTGAAATTGTGCCGTACAAATATGGTTGCATGCATTTAATGAACCGACAAGATCATTAAATGCATTGGTTAAGGTACAAGGATAAAGTCACATCAACATGACTTTATTCTTTTAACCAACCACCTTTACACACGTAGGTACTTTAGTAAAGAACAAGTGGAATGTTCTTTGGAAAGTGTGTAAAGGCAAAAGTCAATTCCTCGATATCAGTGTTCAGACTTGTAAGGTCTAGAACACTGACAATCCTCCAGTGTTCAGATCTGGTAAGACTTCCAGTGGACTCCGCCATTTGTCAGTCTTCTTTATTTTGACTTCAGTCTTTGACTTCAGTGAGAACGTCTTCAGTAGAATAGATCTGGACTGGGGTGAAGTCCAGTGAGCTAATCTGGAGAATACTCCAGATTTCCTATACAAGTATTTGCTCACTGGTCTTCCATTATTTCTGAACAAATCTTCAGAGGGACTCCAGATTCCAAGTCTGGAGTAGGTCCAGTAAAATACGTTTCTGGACAGATCTTCAGTAAGGCTCCAGTAGTCGAGTCTGGAGCGAGTCCAGTAAATCTGGACCTAACAAATTCCCCCTATTTGTTTAGAAATAATGCAAGTGTTTTCAAGCTTATATCTATACAACTTTGTATGCTTGAAAAACACTAGTTTTGACTTAGTCTAAAAATTTAAGTTACTGGAAAACACTTTATAGATCATCAGTGTTTTCAGTTTCATCTTTTAGTACTAACTTAGACTAAATCTGATCATTTACTTTGTGAAACAAAATATGCAACTATATTTACAGCCATCAACAGAAACAAAGTTACAATTTTGTGAATTTAAATACAAACAACAAGTAAATGATACAAGAGTTAGGCCCTTCTCTTCGATGTCTGTCCTGGAGCATCTTCAGAAGCCTTTCTCTTAGGTGATGGAGAAGATGGTACTGATTCTGGCGGTTTCATGCCTATTGCAACTTCCATCTGTTGCTTTCTTCTCCATACCTTCTCAACCCTCTTCAGAAATGCTTTAACGTCAGTCGACAAATCTGTCTTCCCCCTGAACGTTAAGGCAATCTCCTTCAGTTCACTCCATCCAAACGCCTGGACTGAAGCACTCTTTCTTTCATCAGTAAAGTTGCCTTCCCTGGTCAACTTTATTTCAAACTTTGACATAGCTTCATGATTATCAGCAAGCTTAATTTCTGCACCAATGATCCTTCTGGCATCAGCCCTGTAATTTGACATTTCTTCATATTTGGCTTTTTGCTTAGCCATCTGGATCATATATTCGGTTTCCTTGGATACTCTCTGCTGTTCCATGGCAGACTGGAGTTTCTCATGATTAATTTTGAGTGAAGTATCCAGAGGAATGAATGTGCTTACATCTGCATCTTTAATTGCTTTAAGCTGTTTGGCAGTAAGTTTAGGCAAGCCTTTAATCTTCTTCCTGTACTCAATCTCCAGAGCACCTGCATTCTTTCTAATCTTTCTCTGGAGGTTTACCAGTTCCTCCGTTCTTTGTCTGATCAGTTCCACAACACTGACACCATACGTAACTGCATCATAAACCTGTTCTTCTTCAGAGTATCTGGAGCGAATGTGTACATCATCCAATGCATTCAGACATTGATGAACTCTGGGGTCATCCTTCATCATTTTGTAAACATCAATATTTATGCCCAACCTGCCAGCATTATATGAATCTAGAGTCCCCATATTTGCCATCTCCCTTTGGTGGGCCAGCAGTTCATCTCTTTGATTTTTCTTGAATATTTCAATCATTATACATTCTTGCTCCAGTCTTTTTGAGGTGTCATCATCAGCAGTAGGAAACTCTGATGAACCTTCAGCAATTTCAGTTTCTTCTCCAGATACCATATGTTTCTTTCCTTTTACAGACTTTAGAGTTGTTGGGATATCTGGGAAGGCTTCGAACTGGGGCTCACTGGCATCAGTACCAGCAGCCTCTTCAACCTGTGCAATGGCTTCAGTGCCAAGTGCCCTTTGTGCTAATTATGCACTGGTATCAGTACCAGTCACTTGTTTTCGTTGCACGATGCTTTCAGTAGCAAAGGCCTTTTCAATAGCACTGGCAACCACTTCTTTCTTTTTCCTGACCAAACCTTCTAGACCAGACTCAGTGGCTACAGACGACTTTTCCCCCTTGGAATGATCACCAGTTCGTGACTTGAGATCATTCCACAACTGTTCAAGCATATGTCTGTCTAGAGCACCAAAAGTTACAGTCTTCCTCAGTTGAGTCACTTCCTTCTTGATAAATTCAACTTCCTGAGGCAAGTTCTTTGGCATTTCAGTTTCTATCATCTGAACCACTTGAGGCAACAAACTATCCTGAATAGTTCTAAGAACAGACCCAGAAATCTCTTCAGAAATTTCTTTTAACATTCCATGTCTGAACTTCTTAGCAACCTCATCACTGATAGTGCTAACAACTGCATTCTGATCCAGTGTTGGCCTACCCTCCAAACTACTTATCCTGGTTGTCAACTTCTTAACCTCATCTGTCAGACCTGCCAGTGGTTGAACAAGTTCACCTTTCACTGCAGTCTGAACAGAACTAACCAGCCTAGCCTCTAATCCCTGGACTGCCACTTTGAGATTTTCAGTGTTGTTATTTGTGGCCAGTACCAGCTCATCCAACTTTTCAAATACCAGCTTCTCATTCCCAGCAAAGATATTCATTTCAGAAGCAAGATTGTTTGATAATAAAGATTTAAAATCAGAAACAACCTGGGAAGAAGACTGGAGTGATCTCTCCAGGTCCGCCACCTTACTCAAAAGGCCTTGGACCTCGGCTGAAGAAGAAGAGGAGGGACCACTGGGAGGATCAAGAGTTGAAGTCATTCTGGTCATAAAAGGTACTTGTGTCCAGACCTCTTCAGAAGTAGTTTTAGCAGTTACTACTGTCGAGTCCAGCACACGTTGTTCACTTAAGTCGATTGGAGTTTCAAGTGGTGGTGGTTGAGTTTGTGAAGTTTGAATTGTGGAAGGAGTGAAATAAGGAGTGGATTGTGGAATTGAAGGTGGTGGGGGTGGTGGCATAGTGGATTCTGGTGGTGGTGGTGGCATTTCAGCAGTTATAATTGGTTGGGTGACTGAAGCAATAGCAGATGTGTCAATATTTTCTACTTCATCACCCAGGAAATTCATGTTTACATCAAAACCTTCAGACATTGGGGAATCTACCTCATCCCAATCTGGAGCCATCTCAACTGTCTGATCACCAGTCTGTTCACCAGCCTGATTACCAACCTGTTCACTAACTTGTTCACCAACCTCTACATTCAAGTCTATCTGAGCATCTTGCTCACCAGTCTCCTGCTCAACATTCTGAGCAACATTCTCTATCTGTTCATCAGTCACCTGCTCAATATTTTGTACATTTTCAACCTGCTCAGCATCTAGTACAATATTTTCTTGTTCAAAAATCGGAGACCCATCTAAATTCATGACATCGCCTGGATGTCTTTCTGGATTTACCTGAACTCCAGCCCTCATAAGGCGCCTGGACGTTCTGGGTCGAGTAGTACGTTCAGTCTGTTGAACCTCAGGAGCCACCTGGGTTATCGGTTGCACATTTTCAACATTGATGACTTCAGTGGGTCCTACAACAATCTGACCCCTACCTGGAGCCTCAGCTTGCTCATCAGGTGCATCATTTTGGAAAGTAAGCATGGTCTGAGGAATATCTACCTCACCAGCTCTTGATTTTAGGGAACTCAACTCCCTCAGATATTCACAAACAGAGAAATGATTTGTATCGAAATCATACTCAGTACGCAGAGCTCTTAAAAATACCAGTGAAAGAAAACGAATATAAGGAATATGGGGTTTTCTACCTTTCACCTTCAGACGGTCCACCAGATCATCAAAGAAGATCTGGGCGAAATCAACCCTGTACCCAAACCACAAACAGTAGGCAATCTGGAGCTGCATTTGATTGATCTGATCTAATCCTCCAGAACTGCCACCTAAACACTCAACCAAATGAGTGAAAAAGTATCTCCATGAGTCAGTCAGCTTGCTCATCAGGTGCATCATTTTGGAAAGTAAGCATGGTCTGAGGAATATCTACCTCACCAGCTCTTGATTTTAGGGAACTCAACTCCCTCAGATATTCACAAACAGAGAAATGATTTGTATCGAAATCATACTCAGTACGCAGAGCTCTTAAAAATACCAGTGAAAGAAAACGAATATAAGGAATATGGGGTTTTCTACCTTTCACCTTCAGACGGTCCACCAGATCATCAAAGAAGATCTGGGCGAAATCAACCCTGTACCCAAACCACAAACAGTAGGCAATCTGGAGCTGCATTTGATTGATCTGATCTAATCCTCCAGAACTGCCACCTAAACACTCAACCAAATGAGTGAAAAAGTATCTCCATGAGTCAGTCAGCTTGCTCATGTAGATTGTGCCTTTCCTTAACAACTGGCCGTGTTCATCCAATATTTCAGTGTGCCCCATCAATCTGCACACATCCCTGAAATTGATACCAGTAGGGAGAGGAATTGCCATCTCATTCTCAGCCAAATAATTTAATTGAAGAATATCTCTGAGAGAATCAACAGAGAGAGTGAACGATCTGGTGCCTTGTTGCAATGTGTAGTTGATGGTTTTAGTGTTTTCAACATACACAGCAGAATACCAAAATTCACACAGGTAATCATGATACATTTTACCTGGATTACGAGTGAGAGCACCATATAGTGGACAACTAAGGAAAAAGGCATTCAGTCGTCCAATAAGAGAGGTGGGAGCATGGGTGGTGCTTGTGAGTCTAGCCAACCAATTGTTCATGTTTATTCTGATGGCTTTAGCCTCAAGAGTAATATGAGGTGCTTTAACAATATTGGCAACCGGAGCATATTCGGCGGCGAGCAGATTTTTAGGAGAATTGGATTGTCTTGGTGCCATTGAATATGATGAATAGATATATGAAGATGAGATTAAAGAATTAGGGTTTTGATGAAGATTTGATGAATTGAAGTAAATATGAGAGTGATATATGATTGGGAATTGAATGGGAGTAAATGAAGAATGAAGAAATAAATGAAGGAATTTGAAGGATTTGGGAGTAAATATGTTTGAAGTAAATGCAATTTGAAAGTGAAAGTGGGTATTATATAGGAGAGAGAATGTGGAACTCAAACGGTTAATTTGAAATTATCAAATATAATTTTGATCGGGTTCTGAGATCCGCATTAATTACATCACATCACACATTAATGTGTGACGGTTTACAGCCCACAAACAGTAACAAGTTGCACTTTTTGTCTTCCCAAGGTAAAAATACCATCATTTCTTTGAAAAATTTACATGCCACGTAGGATAATAAGATAAATATCTTTTAAAAGATTTTGCACACGTGGCACGCACAATGACCAAGTATTAAAAAAAATATTATGACTGACATACCAATGCATCTGAAGGTTGACTGGACACTCCAATATCACTGGTGGATTAGTCCAGTGAAGCATGCACTGATGGTACACTGGAGGGACACTCCAGTAAAGTACCAGTGAAAACCATTTGAAAGAGACTGGTGACCTCAAACATGCACGTCAACTAATACAGACAAATGAGAGGGACACATTTACAAGGAGACAAAAAGTCACCTCAAACATGCACTTCAACCTGTCTAATTACCAGTGAGAGGGACACATTTACAAAGTACCAGTAATATTTTCTGGAAAATTTTGTCCAGTGAGAAAATAAATTAATAAATTCCCCCTGAACTTAAAACATTTTTAAGAACAAAAATATATCTTTCAAAGTCTTTCCCCCTGGAATGTTGATCTAGAAATCTATTAATGCAAAGATAGTACACAACGGCGTTCGATATCTAAGCAGTCATAAATTTATAAATCTTTAAATCAAGGATCCCTGATAGTACACAACGGCGTTCAATACCAAGGTTCCAGATTTAAGGGTTTAACATTCCCAACTCACCAACAAGATATTCAAAAGTTTTGACATCCAGAGGTTTAGTAAAAATGTCAGCGAGTTGTTTGTCAGTGGGAATAAAATGGAGTTCAATATTGTTTTTCATAATATGATCACGAATGAAATGATACCTGAGATCAATGTGCTTCGTTTTGGAGTGCATGACTGGATTGTTCGAGATAGCAATGGCACTGGTATTATCACAAAAGATTGGGGTCTTTGAATACTTAATACCATAATCAAGCAACTGGTTCTTCATCAAGAGTATCTGAGCACAACAACTGGCTGCAGACACGTATTCAACTTCAGCAGTGGATAGTGAAACTGAAGTTTGCTTTTTACTGGTCCAGCTGACCAGTTTGCCACCAAGGAAATGACATCCACCAGTAGTGGATTTCCTGTCTATCTTACAACCTGCATGATCTGAATCTGAATAACCCATTAGATCCATGCTTGAGCCTTTGGGATACCAAAGACCCAAACTGGGGACACCCTTAAGGTACTTCAGTATGCGTTTTACAGCAAGCATATGAGAGTCTTTTGGATTAGACTGATATCTGGCACATAAACATGTTGAAAACATCATATCTGGTCTACTGGCAGTTAAATACATCAGTGAACCAACCATGCCTCTATAGACAGTGGTGTTCACTGGTTTACCTTCTGGATCTGAGTCCAGTGTTAATGGTGCAGAAATTGGAGTGGGTTTAGATGGTGAAGAGTTCATATCATATTTCTTTAAAAGATCTCTAACATATTTTTCTTGATTAATAAAAATACCATCTCTGGTCTGTTTAATCTGGAGTCCTAGAAAAAATGTTAATTCACCCATCAAACTCATTTCATATTCTGTTGACATTATTTTCGAAAATTTCTTGCACATTTTATCATCAGTAGAGCCAAAAATAATATCATCAACATAAATTTGTACCATCAACAGATTACCTTTTTCATGAAGAATAAATAAGGTATTGTCAATTGCACCTCTTTTGAAACCATTTTTCAATAAATGTTTAGTCAGAGTATCATACCAGGCACGTGGGGCTTGTCTGAGGCCATAAAGCGCCTTGTCCAGACGATATACCCAATGTGGATGCTTTTCATCAACGAAACCTGGTGGTTGTCTGACATAAACTTCTTCTTCAAGTTTTCCATTCAAAAATGCACTCTTTACATCCATCTGGTAGACCTTGAACTAATGATGAGCAGCAAATGCTAAGAAAATTCTGATCGCTTCAAGTCTAGCCACTGGAGCAAATGATTCATCAAAATCGACATCTGACTAGCAGTAGCCTTGTGCTACCAGTCTGGCCTTGTTTCTGATGACGTGACCATCTTCATCTACCTTGTTTCTGAAGACCCATCGGGTTCCAATTGGTTCTTTCTTTCCAACTGGGAAAGGGACCAGGTACCAAACCTTGTTCCTTTCAAACTGGTGAAGCTCTTCTTGCATAGCAGTCACCCAGCTTGGATCTTCCATAGCCTCGTCAATCTTCTTAGGTTCTATCAATGATAGAAAACTAACATATAAGCATTGATTACTGGAGGCTCTTCTGGTCTGAACTCCTCTACTGGAGTCACCTATGATCTGATCGATAGGATGAGCTTTTGTCCATCTGGAGTACTGACCAGGATTGTTACAGACAACAATATCAGTGCATGAATTCAGTTGAGTCTCCTCTGGTGTTGCTTCAGGAGGAGGATCTTCCCAGACTACTTCAGCATCTTCATCTGATTCATTTAAATCACGATTTGCATCATGAAATTCTTCATTTGAAGGCATTTCTTGAAGTACTGGTTCAGTTTGGAATTCTTTATATGAAGACATTTCTGGTATATTCTCAACTGACACTGATACTGGGGGAGTAGTACGAACATCTGATCCAATATTAATTTCAGATGGTAGTTTGAAAATAATAGAAGGATAGAATGGAGTACCACTGGAGAGTTTCTTTTTCTGAATAGGTTCCAGATCAGGATGACTGAAAACTTCTTCTTCAAGTTTTCCATTCAAAAATGCACTCTTTACATCCATCTGGTAGACCTTGAACTAATGATGAGCAGCAAATGCTAAGAAAATTCTGATCGCTTCAAGTCTAGCCACTGGAGCAAATGATTCATCAAAATCGACATCTGACTAGCAGTAGCCTTGTGCTACCAGTCTGGCCTTGTTTCTGATGACGTGACCATCTTCATCTACCTTGTTTCTGAAGACCCATCGGGTTCCAATTGGTTCTTTCTTTCCAACTGGGAAAGGGACCAGGTACCAAACCTTGTTCCTTTCAAACTGGTGAAGCTCTTCTTGCATAGCAGTCACCCAGCTTGGATCTTCCATAGCCTCGTCAATCTTCTTTGGTTCTATCAATGATAAAAAACTAACATATAAGCATTGATTACTGGAGGCTCTTCTGGTCTGAACTCCTCTACTGGAGTCACCTATGATCTGATCGATAGGATGAGCTTTTGTCCATCTGGAGTACTGACCAGGATTGTTACAGACAACAATATCAGTGCAAGAATTCAGTTGAGTCTCCTCTGGTGTTGCTTCAGGAGGAGGATCTTCCCAGACTACTTCAGCATCTTCATCTGATTCATTTAAATCACGATTTGCATCATGAAATTCTTCATTTGAAGGCATTTCTTGAAGTACTGGTTCAGTTTGGAATTCTTTATATGAAGACATTTCTGGTATATTCTCAACTGACACTGATACTGGGGAGTAGTACGAACATCTGATCCAATATTAATTTCAGATGGTAGTTTGAAAATAATAGAAGGATAGAATGGAGTACCACTGGAGAGTTTCTTTTTCTGAATAGGTTCCAGATCAGGATGACTGGAAACTTCTTCTGGAGAATCTTGTTTTTCTTTATTGTAGTTGATAGGATCAGATTCACAGAAGACAATTGGAGTTACTGGGGGAGTATCAAGGATTGGCTGTTTATTGATTGCGGCATTTGATTCATCAAATGTGACATGAATTGACTCATGGACCTTCTCCAGTCTCTTGTTAAAGACTCTGAAGGCCTTGCGAATGGCTGAATAGCCTAAGAAATACCCTTCATCAGCTTTGGCATCAAATTTGCCTAACTGACTGGAGTCGTTCAGGATGTAAACCGGACATCCAAAAACGTGAAAATAACCAATATTTGGTTTTCTATTTCTTAAGACTTCGTAGGCTGTCTTTTTGTGTCGCTTCACATACACTGACCGGTTCTGGGTGTGGCAAGCAGTAGCAATTACTTCAGCCCAGAAACTGGTAGACAGACCAGATTCAGCAAGCATACTCCTGGCAGCTTCTATCAGCGTTCGATTCTTCCTTTCCACCACTCCATTTTGTTCTGGAGAGCGGGCTGATGAGAAATTCTAGGAGATGCCAGTGTCAGTACAGAATGACTCCAGAGTTGCATTCTGGAATTCTGTTCCATTGTCACTTCTTAACTGACACACCTTTCGACTATACTTGAGCTCAATTTGCTTGATAAGACCTGAGAAAGATCACCCAACAATATCTGGAAAATTCATCTACGATCACCAGGGTGTATATTTTACCAGCACGAGTCTGAACATTCACTGGACCAAAGAGGTCCATATGAAGCATATGAAGAGGTTCAGAGATGCTTAAATTCTGTCTGGTCTTGAAACTGGTACGTTTCTGCTTTCCCATCTCACATCCTGGACATGGTCTTTCCTTTTTGAAGGAAACTGAAGGTATCCCATCTGCCAGTTGTTTTCTAGACAACTTATTAATATTTTTGAAATTTAAATGGGATAACCTTTTGTGCCATAACCAGTTTGTGTCTTCGTCAGCTTGAGTATAGAAACACTGCTCTGAAGGAGAGCTTTCCATATCCATCACGTACACATTCCCTTTTCTGGGAGCAATCAATACTACCTTCCAGTCCTTGTTGAATACAATGCCCTGAGCAATATTGAATAGAACTTGATAGCCATCGTCACACAGTTGACTTACACTGATCAGGTTATATTTCAAACCATTAACAAATGCAACTCGTCTGAACTTGACTTGTCCATTGTTCAGAACACCATATCCCTCAGTCTTTCCACAACCATCATTTCCAAAAGTATTGGAGGGTCCATCAGAAATGGTGAACTCCTCCAGCAGGGTCTTACATCCGGTCATCGTCCTGCCAGCTGCACTGTCAAGATACCAGATATATTTCTTTCGATCGCCCTGCACATCCACCAGATATTATCAGTTAGATTTGGGAACCCATCGACTGATGGGTTCACTGGACCCTCCCTTATAGGTCCCTGGAGCAATCTGGTTTAGTTCACTTTCTTCAACAGTAGTCTTAGTTGAAAAGACCACTGGGATTGATAGTTTTGAAACCTTTTTCTTTTTCTCAACTGGAGAAATATATTTTTCTTTCTTGAAAAAAGGTTTGGTATTTTGTCTAGGGCCAGATGAAGTACCCTCAATAAAGTTTAATCTTGCATTAAAACTTTGAAATTGACGAGTCAGTAGTTTAATCTGGCTCTCTAACCTTGACAAAACATTTTCATCAGATGAAACCTGAGCCTTTCCAGTTCTAGGCTTAGGTAGGGGATTGGTCTGAGGCAAAGGTTTCTTTAGATTGACCTTTTTAACTGGAGCAGTCATCTGGAATGCTCCAGTCTTAACCTCTGGGGATTGAACTGGGAAAATATTGGCCTTGAGAGTTACAGGCTCATCATAAACAGTAACGGGCCTGAATCCCTCTGGTAAATGATCGATTACTGGTATTAATGATGCAACATGAGTATTTCCATCTAAATATGCACGTTTTTGAGTGGGAAATTGATTTACTCCAGCATCATATGGCTTTCTGGTTTCAAGCCATGATTTAATCACCAGTTTTTCCTTTTCTAAAATGACTTCAAGATCTTGTTTTTCTTGAATCAATTGTTCAGTTACCAGAACCTGGGCTTGAAATGCCAGTTCAATGTCTTGAAGTTCTTTTAATTTTGATTTTAAAACAGTTATTTCAGAAAAATCTGTTTCTAGACCATTTACACAGTCAGATCTAACAGTTTCAACAAATATTAAATCAGAATTAAGAGCTTCAACAATGTCCAGTTTTAATTCTTGGTCAGTTGCAGTATCATAATCACTAACCTTCTTGATAACAATGTCCACCCATCGTCCAGATGTGACATCTTCCTTCACCAGGTGCTCTTCGCCTGCTAGAGCCATGTAACAACAATCTCTTTCTTCTTCTTCATCAGCAGATGAATCATCAGAAGGAACCCACTTCTCTTCAGTTGTTGCAATCATGCACTTATTATTATTTTCCATTTGTTGTGCCATGAGAGCAATCTGAGCCTTAAGCTTTTTGTATTTAGATTTATAGCTATCATCAGGCTTTTTATTTAAAGAAAATGGACCAGGCTGTGAGACAAACTGACTGGACTTGCAATCTTTCATGAAATGACCTTTTCTGCCACACTTAAAGCATGTCAGATTGGTCTTATCAGTTGAAGAACTGGATGCAAATTGTCCAGATGGCCTATTTGCTCTTGCTTTGAAACGGTTAAACATTTTAGCAATCATAGCAACCAGGTCATCATTATCAGATTCATCACAATCTGGAGAGATTTGACTGGCTTTTCCAGAATTCATGAGTTCAGACACCATCTTCTTCATAGAAAATACATTCTCAGAAGATATCAGTGTTGTACCTTGTAGTTCAGTATGACTAACCACAGTAGGACTACTGGAGGCATGGTTATATGCATCTTGTTCTGCCACCACTCTCTGAGCTTGATTTTCTTCAGTGTACCTGAAAGCTCCATATAAAGTTGAGAGAGTGTGTGTGTGCAGAGTTTTACCTTGTCGTAAGACCAGGATCATGTGAGACCATTTGGTGGGCAGAATATCACAAAATTTCTCCAGAAGTATATCCTTGTCCTTCTCAACCCCAAGACCTCTCAACTGGTTTATGATACTCATAAATCTGGTGTAAGTACCAGTGAGAGACTCATTAGGCTGAGCAAAAAATGACTCATACCTCTTGTTTAAGGAGACTTTTCTGGTGACAATGGTGTCATCTCCTCCTTCAAACTGGTTCATTAGTTCATCCCACATGGTTTTAGCACTGGGAAAAAGAACTAATGTAGGAATTAGGGTTTCAGGAACAGCCCCGAGGATCATGTTTTTGAGAAGGGTATCTAGATTTACCAATCTCCTCTCCTCTTCAGACCAATGTTCCTCCCTCTTTTCCCTGTCCCTTCTAGATCCAGTAGGATCAAGAAGAGTATTGAGAGGTGATGTGGGGACATAAGGTCCTTCATTTAAAATTTTCATCATATTTCTCTCAATACCAGTGATATGTAATATCATCCTAGCCTTCCACGTACCAAATTCATCACTGTTCCCACTGAATTTAGGAACAGGATTATTTAAGTAGTGCACATGCACATGTGGAGAAGCAGGAGTAGGAGGAGGAGGTGGTGGATTAGTGTTATTGACAATAGGTGGGTCAGTATTTTGATCATTAACATTAACATTAGGATCGGGACCAAAATTAAAACTTCCTTGTGTATTTTCTGGGATGGCCATCAAAGAAGCAGATCTAGGAAATGTTTAGCCTTCTGCTCTGATACCAATTGTAAAGTCCCTAGCACGAGATGGTTAACCCAGAAGTGTAAAATACAACAAGTCTAATAATCACTAGAATGGACTAGTATTACTTGAATATAAATGCAAGTATATAAACAAAGTAATACAAGACTAAAAGCAATAAACTAAAGGTGGAACACAATGTAATATTTTCAAGTGTATTTTATTTATGATGTTAAATAAAATACAAGGTTGTGCGGAATCAAGATAATACAAATATGTAAGTATCCTAACAACCTATGAATTACAAATGATCTATATTTGTCAAATAACTCTTTTAGATCGAGATACTTAAAGTTGTGAAGTATCCCTGTTTAAGATCGAGAGTATTTAGACAAATTCACCTTTAATGCTAAAAGTAATTTTCTTAAAGAAATGACTTTGTATTTATAGGCAAACAATTTCACCAGTGAAATTGTGCCGTACAAATATGGTTGCATGCATTTAATGAACCGACAAGATCATTAAATGCATTGGTTAAGGTACAAGGATAAAGTCACATCAACATGACTTTATTCTTTTAACCAACCACCTTTACACACGTAGGTACTTTAGTAAAGAACAAGTGGAATATTCTTTGGAAAGTGTGTAAAGGCAAAAGTCAATTCCTCGATATCAGTGTTCAGACTTGTAAGGTCTAGAACACTGACAATCCTCCAGTGTTCAGATCTGGTAAGACTTCCAGTGGACTCCGCCATTTGTCAGTCTTCTTTATTCTGACTTCAGTCTTTGACTTCAGTGAGAACGTCTTCAGTAGAATAGATCTGGACTGGGTGAAGTCCAGTGAGCTAATCTGGAGAATACTCCAGATTTCCTATACAAGTATTTGCTCACTGGTCTTCCATTATTTCTGAACAAATCTTCAGAGGGACTCCAGATTCCAAGTCTGGAGTAGGTCCAGTAAAATACGTTTCTGGACAGATCTTCAGTAAGGCTCCAGTAGTCGAGTCTGGAGCGAGTCCAGTAAATCTGGACCTAACATCCTGATGACAGGGGTTTTTGGCCAGCACTTAGGATGACAAACGAAGACTTGAAGGTCACATCTAGATGCTAGTGTCAAGGGGGAGACTGTTGGTGCATGTTTCTCGGTGACAAAAGCATTCTAGATGTGTTACATATATTTATATATATTCAAGTCTTGTAATTTATCTTGTAATTACCGTTTGTCAATAATATTACCTTGGCATATGTTGTTGATCATATTGGGATCCATTTATGTTTATATGTGTGTTTATTATTTGTGTTTTACAGGTTCTAGACATTACATGTAAAGAGTCATTAAGTTAATATTGTTTCTGCATTTAACAGCAGTTGAAATATTAACTTAATGTACTTCCAAAGGGAAGTTAAGTTAACTGTGTTTCTGCGTATTAACAGCAGGAGAAACATTAACTTAGTGAATACTTCCAATAGGTAATATAGACAATGTTGTTTTTGCGTATCCACAGCAGTAGAAACATTGTCGTAGCTAATGTTGGTTCTGCGTATATCTACAGCAGTATAAACATTGGCTGAGTTAATGATTGGTTCTGCGTCTTGACAGCAGTTGAAACATTAACTCAATATTCCTAAGTGTTATTTGAGTGTTCTCGGGAACGAGCAATTAGTTGCTTGTGGAGAGAACACTCAAAAGGTTATTTGAGGGTTCTTGGGAACGAGCAAAAATATTTGCTTGTGGAAAGAACACTCAAATGGTCATTTGAGAGTTTCTGAGGAACAAGCAAAAGTTTGCTTGTTCATAAGAACTCTCAAATGGTTTAAGAGTTTCTGTGGAAACAAGCAAAAGCATGCTTGTCCATAAGAACTCTCAAACAGTTTGTGTGTTCTGGGAAACACACAAACAGGCCAAAACCCTAATGGGCTTGGGCCAAAGAAACACGCAAACCCATAGGGTTTTGCGTGTTCCTGGCCATGCCTATATATATGGGTGTGTGTCCATGCGTGTTTCAACAAGAGTGTAGAGAGAGAAACAAGCAAAACCTAGAGAGAGAAAAGCAAGAACACGCACGGTTTGATCTTGTGGGTGGTACTCGACTCACGCACGAACCGCAAACACACACCCGGTTTGGATGGCTCGTAGACTTAGATTACCACGTTGGTTGGTAAAGTTTGTCCGGAGAGTCGTTTCACTATAGTAACCAAATACGAGTGTTTATATTCACGCAAAAGATATATATATATATAGTGATATATATATATCAAAAAGGTAGATATAGAAACCGTGGGTTATCTCGAGGAATTCCGCACCTCGACATATCCTTAAGTCAATCTCGGTTCGGTAAGACCCGGGGGACTTACAAGTTGGACTGTGTCATCAACTGATCGTAGCTATGTATTCAGAAAGAGGGATATGCGAAATATGAGGATTGAGAAAATGAAGAAGGTTTTGAAACTAGATTAGGATTTTTTAAGGGAGGTGTATCGAATGGGAGCTTGGAAAAACCACCGGACAGATGAGGCCAAGGAGTTGGTGAGGGTTCTCAGGGGTAGATTTGATCCATATGTAATGACATTGGATGATTTATCCAAGAAGGTTATGGCGTGGATGTGGATGCCAACTCCGCATATGGAAACAGGGCATGTGAAGATATTTTGGGGGGATGGTAAACATCGATGGTTCCCGGCCAAGAAGTTATTGGAGTCAACTGACATCGAGTTGCTGCAGCAGATAACTCCCAACTATTTTGTAACAATACCCAAGAATAAGCAGGAGCGTTGCAAGTTTTTAGTCCAGTTTGAGCATGATTTGGGGGTCAGGGTTGAGGAGTTGAAGGAAGCAGAGGAGCGAGCAGGAGATGGAGGATATGCATCGGAGGAAATGACTGAGGATGAGCTATGGGGTTATGACTAGTAGGTGTGTTCAAAGTCGGATATCCAAAGTTTCGGATATCCGAAATTTCGGATAGTGGATTTCAATATCCGAACATATATCCGAAATTTCGGATATCCGAAATTCGGATATCCGAAATTTCGGATATCCGAACTATCCGAATTTTATGAAATATATATATTTTTTCGGAGATATTTTCGGATATTGACTATAAATTTTCGGATAGTATCGGATATTTTCGGATAGTTTCGGATATTTTTGGATATTTAATAATAAAATATTGATTTTTTTTTGAAAAATAAGGTTTTCGGATATTTCGGATATCCGAAATATCCGAAATTTTCAAAAATCACTATCCGAATCCGAAATTTCGGATATCCGAAGTTCGGATATCCGAAATTTCGGATATCCGACTTTTCGGATAAAATCGGATCGGATTTTCGGATTTTCGGATAACGGATTCGGATACAGATAGTTTTGAACACCCCTAATGACTGGTGATATGGTTTGCATGTTTTTACTTTCCTATTTCGATGTATTTAGTACTTTAAACTTTAAGGTGTTTTGATGATATCTTTTGGAAGGGATGGTTGTTATCCCTGTTTTGCCCTATGTTTGATGATGATGGAAATTGTATATAAATGGATATGTAATGTGGTATTTGGATTATGACAATCAATGTTGCTTTTATCGTAAATATTAATTACCGGTATTTTTGTTTTCAGTAGATTTAAATTATTGTTGTGTTGGTTAGCTGGATTTGAGAGAATTGTTTTACTTGGACTTGTTTCAGAAAGTGATAGATTATACTGTCAATCTTTTGTTGATTAGCATGTGTTAATATTGTATGAGTTAAGTATATAATGCGGCTTATATAGAGTGTCCATGGCCTGCCATATTTTCTGGCCAGGTAATGTACTTGTAAATTTGTTGTTTGATGGATTGAGCAATGATTTTTTGGACATTGATTATTTGAATAAGTGGTGTTTCTGGTCACTTAGTCTGTTTTTGATGTAGAATTATGATGTCTAATAAGGTAATCCAGGTGTGTATTTGATCAAAATTTAGTTCCAAGTTTGATTGTATGGCAGCTTATTTGTAAATAAATTGTTGCACGAATGTACGATTTGTCGAGTTCTAAACTATTTGAATGATGAAGAAAGTTGATTGTATAACAGGCAGGCCAATTAGTTGAATTGACACTCAAAAGGTTTGTTATTTTCATTTTTCATTTAAGTGATCTGAATTACTTATTTTCCTTTTATGTGGCATTTGCATGTATAGTATGTGTGTTTACCTAAACTTGTATTTCATGTTTATTAACAGAAAGAAAATAATAATAATGTAGAACAGAGTGCCCCTGAATTTTGGATAAATGAGTCATGCAACAGGTGACTATATAACTGTCGTTAGAGAACTGGATTCAGATTGTTGAATGCCTCTTTGAAAATAATATTGTGAGTGTGATGCTTGAGGTTTATGTCTTTGTCTTGGTTTGTTGGGTCGAAAATCGACCAAGTATAATTTGTTCAGAAATAGCTGAAGCTCAGTGAAGAATACTTGTACAGAATTCTGAAGCCGTTCAGAATTAGTTCACTGAAGCTTCACTTCAGTTTCAGATCAGCCAAACTGAAAGCATTCATTCTGAAGTCAAAGACTGAAGAAAGAGAATCATCTCAGAAGCAGAAACCAGAGAAGATTCTACCAGATCGAAGACTGAAGCATCTCAGTATAAAGTACTTACAACACTTTACACTGATTACGAGGAAGCCTTTTTTACTTTACACGCCTTTACCCAGTTAATAGATTTATCTATTAATAAAGTACAAGGTTAAGTAAAAGGTTGGGAATAAAGTATGAAATGTCACATCAATTGACTTTCATACTTTACCTTAAAATATATGCATACAGGAATTATCTTTAATTCCTTAAATGCTCCCAACCATATTTGTACGGCCTGTTCCACATCAGCATGAACCTTGCCTATAAATATAAGGCTTCTCACAACTTGCAAATGGCTTGAAACTTTAGCATTGCAACTTGTGAGATATACTCTAAGTAACTCTTACGAATATTTCCAAGTTATTAGATCACTTGTATTTCTAGGTTGTTTAGATATTTACACTTGGTGTTTATCTTTGTTCCGCAACAACCTTTGTATTTGTTTATATCAATAAATCAAATACATTGAAAAAGTACATCGTGTCTCAATGCTATATACTTGATCTATACATATTATTTATATAGTTTCAGCACTTATTGTTTCTCGTTATTTACTTTTAGTCATTTACTTCATTGTTTCTATCCATATCTGGATCGTATTCTGAACTGGTCTATTTCCAGTTAGAATTACTTGCCAGTCGGGTTTAACCATCATATTTGGGACTCACAATTGGTATCAGAGCAGCAAGGTTGAATTATATTAATTCCTTAACCTTTGATCTACAAAGATGGTTGACCAAGTATTCAATGAAGGCCCTGACCCTAATGCTACTACTCCACCCCCTATCATCAACAACAATATACCATCGTATAATGTACACGTACACTTTCCAAATAATCCTGTTCCCAAGTTTGATGGGAACAGTGAAAATTTTCAAACATGGAAAGCATGCATGCTCAAATATATTGCTGGTGTTGAAAGACATTTGACCGATATTCTTAAAGAAGGACCCTTTGTCCCCATGAATGCCTCCTCTGTTGTCAGAAATGCCGATGGGACTCCTAGGTTATCACCTAAGGATAAGGATCATTGGTCTGAGGAAGATCATAGGCTGGTAGACCATGATACCAAGCTACAAAATATGATCTTGTATGTTGTTCCTGAAACTCTTATGCCCACCCTTGTTTTACTTGAAAATTCAAAATTAATGTGGGAGGAACTTATGACACAGTTTGAAGGCACCTTTGAGACCATAGTCACAAGAAAAGTTGCTTTAAATAAAAGATATGATTCTTTTTTTGCTATCCCTGGTGAAACTTTAACTCAAACATACATCAGATTTACTAATATGGTAAATCAATTGAAAGCCCTGGGTGTAACTAAAGACAAAGAAATTTTGTTAGAAAAGTTTTGTGACATCTTACCTTCTAAATGGGAAAACTTGATCTTGGTTTTAAGACAAGGAAAAACCTTGCACAATCACACTCTTGCTTCCTTATATGGAGCCTTCAGATACACTGAAGAGTGTAAGTCCCAACTCAATAGATGGTACTACCTGAAGACACCTCTATGTCGATGGTGGAGTTACTTTGCAATATAAGCGCTGAACTGGAGACGACCAGTTATAGTGAGTATATACCAAGTTCTAGATAGATTACTTATTTAAGTGACAATAAGTAAAGAACAATACAATAATGTAAAATACTAGTAAAGTAAATCGGTGAGACAATATGTAATTTTCAAGTGTAATTTATTTATTAACTTTAAATAAATTACAAGGTTGTTGCGGAACCAAGATAATACAAAGTATGTAAATATCCTAACAACCTATGAACTACAATTGATCTACACTTGGAATTTCTCTAAACAATCGAAACACTTAAAGTTGTGAAATGTTCCTTTTTACGATTGAGAGAATATTGCATAAGTTCACCAAGAATATTGCAGGTTTGCAAAGTATGTGTTGTGTGTTATTCTTGTTGTGCAATGACTTGTATTTATAGGCAAAGTTGACATTGGGATGTCAACTTTGGCCGTACAAATATGGTTGAGAACATTTAAGGAATAGCATTTAATTCCTTAAAATGTTGTGTAAAGTTACAGTATAAAGTAACTTTACTCAACCAGCTTTATGTACCTTTTTGTACTTTATACATAGATAAATCCTTTTATCCGTGTAATAGCACATAAAGCATAAAGTCTATTCCTCGTAATCAGTGTAAAGCTTTGTAAGAGCTTTCCACTGATGGTCTCCAGTTTGTAACTGACTAGAATGTCAACTGGGCTTCGCTGCCATTGTCATTCTCTATCTTCCACTTGTTGTCTTCGACTTCAACTGGAATGATTCTTCAACTGGTCAGTTCTCAACTGGAGGAAGTCTTCAGTTGCGTTAACTATACGTTGCAACTGGACTTCAATATATTTCGGACAAATCTTCTTAGTCTCCAAGTGCAATTGGAGACTGGCCAGTTTCAACAAAACTGGTCCTAACAAATTCCCCCTATTTGTCCTGAAATATTGCTAAGTCTTTTTCAGTTCTTGTATCTATACAAGTATGAACTGGAAAGACTTGTTCGATTAAATCTATCTAAGTTTTCCAAGGCATTTTTATAGATCAGTAAATGCCTTGGGTTTTTCTTTTGAGTTGTTAGATTTAATCTATTATCTATCTTGTGGTTACAAACTGGTAACTTCATTTATACAAGGAAATGAAATTTGCATAAGTTACAGAATGTAAACAAAAATTACAAGAAGATAAACTGAAGAAAGAACTTAATCAGATGGCCCTTCGCCAGTTCTCCTTCTCTTTGTCACTGAAGAGATAGGCTGAGAGTCTTCAGGATCAATATTCAACTTAAGCTCCAGATTTTCTTTGTGTTGAATCTTGCCCTTCAAGAAGTTGACCCAAGCTTTCTCAAACCTATTCTTTTGTGCCTTTGCTTCCAAAAAGTTCACCATTTCCACCCATTCCGAGAACCCATATTGCATTGCACCAGGATTGTCAGTTCTAACCAGTGGCCCTCTAGCATAACTGACTTCAACATGAAAGTGCTTGGTGCCTGGCTTAATTGATACATGAACACCATTGATTTCCCCACTGTGTCTTCTGGTTGCCATGATCTGGGAATAATACTCTCTAGCTTCAGATTCATTTGAAATTTTAATACTCCCAGCTCCAGCAGCCAGCACAACAACCTTGATGTCATCATTTGATACATCGCCAGTTGGTTCAATGAAGGTTCTAAGATCAGCATCTCTATGTAGTGGCTTTCTTGGTTGAGGGTTCCTTCTTGGTGGATTCAATACCCTTTTCACAACCTTTCTTACATTTTCAATTCTTTTCTGAATCCCACTGGCCCTGTTCTCCTTTGCCTTCTCCACTGATATATTTAAATTTCTGGCATCATGCTCAGCTTCATCATCAGGATAGTGCCTGTCCAGTTCAATGTCAAGCATTTCTTTTAACATACCCACTATCCTGGCATCATCTTTTACTCTTGCGTATTCCTCCTTAGTAATTCCCAACAAGTGAGCATCACTAATGTCAAGTAATTTTATCTTGGCCAGATGTTGTCTGGCTTCAGCTTGGTTGGCTTGTTTCATTTTCTTTCTTTCTTTAATTTGATCGCCAAGCCTTGCCAGACGCTTGCTATCACTTTCAGAAACTGGAGGAAGTACATCAGCATTGCCAGTTTCCAACATTGGTACATCAGTGGCCGGCTGGGCTACATCAGATGCTAAACCTTTACCCTTATTCACATTCCCCCTATCCATCACATCCACATTCTCTTCAACCCTTTGCTCACCAGTTTCAGTACTGGCAGCCACAACTGTTTCTCCACCAGATTGTCTTTCAGTTGGAGTACTTCCAGGTGCAGTTGGTGCAAGGACTACACTTCTTTCCCCCTTGGCAGCTTCGAGACCTGCCCTAATAACTTCCCATTCAGAATGGTTAGCTGGCAACCGGTCAAGAGGCTGCCACGATTTCATGTCCTTGCACTCTTTAAAAATAGTGCACATCATCCTGAAAGTTCTCCACAGATGGTTGGTCTCTTTAGACTGAGTCAGAACGTTAGCTGCAACCTGTTCCTGACCAGTTTTCAATGCATCCAAAGTTTTAGAATCTTCACTAAGACCCGAAACCACCTGTTCCTTAACCTCTTCATCCTTTCTCTTCAAATTATCCACTTCAGTGGTCAGCTTATCAATAGATTGAGTATGATTGGATACCTGGGTGCTCAAAGTATCAATGCTGCCTCTCAACTGGTTGATCTCATTAGTGAGTGGGGCCAGATCAACCTGAGGAGTGGCCAGCTTGGTGATCTCAGACATCACCTTTTCTATCAATTGTGTTTCCCTTGCACCCAGCGTATCATCGATCTTCTGACCAACTGAAACCATCAACTGCTGCCCAAGCTCAGTCACATTCAACCCAGGCTTTTCAACTAACTCTTTCACCTGTTTTTCAATCTCCTTCAAATCAATTTCTGATCTTCTAACAGTGTTACCCAGCAGATTTGAGATTGAGGTTGTGACTTTGGTCTGAGTAAGGTCAAAGGCTTCTTTTAAAGATGAGGCCAAATTATTGCAGCCAGTGACCAACTCATTCAGCTTCTTCAACACCAAGTCTTCATTATTTGAAAACTTGTTAATCCCCAGATCAACCACTTTAATATTGGTCAGATGATCCTTGTGGTATCTGGAGAAAGACTTGGTGTTTTTGTCAAGTGTCTTTTGAATATCCTCCACCCTGGTAAGAAGGTTTTGGATATCGGTTTGAACAGACACAAATTGACTGTCCAGTGACGGAAGGGAAGGTGTCACTAGACCAGCAGCAGTTACCACTGGAGTAACTGGAGGAGGCAAATTGAGGGAAGCCTCCCCAGTTGACGTCGCAGCAGTTGAGGAAGTAATAATAGGAGTGGTAGAAGAAGAAGGGACTGAAGTAACAATGTGTTGTTCATGCTGAGAATGCTCAGGTGTGAACAACGGCGGCGGTGGGGGTGGCATTTCTCGAAGGAGTGAGAACTGCCCAGATGGTGATGGTGCCATACATCTGTTGCCAGACATATAGTTATATGTGGGAAATGGAATATCAGTAGGCTCATTTACTTGGGATGGTAAAATTGAAATTGAAGCATCTGGAGGCGAGACTTGAGATGAAGGGTTTTGATCTTGTACAGAAGAGTCAAAAATCTCCAAGTCTGATGCAGTACCTTCTGAATCCGAAGACTCAATAAGGATTTCCTCGTCATTAACATTCATGTCCAGATCCATGAATGTAACTGAGGGCTGACCAGATGGGTCAGTCTCCAGATGACCTTCTCCAGTTTCCTGGAAGGTTGCATCTGTTGGAGGATCAGATACCGAGGTATCTTCACCAGGGATAGAGGTCACTGGGGTTGCCTCAGTTATAATTGCTCTATCCACAATCATAACATCATCAGCCGTAGAGTTGGGAACCTCAGTCTCCAGCAGTGACTGGCCAGAGACGTCGTCAGTTCGTGCAATAGAAGTGTCAGAAGATAGGTCGTGGACACTTTGTGCTGACTCAAACTCTAATCTGGGTTGGGGTAGCCCAGTTTCATCTTCACCACCCTCTCCTACAGAAATTGCGAGGGTGGCTGCTTGCGGTTGTCCTGTTTGACTTTCTCCAGGTTCCTGTTGGGAGGAAACTGGAGGGCTGGTCTGGTTTCTACTGTCAGTGGCAAGTGCTGACAAAGTCCTAATGCGACGTGTTCTTGTTGCCTTTGGAACTCCTGAAAGACCTGTTGGGAGGTCTCCAGGGTAAATGGTTGTGGGGACAGACACGCTGGAGCTGGAGGGGTTAGACTGTTGCCCGGGTTCGGCAATGGTCACAATTCCAGCAGACGAACTGGTGGGTCCCTCATTATTTTGAGGCCCGCCCAGTTGTCTTTCCGACTCACCTTGGACTGGTGCATCGGTTTTTGAGAATGCCAGCCGCATTCTATCTGGAATGTCGACCTCTCCAGCTTCAGATACTAGAGAGTCAAGATTCCTCAACAAATCTGGGACAGTGTAAAGTGAATCTGTGCTTAAATAAGCTTCACTGCCCAGAATTTGTAGAAAACAAAGAGAGAGAAACCTGGAGAAGGGGATACATAGTCCCCTGGTGCCCTTCAGTTTTTGAACCAGGCTTCTGTAAAGGATATCAGCAAAATCCACTCTCAATCCATTCCACAAGCAGTATGCCATTTCTGCCTGTGCGGAGTTAATCTGGTCAAGTCCACCAGAACTCCCACCCATACTTTCCACAAGGTGGATGAAAAAGTACCTCCATGAAGGTGTAAGGCCCTTCATGGTCATCGCACCTTTTGTTTTCAAAACCCCTTTTTCTAAGCACTCCTTGTGTCCCATATCAAGGAGGACCTGGCGAAAATTGATGTTAGGGGAGATGACAACAGGAGACTCTCCTTGTCTCCAGTAATTGAGGTGTAGAGCATCCCTCAATACATCTGCTGATAAGGTACACCGGACTGTTCCACCTTTTAATGTGAAACTGATGGAAGAACAGTCGGAAGAAAGAGAAGCGGTGTACCAAAACTCACACAAGTAGTCGTGAAACATCTTGCGTGGGTTTAAGGAGAAGGAGGGTCCGATTGGAGAATCCCTCAAAAATCTTTGGATTCTCCCAATAAGGGTGGCTCTTGCGGTTGTCCTGTGACTTTCTCCAGGTTCTGTTGGAGGATCAGATACCGAGGTATCTTCACCAGGGATAGAGGTCACTGGGGTTGCCTCAGTTATAGTTGCTCTATCCACAATCATAACATCATCAGCCGTAGAGTTGGGAACCTCAGTCTCCAGCAGTGACTGGCCAGAGACGTCGTCAGTTCGTGCAATAGAAGTGTCAGAAGATAGGTCGTGGACACTTTGTGCTGACTCAAACTCTAATCTGGGTTGGGGTAGCCCAGTTTCATCTTCACCACCCTCTCCTACAGAAATTGCGAGGGTGGCTGCTTGCGGTTGTCCTGTTTGACTTTCTCCAGGTTCTGTTGGAGGATCAGATACCGAGGTATCTTCACCAGGGATAGAGGTCACTGGGGTTGCCTCAGTTATAGTTGCTCTATCCACAACCATAACATCATCAGCCGTAGAGTTGGGAACCTCAGTCTCCAGCAGTGACTGGCCAGAGACGTCGTCAGTTCGTGCAATAGAAGTGTCAGAAGATAGGTCGTGGACACTTTGTGCTGACTCAAACTCTAATCTGGGTTGGGGTAGCCCAGTTTCATCTTCACCACCCTCTCCTACAGAAATTGCGAGGGTGGCTGCTTGCGGTTGTCCTGTTTGACTTTCTCCAGGTTCCTGTTGGGAGGAAACTGGAGGGCTGGTCAGGTTTCTACTGTCAGTGGCAAGTGCTGACAAAGTCCTAATGCGACGTGTTCTTGTTGCCTTTGGAACTCCTGAAAGACCTGTTGGGAGGTCTCCAGGGTAAATGGTTGTGGGGACAGACACGCTGGAGCTGGAGGGGTTAGACTGTTGCCCGGGTTCGGCAATGGTCACAATTCCAGCAGACGAACTGGTGGGTCCCTCATTATTTTGAGGCCCGCCCAGTTGTCTTTCCGACTCACCTTGGACTGGTGCATCGGTTTTTGCGAATGCCAGCCGCATTCTATCTGGAATCTCGACCTCTCCAGCTTCAGATACTAGAGAGTCAAGATTCCTCAACAAATCTGGGACAGTGTAAAGTGAATCTGTGCTTAAATAAGCTTCACTGCCCAGAATTTGTAGAAAACAAAGAGAGAGAAAAGAAGCAATTTTAGATGATTGGGAAGTAAATGAAAGAATGTAAAGGGAAGTAAATGTGATCGGAGTAAATAAGGGTATTTATAAGGAATTCAAGATCCCAATGAAATACCAAAAATTATATTTTATTAACAAAATCAATTTTGTAGATATTTTTACAAAATAAGTTTGAATTTTGAATCAAAAACATAATTCACCGTGTCAGCATTAAATGCTACGACGGCTTAACTTACCCACGCGCCCACTAATTTTCATTTTCCCAATAAAAACAGTTGTCATTTACCAAAATGACTTTAAACACGTCAGATGACGATATCAAGTGGGTTAAAACACTTGAGTACCATCACGTGTCACAAATATTGACCAAGTATTTTCTAACGTTATGAAAAATTAAGACAAGACTGAACCTGGACACTGGAGGATTAGTCCAGTGCCAGTTTCCAACTGGAGAGTTCTCCAGTTGCCATTTTCAAACAAAACGAATTTTAGTCAGAAAATTATTTTGAGTCTTTCCCCCTAAAATGATGATCCAGAAATCGATTAGTGCCAGGATAGTATCACAAAGGCGTTCGATAGCCTGGCGAGCAAAGATTATCTGGACCTCCTCAACTGGAGAACTTCATCAGTGTCACTGACGCGTTCATAACAAAAATCTCCAGTTTTAAGGATTTAACATTCCCAGTTCGCTGATGAGATGTTTAAAGGTTTTCTCATCAAGAGGTTTTGTAAAACATCTTGCGTGGGTTTAAGGAGAATGAGGGTCCGATTGGAGAATCCCTCAAAAATCTTTGGATTCTCCCAATAAGGGTATCGGACCCTTGGGTTCCTTGTAAACTAGCCATCGGATTATTTGGATTTAATTTGATGAGCGTAGTATTACCAGGAGCACCAGATGCCTGTTTGACATCTGGTGGGGGAGCATATGGGACAGAGAGGAGATTTACATCTCTTGAACGGGATGATTTAGGTGCCATTTGAAAATGAAATTGAAACTTTGGAATTAGGGTTCTTGATTTATGAAGCAGAGAGAGAAAAGAAGCAGTGTACCAAAACTCACACAAGTAGTCGTGAAACATCTTGCGTGGGTTTAAGGAGAATGAGGGTCCGATTGGAGAATCCCTCAATACATCTGCTGATAAGGTACACCGGACTGTTCCACCTTTTAATGTGAAACTGAATGGAAGAACAGTCGGAAGAAAGAGAAGCGGTGTACCAAAACTCACACAAGTAGTCGTGAAACATCTTGCGTGGGTTTAAGGAGAATGAGGGTCCGATTGGAGAATCCCTCAATACATCTGCTGATAAGGTACACCGGACTGTTCCACCTTTTAATGTGAAACTGATGGAAGAACAGTCGGAAGAAAGAGAAGCGGTGTACCAAAACTCACACAAGTAGTCGTGAAACATCTTGCGTGGGTTTAAGGAGAATGAGGGTCCGATTGGAGAATCCCTCAATACATCTGCTGATAAGGTACACCGGACTGTTCCACCTTTTAATGTGAAACTGAATGGAAGAACAGTCGGAAGAAAGAGAAGCGGTGTACCAAAACTCACACAAGTAGTCGTGAAACATCTTGCGTGGGTTTAAGGAGAATGAGGGTCCGATTGGAGAATCCCTCAATACATCTGCTGATAAGGTACACCGGACTGTTCCACCTTTTAATGTGAAACTGATGGAAGAACAGTCGGAAGAAAGAGAAGCGGTGTACCAAAACTCACACAAGTAGTCGTGAAACATCTTGCGTGGGTTTAAGGAGAATGAGGGTCCGATTGGAGAATCCCTCAATACATCTGCTGATAAGGTACACCGGACTGTTCCACCTTTTAATGTGAAACTGAATGGAAGAACAGTCGGAAGAAAGAGAAGCGGTGTACCAAAACTCACACAAGTAGTCGTGAAACATCTTGCGTGGGTTTAAGGAGAATGAGGGTCCGATTGGAGAATCCCTCAAAAATCTTTGGATTCTCCCAATAAGGGTATCGGACCCTTGGGTTCCTTGTAAACTAGCCATCGGATTATTTGGATTTAGTTTGATGAGCGTAGTATTACCAGGAGCACCAGATGCCTGTTTGACATCTGGTGGGGGAGCATATGGGACAGAGAGGAGATTTACATCTCTTGAACGGGATGATTTAGGTGCCATTTGAAATGTGAAATTGATGGAGGCAGTCGGAAGAAAGAGAAGCGGTGTACCAAAACTCACACAAGTAGTCGTGAAACATCTTGCGTGGGTTTAAGGAGAATGAGGGTCCGATTGGAGAATCCCTCAAAAATCTTTGGATTCTCCCAATAAGGGTATCGGACCCTTGGGTTCCTTGTAAACTAGCCATCGGATTATTTGGATTTAATTTGATGAGCGTAGTATTACCAGGAGCACCAGATGCCTGTTTGACATCTGGTGGGGGAGCATATGGGACAGAGAGGAGATTTACATCTCTTGAACGGGATGATTTAGGTGCCATTTGAAAGTGAAATTGAAACTTTGGAATTAGGGTTCTTGATTTATGAAGCAGAGAGAGAAAAGAAGCAATTTTAGATGATTGGGAAGTAAATGAAAAGAATGTAAAGGGAAGTAAATGTGATCGGAGTAAATAAGGTATTTATATCATCAAGAGGTTTTGTAAAAACATCAGCGAGCTGTTTGTCAGTGGGGATGAAATGTAATTCAATGTCTCCTTTCATAACATGATCACGAATAAAATGATACCTGATGTCAATATGCTTTGTCTTGGAGTGCATCACTGGGTTGTGAGATATAGCAATTGCACTGGTGTTGTCACAAAAGATTGGGGTCCTTGTATACTTTTGACCATAATCTAGTAACTGGTTCTTGATCCAGAGAATCTGGGCACAGCAACTGACCGCAGAAATGTACTCTGCCTCAGCAGTGGACATAGAGACTGACGTCTGCTTCTTGCTGGTCCAACTTACCAGTTTTCCTCCAAGGAAATGACAACCACCAGTTGTTGATTTTCTATCTATCTTACAACCTGCATGATCTGAATCTGAATAACCCATTAGATCTAACCCTGAGCCTTTGGGGTACCAAAGACCAAGATTAGGATACCCTTTCAGGTATCTGAAGATACGCTTAACAGCGTGTAAATGTGATTCTTTAGGGTTAGCCTGAAACCTGGCACATAGACATGTTACGAACATTATATCTGGTCGACTGGCAGTTAAATACATCAGTGAACCAACCATTCCATGATATTCAGTGATGTTCACTGGTTTGCCAGTTGGGTCAGAGTCCAAATTTAATGGTGCTGCAATAGGTGTGTTTTTCGATGGGATAGAATCATATTTGTATTTTCTTAACAAATCTCTGACATATTTTCCTTGGTTTATGAAAATTCCATTTTCAGTTTGCTTAATCTGAAGACCTAAGAAAAATGTTAATTCTCCCATTAAACTCATTTCATACTCAGATGACATGATTTTAGAAAACTTTTTCACATTGCATCATCAGTTGAACCAAATATAATGTCATCAACATAAATTTGTACCAATAAGATATTACCTCTTTCTTTCAAGATAAACAAGGTATTATCTATTGCACCTCTTTGAAAGCCATTTTTAAGAAGATGTTTAGTTAAAGTATCATACCAGGCTCTTGGGGCTTGTCTAAGACCATACAAAGCTTTGTTCAGTCTATAGACCCAGTGAGGATGCTTCTCATTGATGAAGCCTGGAGTCTGCTTAACATACACAACTTCTTCCAATGTTCCATTAAGGAACGCACTTTTGACATCCATCTGGAAGACTTTAAACTGCAGATGGGCTGCATAAGCCAGAAATATTCTGATGGCTTCAAGTCTTGCAACTGGAGCAAAAGTTTCATCAAATTCAACGCCTTCTGCCTGACAATAACCTTGGGCAACTAATCTGGCCTTGTTTCTTACAACATGGCCATCTTCATCCATCTTGTTTCGGTAGACCCATCTTGTACCAATAGGTTCTTTCTTTAACCCTGGTGGACAAGGAAAAAGTTCCCACACATTATTCCTTTCAAACTGGATAAGCTCTTCTTGCATAGCTTCAACCCAGCTTGGGTCTGCCATAGCCTCGTCAATCTTCTTCGGTTCAATTAGTGATAAGAAGGTGACGTTTAAGCATTGCTCACTGGTGGCTCCTCTAGTCTGAACCCCACTATTTGGATCTCCCACAATCTGTTCAATTGGATGTGCTCGAGTCCATCTAGTGTATTGACTAGGCTGGTGAATTACAATATCAGTGCAAGTCACCTGACGATCTTCTACAGTTGCAGCAGCTTCTGGAGGAGGATCAGTCCAAACTACTTCTACATCCTCATCAGAGTCAATGAGGTCACGATTTGCATCATGAAATTCTTCATTAAAAGGCATTTCTTGAAGAACTGGAGAAGTTGAAGTTTGAACTGGTGCTGATATTGGAGTGGCACGTACATCAGATCCAATCACCAATTCCTGTGGTAAATTGAAATTGATGGAGGGATAGAATGAAGTGTCACTGGTGGTGCTCTTCTTCTTAACTGGTTCCAATTTGTTGTAACTGGAAACATCTTTTTGTGAAACAACTGACTGATGAACTTGGTCAGTTTCACCAAAATTTATTGGAACGACTGGAGAAATATCAAGGCTTGGTCTCTTGTTGATTGCTTCAGTTGATTCGTCGAATGTGACATGAATTGTCTCATGAACCTTTTGAAGTCTATAATTATAAACTCTAAAGGTCTTTCGAATATCTGAGTAGCCTAAAAATACACCTTCATCAGCTTTTGCATCAAACTTTCCAAGCTGACTGGAATCGTTTAAAATATAAACTGGACAACCAAATACATGAAAATATCCAATATTTGGTTTACGATTCCTGAGTACTTCATAGGCAGTCTTCTTATGTCTCTTGATGTAGACTGACCGATTTTGGGTGTGACAAGCAGTTGCAACTGCTTCAGCCCAGAAACTGGTGGGAAGACCTGATTCAGATAGCATACTTCTGGCTGCTTCTATCAGTGTGCGATTCTTTCTTTCCACAACTCCATTCTGCTCTGGAGAGTGTGTTGATGAGAAGTTTTGAGAGATGCCAGTGTCATTGCAAAATGTTTCAAGTACCTTATTTTGAAATTCAGTACCATTATCACTTCGTAACTGACAGACTTTTCGAGTATACTTGAGTTCAATTCTTTTGATGAGGGAGATGATTTCAGCAGGTGCATCACTTTTGGATCTGAGGAATACCACCAACAGTATCTGGTGAATTCATCGACCACAACTAGAGTGTACTTCTTTCCAGCTCTAGTTTGAACATTCACTGGACCAAAGAGGTCCATATGAAGCATGTGAAGAGGTTCAGTGATGCTAAAGTTTTGCCTTGTTTTGAAACTGGCTCTTTTCTGCTTGCCCATCTCACACCCTGGACATGGCTTTTCTTTATTAAAAGAAATCTGTGGTATCCCATCAACCAGTTGTTTGCGAGACAACTTGTTAATATTTTTGAAATTAAGATGGGATAATCTTTTATGCCACAGCCAGTTGGTGTCCTTATCAGCCTTGGTATAGAAGCACTGCTCTTTTGGAGCTGGTTCCATATCCATGATGTACACATTTCCTTTTCTGGGTGCAACTATCACCACTTTCCAATCCTTGTTAAATATGGTGCCTTGAGCAATATCGAACAAAACTCTGTAGCCATCATCACAGAGTTGGCTGACACTGATTAGGTTGTATTTCAAACCATTCACAAATGCAACTCTTTTGAATTCGACCTGTCCGTTATTGAGCACACCATATCCTTCAGTCTTTCCACTTTGATCATTACCAAACGTCACTGCCGGTCCATCTTGGACAGTGAACTCTTCAAGCAGGGGCTTACATCCGATCATAGTCCGGCCAGCTGCGCTGTCCAGATACCAGGTGTTCTTCTTTCGATCGCCCTGCACACCCACAAAAATCATCAGTTATTTTTGTGAACCCATCTTTTCTTGATGGGTTCACTAGACTTCACTGCAGAAGTCTCAGTTGATTGTTGTGGTGGTAAGTTGAAGACTACATCTGGATCCTTTTCACCAGATCCAGGTGCAGGAGTAAACACGATTGGTATTTGATACCTGCTCCCCTTATTCTTATCAGATTTAGTTCCAGATGGAACATTCTTTTGTTTTGGTTTTGAAGGGGGTTTAATATTTGTTTTACAACTGGAGGTGATGAACCTCCTTCCAGATTTTTAATCCGGGCAGTACAACTCTGAACCTGTCGAGACAAAAGTTGGAGTTGACTTTCCAGTTTTGACAAAATATCGTTTTCATCAGGCTGCTGAACCTTGGACCTTGGTTCAGCTGGAGTTTTAGTCTTTTGGGTCTTGGGCTCCTTAGACTTCTAAGGTAAAGGCTTGTTACCAGTGGCCTTTTTTACTGGAGCACTAGCCTGTTTGGCTCCAGGTTTAACCTCAATGGGGGTGATCTCAATGGGTTCAGTTTCAACAGCCTCAGGTTGATCATAAGGAGTTTCAACCCTGAGAGCTGGAGGCAATGCATGAAGATCTGGTATGAGAGCTGCCATTTCCAGATCTCCAAATTTCCATGCATTTTTCTGGGCATCAATAGTTCTAGAAAATGCATCGTAATTCTTTCCAGATGCTTTTACCCATGACTTGATAATCATTTGTTCT
The DNA here is from genome assembly GCA_034093135.1 of Erigeron breviscapus. NCBI lineage: Eukaryota > Viridiplantae > Streptophyta > Magnoliopsida > Asterales > Asteraceae > Erigeron > Erigeron breviscapus. The sequence goes on from CM067167.1 coordinate 10,839,322, forward strand.
TTTTCAAGATCAGAAATTAATTTTTGATTATCAAATTCTAAAGCCTCAATTTTTAAAACTGACTCCTTGAGAGCCAACTGGACACTTTGTAAATCATTCAGTTGTGGTTTAACATTGTTTAGTTCAATTAAGATAGTGTCCAGATATCTTTCACTATCTGCTCTAACAGTTTCCACAAAAGCCAAATCACCACTTAATGATTCAGCAAGGTCCAGTTTCAGTTCTGGGTCAACTTGGTTGTCATAATCACATACCTTTTTTCAAAATGATGTCCACCCATCTTCCAGTGATGACATCTTCCTTTGCCACGTGTTGCTGTTGATCTTCCAAGGCCATAAAACACATGTCCCTTTCCTCTTCTTCATCAGCTGATGAGTCATCAGAGTACTCCCATTTTCCCTCAGTTTGTGCCATCAAGCACTGATCCTTTTCTTTTTCCATGGACAGGAGGGCAATCTGGGCCTTAAGCTTCTTATATTTAGCTTTGTAGCTATCATCAGGCCGATTCAAATTAGGGACAGGGGGACGGCCAGAGTTCAAGAAACTGTTTAACATCTCCTTCATTGAGTGTGACTGGACACTCTCTGCAGACATTAAAGCAGCACAAGGTCGCTCAGTTACACTAGCAACCTTGGGACTCTGGGCATGGTTCATGGCATCCTGCTCAGCCACCAGTCTTGCAGCATTATTTTCTTCAGTGAATCTGAAGGCTCCATAGAGCGATGCAAGAGTATGGCTATGCAGGGTTTTACCTTGTCTTAAGACAAGAACCATATTTTCCCATTTGGAAGGAAGAATATCACAAAACTTCTCAAGAAGAATATCCTTATCCTTCTCTACACCCAAGCCTCTCAACTGATTAATGAGGCTAGAAAACCTGGTGTAAGTACCAGTTAGACTTTCATTGGGCAGAGCAAAGAAGGATTCATACTTCTTGTTCAGGGCAACCTTTCTGGTGACAATGGTGTCATCACCTCCTTCAAACTGAATAACTAATTCATCCCACATTGACTTGGCACTGGGGAACAACACAAGTGTTGGAATTAGATCTTCAGGAACAGCTCCAAGGATCATGTTCTTGAGTCTGGTGTCCAGATCTACAAGTCTACGATCCTCATCAGACCAGTGGTCTTCGAGCTTTTCTCTGGAACCTCTTCTTCCAGTTGGATCTAGAAGAGGACTTACCCCAAGAGACATTGGTATATACGGTCCATCCTTAAGGATTTTCAGCATATATCTCTCTATCCCACCAAAATGCAAAAGCATTCTGGCCTTCCATGTGCCGAAGGTCTCACTGTTTCCATCAAATTTTGGAACAGGAGTGTTATAATGCACATGGACATGGTTTGGGGCAGTAGGAGGAGGAGGGTTTGTATTAACATTTTGAACAGGTGGTGTATTAGTGTTTAGAGGGTTTTCACCTTGACCAGAACCATCTCCACCTTCAGTAGTAGTCATCTAAGCAGATCTAGGCAAATATTTTAGCCTTCTGCTCTGATACCACTTGTAAGTCCCAACTCAATAGATGGTACTACCTGAAGACACCTCTATGTCGATGGTGGAGTTACTTTGCAATATAAGCGCTGAACTGGAGACGACCAGTTACAGTGAGTATATACCAAGTTCTAGATAGATTACTTATTTAAGTGACAATAAGTAAAGAACAATGCAAAAATGTAAAATACTAGTAAAGTAAATCGGTGAGACAATATGTAATTTTCAAGTGTAATTTATTTATTAACTTTAAATAAATTACAAGGTTGTTGCGGAACCAAGATAATACAAAGTATGTAAATATCCTAACAACCTATGAACTACAATTGATCTACACTTGGAATTTCTCTAAACAATCGAAACACTTAAAGTTGTGAAATGTTCCTTTTTACGATTGAGAGAATATTGCACAAGTTCACCAAGAATATTGCAGGTTTGCAAAGTATGTGTTGTGTGTTATTCTTGTTGTGCAATGACTTGTATTTATAGGCAAAGTTGACATTGGGATGTCAACTTTGGCCGTACAAATATGGTTGAGAACATTTAAGGAATAGCATTTAATTCCTTAAAATGTTGTGTAAAGTTACAGTATAAAGTAACTTTACTCAACCAGCTTTATGTACCTTTTTGTACTTTATACATAGATAAATCCTTTTATCCGTGTAATAGCACATAAAGCATAAAGTCAATTTCTCGTAATCAGTGTAAAGCTTTGTAAGAGCTTTCCACTGATGGTCTCCAGTTTATAACTGACTAGAATGTCAACTGGACTTCGCTGCCATTGTCATTCTCTATCTTCCACTTGTTGTCTTTGACTTCAACTGGAATGATTCTTCAACTGGTCAGTTCTCAACTGGAGGAAGTCTTCAGTTACGTTAACTGTACGTTGCAACTGGACTTCAATATATTTCGGACAAATCTTCTTAGTCTCCAGGTGCAACTGGAGACTGGCCAGTTTCAACAAAACTGGTCCTAACAAAGAGAACAAAGCTGAGAGAGTTGTGGCTGAGCAAGATGCCAAAATCATGCTTCTACCAGTTCAGTCATGGTTCAGTACTCTGAGCTACATGGGACTGCTCTTCTATCTTCTGAGAGTGATCATTCTGACTCGATGAAGAAGATGGTCTCTGAAATGTTAAAAACTGGTATTTCTGGTAATGTAACTTATGATTGTGATGAGGATGACAATGATGATCTGGTTGCCATGCTGGCTAAAACGTTTAATCGTTTTAAGGCCAAATCAAATCGATCTGGCAAACCATTTGCTTCCAGCGCTTCTATTGACAAGTCTAATCTTGAATGCTTTAAGTGTGGCAAGAAAGGACATTTCATGAAGGAATGCAGATCTAGTCAGCCTTCATCATCACAATCTGCCCCTAATCATTCTATTTTTTAGAAATCTGATGATAGCTATAAGGCTAAGTACAAGAAGCTGAAAGCCCAAATAGCTCTCATGGCTCAAGACAACTCAAGCAATAATGGTTGTATGATTGCCAAGACTAAAAATGGGAAGAATCTGACGAGTCATCTGATGATGAGGAAGAAGTTAGGGACATGTGTTTCATGGCACGTGAAGATCAAGGTCATTTGGTCAAATCTGATGTTGAATCTGGTTGATGGGTGGATATAGTCATGAAAAAGGTTAGTGACTTTGGTTTTGAAAGTAATGAGGAACAAAAACTGGACCTTTTGGTTCTTTTAGAGGCTGACATTTCATTTGTCGAAACTGTGCGTTCAGAAAGTCTAAAAATGTTTGAAAGTAATGAGGAACAAAAACTGGACCTTTTGGTTCTTTTAGAGGCTGACATTTCATTTGTCGAAACTGTGCGTTCAGAAAGTCTAAAAATGTTTGAAAGTAATGAGGAACAAAAACTGGACCTTTTGGTTCTTTTAGAGGCTGACATTTCATTTGTCGAAACTGTGCGTTCAGAAAGTCTAAAAATGTTTGAAAGTAATACTTCTGAACTGAACACCAGTCAGGCCAGACTAAAAGAGCTGAAAGATGTTCAGTTGGCTTTAAAAAGTTATCAGTCTATGGTTGCCACTTTAGAGTTGGAAAAGGAAGAATTGAAAATCATCCTTGAAAAAGAACAAAAAATAATTAAATCTTGGATGAAAGCACCAAATCCAGATGCTGCAATTAAAAATACTTTTGCAAATCAAAGAACAGCATATGAATCTGGTGATCTTCATTTGGCATCTATAATCACTGATTTAGATGCACTTCCAAAAGCAATGAAACCTGAAATTATTTTTCCTGAAGTTGGCAAACAGAAAACTGTGACTGATAAGGCCCAGGAACAATCTGAGGGTAAATCTGAAACAGCTCAGACCACTGTTTCAGAAAAGAAGGCTAAATCCAAAAAGCCATCCCCTCAGTCTTCATCTAAGGTTCCTAAAAACCAAAAGAAGAAGAAAAATGTCTCCCCCACTGAGCCTTCTACCTCAGATTCAGGTAAGGCTCAAGTGTCTAATGAAGAATCAATTTTGTTAAGGTTAGAGAGTCAATTTCAATTATTGGCTAGACAAGTGCAAAGTTGCAATGCACGTTTAAAAAATGTTGAAACCACTCCTCTTCAACCTAAACAAAATGCAAAACCTTTTTCCAAACAAATCAAGCAAAACTCTGAAAAGAAAAAGGTTGAAAGCTCCATCAAACCAACTGTTTTTATTTCATCTGAAATAATGACTGAGATCCCTTTTGATCCTTCAGTTCCTCATGAACCAAAGAAATCTGAGACGTCTAAGGGAGAGTCTAGTGAACCCATCAAGAGATGGGTTCCCAAAAAGAACTAATCTTTGTATTTGTGCAGGGAGACCGAAAGAAGAATATATGGTTTCTTGACAGCGCTGCTGGCAGAACCATGACTGGTTATCAAACCTTGCTGGAGGAATATAGGGTGCAAGAGGGGCCCTCAATCACATTTGGGAATGATGAAAATGGACAAACTGAGGGATATGGTGTTGTGAATAATGGACAAGTCAAATTCACACGTGTTGCATATGTGAATGGTTTGAAATATAAACTGATCAGTGTCAGTCAACTGTGTGATGATGGCTTCAAGGTATTATTTGATATTTCACAAGGCACCATATTCAATAGAGATGGAAAGGTAGTATTGATTGCACCAAGAAAAGGAAACATTTATATCATTGATATGAATAGTTCACCCACTGAACAATGTTTCTACACAAAGGCAGATGAAGACACAAACTGGTTGTGGCACAAGAGATTATCCCATCTGAACTTCAAGAATATTAATAAGTTGTCAAGAAAACAACTTGTTGATGGGATACCCTCAATGTCTTTCAATAAAGACAAGTCATGTCCAGGTTGTGAAATGGGTAAGCAGAAAAGAGCTTCATTCAAGACAAAGCAAAGTTTTAGTATAACTGAACCACTTCACATGCTTCACATGGACCTCTCTGGACCAGTGAATGTTCAGACAAGAGCAGGAAAAAAGTATACCCTTGTTGTTGTTGATGAATATTCAAGATATTGCTGGGTAATTTTCCTTAGATCCAAGAGTGAAGCTGCTGCTGAAATCATTGCTCTCATCAAACAAATTGAACTCAAGTATAAGCGAAAAGTTTGTCAGCTCAGAAGTGACAATGGCACTGAATTCAGAAATGCAATTCTGGAGTCCTTCTGCACTGAAACTGGCATATCTCATAACTTCTCTTCAGCACGCACACCAGAGCAGAATGGTGTTGTAGAAAGAAAGAATCGAACGCTGATTGAAGCTGCTAGAAGTATGCTCAATGAATCTGGTCTTCCTAAAAATTTATGGGCTGAAGCTGTTGCAACTGCTTGTTACACTCAGAACAGATCTGTCTATGTCAAAAGACATAAGAAGACTGCCTATGAAGTACTCAGAAATAGAAAGCCTAATATTGGATATTTCCATGTATTTGGATGTCCAGTATATATTCTGAATGACTCCAGTCAGCTTGGAAAATTCGATGCAAAGGCTGATGAAGGTTACTTCCTAGGATATTCAACAATTCGCAAGGCCTTTAGAGTCTATAACAAGAGACTTGACAAGGTTGATGAGTCAATTCATGTTACCTTTGATGAATCTAATTCTGCAATCTTTAAGAATTCAACTCCTGTACCACCCTCAGAAAGTCCAATAAGTTTTGGTGATTCTGATCCTATTGTCCAATCTGATCAGTCACCTGAACCTGCTTCTGAACATCTCAGTTCAGAACCAATAATAAACAAGTCAAGCAACATTCCATTCTATCCTTCAGTCAGTTTTAAACTACCTTCTGAACTGACTATTGGATCAGATGTACATGCTGCTTCACCTCAGATATCAGTTTCCACTGAATTACCCCAATCTGAACAGTTTCATGATGCAAATCATGATCTGCAGGAGGAAGATGATGAGACTAAAGTAGTCTTTTCTGAAGCACCTCCTGAAGTAAATCAGAGGAGTTCTTGCACTGATATCATTGTTCATCCTGGTCATTACACTAAGTGGACAAGAGCACATCCAATCGAGCAAATCATTGGAAATTCCACTAGTGGGGTTCAGACTAGAAGAGCCACAAGCGATCAATGCTTAAATGTCAGCTTCTTATCACTGATAGAACCGAATAAGATTGACGAGGCTATGAAAGATCCTAGTTGGATTGAAGCCATGCAAGATGAGCTTAATCAGTTTAAAAGGAATGATTTTTGGGAACTTGTTCCTTGTCCCAGTGATCTGAAGAAAGAACCAATTGGGACAAGATGGGTCTTCAGAAACAAGATGGATGAAGATGGTCATGTGATTCGAAACAAGGCAAGACTTGTTGCAAAGGGTTACTCACAAGAAGAAGGAGTAGACTTTGATGAAACTTTTGCACCAGTTGCTAGACTAGAAGCTATCAGAATTTTCTTAGCTTTTGCAGCTCATCATGAGTTCAAAGTCTATCAAATGGATGTCAAAAGTGCATTCTTGAATGGTGAATTGGAAGAAGTTGTGTATGTGTATCAGCCACCAGGGTTCATAAATGAAGAAAGACCTCATTGGGTGTACAGGCTAAACAAAGCATTATATGGTCTGAGACAAGCACCTAGAGCCTGGTATGATACTCTTACTAAACATCTTCTGAAAAATGGTTTTAAAAGGGGTGCAATAGATAACACTTTGTTCATTTTACATGATAAGAGTGATATCTTACTTGTCCAAATTTATGTCGATGATATTGTGTTTGGGTCTACAAATAACAAAATGTGTGAACAGTTTTCTGAAATAATGTCATCTGAGTATGAAATGAGTATGATGGGTGAACTGACATATTTTCTGGGTCTTCAAGTGAAACAAACCAGTGATGGTATTTTTATAAATCAAGAAAAATATGTCAGAGATTTATTAAAGAAATATCAATTTGATTCAGTCTCATCAAAAGATACTCCCATTTCTGCACCTTTAACTTTGGACTCAGATCCCAATGGAAAACAAGTGGATCCCACAAAATATCGTGGTATGGTGGGATCCCTCATGTACTTAACTGCTAGTAGACCTGACATAATGTTTGCAACATGCCTTTGTGCAAGATTTCAGTCTGATCCCAGAGAAGCACACGCAAATGCGGTAAAAAGAATTTTCAGATACCTTAAAGGTGTCCCCAGACTTGGTCTTTGGTATCCCAAAGGCTCAAGTCTATATCTAATGGGTTATTCAGATTCTGATCATGCAGGTTGTAAAATAGATAGGAAAAGTACCACAGGTGGTTGTCATTTCCTAGGTGGCAAATTGGTTAGTTGGACAAGTAAGAAGCAGACTACAGTATCACTCTCCACAGCTGAAGCTGAATACATTTCTGCAGCCAGTTGCTGCGCTCAGATTTTGTGGATGAATAACCAACTAACTGATTATGGTGTTAAGTATACAAAGACTCCAATATTTTGTGATAACACCAGTGCCATTGCCATCTCTCACAATCCTGTCATGCACTCAAAAACCAAGCATATCGACCTCAGGTATCATTTTATTAGAGATCACATTATCAAAGGTGACATTGAACTTCATTTCATTCCCACTGATAAACAATCGCTGATGTTTTTACAAAACCCTTGGATGTCAAAACGTTTAAACATCTCATCAGTGAGTTAGGTATGCTAAATCCTGTATAGCATCACCTCAGGGGGAAGTGTCAAATATTTTTGTGTTTAAAAGAATTTTTCTCTAAGGGGGAACTTTGCTTTCTGAAAAATATTTTGACTGAAATGTTTCAGAATTTCTGAAATGATTTCAGAATAATTGCATAAACTGAGATGGTTCAGATTCCTTAAATCTGATCATGCTCAGATTTTGTTTATTATTTCTGAGATAAGTCAGACCTTTATAATGTATTTTGGATACTTGGTCGTTGTGTGAACACGTGAAGGTTACTGTATAACGTTTGAATAATGATACCTTTGCTGACGTATCACACAAGTGGCGCCGTAAATGTAAAAGTGATGATCACTTTTTATTAATGAAAGTTGAAAAGTTTTCCAAAATGTGGGCCCTAACCGTCTTTGCATTAAATGCGGACGTGTAACCCAAAATTATTTCGGATTTCAAACCCGATCAAAATTGATTTCGATTAAAATAAAATTTCTTTTATGGGTTTGAATTTCAAAATTACTTTTATTTTATTTATTTTGGAAAAACCCTTTGTATTCCATCATAAATATAAATACCATTTTCGAAAACAATTCCTTCATTTACTCCTCTTTACATTTACTCTCAATCATCATTCTCTCTCATTTTCTCATTCCTTCATAATTCCAAAACCCTAAATTCATCTTCCATATTCAGTTTTTCCCTTGCAGAAACAATGGTTAAACCTGCTTCTCAAGCCAAATCACTAATAGCTTTCGAATACAAACCATCAAAAGTAGTCAAGGCCAGTGCACAATGGCCAAAAGGGTTCGATCCATTGACCCTTAGGTTCAATATGAACAATTTCGTGGCCGCACTGAATGCCAAACACAAAACATTGATGGGGAGGTTAAACAGGTTTCTTGAAGAATCCCCTCTCCATTATGCCTTGACTGCAGATCCTCAAGTATTGTATCATAGATACTTACTTGAATTCTGGTATACTGCTACATTAAGCAAGGATGAAAAATCCATTGCTTTTTCTTTGAAAGAAGGCACAAAGCAGTATATCCTTTCACTTGATGGGTTTCGGGAGGCCCTTCATCTGAATTACCTTCCTTCTCCTTCAGCCTATGCAAAAGGGCTTAAGGGAGTTAATTTTAGGGAGGTACTGTACGCCATGGGTCACAATGACATGGTCGATGCTGAGCACAATCTGAGAACATCTGGACATATCTTTCTGTCTGGATTTGGAAATTGTTGGAGGTATTTTTGGACTCAGATTGTGGAGTGCCTAGGAGGAAACCGGGGTGGATTGGACCAGATTTCATTATCACAAGTAGAAATCGGGTACTATTTATGGCATGGGATTGAGGTGGACTTCGCTGAGATTATCTTCTCTCAGTTGGTGACAAAGTTAAAAGGCAAGAGAAGTCCATATATCTCATTTCCCAGATTTCTGAGCATTTGCTTCATGAACATGCTTGGAGATGCGTATCACATGGAGGGACTTGAGTCTTCAGCAACGGAGTTCTGCAGGGATCTATCAAAGCTATCCACTTCAGACCCAGAACCAGAACTTTCTGCTGCAATGATTCAGGTAATAAATAAAACTGAAACAGCACGACCGGCTGGCTCAGAAAGGTCACCGAGCGGGTCGCAAAAGAATGCGAGACCCATTGGTGCACCTGGTGGTCAAATGTTGAAGTTGTTTAAAACCCCAACGACTTCATCTACCCAACCACCAATTCCCTCCTCCATTGACCAACCTGAGGATCTCCCAAAAGATCCCTCAGGATCTCCAAAGGGCTTGTTAAAACGTCGTAAATATAAGCAGTCCTCACAGCCCAAGGACATTAGTACCGAAGCTAACCCTTCTGGTTCTTCCCAACAAGAACCAGAAGAAGGTCAAATGGGAAACCCACAAGCAGCCATCTCCAAAACTTCTTTAGGAGGAGATGGTGACGATAATACAAGTGTGCCAGCCCAGCACACATTAGAGTCCGTGTCTACACGTGCACCCCTAAACTTCACATATCTTACACTCTTCTGATGCACGAATTGATGAAGTATTTGGTGTGACACCACCTGAGACTGAGATTTCAGACTCTACGGCCGATGAAGTGATTCTTGATGATGGTACGAGAATCATTAAGGCAACCCCCGTGTCTACTGTCTCTGGCAATGAAGCTATGGCTGAGCCAACCCATAAATCTGGTGACAATGCATCTGCAGCAGCAGTTGTTGAACCAGAAGCTGGTTCAGGTACCAGTGATCTGAACCAGGGCATATCTGATCAGACTGCAGTTTTAACTGACCTCTGGGATGAAGATGAGCCAACTCAAGGGAATCTTGATTCCTTTGCTGATTTTGAGTTTGATGAGGGCTTACTGGAGGAGAATCAGTCTTCTGATTCTGAGCCAACCTTCAGCCTCACAAACGTTCCTCCTCCCCCAGAAATCCAAAATATACTTGTTGAACAACCATATCGCCAACCACAAACTTCTCATGAAGATCCATATTTTCCACCAAGCTCAACTCCTGCCTATGTTACTTCACCAACTTTTCAACCACAACTGCAACACCTTCACCCCCAAATCCACAATGTTCCAAGGCCAAGGAATTTTGATGAGCCAGAGCAAAAGGAGATGGACTCTGAAACTGAATCTGAGGGTCCATCTGAAGCTCAATTGGAAAGGACTCTGGCTGGCCTTAGAACTATTCCCTTCATTGCTTCTGCTTCTACACAACCACCTCCTCCTTTGAGTGTGGAAGCACAGTTAGAGAAATCAAATGCCGAAGTCCAAAACCTTCTTGTTCAGGTTGAGGGCTTAACAAAGTCTCTAACTGCCAACACTAAGTCCCTGGCTGATATGAAAGGTGCTCAGTTGTTTCTTGGAACTGAGTTGACCAAAGTTGCTGGTAATGAGGGATTAGTGGCTGGGAAGCTGAATGAATTAGTGTATGCTTGCAACCACATCAGTGCAGCAATAAGGGAAGCCTTCAAACTGACAAAGAGGGAGGTTCAAGCTTCTGTTGTGGCGAACTTGACTTCCTCAGTTCAATTAATAAAGCAAGATGTTATGTCAGTTGGGAAGGAAGTGAATGAGTTGGTTAAGAAGCCCAGTGTTAACAAAAAAGAACTTGGGTCTTCTATAAGTGTTGAAATTATTGAGAAGATGAAGTCTGAGCTCTCTCAGGAACTTGTTGCTCAGATTTCAGCTTCAGTGGCTGAAAAGGTGGAAGAGAAGGTCAGAAAAATGGTCGATGAACTTACAAGAGACACTCATAAAAGAGTTGACAAGGCTGTTGAAACTGTTCAGAAGTCTGTGTCTACTCTTGATAAAACTGTAAAGGGCCAATCGAAACAACTTGATGAAATTCTGACCTTGCTCAAGAAGGAACCTGTTGTTGCTCCTCCTCCTCCTGCTTCATTCTCGAAGGAAGATAGAAAAATGCTGAAGGATCTTACTGACAAAGAGACTCTGAACCTTAATTCTTCTTCAGATTAAGGGCTCAGTTCTCTACCATGGCGAAAGGCATTTCTGATTGCCTTCAGCAGCAGAATTGGGAACCTCTGAAGGCCATGCAGACGGCTATTGATTTATATGCTAAAATGCCTTCTGAGGTCCCCAAAGGGGGAAAAGATGTGCCTATTGGTCTGCTTTCAAGTACTCAAGAGTTGATAGAAGCAACCAAGAAGCAAACTGAGGTGCAATCTGGTAGTGCCTCAGTTCAGGGGGAACAAAGAAAATCTGAAGTGCAGCAGTCTGAACCTGAAAAGAAATATAAGGGCAAGGCCCAGATGATGGAAGAACCCAAGTCCAAAGGTTCTAAGGGTTCTGGTTTAGTTGTTGGTGAGAATGTTGATGAACATGGTTACCCCTTACATAATCTTGATGCAGATGGCAAGAAATTAGAGGCTCTGCAGAAGCAAGTCTCTAATCAGTTTATTATGTGGAGGGAAAACAAGGAAAGAGAAAGGGCACAACATCTCTCGATGGGGACCCTTGATCACATAGATGCTGCAGCTCTTGGTCTTTCACTGGAAAGATATCAGAAAATCAAAAATGATCCAAGAGTGCAGAAAGCAGTAGTTGATATGCTTGAATACGAGTGTGGGATGATGTATTCACCTCTGGAACAAAAGCTGGAAAGTCTCACCTTCAAGTTGTCTATTGAAGACTTGAAGAAAAATAGAATGAATGAGATGGAATTGAAAAAGAAAGAGATTCTAGCTGAAGTTGCCAAGGTTGAAAGGCAATTGTCAAGGCCACCCACAAAACCCAAAGTGACTGGACCAAGATCCTCAAGAAAGAATATTCGTGATGCTGATCTTTCCACTTTTCAGCCAATTTCTGATGATGCTGCTGAGATCCAAAGGAAACATGAAAAGGATCAGTATGATCATTATATGAAGCATCGATCCCATCCAGCTAAAATAATTGACATAGAAGTAACAAAAGCTGATGGATTGAAGCTCTTTGATTTGGTTGTCAAAAGAGAAGGAAGAGCAGCTGAAGAATACAATCAGGTTTCAGTGCACGAATTTGGGATTTCTGAGCATAGAGAGATGATCCAGATTCTGAGGGGGAAGCCAAAATCTGCTCTGATTGGTGCATGGTTATCAAGAATACAACAAAAGATGCAAGCCAAGGTGGAGATGGAAGGCAGATTATTTGGAAAGAAGGATCATTCTCCACTGAAGAGGAAACCTACTGAAGCACCTTCTGGTTCAAGGCCTACCAAGAAGTAGTTCCTTTTTCAGTTTATTATTTACTTGTAATTTTATTTACAAATGTAACAAACACTTCAGTTTGTATATATATGTTACATGTTGTAACCAGCAAGTAGATGATAAGTTTAAGTTAGAAAAACAACAAGAAAATTCTGAGACATCAATGATCTATAAGATGTGCTTAGAAAATTTTTACAACTTAAACAAAAACTTGCATTTCAGACTTACAAACATGTATAGATAGAAGTCTGAGATGCATGCACTATTTCAGAACAAATAGGGGGAATTTGTTGGGTCGAAAATCGACCAAGTATAATTTGTTCAGAAATAGCTGAAGCTCAGTGAAGAATACTTGTACAGAATTCTGAAGCCGTTCAGAATTAGTTCACTGAAGCTTCACTTCAGTTTCAGATCAGCCAAACTGAAAGCATTCATTCTGAAGTCAAAGACTGAAGAAAGAGAATCATCTCAGAAGCAGAAACCAGAGAAGATTCTACCAGATCGAAGACTGAAGCATCTCAGTATAAAGTACTTACAACACTTTACACTGATTACGAGGAAGCCTTTTTTACTTTACACGCCTTTACCCAGTTAATAGATTTATCTATTAATAAAGTACAAGGTTAAGTAAAAGGTTGGGAATAAAGTATGAAATGTCACATCAATTGGCTTTCATATTTTACCTTAAAATATATGCATACAGGAATTATCTTTAATTCCTTAAATGCTCCCAACCATATTTGTACGGCCTGGTCCACATCAGCATGAACCTTGCCTATAAATATAAGGCTTCTCACAACTTGCAAATGGCTTGAAACTTTAGCATTGCAACTTGTGAGATATACTCTAAGTAACTCTTACGAGTATTTCCAAGTTATTAGATCACTTGTATTTCTAGGTTGTTTAGATATTTACACTTTGGTGTTTATCTTTGTTCCGCAACAACCTTTGTATTTGTTTATATCAATAAATCAAATACATTGAAAAAGTACATCGTGTCTCAATGCTATATACTTGATCTATACATATTATTTATATAGTTTCAGCACTTATTGTTTCTCGTTATTTACTTTTAGTCATTTACTTCATTGTTTCTATCCATATCTGGATCGTATTCTGAACTGGTCTATTTCCAGTTAGAATTACTTGTCAGTCGGGTTTAACCATCATATTTGGGACTCACATGGTTCATTAGTATTTTAAGGCTCTTAGGTCGGGTAATTCTTGATATGGCAACATATAGTTATCCGTGACTGAATTTAGGCTCAGGTAAATATAATCCAACATGATTGAGTGATTGGCCCTGGATTTTGTTGATTTGTATGGTTTAACATGGTTTGACAGGAAACTGTCGCCGTTTCATTATGAATGGCCACTTTGTTGAGGTAGAACTTAGTGTTATCCTTGGAATCAAAACTAAGTGTTCTATATTTTCAAAAATGGAACTGGATATCAGGCATGAAAGTGCATCTACGGTTGTCATTGTTTTTTATGAGCTCAGCGAGAGGTTGCTTGGTAGTCTGAGGTAATGGGTTATTTTCTTTTCATGAAATTATTGATATTTGAATATTTTTTTTTTTTTTTTTTTTTTTTTTTTTTTTTTTTTTTTTTTTTTTTTTTTTTTTTTTTTTTTTTTTTTTTTTTTTTTTTTTTTTTTTTTTTTTTTTTTTTTTTTTTTTTTTTTTTTTTTTTTTTTTTTTTTTTTTTTTTTTTTTTTTTTTTTTTTTTTTTTTTTTTTTTTTTTTTTTTTTTTTTTTTTTTTTTTTTTTTTTTTTTTTTTTTTTTTTTTTTTTTTTTTTTTTTTTTTTTTTTTTTTTTTTTTTTTTTTTTTTTTTTTTTTTTTTTTTTTTTTTTTTTTTTTTTTTTTTTTTTTTTTTTTTTTTTTTTTTTTTTTTTTTTTTTTTTTTTTTTTTTTTTTTTTTTTTTTTTTTTTTTTTTTTTTTTTTTTTTTTTTTTTTTTTTTTTTTTTTTTTTTTTTTTTTTTTTTTTTTTTTTTTTTTTTTTTTTTTTTTTTTTTTTTTTTTTTTTTTTTTTTTTTTTTTTTTTTTTTTTTTTTTTTTTTTTTTTTTTTTTTTTTTTTTTTTTTTTTTTTTTTTTTTTTTTTTTTTTTTTTTTTTTTTTTTTTTTTTTTTTTTTTTTTTTTTTTTTTTTTTTTTTTTTTTTTTTTTTTTTTTTTTTTTTTTTTTTTTTTTTTTTTTTTTTTTTTTTTTTTTTTTTTTTTTTTTTTTTTTTTTTTTTTTTTTTTTTTTTTTTTTTTTTTTTTTTTTTTTTTTTTTTTTTTTTTTTTTTTTTTTTTTTTTTTTTTTTTTTTTTTTTTTTTTTTTTTTTTTTTTTTTTTTTTTTTTTTTTTTTTTTTTTTTTTTTTTTTTTTTTTTTTTTTTTTTTTTTTTTTTTTTTTTTTTTTTTTTTTTTTTTTTTTTTTTTTTTTTTTTTTTTTTTTTTTTTTTTTTTTTTTTTTTTTTTTTTTTTTTTTTTTTTTTTTTTTTTTTTTTTTTTTTTTTTTTTTTTTTTTTTTTTTTTTTTTTTTTTTTTTTTTTTTTTTTTTTTTTTTTTTTTTTTTTTTTTTTTTTTTTTTTTTTTTTTTTTTTTTTTTTTTTTTTTTTTTTTTTTTTTTTTTTTTTTTTTTTTTTTTTTTTTTTTTTTTTTTTTTTTTTTTTTTTTTTTTTTTTTTTTTTTTTTTTTTTTTTTTTTTTTTTTTTTTTTTTTTTTTTTTTTTTTTTTTTTTTTTTTTTTTTTTTTTTTTTTTTTTTTTTTTTTTTTTTTTTTTTTTTTTTTTTTTTTTTTTTTTTTTTTTTTTTTTTTTTTTTTTTTTTTTTTTTTTTTTTTTTTTTTTTTTTTTTTTTTTTTTTTTTTTTTTTTTTTTTTTTTTTTTTTTTTTTTTTTTTTTTTTTTTTTTTTTTTTTTTTTTTTTTTTTTTTTTTTTTTTTTTTTTTTTTTTTTTTTTTTTTTTTTTTTTTTTTTTTTTTTTTTTTTTTTTTTTTTTTTTTTTTTTTTTTTTTTTTTTTTTTTTTTTTTTTTTTTTTTTTTTTTTTTTTTTTTTTTTTTTTTTTTTTTTTTTTTTTTTTTTTTTTTTTTTTTTTTTTTTTTTTTTTTTTTTTTTTTTTTTTGTTAATATGTCAATAAATAGACATGTTAAGATCAAGTTAATAAAAATTGAAACGCCATAGTTGTCGACTCGTAAATTTTGACTCGACTCGAAAACCTGATTTTTGACTCGTGACTCGAAACGTGACTCGACTCGTAAGAGTCAGGACATTTTTATATACTACATAATATTGTATAGTTATATATATGTGACGTATTTATAAACAAAATATAAGTTGATTATCTTAATACATTAGCAAAAAAATAAATATTCGATACTTTTGATTCATAAACTTACGATTTATCTCCAAATTCGTACTAAAAGGATCAAGAATACATATATAACATACAAATAATGTAACCATAAGTAGGAGTATATAATATATAACCATATTATCAAACTACAACAATCATAAGTTTGCGACTCGTATTGACTCGTTCCAAATTCACACCGTGACTCGTAAGAGTCAGGAGAAAAACGAGTCACACAACGAGTCGCCTCGTTTTAGGTATAAATCGACTCGAATCGTAAGAGTCAACTCGTGACTCGTAAGAGTTTAACAACTATGCCGGTGGCTAAGTTAATAAAATTTTTAAGTTAGTGCACTTAATTTTAAGTGGAGTTAAATTTGTAGTATTAAAATTATGATCAACTCTTAAAAGTATAGGTGTTAGGTTTGTATATTATGTATTTGTTAAAAGTGGATATTTAATCCAGTTAACCTACTCTTTTTAAGTACTAATCTCTCCCACCACACAAATAATCATCCGCCTTCTCAACTTATCAACATCTACACCAAACACAAAAGTGAACCACCTGTCCTATTACAAAACATTGAATTATCAACAAATATGAATATAAGCTATAACAAAACAATGAATAAAGTTACCAACCCATTTTCACCATGTTTGTCTCTACACTATTGATGACCTCCATCAAAAACTCTTTTAGTTATCAACCCATGAAACTAACACTTCACCACCATATACCAAGTCTATCTTTCTATTAACCTGCATATGTAATTTCAAAATAATCAATAACTCGAATTATGATTTACTAACCAAACAAAAAACTTACCAATATCAAATTCCTTAATTGTTAGTCTTCTTCTTCTCTAATCGAAACAAACAAAGCTTATCTTTCTATAAAATCCATCAAAACTCAAAAGTTAACACCACTAAAAACTGGTATTACCTTTTCATCATGGTCATCATCATCAGCAGCATCTTCATTTTATTGATCATCTTCAAAACATGAACCATCTTGAATAGTGTCCATATCTAAAAACTTATTAAAA
>CM067167.1:10858515-10995594 GCA_034093135.1 Erigeron breviscapus
TCTCTATAAACGAACGTTTTTTATACATAACTTCATTACCGGACTTAAATTTAGGTTATAATTTAATATATAGCAATGTTAACTGTTCCTCTCTACTTTTAATCGTACGGAACTACCTGACCGTCTTTTGTAGCAATCTAAGTTTACTTGAGGATCTCATAGTAGTAGTAGTATTTGCATTTTCACTTTTGATGTTATCGCTAAGTCCTGTCCCTGTTTGATTGACTTTTCGTTTCTCAACTTTGCCGCCACATATCTGTTTATACTTTATATGTATGTATGTATCTATATGGTGAAAGGTTTAAAAGAAAATGTCGACAAGTGCGACACCTATATGCGCTTGTTAATTCATATGTATTCAAAAGGAAAAATAAGTTGATAACAACATATTGCATTTTGATCTGCTCAAATCTGGTTAGACGGACCATTCACATGTGAACGAATCATATGACATGCGTTTTAACGTATTTTGAACGTTTGTTTATTCTCATTTAAGTCTCCATCACTTTTTCACCTGTACTTTTGCATTTTTTCGTAGTTCTCGGTGTTCTTGTGATTTTAGTTATGTGTGTATGTATATACGTACTCAAGTGTGGGTGTATCTATAATCTATATGTTCCTTAGGAGATAAACTTAGATCAATACTCTGGTGAACCGGAATATATAGGTCAAGTGCTTGTTGTATTGATGAGCTGGTTGTATTTTCATATCTTATGATACTGTATTAATATCCACATCGTAGTAATGCAGATATTATTTTAGCTACTGTGGTAATTCAAGTTCTATATGTTCAGGTTCACTATTGTTTACTAGTCATTGAGTTAGAAGTGGAACGAAATTAATGCTTAACAAAACCTCCGAAAGAACACTACATTATATTTTCGAGCATTATTTTGGAACGTATCTTAATTTTTACATACCCACTTCCAACTGCAAGGCATGACTCGTGCAATAGGCTTGTGCGCTACAACAGTTTATGGTTGCCGTTACTTGTATAAAATGGCCAGTGTTATTCACCCATTATGCTCTGTAGTACCTGGAAGTTAGATGTTCATATATAGAGTAGCTAGCTGATTTTAGGGACAACGAGTTGTGTCTTCATTTTCTCGATAAGTAATAAGCACTCTGGTCAATAGATTACACACTCTAAGTTACCAAGACTGTAGCAACTCTAATCCTTTTGGTGAAAGACTGAAAACCACTTCTGGCTTTACAGATGTTTTCACCATTTTGTTTGCCTTATAAGTTGAATTCTGAAAGACTATCGTCAAGTAAGACATTATTACTTATTAGGGTTCGCATGCCTGCTTTGATGCATATGAGTAAACATGTTGGTCGCTAAAATAGATACAACAATGCTATACTTTTCTCTCTTTTAGTCATTGTCTATTCCATTGGATCTTTTAGGGGCATAATTAGCTTTCTCATCAACAAGTTCATGCTTAAAATTGTTTTTGTACCCTTTTATGATCATGACCATATGCATTCATATCATGGCTAATTTTTGGTTTGCATAATTTAGGGGAGATGCCAGAAATCCAACTGGGGGTTCACACTATAAGGTCCCATGGAGCTCAAGTGGCAAGGACTCACATGCATGATTGGCTTGTTTTGTTGTTTCTTGTAGTCTTGGAAATCATTCTGAATGTGATAGAACCATTCCACCGCTTTGTTGGGGTGGGAATGATGGAAAACCTCAAGTACCCTTTGCAAGAAAATACCATTCCCGTGTGGGCAGTTCCGGTAGGCAGTCTTTGATGAATGTTTAGCAGGAGTCAGTGTGACACCTTTAACTTTAATTGTCTAGAATGAACTGTTTCTGATTTTCTGTTTAACAGATTATTGCAATACTGGTGCCTCTTGCGGTCATACTCATATACTACTTTGTTAGAAAGGATGTTTATGATCTGCATCAAGCCATATTAGGTAAATATATTATATGTAAAATACATATATATGGTTGTGAATTTTTACTTGATAATATGACAAAGTGACTTATCTATCTCTTCATGTTTTATCAGGGCTTCTGTTTTCAGTACTCATCACAGGAGTCTTAACTGATGCAATCAAAGATGCAGTTGGTCGACCTCGTCCAGACTTCTTCTGGCGTTGCTTCCCTGATGGCAAAGGGGTGAGTTCTCAGAATCATTTATGGTTTTTACCTTTTTGCAGGTTATGAGGCCAAGTATCTATTACTAAGTTTATTCTGTTTCTACGACGATCACATAACACACTCAGGTTTTTGATCCTGTCACGAGCAATGTCATTTGTACTGGATTAAAGTCTGTTATTAAGGAAGGACATAAAAGTTTTCCGAGTGGACACACATCCTGTAAGCTTGTTCATTATTCTTATTTAATTGGTTCAGATTTTGGACTCGCACGAGCAACTTAATTCATGATGGCAACATTCCCATTTCGCTCCTGATATTAATCTTTAGTATAGTTTACATGACTGTTTAATGTAGCACCTCAAAATTTAGTAGGGTTTAAATGTAATATGATAGGTGATTTTAGTTGCATCTCTCCATGTAAGTGTAAATTATTCTGTGACTCTGTCACGAATATCAATACCCAGTCACCTGTAGCTAGAGGAGTAGAGGTAACAATTTTGTCCCATTTACTGGGTCGATATGTTTTATCTCTAATGGGTCCAATAGAAGATATAAAAGGGGAATGGGACAAATGGGTTGAATGGGCAGAAATTCACCCAAAGTCTACTCATAAGCCATATTGCATGCTATCTCCTCAGTCGTTTTTCTTCTGACAAAAAAGGAGTACAATTATTACTGTGATCTTTAGTTCTTAACGTTTTTTTCATAATCAAAATTAATTGATAGCCTGCTGATACTTTTTAAAAAGGAACAAGGTGTTTGCTTGTCAACTCTGCCAGTAACAAAAAACCTATATCTGCCCAAATCCCATTAACAGTTACCCAACCCACCCGAGCTGCCCATTTTCCACTTTTGCCTGTCTTGTAGCAGGTGAAAAAAAAAAGTTAAGTGATGTTTGTCGTGTACTCTAAGATCATTCAGCATGCAAGATTCATTTTATGAGCAGATGTATACTTTTCGGTTCATCTCTATTTTTACCTTTTCGCCGTATTTATATGCTATGCCCTGTTTAAGTGTGAGAGTCCTAGATTTATGCTATCACTGTATTATAGTATTTCTTTCTTCAATATGTAGGGTCCTTCGCTGGTCTTGGTTTTCTTTCCTGGTACATGGCAGGAAAGATCAGGGTATTTGATCAAAGGGGCCATGTTGCAAAGCTTTGTATTGCTGTCTTGCCATTACTGGTTGCAGCTTTAGTTGGTGTCTCACGAGTTGATGACTACTGGCATCACTGGCAGGATGTATTTGCAGGAGGGCTTCTAGGTTTGTGTTTGTCCAGTTCTTGCTTTTGGAAACCTAATACTCGGTTATCTAAATATTTAATTATGAGCATTTTTATCTGATATTCTTGTGCTTTGCAGGAATGATCATTTCTTCATTTTGTTACTTGCAATTCTTTCCACCACCATATGACATTGATGGTACAGCTTCCTTCTTATCATTAACCGATGACTATTACATGACAACAATCTATGCAAATTTTAAAAGAGATAAACATTTTATGTATATTAAATAACAGTTTAATAGAAACAAATGTCTCAAATTTAAATTTGCTTTTGCCCAAACAAAATTGAAATTTCCTTTTGGGTCAGTTTCTAAACGTATAGAACTTTATGCTTTCTAGTGATCATTACTTGAATTACTAAATTAAATTGTGCCCCATGAGTCGTTTCAATCAATATGCAGGTTGGGGGCCTCACATTTATTTCCAGATGTTAGCAGCGTCCAGAAATGACACTCAGCCGACCAGTCTCAATGTTTTAAATGTACCACCATCAGAGATTGAGAACGTGTATATCCAATCTCACAGCGGCATGGGCATGTCAGATAACCACATCCATGACAGAAATTCGATCCTCAGTGAAATGGAGAGTGGCAGAGGACGTTAGTCAAGGTTTCATCATCTGCTTATCCTCTTAATGTTCTGCAGAATCATTTAGCTCGTTGGATATATCATCTAGCGTAGTAGTATTTCATTTAGAAGAAACACTCACAACTCATCATATGCCCATATGTGTCTACACTCTACTGACTAGCTTTGTGATAACAAAATTTAACATCTCACCCTTGATGACGATGAAGTACATTTTGATTTTGAAGGAAAAAACTATTACTTCTCGAGGTTTTAAACTAGATACGTAAACAACTATTATAATTTTGTTAAATTCAAACGAATCTTATGTTAAACTAGATATGTAAACAACTATTATAATTTAGTTGCTCTTTAAAATCTCACATTTACTCATTGCTTTTGAATTGTTGTGTATCAATAAATCATCACCCATATGCCCTTCAGATGATATATGTCACCTTGAAACAATTGATTAAAGAGATTTTTGCTTTAGATTTATAGTGTAATTTTACCTAAAGTTACTCTGCGAAAGAAAGTGATTTAAAAAGAATAAATAAATGTAGTCTTAACTTATCGTCATACAAAACTAAATCAAAAGAAGCTTGTCTATTCATTTGATTTTAAAAGTATTTTAAAGCTAAATTTCTAAGATGATTTAACGTTTTTCTTTTTTATATATATAACTAGGTCTTTTACCCGCATGATGTGCAGATTTTTTCAAAGCGGTATAATAAGCTGTATAACGAAACATGAAAAAAATAGTGATCTCTATACACAATGTTCTCTGAACGATAGAATTATGTAATGTGAACTCCATACATAATGTTTTAACATACAAATAGATCTAAATTCAAATTAGAAATTTGGCATTGAAGACTTTGGCTATACTTTAAAGCATTGTTATAGACTTATAGTTGTTCAAATACCCGCAACATACAATTAGGCCAACAAAATAAAAAACGAAGTCTAGACCTACATGAAGCGAATTTGATTTATTGGAGTGACCAGAATATATGATCAGGAATTAGGTGAAGATGTCTGGACTCTAGACCAACCTATTTTGCTACCTCTACTATCGTCTATTGCTTCATGTAGAGTCTATTATTTCCAATTCATGAAGATTGAGACTTCTGTCTACATATAGGTTGATGAATGTTTCTATTTAATTGTTAAATATCTATTATATATAATACTCTATATGAAGAATAAAAATTAGATATCATGTCAGAATGAAGTAATTTATAACTAAATTATTCATTTATAATTGACCAAACCTATTTTAGCTCCTTTTTAGACGAAGATAATACGTAAGTAAAATATTGATTTAAAAGAAGTGTCGATCAGATACCTCGCCTCAAGTCGATCAAGTATATTATAGTGATTTTTCGCCTCAAGTCGATCAAGTATATGCAGAACTTTCTTATAGTGATTTTTCTTTGCTCAACCTTCAATTACGAAAAAAATAGTACGTCAATTCAATTTTCAAATTAATATCCTAAAGAAGATTAATGAAAAACAACAATTACAAAGAAAAGAAACAACCAATTCACATACTGCATATTTGGAATCAATAATACATACACAAAATAAAACTTAAAGAAACCCTTTTATAGAATTAGTAATGTAATTAAATTATTTGATCGATCCAATAAACAGATTGTTTTTGATATATCCTATTCCATATTTTCTATATTCTATTCTATATTTTCTATAAATAAGATTAATATTGTAAAAAAAAACATGGAGATGCCACATATGATAGAATCCTATGTGGCAATATTTAAGCATAGCTTTAAATTGAAGAGGATGACTTTGAAAACTCGGATAACTACTGTTTTAATATATATAGATAGATTATATATATATATATTTGTAGCATTCGCTAAGGTTTTATCATTAATATCCAGTTGTCCAATTTCTAACTCCAAACTCATAAATTAATTTAGGAAAATGATAATGACAGCCCTAAGGGTTGTCATTAAGAGCTTATTACATGCATAAAAAGTAGTACTTTATATATCAATAACCGTCCCCTGAATTTTCGCAATACAAAGTACAAATTTTAATGCATCAAATTAATTAATACTGACAGCCCTAAGGGCTGTCATTAACAAAACTCATTAATTTAATAACCACTAAAGTTACCTAATGATATTAATGTCAATTTCAATGTAAAATTATTGACTATGAAAATTTGACTTACTAAAAGTATTAAAAAAGCATATGTTTCCATTAGACAATAGTAATGAAATGTACGGAGTATGCATCAGAATAAAGATGAGAATAGTAAATAAAGAATTAAAGATGATTAGGGAGATCGATGTGTGGTTGCTAGCACTTGTGGAATACTGGAATACTCTTTCTTTTTGAACAAGACCAAAAAGTTAGACAAGGCATCTTAAACTAATAATTCGATTGGATAAATACATGGCTCCACGGACCGAGTTACGTATACCCCATACCCGAACGGGTGCAGTCGAACCATTAAAAAAACTTATTCCATAATTCTAGAATAATTTAATATAAATTTCATGTAATAATGTATTTGAATCCCATAATTTTATGTAAAATTCTTGATAATTCTGATGATGAACTCATTAGACACGGATTTAGTTCCACTTCTAGCTTAATCAAAATATAATTTTGTATGGATTCATAATAGTGATTTAGATAACGACTTGACGTAATAGTTAAAAAGTACTCGTAGTAGTCTTCAAGGCTAAATTTACTAGATCGTTATTTGAATAAACTACCTTAAATGTTTATATATTAGATATATGTGAATGCCATACATAAATAGTTAAAGTGCAAGTAGTTCGGTTGACTTGATCTTAACGTGCGATAATATTTGAATCGTGAGCTTAAATGATCGATTTAATGAAGCTCAACAAATGAATAGTAATACTAAAATACATATCAATATATCATTATTACACTATCTTGAGAAAACAAATGGGGTAGGCAATTATATGACTTTCACATACAATAATAATAAATGATCATGTAATATATATATAAAAAAAAGATAGTCAAATATACACATGCTAAAAGAGAATAACAATTCAAACCTCAAATCTCCCACGTCAAGTTGGCCTACGTATCAATAGTTGGCCTACGTATCAATCATTAATCGATGGATTAGTATACGGTGGAGTATGAGACTGAGAGGTCTTGGGTTTAAATCCTGGTGTGAGCAAAATCTCCCAGGATGGGTTTCTCTGTAATTGGAGTTGGGTATACGAAAAGGATGCCGCTAAGCTCAAATTTGCCGTTAAAAAAAAAAAAAGTTGGCGTATGTGGATGTGGTGTACCTCTCTCCTCTCCTCTTCTTTGTTTGACCATATTTTGTACTGTATCTCACAATCACAGAGAATAAAGATTCCATACCTATTAAATATGCATATATTCACATCATATGATCATATCATATCATATATCTTATACTAATAAAATACAATTTAAAAAAAAAAAAGAGAGAGAGAGAAAGAATACAACACACACACACACACAAAAAGATTGACGAAATGAGATTCTAAATTTCAGAGCTTCACACTCACCAGAAAAAGATCATTTCAAAGAAAACCCACCAAAACCTCCAACTAACTAGTCAAATATATCACACACATACACCAAATTTCTCTCAGGATTTTGGTGTTTGTGTAATAATAATAAAAATGGTTTCAGTAGTAAATGGAAAGAAGCCACAAGATTCAGGCCATTCTCGCTTAAATGAATTGGGTTACAAACAAGAACTCAAGCGTGATCTCTCGTATGTCATCTTTCTTTCTTTCTTTCCTATATACTCGTATATAGATATAGATATTGATACATGCAATTTGTGATGTTGGAAATTTGTTGTGGTGTGCAGGGTGTTGTCAAATTTTGCATTTTCATTTTCGATAATATCGGTGTTAACAGGAATAACAACATTATACAATAGTGGGTTGAGATTTGGAGGGCCAGTAGTGTTGGTATATGGATGGTTAGTTGCAGGTGCGTTCACAATGGCAGTTGGTTTGTCAATGGCTGAGATTTGTTCATCTTATCCAACATCTGGTGGTCTTTATTATTGGAGTGCTAAACTTGCTGGTACTTCTTGGGCTCCTTTTGCTTCCTGGATCACTGGCTGGTAATTTTCATATTATATACTACTACTATTTTTTAATTATTATTAATTTTTTTTATCATAACTAATTAGTATATAAAATTATACTCTGTAAATATTTATATTAGTGTATAAGTATGGACATGGTCCTCACAATGGTAGTCGGGCTTAGGTGGGTAGCGTAGTAGTAGGTGACATGCAGCATAAAAGAAGAGGTCGTGTATTCAAACAAGAACCAATGTCTTTTAAATCGTAATATTTACCTTTTTCATGTTGGTGGCGAGACGAGTTGGTGGGGACCGATAATGGGTATATATGTAAGTATGACCGAAGAACTAGTATATGCATGTGAATAGAAATGTTGTGTTATATAAACTTACTAGTTAGTAGTATACATACAGCCTTTGTACTATTTTATTTCATGGTTACATTGATGTGTATCTATGAAAAAGAATATTTGATAAAGTACTATTGTAGTATGAATGGATTTGAGGCTATGGGGTATTGTGTAACAAAATATGTGCAAAATTTGGTATGGGCATTCTAATTCTAGATATAGATAGAGACACACAACTACCTTTTGAGAGAATTTGATATTTGTACTTTGAATGGCATGTAAATGAGTCCTTACAAAGGATGTTGCTACTTTTGGCAAGTTTAGCCAAAAAAATACACAAGTCTTTCTGGAAAGGGAATTTTCTGCCTAAGATAGCCCATGATTGATAAAATATTCAATTTCACGCGATTTACACAGAATAGAAAGAAAACTGTAGAAGTCTCTAAACTCAGGGAAAGATTGAAACTTGAAAGGAAAACCCAAAATGATGGATTTAGGCCTGAGGGATGGGACACTTCTGCTTGGATCGTGCGAGATTAGTTTATGTACTGTTCATGGAGCCTGTAACTCTTTGCAGTTCAATTGTTACGCCCGGTTAACATAATCAACAGTTGGTAACTTGAAGGTTTCAGGCCTACCTTAAGAAGTTTGTTATTCTGCAGAAAAGGAGATTTTGTTGATAAACAGATAAATAAATGATAATCCATACAGTTATTTTGTGATCATATACTAATTAACTCCAGTGTTTTTTTCCGCTGTTTTTGCCTTTTGCAGGTACAACATTGTAGGACAGGTACGGAAAAAAACCTTAAATATTATCGTTCCTACTCTTTTCTAATCAAATAGGATAATCTCAACATACTACTAATTGTTTTATAAACATTGTACCATTGCAGTGGGCTGTAACAACGAGTGTCAACTTTTCACTTGCTCAGTTAATTCAAGTGATCATTCTATTAAGTACGGGTGGCAAAAACGAAGGTGGATACGTTGCCTCTAAATACATAGTTCTTGCTATCCATGCTGGCCTTCTTCTTGTACATGCTATCATAAACAGCCTTCCTATCTCATGGCTATCTTTCTTTGGACAAGTAGCAGCGGCCTGGAATATTTTAGGTGTCTTTTTTCTAATGATTTGCGTACCGCTAGTTGCAAAAGAAAGGGCTAGCGCGGAATTTGTGTTTACACATTTTAACACTAATAATGAAGTGGGAATTAGTAGTAAACCGTACATATTTCTTATTGGATTGCTTATGAGCCAGTATACATTGACAGGGTATGATGCCTCTGCTCATATGGTTAGTTTTCTTTTCATCGTATTTGGTTATAATGAAACATTTAGTAGTAAAGGTTGCCAATTGGGTGAGTTGGGTAGCTAGTTAAAACCCGTGATTGTAGTAGTTCAGGTTGTTAGGCTCTGAGCATTTTTAGTATAATTTTTTTAATAAATAGTTAGTCTATCAAGTATGATTACATGAATGTTTAATTTATAAAATTCTAGCTTTTTGACTAAAATGATTTAGGAGGGTCATTTGTTTAATATTCTAGCTTTCTTGTTATTCATTTTTGATTTTTATTTTTTTTTTGACTAAAATGATAGGGTTGGGTATTGGTGTTTTTGTTACATTCATTTGAAATACATTTTGAGTGACTTTTGGCTCATTTCACCCGTTGTCATTTTCGCTTGAATGTATATGTATGATGTCGCAATTGTCATATCCACTTGGTTGTTATATGGAAAATATAATTTTCATACCCTTGCTTATGTTTTGGCTAATTTCTTGTTTCCAGTCGGAAGAAACAAAGAATGCGGATATAAATGGCCCAAAAGGAATCATTAGTTCCATTGGCATATCCATAATTGTTGGATGGGGTTATCTGCTTGGTATAACTTTCACGGTGACCGATATCCCGAGCCTTTTAAGCCCGGATAACGACGCTGGAGGTTATGCCATTGCAGAGATATTTTATCAAGCTTTTAAGAGTCGGTTTGGGAGTGGAACTGGAGGCATCATTTGCTTACTTGTTGTTGCTGTAGCCATATTTTTCTGTGCCATGAGCTCTCTCACAAGCAATTCCAGGTAACTATTAAGATCAATACTCACACATAGTGTAGTGCATACTAGCAATATTTAGGTGATTCAACAGTCTGCCTAATCACCCTGGTAGAAGTGCTGGTTCTGGGTTCAGGCCAGAATTCCCCATCTCTTCAGCCTGATTGAGCCTGTTGGTTATATTTTAATCCTAATATTCAAATATAAATCCCGGTTAGGATTGATCCCAAGTCTGGTTCTGGCGGGCCCCGGTAGGATCTAATGCCCGGTTATTGGAAATTACATACAAGACCACCCCAGGCCTGGTTATGATCAGGCCTTGTGCTGTTGTGCACTTGCTATTCGAATTTTTTGCATGCCGTGTAACTAGTTTACATTCATGTCAATATATCAAGATACTAACCAGGGAAGGAAAATGGCAGGATGGTTTATGCATTTTCAAGAGATGGAGCAATGCCATTTTCATCAATATGGCATAAAGTGAACCAACATGAGGTCCCTATATACGCTGTTTGGCTCTCAGCTTTCATAGCATTCTGCATGGCCCTTACGGTATGTGATCAAAAGCCATTCTTCTTATCTCTTTAGAATTCTCTTTATCATTCTAACAGTTGATGAAATCTGTAGTTTCTTCTGACACAAACTCTAATGTTTAATGAAATCTTTTTGCAGTCTTTGGGGAGCATAGTAGCATTTCAAGCTATGACATCAATTGCTGTGATCGGTTTGTACATAGCCTACGCGTTACCAATATTCTTTAGAGTTACTTTGGCACGTAAATCATTTGTACCCGGGCCTTTCAATTTGGGCCGATATGGTATTGTTGTTGGTTGGATAGCAGTTCTCTGGGTTGCTACCATTTCTGTGCTCTTCTCTTTGCCAGTAGCATACCCTATTACCGATCAGACTCTCAACTATACACCTGTAGCAGTTGGTGGTCTCTTTATCATCGTGGTGTCCTATTGGCTAGTGAATGCACGATATTGGTTTAAAGGTCCCATAACCAACGTTGATACCCATAGCAATGTATAGACCATCTTATTCTGTTGATGTTACGATTAATTGTATATGAACTCTTGGTATCGTATTTGCAGTTATATATGTATAGGAAATCAGTAATGACAATCAAGAAATGGTTTTTCGCCTTGTATTACTAGTTAAAGAAAGAAATAGACAAGTACATTTTTCGGCCATGGGTCAGTTATTTGTGTCTTATATTTGTTCTTTTGTTGGATTGTTATCTTGACATACAAGTCAACTTTGAGCCAAAACATGTGAAAATGAAATTTAAGTTTCGTATTTCGCGGGTCAAGTTGGCATGTGGTGTGAATATCCCAATGATACCCGTATAAACAATAAGATTCCATTCATATAAAATGCATATAATTGTTACAAGTATACTTCTTATAATGCAACACAAGGTTGATGAAATGGGATTTTGAGCTTCTTAAATCATACTGTACTCAACATCACTAATCTAATTCATAAGTTCTCCACATACATAAAATTACAGAACCATACAAAAGAAAACCTAAGAAGGCTTGGGGAAGAGTATAGAGAAAATCTCTCTAATAATGGATTTGCAAAATGGCAGACTCCCACAAGATTCAGGCCACTCTCGTTTAAACGAACTGGGATACAAGCAAGAACTCAAGCGTGATCTCTCGTAATCTTCTAATAAACACCTTTTTATATGATTGACTTTGGATATTGGAAATTTGATTTCAAAGATTTAAAGGTTTCTGGTGTTGTGGGTGATTGTTTTGGAATTTGCAGGGTGTTGTCAAACTTTGCATTTTCGTTTTCCATTATATCCGTGTTAACAGGTATAACCACACTTTACAATACTGGGCTGAACTTTGGTGGACCTGTTGTGTTGGTATATGGATGGCTAGTTGTTGGTGTGTTCACCATGGCTGTTGGTCTGTCTATGGCTGAGATCTGTTCTTCTTATCCAACTTCTGGCGGTCTCTACTACTGGAGTGCCAAACTTGCTGGCCATAGTTGGGCACCTTTTGCCTCTTGGATTACTGGCTGGTAAACAATTATACTTTTTCATATAGTTAGTTTATCAATAATCATATATAAGATTAGTTATCACTAATCATCATCATATATGAATATATAATATGATTTAATCAATGATAATAAGATCCTCGCTTAAGCTACACAAGTTTGAAGTCCCTTCTATTTTCTAATGCAGTTATCTAATATGCCCTGCATCAACATTTATCCTTTTCACATGTTTTTTTTATAACTAAATGTTATGTTATGCAGAAGGCTTTAGCAAATCCTACACATGGGCAGGTCTGGGTTTGGCGGGTTGAAATTACCCAACCTGAATCTTACCTGCTATCATAATTGGGTTGGAAAATTCTAAAGCCTGACCTATGATCTACTAACATGGACACGATTTGTCACCTCATAAACGAACGGGGTGGTGGGTTGGTTTTAGGTCAAATGGGATGGTGTGTTGGTTTCAGACTTGCACATTAGAAGAATTTGTGGGTTGCAGGTTGTATAAGGTCAGACAGGTTGATTTCAGGTCAAATTGCCCAAATGAATAGGCAAGTTGATATTATGTCTAACCAGTTAGCTGGTTGACCTACCAACCGAGATGGCCAACCCACTTTTCAGAATAATCGTGTTGGTGAGGTGGCCGGTTGGCGGGTTGGGAATTCACAACTTAATGCGTTTATTTTGCTTTACTCCAATTGCTATAACGATTAGCGGTTGAGGTCCATCTTAATAAACAATACGAATATATTCTTATTCCAATGACTTTTTCATATTCCTTTTGCAGGTACAACATCATAGGCCAGGTACATCTTGAGGATCCTAATCTTTTCAAAATCCAAAAAGAAAGAACCTTCGAACATACTAATCTATTGATTAACTTTTGACCTCTTCAGTGGGCTGTGACGACAAGTATCAACTTTTCACTTGCTCATTTGATTCAAGTAATCGTTCTTTTGAGCACGGGTGGTAAGAATGGAGGTGGCTACATGGCATCTAAGTACATAGTTCTTGCTATTCATGGAAGCATTCTTCTTGTACTCGCTATCATAAACAGTCTTCCGATCTCATGGCTATCATTATTTGGACAACTAGCAGCTGCCTGGAATACTTTAGGTGTTTTTTTTCTAATGATTTGCATACCCATAGTTGTGAAAGAAAGGGCTAGTGCAGAGTTTGTGTTTACACATTTTAAAACAGATAATGAAGCAGGAATTAGTAGTAAACCGTACATATTTCTTATTGGATTGCTTATGAGCCAGTATACATTGACAGGGTTTGATGCCTCTGCTCATATGGTAAGTTATATTTGCTTTGTTATTTGGTTAACTATCAAATCATATGTTGCAAAATGAGCAGGGTGGGTAAAAGGTCAAAACCGGGTTGACCCATAATGCTTTTTGTCCCTAAAATCTTATAATAAATGTGATTGCTAAAGTTACTATTCATGCAATATACCCATATTTTGTAAATTAAAAAGTTAGGAGGCTTTATACTTTAAGGAATATTCAACCTGTTTGACGCAGTTTCCTTTAAGCTAATTTTACTTGTGTATGTGTGTTACCCTTTAGTGGTATTACATTTCCAGAATTGACCAAATTTGTATGTAAACGGGCTGAAAAATGCTGCGTCTAATTTGATTTTATTGGAGTATTTTATTTCAGTTTCATATTTTCGCTTATGTTTTGGCTAAATTATGTGTCTAGTCAGAGGAAACAAAGAGTGCAGATATAAATGGCCCAAAAGGAATTATTAGTTCTATTGGCATATCAATAATTGTCGGATGGGGTTATCTGCTTGGTATAACATTCACAGTTACTGATATTTCACACCTTTTAAGCCCGGATAATGATGCTGGCGGTTATGCCATTGCTGAGATATTTTATCAAGCTTTCAAGAGTCGGTTTGGTAATGGTACAGGAGGTATCATTTGCTTGCTTGTGGTTGCTGTCGCCATCTTCTTCTGTGCAATGAGTTCACTCACAAGCAATTCCAGGTAACCTTTAGAGCTTTAGGATTAATAATCAAACTCACACCCTAAGAATTTACATAACATTTCACCTACTTACACAAAAGTAGAGATTCACAATCGTCCATGGGTGCGGCCCAAAATATTTCAGGTCCATTTTGTCTTGGACCTAGGCCCAGTTGAGCATGGTGCGTTTTCTTTATCCAAACAAGCCTTTTTTGAGTATGAGGACATGACTTAAGTGGGAGGGGTTCTTTTAGACTTTTAGTGATTGGGGCTTATGCACCTCTAGCAATAGATGCGTTCCAAGATATTGATATATTTCGTGAACAAGTGTATATATTGTGAGAAACTAACAACGCGAAGACAAATGGCAGGATGGTATATGCATTCTCAAGAGATGGAGCAATGCCATTGTCATCGCTATGGCATAGAGTTAACCAAAATGAGGTCCCTATATATGCTGTTTGGCTATCCGCTTTCATAGCATTCTGCATGGCCCTTACGGTATGTGATCGTTTCACAAATAGTTACCTAAATAACCCAGTTCTTGCATGACATGGAAAATAATCAGTAAAATATGTACATATAATGCTTACTGCTTACTATGATTTGTTTAAACTTGGTCCTATGATGAAACCTTTTTGCAGTCTCTTGGGAGCATAGTGGCATTTCAAGCCATGACATCAATAGCTGTGATCGGGTTGTACATAGCCTATGCATTACCTATATTCTTTAGGGTCACTTTGGCCCGCAAATCATTTGTACCTGGGCCTTTCAATCTGGGTAGGTTTGGTGTCGTTATTGGTTGCATAGCAGTTCTTTGGGTTGTTACCATTTCCGTGCTCTTCTCTTTGCCAGTTGCATACCCTGTTACTGATCAGACTCTCAACTATTCCCCTGTGGCTGTTTGTGGTCTCTTTATTATCGTGGTGTCTTATTGGATAGTGAACGCACGATATTGGTTTAAGGGTCCGATAACAAATTTTGGTACCCACGGTGATGTATGAGCATGTTATCTCTTATTGGTTTTATAGTTATCTGTAAAATTCAGTAAAGCCAATAGTTTACCCATCATATGACTTTTTTAGTATTGTACTAATGCAGTTATTGATCTATCGATTCTATTCTATTGAATAAAAGTCATTCATAATCATACGGTTAGGATCGATCTAAACCAGCCCATTATGTATATGATTCAACATGCCAACGATTAAACAACTTATTAGAAATACAAGACAGCCAATCAGAAATGTCACAAAATCCCCCGCGCTTCGGGGCATACATGGGCTTTCTGTAAAACATTCCTACATATAAATGGGGCAAAGTTTCCAATTTGAATAGTAAACTGGAGTAGTTTACAAAGATATACTTAAAACCCAAAATCTTAATACATGGCCTGCGGCCTAGTGGTATCTTAGGTGACCCAAATATACAAAAAAATGTTAGTCCAAGTCCCATCGGGTAGTTGGATACTTGAATATATGTGTAAGTTTTTATTTGGTTCCTGGAGACTTTGACTCGATAACTTGGTTGAGGAGACAAATTGAATGGGTCAGACTAACGGGTCGGTCAGAATCTTAATACAAACATAAAACTGGCTACCAATATTATAGAAACTTTCAATAATAGTTTTGACAACTTTGTGCAATATAAGTAAATAAAGGATCCACTTAAAACTAAAGCTTTTCGAAACTGGCTTAAATAAAAGTTAACTGTTAATTTGGATTGTCTTGTATAGAATCGTCATATACCTGGTAGTCCAAGCGGCAGCTTCTGTTCCTTCTTCGTTGATTTCAATAAAAGATTTCTGAAGTATTTTCGAAACATAAGGCATATCCTGATCAGGAACTCTAGGCTCTACTATCCGGCTAAGCTCCAAATTTGTTGGTTCGAAAGGCAATGTCAATCCCATTTTTTTTATAACTTCATGAGCTTCAAATTTAAAAGATATCTTGAATTTTGGTATCCATAGCTCATCCAAATGCCGCAGTGTAAGTTTAAATCGTTCATGAAATAAAGCAGGATCAGAATGAAAAAGCTGTAAGAGATCCTGCAATCCATCTTGCTTATCCGGAAGAAAGATATACATGGAGAAGTGGTCTTTACTTTCATATGGAATTCGGAGGATCTTAACACCTTCAAACGAACCGTAATTGAACTTTTGACGGCTACTCATAAAAGGGACCGAAACAGTCTCCCCATTTATGAGATGAAAGTATTTCTTATTGGTTTTATAGTTATCTGTAAAATTCAGTAAAGCCAATAGTTTACCCATCATATGACTTTTTTGTATTGATGATTGATGATTCTATTGATCTATCGATTCTATTCTATTGAATAAAAGTCATTCATAATCATACGGTTAGGATCGATCTAAACCAGCCCATTATGTATATGATTCAACATGCCAACGATTAAACAACTTATTAGAAATACAAGACAGCCAATCAGAAATGTCACAAAATCCCCCGCGCTTCGGGGCATACATGGGCTTTCTGTAAAACATTCCTACATATAAATGGGGCAAAGTTTCCAATTTGAATAGTAAACTGGAGTAGTTTACAAAGATATACTTAAAACCGGTCAGAATCTTAATACAAACATAAAACTGGCTACCAATATTATAGAAACTTTCAATAATAGTTTTGACAACTTTGTGCAATATAAGTAAATAAAGGATCCACTTAAAACTAAAGCTTTTCGAAACTGGCTTAAATAAAAGTTAACTGTTAATTTGGATTGTCTTGTATAGAAACAAGTCAATACCTGGTGAAATAAACACAGTGGCAATGTTCAATTGCATTCGGTTTATCAAAAGTTAAAAAGCATATAAAACATAAATAATGATTATACATATGTATTAACTAAGTTTAAAATTAAAAAGAAAAAAGAAAAAGAGGTTAAGTGCTTGGAAATGTATTCAATAGCAGTCCGAAATTTATTGTATGTGTTTAAGCATAAAATTACACGGGCCTAATATGTATATATTATACTTAATTTCAGGGGGTTTAGTCTTGCTTAGAACGTGAAAAGGTTAATCAAGGGATTGCTAGCGGTTCCCAGTTGGTGTGGAGGTATGTACGACTTCCACGCTACCAAGTATATGGATTGTATGTGTGTGTATTGCATGAATTTAGATTAGTTTGGGTTGAGAGAATGGTCTGGTATTTATAGGCACCAAGGAGAGGTGGTCCTTGGTGCATGACGTCCTTGTAGCAGGAGACCGTTGCTCGGTGTGTCGTGTTGTGTAACAAACTTTGTCTCTTTGGTTCAGACGTCCCAGTACGACTCTGCGACGTACGAGAATAGACGTCACTAGTTCGTGGTACAGTTGGCCACGGATTAGAGTATGGTTCTGTCGCCTTAGTGATGTCCGTAAGCCTAGCCGGAGGGCGTACGTCATCAAGCCCCCCAGCCTAGTGTTGCGATCTTGAGAGTGAGGCTAGGCTTTGGGTCATGTCTGCTAATTTTCCTAAGTGCCGGAGCACTTTCGTTTGGGGTGATGTTCACGTGAAAAAAGCACGTGGTATCCACGTGTCTCTCCCCCCCCAAATTTTATTTTTTTGATGTGGCATTTATTGTAGGGCCACGTGGCAGCCACATTGGTAAAGTGCGATCACACGTGGCATTCATCCGCGTCGGGTGCCTAGTCAGATCCGCTACAGTGTCGCTACAGTATCCCCCCTTTTCGCCTATAAATACCCCACTTTTCTCACTTTTTACTTTACTCTTTTTTTCCTTTTTTGCTCTCTCTCCCTTCTTTCCGCTCCGTTCCGTCCGTAGGGCTTCCGGCTTGGGTACAGGTAGGTTTTAGTTGCTTTTCGTAAGGCTTGTTCTTTTTTGCATAGGTCCGTAGATAGGCGTTTAACATTGCTAATGGGTAACCGTAGGGATAAGAAAACCACTTTTTGCAGTATATGTCGGGAGGATCTTGTTTGGTTTTTGGGTAAATACAGTTTTCCTCCTTCGTTAGGCTATACCGTTCCTCTTCCTACTGACACAGCCGAAGACGTTCCGGCTGGCAAAATTGTTTTATATTTTCATACATTTTCTCTGGGTAATGTGCGTTTGCCTTTCACCAAATTTTTCCTAGCCGTCTTAGACTATTTCGAGTGTCACGTCTCTCAGCTTACTCCTTTTGGTGCCTGCCGGATAGCAATGTTCGAAGCTTGGTGTCGTGCTCATAAAGGTGAGCCGACGGTTACGCTATTCCGAGGTTTTACAAATTGGGTTGTGCCGGTGACTGGTTTACTATCGAAAAGAAAGCCGGCTGTGCGGAAGTGGTGAAGGGAGTCAAAGATTCCCAGAAAGGGTGGAAATCCAGGTTTTTTTATGTGAATTCCTCCGTTGTTCATCCTGACTATCCTAATGCCTTAACCTTCCGTAGTACTCTCATGACTAAAGGCGCAATGGCCGATCCTATTCCTCCTGATGGATTTAATACTGACTTGTACAAAATTTTAGCTCGTTCCCCCGTATTCTAGAGGCCACTTCCGGAGCCCATCTTGTTTATTGCTCGTTTGAGGGAAGACTGGCTGCACTCTCCGGCCAATCCTATAATCAGGGGTCTAGACGGGGAGGGTACGGAGTCATAGGCCTTGTTATCTTATATTTCCTTTGTTTTCTTTCTTTTTTGTTTGAGCTTACGGCGTTTTCCTTTTGCAGTGATGGATTTTACTCAATTTTTGGATGCGGGTTACGATACGGCGAACTTTCTCCCTGATGTTCCGGAGGGTCAGAAACCTGAAAATCAAAAGGCTCATGATTACGGTCCCGAAGTTGTTGTCCTTGAGGAGAATGTGTCGCCTGCTGCCGCTGAGGAAACCGAAGGGTCTTCTGCTCGTGTTCGAGGTGATTTCAAGAGAAAAAACAAATGTGTTGTTGAAGAAGATGATGGTGTCCCTGTTAAGAAGTCCAAGAAGAATAGTGGTGTTGTGATCAAAGAATCTTCAAGTGGGAAAAGTCGTTTCCGGAAGGGCATCGAGATGACCCCTGACTTCGTTCCTGGTAAAGGTAAATCTCTTGCTAGCCTACGTAGGGTTCCGGGTTTTGATCCGGAGGTTGAGAAACAATTTCTGGCAGTTTCTTCTTCTAGTGAAAGTGATAGTATTCATGGGGGTTTTTATGCTCCTGGCCCAGATCCGCCTCTTCATCATACAGATGCTGTAGGTCCAGACTTTTCGCTTCATGACCTTCCGGAGGGGGATGGTCCATTGGCAATCACTTTTGATCGTGTATCTGTCCGGAGCAGTCTCCGGAAGGAAGAGGAACGTCTTGACTATGTGACTAATGTGGTTGTTCCTGCAAGGATGAAGAAATTGTCTGACCTCACCGCTGAAAGCTTTCAAGACTATGCCAACAATGCTGTTGTTCGTGGGATGCACGTGCAGGTATATTTGTAACTTTTTTTCTTTATGTTCAGTTTCCTTGCTCTTTTTTTTATTCTCCTTTTTTTAATTACACTCATTTTAATTGTAGGCTGAGTATGTCCGTAGGATAAAGATATTGGAAGAGCATTTGAAGGGTATCCTGAAAGAGAATGGCATATTCAAACGTCAATTGAGGAAGCTAGATGATGACGAAGTGGAGTCCAGGATTGCAGATCTTAAAGCGGATGTGAAGTTTGAGAAAGAGAAGACTGAGATGGCCGAGAAAGAGCTGGAGCTCCTTCGTGAGAAGTTTTCTGCTCTTGAAGTTGAGAAGAGGAGTTGGGAGCAGCGTTGCACGGATGCTACGGGCAGGTGTGAATCACTCACGGTTGACCTTTCGAAGGCCTCCGATGTTGAGAAGGACTTGTCCAGCCAGATACAGTCTCTTACCTAGGAAAACAATGAGCTCCGGTGCGATAAGGATTCTATCTTGAATGCCATACCAGGCTTTGTCAGTAGACTTCTCGGCAGTTTCGAGTTTGCGAAGGCTATGGGTGCCGTTCAGGCCAAGGCTTTGGCTTTGGGTGTGCATCGCTACTTGGAGGATCTGAAGAAAGAGAAGCCAGAGTTGGAAGTGTAGACCATGAAGGGTTACAATCCTGAAGCCCTTACGGAGTTGCAAGAGGCAGGTAAGAAGCTTGTGGATACAAAATTTCCATATCTGAGCGACCTTGTTGCTGGAAGCGAGCTGTCCTTTGCCGATTTGGTAGCCATTAATCCTACTCCCTGGCCAAAAAAAGTGCTACCGCCGTCTCTGCTGCCGAAACCACTCCGGCTGCTTCTGCTGCTCAAGCCACCTCAGCCGTGGTTTCCTCCTGATCATATCCTGGTTTGCTGCTTCTGATTAGTGTTGTTCCCTTGGTTTCTTGAAACAATATGGTGTTTTATGTGCCTTTGTTGGCAAAGACAATTATTATCTATGGTCCGTTAGCCGGAGCGTGTGCGGAAGTAAAATACTTTGATAAAATAATCTAACTTGTATTTTATTCCGTTAGCCGGAGCGTGTGCGGAAATAAAATACTTTGATAAAATAATCTAACTTGTATTTTATTCCGTTAGCCGGAGCGTGTGCGGAAGTAAAATACTTTGATAAAATAATCTAACTTGTATTTTATTCCGTTAGCCGGAGCGTGTGCGGAAGTAAAATACTTTGATAAAATAATCTAACTTGTATTTTATTCCGTTAGCCGGAGCGTGTGCGGAAGTAAAATACTTTGATAAAATAATCTAACTTGTATTTTATTCCGTTAGCCGGAGCGTGTGCGGAAGTAAAATACTTTGATAAAATAATCTAACTTGTATTTTATTCCGTTAGCCGGAGCGTGTGCGGAAGTAAAATACTTTGATAAAATAATCTAACTTGTATTTTATTCCGTTAGCCGGAGCGTGTGCGGAAATAAAATACTTTGATAAAATAATCTAACTTGTATTTTATTCCGTTAGCCGGAGCGTGTGCGGAAGTAAAATACTTTGATAAAATAATCTAACTTGTATTTTATTCCGTTAGCCGGAGCGTGTGCGGAAGTAAAATACTTTGATAAAATAATCTAACTTGTATTTTATTCCGTTAGCCGGAGCGTGTGCGGAAGTAAAATACTTTGATAAAATAATCTAACTTGTATTTTATTCCGTTAGCCGGAGCGTGTGCGGAAGTAAAATACTTTGATAAAATAATCTAACTTGTATTTTATTCCGT
This sequence comes from Erigeron breviscapus, assembly GCA_034093135.1. Classification (NCBI taxonomy): domain Eukaryota; kingdom Viridiplantae; phylum Streptophyta; class Magnoliopsida; order Asterales; family Asteraceae; genus Erigeron; species Erigeron breviscapus. The sequence continues at coordinate 10,880,090 of CM067167.1, forward strand.
TAGCCGGAGCGTGTGCGGAAATAAAATACTTTGATAAAATAATCTAACTTGTATTTTATTCCGTTAGCCGGAGCGTGTGCGGAAATAAAATACTTTGATAAAATAATCTAACTTGTATTTTATTCCGTTAGCCGGAGCGTGTGCGGAAGTAAAATACTTTGATAAAATAATCTAACTTGTATTTTATTCCGTTAGCCGGAGCGTGTGCGGAAGTAAAATACTTTGATAAAATAATCTAACTTGTATTTTATTCCGTTAGCCGGAGCGTGTGCGGAAGTAAAATACTTTGATAAAATAATCTAACTTGTATTTTATTCCGTTAGCCGGAGCGTGTGCGGAAGTAAAATACTTTGATAAAATAATCTAACTTGTATTTTATTCCGTTAGCCGGAGCGTGTGCGGAAGTAAAATACTTTGATAAAATAATCTAACTTGTATTTTATTCCGTTAGCCGGAGCGTGTGCGGAAGTAAAATACTTTGATAAAATAATCTAACTTGTATTTTATTCCGTTAGCCGGAGCGTGTGCGGAAGTAAAATACTTTGATAAAATAATCTAACTTGTATTTTATTCCGTTAGCCGGAGCGTGTGCGGAAGTAAAATACTTTGATAAAATAATCTAACTTGTATTTTATTCCGTTAGCCGGAGCGTGTGCGGAAGTAAAATACTTTGATAAAATAATCTAACTTGTATTTTATTCCGTTAGCCGGAGCGTGTGCGGAAGTAAAATACTTTGATAAAATAATCTAACTTGTATTTTATTCCGTTAGCCGGAGCGTGTGCGGAAGTAAAATACTTTGATAAAATAATCTAACTTGTATTTTATTCCGTTAGCCGGAGCGTGTGCGGAAGTAAAATACTTTGATAAAATATAAGAGTTCGTTAGACTAAATGAGTTTCACCACTTCCATTTCTTTTGTTAAAGAATTACAATCATAGCCCATGGGCCCGATCACTGGCTATAGGGTACATTAAAATGTCTAATCATATGACGAACTCGAATATTGTCAAATTACATATAACATTTTTTCAATTGATTTGCATTCCATGTTCGCGAGAGTTCCTCGCCCTCGATGGTAGCCAGCTTGTATGCTCCGTTGCCAGTAGCTTCTACGACTTCATATGGCCCTTCCCATTGTGCGCTCAGCATTCCCAACTTCTCGGCTTTGCTTGCCTTATTGTTTCGGAACACCCGGTCTCCGGGGAGGAATGCTTCCTTACGGACCCTGCTGTTGTAATATTTTTCCATCTGTTTCTTGTAGATGGCTTCTTTGATGAAAGCCACCTCTCTTCTTTCTTCTAGCAGGTCCAGATTGTTCCTCAACTCTTTTTCGTTGGCTATCATATCAATGTTTCTTCGGAGGGTTGGCACACTGATCTCTGCGGGGATCATTGCTTCCGTCCCGTAAACTAAACTGAATGGGGTTTCGCCATTGCTAGTCTTTGGGGTAGTTCTATGTGCCCATAGTACGTGATGGACCTCATCTAACCACCCACTCTGGCATCTCCCTAATCTTGCTTTGATTCCCTTCACAATGTTCTTGTTTGTTGCCTCCACCTGTCCGTTAGCCTGAGGGTGGGCTACGGCAGTGAAAGATTGTTCGATTTCCAGAGCTTGACAAAATTCCTTAAAAACTCCATCTCTGAATTGCTTTCCGTTGTCACTGATGATGGTTTTTGGGACCCCAAATCTTGTTACAATTTGCTCCCACACGAATTTTTCCATTTGCTTTTCGGAAATTGTTGCTAGTGGCTTGGCCTCCACCCACTTAGTGAAATAATCAACTGCCACTACTAAAAATTTGAGATTGCCTGGGGCTTTTGGGAAAAGTCCCACGATGTCTATTCCCCATTTCATGAACGGCCATGCTGCCGTAACAGGTATCATTCATTCTTAGGAGCCTTTGTAGTGCATGAGTGGATTTGGCATGAGTCACATGAGCAGAGTTCGCCAGCAGTGTCTCTGTGCATCGAAGGCCAGTAATATCCCACAGTCATCATTTTCGTTACAATTGTTCTTGGTCCGGAATGCAGACCGCAGGCCCCCCGATGTATCTCCTGTATTACTTCTTTCGCTTGTCGGGGGCCTATGCATCTCATCATGGGGCCCAGATAGGATTTCTTGTACAAACTGCCCTCTTGAAGGGCGAACTGTGGTGCTTTGATTCTTATTTTTCTTGCTTCGTCTTTGTCCTCCAGAAGACTTCATTGGACAGGTACGAAATGATTGGGGGTCATCCAGTTAGGTCCTTCTTCTTCCACTGGTGCGGTGATGCTTTCTTCTTGAATTGAGCTTTTTTCCAAGGTTTCTACCAATACCTTCTTGGTTAGGTGGGCAAAAGATGTTGAAGCCGGCTTGCTTAATGCGTCAGCTATCTTATTCCTGTTTCTGCTTATGTTCTGTATTCTGAAAGATTTGAATTGTTTCTTTATTTCCAAGGTTTTCTCCAGATACTTCTTCATTATTGGTTCTTTTGCTTCATATGTGCCATCGACTTGGAAAGCTACTATCTGTGAATCAACACACGCATGGATGTGATCTACCTTCATCTGCCTTGCAATTCTTAATCTGGCCAGGAGTGCCTCATATTCGGAGGCGTTATTGGAGGCTTTGAAATTGAACCGTAGGGCGTACGTGAACCCTTGCCCGTCGGGGTTTGTCAAGATCAACCCCGCTCCGGATCCATCGGCACTGGACGCTCCGTCTGTAAAGAGTTTCCATGGTGTTGGCAATGATGACTTGGGTTCGTATGGTTCTTCTTCCGGGGGCGTTTTTCGTTTCTGCACTTTTTCTTCGTGAGGCACTTCGGCCAGGAAGTCTGCCAGCACTTGCCCCTTAATTGAAACTCACGGGCAAAATTCAATTTCACACCCAGCTCAATTGCCCATTTTGCTAATCTTCCTGACATCTCCGGTTTGCTTAAAACTTGTTTGATAGGCTTTCCCGTTAGTACCTGTATCGGGTGGGCTTGGAAATATCTTCGCAGTCTTCTTGCAGCATGGACTAAGGCTAACACCAGCTTTTCTATCTTCGGGTATCTCGTTTCCGGCCCTTGGAGGACGCGGCTGACGTGGTATACCGGGACCTGTCCCCCTGGTCTGGTTGCGACTAGCACTGCGCTTATTGTTTCAGTTCCGGCTGCTAGGTACATCTGTAAGGTTTCTCCCTTGACCGGAGCAGTGATCATCGGGAGTTGGCATAAATATTCTTTCATTGTTTGGAATGCTTTCTGTGCATCATCAGTCCATGCAAAGTCTTTCTTTTCTAGACAACCTTTGAGAGTCTTAAAGAATGGTAATGACCTATCTGCTGACTTGGATAAGAAACGGTGGAAAGCCGCAAGCTTGCCATTTAAGCTCTGGACCTCTTTGATGTTTCTTTGTGGTTGCATGCTTTGAATATCCCGGATCTTATCTGGATCTGCATGGAACCCTTCCTTTGTTACCACATGTCCTAAAAACTGTCCTTGTTCGTCTCCGAACATACACTTCTTTGGGTTCAGCTTCATGTTTATTCTTCTCAGTGTTTCGAATGTTTCTTCAATATCTCTTAACATGTCTTGCTCATCCCTGCTTTTTATTACCATATCGTCCACATATGCCTCCAGATTTCTGCCTATCTGCTTTCCGAATGCTTTATCTATTAGCCTTTGGTAAGTTGCCCCTGCGTTCTTCAAGCCGAAGGGAATTTTCTTGTAGCAGAAAATTCCTTCGTTTGTGTAAAAAGCAGTTTTGTCTTCATCAGTTGGGAACATTTGAATTTGGTGATAGCCTTTATAGGCATCCAGAAAGCATTTCAGTCGGAACCCTACTAGGGATTCGACTTTCCAATCTATCTCCGGCAGTGGATAGCAGTCCTTGGGGCATGCTTTGTTGATGTCTGTGAAGTCGACACACATTCTTCATCCGCCATCATGCTTTTTCACCATTACTGGGTTAGCCACCCAACTCTGGTATTTCACTTCTCTCAGAATTCCTGCTTGGACCAGGTCATCCACTTGTTCTTTTGTTGCTTTGCTTCTATCCGGAGCTAGGCTCCGTTTCTTTTGCTTGATGGGTTCAACATGTGGCGTCGTGTTCAGCTTATGTTGAGTGTCGAGCTTTTCTCCTTCTGCACTTTTTCTTCGTGAGGCACTTCGGCCAGGAAGTCTGCCAGCACTTGCCCCTTAATTGAAACTCACGGGCAAAATTCAATTTCACACCCAGCTCAATTGCCCATTTTGCTAATCTTCCTGACATCTCCGGTTTGCTTAAAACTTGTTTGATAGGCTTTCCCGTTAGTACCTGTATCGGGTGGGCTTGGAAATATCTTCGCAGTCTTCTTGCAGCATGGACTAAGGCTAACACCAGCTTTTCTATCTTCGGGTATCTCGTTTCCGGCCCTTGGAGGACGCGGCTGACGTGGTATACCGGGACCTGTCCCCCTGGTCTGGTTGCGACTAGCACTGCGCTTATTGTTTCAGTTCCGGCTGCTAGGTACATCTGTAAGGTTTCTCCCTTGACCGGAGCAGTGATCATCGGGAGTTGGCATAAATATTCTTTCATTGTTTGGAATGCTTTCTGTGCATCATCAGTCCATGCAAAGTCTTTCTTTTCTAGACAACCTTTGAGAGTCTTAAAGAATGGTAATGACCTATCTGCTGACTTGGATAAGAAACGGTGGAAAGCCGCAAGCTTGCCATTTAAGCTCTGGACCTCTTTGATGTTTCTTTGTGGTTGCATGCTTTGAATATCCCGGATCTTATCTGGATCTGCATGGAACCCTTCCTTTGTTACCACATGTCCTAAAAACTGTCCTTGTTCGTCTCCGAACATACACTTCTTTGGGTTCAGCTTCATGTTTATTCTTCTCAGTGTTTCGAATGTTTCTTCAATATCTCTTAACATGTCTTGCTCATCCCTGCTTTTTATTACCATATCGTCCACATATGCCTCCAGATTTCTGCCTATCTGCTTTCCGAATGCTTTATCTATTAGCCTTTGGTAAGTTGCCCCTGCGTTCTTCAAGCCGAAGGGAATTTTCTTGTAGCAGAAAATTCCTTCGTTTGTGTAAAAAGCAGTTTTGTCTTCATCAGTTGGGAACATTTGAATTTGGTGATAGCCTTTATAGGCATCCAGAAAGCATTTCAGTCGGAACCCTACTAGGGATTCGACTTTCCAATCTATCTCCGGCAGTGGATAGCAGTCCTTGGGGCATGCTTTGTTGATGTCTGTGAAGTCGACACACATTCTTCATCCGCCATCATGCTTTTTCACCATTACTGGGTTAGCCACCCAACTCTGGTATTTCACTTCTCTCAGAATTCCTGCTTGGACCAGGTCATCCACTTGTTCTTTTGTTGCTTTGCTTCTATCCGGAGCTAGGCTCCGTTTCTTTTGCTTGATGGGTTCAACATGTGGCATCGTGTTCAGCTTATGTTGAGTGTCGAGCTTTTCTCCCGCGATTTCCAGTTGCCGCGGGACTCCCGTCATATCAGCGGGTGTCCAGGCAAAGACATCTTTGTTTCGCTCCAGGAGTATTTTTAGCTTTCGTTTGAACTCTTCCGGCATTTGGCTTCCTATCATGACGTGTTGTTCCGGATACTTATCATTGATGAATAACTTCTCTTCTGGTCTTTCTACAGCGCTTACCTGATTGTTTTGCTCTTTTTGCATCTTTCCTTCAGATTCAACTTGACTGCATTGCCGCAAAGCATTAGTCTCCGACTTCAGGCATGCGATGCCGTAGGGGGTTGGGAATTTTGCTATGGCATGTATTGGCGAAGCTATAATGCCGAGACGGCGCATCGCGGTCCTTCCCAAGATGATATTGTATGGTGAGTCTGCTTTTATAATTACAAACACTTTTTTAGCTTTCGTTTGAACTCTTCCGGCATTTGGCTTCCTATCATGACGTGTTGTTCCGGATACTTATCATTGATGAATAACTTCTCTTCTGGTCTTTCTACAGCGCTTACCTGATTGTTTTGCTCTTTTTGCATCTTTCCTTCAGATTCAACTTGACTGCATTGCCGCAAAGCATTAGTCTCCGACTTCAGGCATGCGATGCCGTAGGGGGTTGGGAATTTTGCTATGGCATGTATTGGCGAAGCTATAATGCCGAGACGGCGCATCGCGGTCCTTCCCAAGATGATATTGTATGGTGAGTCTGCTTTTATAATTACGAAATTCAACACTTCTGATCTTACTTTCATACCTTCCCCTACAGTAAATGGCAATGTGATTTCTCCGGAGGACCATGATCTTTCTCCGGAGAAACCGATCAATGGGGTTGAGCATTCTTTTTTCAATTGTTTTAAAGATGGTTTCAACTTCTGGTAACAGTGCTCGTACATAATTTCGCACCCACTTCCTGTGTCCAGGTAAATTCTTTTCACCGGATGGTTGCCGACCACCGCGCTAATCACTATCGGAGCTTCAGAAGCCTCCGTTTCGGGTATTGGTGGCAAATTGATCGCAACTGATCTCCATGCTTCTGTACTTGTTGCTCTTTCTTCACTTTGTCTTACATCAGCAATAATTACATTGATTGGCTCGTCCAGTGGTTCCGATTTAGCTTCCGGTATACCCACGTGTTGTTGTTTCCCTTTACCTTGCCGTTGGTTTGGCTCTCTGATGCCTTTAAGAAGTCCGGAGAACTTCCCAGTTTTCATCGCCTCCTCTAGTCTTCCTTTGGAAACCAAACACTCATTCGTTTCATGCCCGTGGGTACCATGGAACTCACAGAATTTTGTCAAGTCCTTTCCCTTCATGTTACTTCTACTTCTCGGCGTCTTTTCCGTAGCCAGGACGTCTCTATGTTGTTTAGGTGGTGTATGCAGGACCCTGTGACTGGTGGAGGGGTTGTTTGCGTTTTTCGGGTATTGGTGGCAAATTGATCGCAACTGATCTCCATGCTTCTGTACTTGTTGCTCTTTCTTCACTTTGTCTTACATCAGCAATAATTACATTGATTGGCTCGTCCAGTGGTTCCGATTTAGCTTCCGGTATACCCACGTGTTGTTGTTTCCCTTTACCTTGCCGTTGGTTTGGCTCTCTGATGCCTTTAAGAAGTCCGGAGAACTTCCCAGTTTTCATCGCCTCCTCTAGTCTTCCTTTGGAAACCAAACACTCATTCGTTTCATGCCCGTGGGTACCATGGAACTCACAGAATTTTGTCAAGTCCTTTCCCTTCATGTTACTTCTACTTCTCGGCGTCTTTTCCGTAGCCAGGACGTCTCTATGTTGTTTAGGTGGTGTATGCAGGACCCTGTGACTGGTGGAGGGGTTGTTTGCGTTTTTCGGGTAGGGAGATCCACGGCCTCTGTCCTGCCTTGGGTTTCTTCGATCTTTCCCCCAGTGTTTGTCCCTTTCGTCAGCGCAACCTGCGTACCCTACATTTCCACTTGTTTCTTGAGCGGTCAGGAATATATGGGCTTTATCCGTGGCTGCTGTATATGTTTCCGGCAAGTCCATTGAGAGGAATTCTACTAAAGCTTTGTACTTCAAGCCATGTATGAATCCCGACACTCTTTGGTTTTCACTCAGTCCTCTGATCAGGAAGGTTTCATCTGTGTATCTTGCGATGTATTGTCGGACGCTTTCATTCTCTTTCCTTTTGGTATTGTGAGCTTCCAAGTGTATCTTCTTGTATTTTCATTGTTGACTGAAATGAGATCTGAATTTTGTTTTCAGGTCTTCGAAATTCATTACGCTCCCTATCGGCAAACTGTCTAGCCACGCCCTCGCGGTGTCTTTTAATGTCAAAGCAAACATGTGACATGCCACTGGTACTTTCCATTTCTGCATTCTTATCATACCATTAAAATGTTTCAGGTGATTATCTGGGTCATCCTTCCCGTCGTACATCTCCATCCCTTTGGGGAGTCCACCTTCCGGGAGGGGGTAGTCTTCGATCCATTGGACAAACTGGCCAGGCTCCGTCTGAACTATCATATCAGCCTCCGGGGGGATACCAGTGTCATTCGCTCGCTGGTTATGCTGCTGGCTATTGTACTGCGGAGGTTGCATCGGGGTATATCCCTGCTGCGGAGTGAAAAATGCATTGTTTTGGGGCATAAAGTATGGATTTTGTGGTGTGTAGCCGTGGGGGAAGTATTGCGGTTGACCGTAGCCCATCGGTGCTCCAGGAGTTTGTTGTGGCATATACGTATAACCATACCCATTGTAGGCTGGGTTGTATGTTTGACCTTGTTGGTTTACCTGCTGTGTTGCGAGCGGAGGTAGGTTCGGACCCGGAGCTTGGGGGGTGGTTGTGTTTGTGACATTTGTCGGAGGGGGTCCTCCGGTTACGGTCTCACTGAACCTGACCCTTCCACTGGGTCGCTGAATTGGGCTTTGTTGGGGCGGTGTTTCTGCTTCGATTTCTTCATCTACGTCTTCACTCCAATTGTCATAATCTAGCCGAGTTTGCACGCTGCGCATGTTCATACGCCGCAAGCATTCTCTGAGCAGTGGTTCAATTGTTTCTGATTGTCTTTCGTTATTGTTTCTCGAATAACCCGGAGGGGACCGTTGGTCTTCCTCCGCCATTGTTCGTCACAAGACCAGTTAGTAGAGTGCGGATGGCACCACTTGTTTAAGCATAAAATTACACGGGCCTAGTGTGTGTATTGCATGAATTTAGATTAGTTTGGGTTGAGAGAATGGTCTGGTATTTATAGGCACCAAGGAGAGGTGGTCCTTGGTGCATGACGTCCTTGTAGCAGGAGACCGTTGCTCGGTGTGTCGTGTTGTGTAACAAACTTTGTCTCTTTGGTTCAGACGTCCCAGTACGACTCTGCGACGTACGAGCATAGACGTCACTAGTTCGTGGTACAGTTGGCCACGGATTAGAGTATGGTTCTGTCGCCTTAGTGATGTCCGTAAGCCTAGCCGGAGGGCGTACGTCATCAGTATGTATTCATACATAATGCTATTGTATGTATGTATATATATTGCGGTATTTTCACTAATGTGGCAAGCTATAAATTTGGATGCCACTTGACGACTTCTATGGATGTCATGTCAGCAAAAATATAGTAAGATACGTAAAATGATTAGCAAAATTTGAATACGCACGATATAAACGTTCTAAGATGGATATATACAATAGACTTCGAACTAACGTTGGATATATTTTCAAGTACTGTCTTATCATGAAGAAAGAAAGAAAAATATAAAAACCTTAAACATATATGTACCTTGTTTTCAAAGTCAACAGAGCTGGCTTCCATTTTGTAAACACTTTTAAGAATCTCTTCGTAACAAGATTGAATACGACCAGTCAGGTTCTCGTTTACCCAAATCCCATTCGCTAAACTGATATCGAGGCCACGATCAGTGGGTTTAGATAAGATCCGCTCTAAGAACTTCTCGCTTTGAGACTCATAAAGAAATTGGTCAATGGTCTCATTCGCTAAACTGATATCAAGACCATGATCAGTAGGTTTAGATAAGATCCGCTCTAAGAGTTTCGCTTTGAGACTCATAAAGAAATTGGTCAATGGTCTCATTCGCTAAACTGATATCGAGGCCACGATCAGTGGGTTTAGATAAGATCCGCTCTAAGAACTTCTCGCTTTGAGACTCATAAAGAAATTGGTCAATGGTCTCATTCGCTAAACTGATATCAAGACCATGATCAGTAGGTTTAGATAAGATCCGCTCTAAGAACTTTCGCACTTGGAGACTCATAAAGAAGTTGGTCAATGGTTTCGTGTCCAAGAAATCCCAACAACTGTTTCAAAGTTTCGCCTTCCGTTCCAGCAGCAAGCATTCCCAATAAGGTTTCGAGTGAGAATGGCGAACAGACGAGATTTCCATTCTTGAATCCATTGCTTGCGTCATCTAGTAGAACCGTGGTGGCAACCTGTTTATTAAGTTCATGTATTATCATCGTAAACCTTATTACAAGAAAGTCTCAAATATCATGTTGGAATGGTCAAGGAAAGATTCTAAAACGGTCACACAATATCCTAGTTGGATGAAGATTTTCTCAAATAACTTGACCTATATATTAAGAATATAAGTTGGTTTTGTAAGGTGATAAAAACTACTGTAATAAAATAAGAAACAAGACCTAAGGTAAAAAAAAATTACACTCACAAACTTCACAACTTGATAGATAAAGTTGGTTATTAACTTGAGACTTGAGAGGATCCTAATCCATCCTAGTTAGACAAGGTACATCTGAGTCTAAGACGACATTAATTTGTATAAACCCTACTACAAATGATAGTAAAATTAAAGCAGTAGAAAAAGTAATAAAAATAGAATGTAATTAAGGACGTACGACAGTGGTTTTGGTTGATGTTGTGGTTGTGGAGACAAGTTTTATTGGAGCATAAAATTTTTCTTCCTCTTCTTCTGAATAACTGTCCCAATCATCATCTAGAAATTCGTCGTCGTAGTTCATATATGCTCTACTCAAACAACATATATCGAGCTCTATCGTAAAAAGAAAAACTAGATTAATTAATAGGGTTAATATATACGATTATCAATATGATGATGATCGAGGTTATACAATTTATAAGTGGTTTCTGCGACTTTTTTTCTACGCAACCAAATAAGCTCCTAATTAAGCGAGGTAATTAAGTTGCTTAAAATATACGAGTAATTTGCTTGGTTAATATATACTTTCTTTGTATTACTCCCTATAATATTTTTAGAAATTACTGTTAGATATTTTGTTTTGGATTTTCCTATTGTTAATATATCCATAAAAAACTTATACTTTCATATTAAACTAGTACTAATACATGTACGATGTACGGATTGATCATATAAAGCGATATATAATTTTATATCATGCATCGTTAAAGTATGAGTTAAAGATTTAATGACATTAAACAATAATTTACATTATAATTGATAGATAAATCAAGATACATATATAATTACCAAAAAGAAAATATATTTAATTTCTTTACAATGTCCTAAACAATATCTTATTATTTTCATGTATTAGCCCGGCCATCTACATATATAAGCATTGATAATATAAACATAAGCGAAGTTATAGATTAGTAAATTATCTATCAATATATACATAACAAGGTCCTAAATTCATTCCTAAACAAATAGGAACCGTTAGATGAATTCAATATTTGATTTATAACCATTATATCAAATTTAATTATTTCATCTTTATTAAATGACATTAATAATACTTATACTTTATATGATTAGACAAAATATATCCCTCCTACATATATATTTTTAATTTTGATAAATTTACATAATTAAGATTAATTTATTCCCATGTTTATTGCCGTGAATTAATTGCTACCACTTTATCATGCTATTGTAACTTACTTAGTGTTGGAATTTTTTGTATTAAAAAGAAAACATGTTTAATTCCTATATGTGATTTATATTTAGTAATACTTTGAAACATAAGATTTATTTACATATAGAAGATTAAAAATATTAGATATAATATTTATATCTATATATATATATATATATAGGGGGACAATCAAATAAGAACAGCCTTAAAATAAGAACACGGTGAGAACACTTAAAAACTACATTTTGATGCATTAAAAGTCCATAAAACTAACATAGTGTATAACTAATTATCATTATTTAAGTGTTTAACAACACATTGGTCTGTCAAAATCGAGAAAATCATGTTTTTTGTTTTGTGCATCCATCTTGGATGCATATTCATCAAAATGATGTATCCAACAAAAAACGTGATTTTTTCGATTTTGACGGATCAATGTGTTGTTAAACACTTAAATAATGATAATTAGTTATGCACTATGTTAGTTTTATGGACTTTTAATGCATCAAAATGATGTTTTTAAGTGTTCTCACTGTTCTTATTTTAAGAGTGTTCTTACCGGAGTGTTACCCTATATATAACAACTTAATTGATTAATATAAAAGAAAAAATATGCCTGGAGAATAGTTACTTATAAAATACAATACATCACTCACTTTAAGTCTTTATTAATATTGAATAAAAATAAGTTTTATTGTTAAGCATTAATAACACAAAAATATTATTGTTCTTATATCGGAAAAAATATATACATTATTCTATCCATCACAAGATAAATGTTACATTTCCTTTTCTTTTTTTTAATAGTTTTTAGTTTTGAGAATAGCATGTTAAATTATTTATATTTATTGTATTTTATACTTTTTTGAACTATAATACCTTTAATATTTTTTACCCACACATATATTATTAAAAACGAATAGAGTTAGCACAGCTGATAGATGTACTAGGGTTTTTCCCACATGTCATGGTTCGACCCTTCGGGTTGACGTGTCTATGGGGTTGTTCATTGAAGATGCCACTGTCCGGTAGCGCAAACCCGGTTTAAAGCAATGTAGTCTATCCTTAGTGAAATCACCATTATATGGTTAGCTAAAGTGTAATTGAGAATACGTCTTTTCAATCTAGGGTTGTTCTTTGGAGATGCCACTGCCTGGTAGCCGCAAACCCGGTTTAAGACAACGTAGTTTATCCTTAGTGAAATCACCATTATATGGTTAGTTAAGGTACCCGTTACCAATGAAGCCTAGACCTACATGTGAAGTTTAAATACGCGGGTTCGATCCTTCGGGGTGCCCAGATCATGTGGGGATTAGGATGGAGGTATTGTACCGGCATCATATGGCTCATACGGGGTGAGTCGATAGGTATCCAATTGTGGTACCGGGGCTAGGGTTCCCTCCATTACCCTTTAGAGTGTAATGAAACACGTCTTTTCAAAAGATATATTTATCAACTCTTTGTAAAAAGTAATGGTAAAGTTATCATCCAATGAACATGTATATTATGATTATATATTTTGTTAGTTGTGTGCTATTTTTATTATGAACCATTACTTTGAGACATATGAGTTAATATTTAATGACTTTTGCCATTAAATTTTATGTTTCTTTATTAGCTAGATAAGCGTATTACGTGGTCAATCACAGAGAGGACAACTCACATAAAGGACAACCATCAACGCTTGAGGATTGGTTATGTACCATGTACCTTTTATCTTTCATGTTTATTCAATCCCAAGGTTGATTCCAATAACCAGAAGTAAATAAGGCAGCTTAGGACATTTGTAGGATCGCAAAGTGCCAAGGTTGTTCATCTTAGATGACTAAGTCCAAGCTAACTTTTACACCCAATTTTGTCTTCTATCTTTGTGGTTCATCTTTGACTTAGATCAAATGTTATAATATACATTAATGCGGCTCGAAGAATCACTTCTCAAGCTTATTACATTAACACATGTGAATACTGGCTCAATATAGACATCTAAGTTGACCTAACTTAAGTGAGCAAAAGCTGACTCAACTTACAACTAAAGACTTAAACATTCTTTTACACTGTTTGTTATCAACAAATCTAATCAATTACACTAGAACTCAATAAGTATGTTTTTGAATAATAAGATCGTCATATTTTAATATGTCTTATCTGTAACTACTAATTAAGTTATTATGAAAATTTAATATGTTTAACTCGAGTATTACTCGGGAAAATAATCTAGTCAAAATAAAACCGGCTATAATAAATAAAAATCATAGTCTATTTATGTAAATAAAAAGATAATATTACTATATAATGATCTTAATCTTAATATATACTATAAGACAGTTGAACTAATGACTTATTAACCAATCAAATCGCTTAATTTCATCAAATTGACTATCGCTTATGTCATCATTTAATTTAACTATAAATTAAAAATCCTAATAATCATTATCCAAATATATTATTATATTAGTATTTATATTAATTTGTAGAAAAAGTCTCATTAATTTACACTTTTTTGTTTTCCATCAATAATTTACACTTTTTAGCCCTAAATACTTAATTTACCCATCAACTTGAGAGAATTTTTTAAAATTTTTAATCATTTAATTAATTAAAAAAATTTCAACATATGAATCTTCTAAATAAAACTTATTTCTAATAAATCTATAAACCCTTATAAAACATATTGAATCTAAATTTTAAGAACTTTAAGCACTTTTTACTATATTCCCAAACTACCCCTCATTACTCACAAAATCCAACGCACCGTCCCTTCTTTGTCTGGCTCTCTTCTCACACACCCATACACCAACACCTTCCGCCTCCATCACAACCGTCTCCATCCTTTTATCCGGCGATCGACCACCAACCGCAAATTCCTCAATTCGTCTCCATCGTTCCCTTCTTCCAACGGGGAGACACCATCATTCAATCACCACCATCCGCATGTCGTCTCGAATACAAAGGTACCAAAAATCCTAAACGCAACCAACAATTTCTTTAATCTTTTTCTTTTTTGCGTATATAGATTTCATTAATTAATTTTCTAAATTCGTTTTGTTAAATTTCTTATATCTGGGTAACTTAGTGATTAAATAATATTGAATTTCCTTCTCTTTCGACTCATAACGACGGTAAAACCGTAAACCCCAATTTTTTGTTTTGGTTTTTTCAAAACCTGTATCTTAATTTATTTTTTGAATTCTTTGTTATAATCTTTGTAATCTTTCGTTATCTCACTCCATTTGATTTATTTTGTACTGTGATTACAGTCGGGACTATAGTAATGAAATGAATCCATACTTCTTGAATTTTCCCAGAGTATCATCATTATGAATTTATGATGGTGATTTTTGTTGTCTGGTAATCATTTCCTTTTAACCATTATAATGTTTTATTTTTGCTTTGAAGGTCTAAATTGGTTAGAATTGTGTATATGGTACAAATGAAGTGAAATTAAAAGTTCTATCCTCAAATCTTGACATGTTTTGTATGTCACAAGTTTGAGTAAATTCTCTGCACTTTGAACCTAAGTTTACTTACGTTATGTATGACTGTATGAGTTTTTGTCGATACTCTTAGAAGTTTCATCAACAACTGCCTTCATTTTGTCAAATGTTTCTTAAACAACAGAGAGAAAGCATTTAATTACGTCCTAAAGTTTCTTGGAGTGAATCCAGGTAAAGGTGGGGTTGTACATATTCAATGTACTGATCTTTGCTCAATTTTTGATGACAGGTTAGCTGTTCTTGCCATTTGTTTAATGCAATATTAAATAATAATTTGTTTTGTTCCTACTTAGAATTACCATTAAAGTTGGGTATGATCAGATTAGTCATTGGTCAGTCAGTTACTATGTGGCGTGTGGTTCCTATTTTGGTGTTTCAGATGCAATTATATCGCCCGCTTTTCCAGTTTCAGAGATAAACCTACTTCCAAGGTATGATTAAGTAATAGTAAAACTTAAAACATGAAAATGCTTTTGCGTTGATCACTTTTTATTCGACTCATAATTCTTTTTTGCAGAGAATCTGCTGTCATTTGGCTTTCTATTGAAGTTTCAAGTACACAACCCCTGCGTAATTTGATGGGGAATTTATTGTTATAAATGCAACCAAAATAGATGCAGAGTGATGGCCTTTCCCTTTTTTTCAGTTAAATATTAGCCGTTAAATGCTAAGCTGTTAATTTTTTACATACCTATATGGAACTTAACACATATTCAGGTTACTAATTGTAATCATTGCTTTATAGTTTAGAACTCTTTTGTATCTATCCATGTTAACCCAGTTTGATTATTTGAAGATTTGTAGCACAAATTTTAGTAAATCTGAGTGTTCTAATGTGCGGCTCAGGCACAAGACCAACATGGAAAATGGGGCATTGGAATGAGTGAGCCAGATCAACACCGTCGCCAACAAGTCAAAGTTGTTGTATTTGGAAGATGTAAACTCATGTTGTTATGGATGTCTGTCGTCAAGCTAGGTGTACTCCTGCTACAAATGATGGTGATCTCACTTATCTTGAACATGGGCAAGAGTATATTGTGGCTTTGGCCGGAGGTTTTGTGGAATGAAGTTTATGGATTATCTATACTATATTATAAAGCAAAAAGCCTCTAAATTTTCAACATTGAACTTAAATTTTCAATATTGATTTTAAGTACTTCCCCAAAATGTCCCTCCCATCTATTCTATATTTACCTAAAATAACTATAATACCCTTTCTCTCTCCTCAAATCTCAACCAATCATTTTTTTTCTCTCTCCTCAAATCTCAACCATCATTTTTTTTCTCTCTCCTCCATAAATCATTTTATTCCTCTAACTCTTTCAAAATCTTTTATCTCAAAAACCGTACATCGATAAATTATAAAAATTATATGGGTGTTCTTAAAATTTCATGCTCTTTCATTAGAGATGTCATTCGATATACTTTCGATGAATTTTTAAATCCGAGGGCGGAGCCCGTACGGCTAAGGCATTTGGCTATGACACTCTATGACATATCACCTCATATGACCTATCACACTCTATGACCTATCACCCTCACCATCTCACCGCCGCAACGTGCGGGTACTTGCTCTCGTTAACTTAATGGGGAAATATTAGCTACTTGGTAATGTAGCCTATTAACTACATTAAATTAACAAAAAGACTTATATACCCTTAAATTCTTCCTAATCATTAATGCATATTCGAAATTTGTGTTGATTTTCACTCTAACTTAACACTAATTTTCCCATCAAAATTAATGCATATTGAAAATTCGTATTAACTGTAGTTTTAATTTTCTATTTCTATTTCTTTCGTTGATGTCGTTGTTTGCTACTGATATTGGTTCAATCGTACACACTCCAACTTGCTGGCTTTCTGATACAAGTATTGATTTGGATCAAGTTGATATCACATGTCATGGACGGACATACAAGAATTGGTCACTTAATTAAGAGTGTTACAATTAGTATTGTTGCATTGCATTGTTTCGTGTCAAATGTGTGGTCTGAACATCCGTGTGCACCAAAATCATCAAAAAGTTTGTTGGGTCTTAGTTTTTGGTTATGTATTTTGATTTTTTGGAAGTAATAACAGTAAACTTTCAATTTGATATTTTATATTTTATATATATATTGTTTCCGGTAAATCAACTTCTAACAAAAAAGGGCCGTCCGATTAGATTGTCAATTGATCACTACCGTTTAAAGTCTACCTTTTTAGGTGGATTCTATCTCATTGTTAGTTAGTTCTAATATTTCACGTGCTTATAAGATATCCACAATATTCTTGATATATAATATCTTTAAAATGGAAATTTAAATTTGTAGTCTGCCCTTTTTAGTGGAGTATCCATAGTTTGTTAAATCATAGTAACATGTGATATGATCATCGATTTTAAATATTTTCATCTCATTAATTTCAAAGTTTAATTAACCAAAATACACTGGACGTTTAGAATATAAGATCACTAACAACCTGAGATAATTATGAAATTTAAAATTTTATTTACATATTTCCCTCCACTTTTTTTGCAACATATTACTATATAAACACATACATATCAGTATATATTAATTTTGTTTTCAACCATTGTATTCACAACATTTACTTTCAAATTTGATTCAGTATATATTAATTTTGTTTTTTTGTATTCTATATAGGTGAATGTTGAAGGTGATGATCAATTTGTTATCTTGGATGATGTTCATGGTGATGATGAGAATCTTAATCAAGTAATTAACATATCTTCAATATTTACTTTTTTTTTATTCTACATACTTTTTTCTTTTTTTTATATGCTATATAGGTGATTATTAATGTTGATGATAAAATTCCAATTGATCGAGAGGATTAAACGACACAAGAAGGATCAAATCAAAATAAAAATATAAAAACAAAAAGTTCTGTCTCTTTGATGAAGATAATGAAAAAAAAGTTTAGATGTCATTTATTTCATGAATCTTAAATAAGGTTTTGGGTTTAGTTATATTAATATCTACGAGAGATAGTGCTCGCGCGTTGCGGCGGTGAGATGGTGGGGGTGATAGGTCAAGTCATAGAGTATGATAGCCAAATGCCTTAGCCGTACGGGCTCCGCCCTCGGATTTAAAAATTCGTCGAAAGTATATCGAATGACATCTCTAATGAAAGAGCATAAAATTTTAAGAACACCCAAACAATTTTTAAAATTTATCGATATACGGTTTTTGAGATAAAAGATTTTGAATGAATTAGAGCATAAAATTTTAAGAACACCCAAACAATTTTTAAAATTTATCGATATACGGTTTTTGAGATAAAAGATTTTGAATGAATTAGAGGAATAAAATGATTTATGGATGAGAGAGAAAAAAATAAGTGGTTGAGATTTAAGTTATTATAGGTATATTAGGTAGAGATGTTTAAATTAGTGAATAAAGAATATGGGTATTTTGGGTAGTTCAAATCATCTTCTTTTTTTTAAAAAGGCAAAATGCTTTATAAGATAGTATTAGATATTTGGCATTTTAGTTTTACATGTAGGTTTTTTTACTTTTAAATATTCCATGTAAGGCTGACTTGTATCTTTAAAGATTTAATAAAAAAATTTCTTCATCGTGTTATATTGTGCCATATTGAAATATCATTGTGGTATAGTGTTATATCAATGACAATTAACATTTCTTTCTGTAAATATCTTTGGTCAATCTATCAAAATTAATCTAATAGTATTTATTTGTTCTTGTCATTTAAAGTTATCAGCTTATCATATATATATATGATGATTACATTAATTATAAAAAACTACTCCGTATTATTTTAATGACTTAAAATGTTCAGCTTGATCGTATTTTTACAGCAAGATGCAAACGCATTAAGGGGGAGGGAGTGGAAGGTTTCAACCTTTTCATCTCCCTTCAACTATCCAATCAAATTACTCCACCTCATTTCAACCCTCCAACCTTTTTTCAACCTTTTTTAGTGGCAACCGAAACTCCCAACCTTTTCTTCACATTTTAATAATTCATCCTTAACATTTATAAACTTTACATAACTAACCCTTTTTTAATTTATATCTTTTATTAATAACAAAATACATTACATAACACTTAAAACACATTACATTTTAAAAGTAAAAACACACACGTACGTAATAAAAACACACAATGCATAACTTAAAAAAACATAACTACTCTTCATCGTCATCATCTTTGATTGACATTTTTCATAAGTGCCGAAACAGTTTATGAGATGAAGAAATGAGTGTTTAATATGTTGTAATGTTTCTAAATTATGTTCTTATGTTTTTAAATTAAGTTGTAATGTTAAGCACTTTTAATTAGTTTATGATGGTTTAAGTAGTTTTAATTATGTTGTAATGTACTCTTTTAAAAAATAAAATGGCATTTTAGGAATTAATATGGAGTGTGTGTTGTGTTTTTGGAAGTTTAAATGGGATATATATATAAGAAAATAATTATAAAAAAAAAGTTTCAGCATAATTGCAGCTTTGGTCCCTGGCGCTTTCTTTCTTCCAGTTTTGGTCCTCTAACGGTCAAAATACAAGTTTGGAAACCTGCCACTTCCGGTCCCTGCCTTCACCCTTCCTCCTCATCTCCCTGCGAGCTTATAGCTCGCTCCCCCATCTCGCCGTCGAGCTCGCGTGAGTGGCGGCCGGAACCTTTTCAACTCGCTCCATCTCCCTCCATCTCCCATCTCCCTTCCACTCCCTCCCCCCTAATATTCACGATAATAAATAATATTTTTACATTTGACTAACGGTTTATAAATATAAATATAAATATTGAAACACACAATTTGAATGATCATTAATTTAATGTAATATTTATACATTTTGTGTAACATTACAAATTTAACTATGAAAAATGGTAAATATTAATATAATTACGTAGAGGATATTCAAATTTGATCATCACCATGTAGTCTACCTTTTTAATTGTTGACGGTGAGTCTTTATTTTTTTTAATCTGATCCATCCAATCAAATTGTTTATTAATCTATAGGCCGTATAAAAACCTCCATTAAAAACGGACGTTTAGCTATGCGGGAAAAACCAACGTGCTATTTTGTTTGGAACTTATCAACAAATGTCATAGTGTTTAGTGTTTACAATTACAACTAAATAATTAACGCGGAGAAAGCAATTGTAAATCACCAATTTAAAGGCATGGGTAGATACCCTTGTAATATGATTATATGAACATAGATAGATAAAAGAACAAGATAAACAACCAAAACTCCTACGAGTATTTTCCAGCCATCTGATATAGCATGGAGGGTAGTTACTCCCTGATATTAATGTGAAGTCGATCTGAAAAACATTTTAAATATCCAGACAAAAGAACACCTCAAAAAGGAACAACATGAAGATCTGATAATACGTACTGTAATCTAACAGTCGAAGCATTTGATCACAACAGTAATTACGAAGAATTCCAGTGGTTATGTTCCGAAGGTTTAAAGTGAGTTTTTCCGATCACCGCGTCAACAACACGCAGTTTCTCCAATCATATGCATGGAGAAGACGACGGCGGCAACTTTCTCCGATCAGATGCATGAGTTTTTCCGATAATGTGTTGTTTGTCAATGTTGAAAGGAGATTTTGCTCTTTCTTTTGTGTTGCTGGAATTAGTAAAAAGAAAAGGATAGTTGAAAAAGAAAATTTCCGGAGCAGCTGAAAAGAAAAGAAGTTTTGGTAGATTTCAAATTTTATTTTCATTAATAGATATTCATCATTTGTCTAGATGTTTAAGTTATTTTGCTAAAAAAAAATTTCTTATAATTTTATTATTATTTGTGATGAACTATATTCTTCGTATTCTTTTTTCCTTCAATTATATATTGTACAATTAATTAATATATACAAGTTATGAAAAAAAAGTAAATATCTCAAGTGGTAGACAAACATTTTTTAAACATTTAGATAATTTAAAAAAGAAATATTCAAAAGTGATATCTAGATTCAATACATAAATGGACTTAAGTTTTATTATGCTAAGATTATAAGATAAACTTGACCATTACCAAAGTGGAACCATTTAGAAACAAGCATGTATATCATATTTATATAGTATGAACATTTTTCATCATATATTTGTATTTTTTATAATAAGGAGTAATAAACTTGATATATATATATAACGTAATTGGAGTACCAGATTACACCTCGATATTACGTTCTATTTGAGTTGCTATTTAGTTGTGTTCAACTGAAATGTAAGTTATTAAAGACCAATTTATTAAGTGTAACCCGAGCTACGCACGGGTATTGTTCTAGTTAATTGTTGGACACCATATAATTAACCAAATTTGGGAAAATGCAAAAAACAAAAGAATTAGAAAAACAAACAATTTAGTGGCAAAATTTACAAATGTTTCATTTTGTTTTGGAGTAAATGGATCAACAACATCCGTAAATTAGGAGGAAAATTGATAAATTAAAGACTATTATTATTAATAAGAAATTTTAGGATATATAAGTTTTTTTTTGTCAACTTCATGTAGTTAATAGGCTACATCACCAAGTAGCTAATATTTCCCTTAATATAAATACTAATATAATAATATATTTGGATAATGATTATTAGAATTTTTAATTTATAGTTAATCTAAATGATGACATAATCGAGAGTCAATTTGAATTTATATTTTTTTGTAAAGCACGATTTACAACAGAGGGTTACTTGAATAATAAATCCAAATCAATATGAACTTCATTCAAGATTCATTCTATCTCTCAATAAAAAAAGGTACAAAATTTTCTCCCATTTTGCGTATTAGTGTTTAAAGTTACAATTGTCACTCAAATCAAGAGTCCTAATTGTTATCAAAGAATATGAAAACAATCATAATTGTTATCTAATTATCATAGGACAGGTGATTGAAAATAAATGTATTCGTGTTATGCGTCCGCATCATGATCAAATACATATACTTGAATGTCAAATACATGGTCACAAGTATGTTTATATTTTAATTCTTAATTATCTTTCATAATAATATCACATTATGAGTACAACTGGTTTCAAAAAATTCTATAATAGAGGAATTATTGTAGCATGTGTCTTGTGGAATGACTACGACAAACAATTCCATCAATATGTTTCAGCTAATAATGACAGTGACGAACCTGTGATTATTGTACTACAACTTGCAAAGTATAACACTTGGAACCGTATATCTTCAAAATTATAAGCTTTTATGACTTAAATGTATGAAGATCTAATATTGATAATATCGTAAACCCCGTGTCCAGTGTTGGACACGGTCTAAAATCTAGTTAAATAGAATAATGACGTTAGCTAATATATATATTATTAATTGTAAATACTACGTCGAGAAATCGGAATTTTAGGAATTATTGGGAGTAACTAACTTACTAACCCTTGTTATGTTACAAACCCAATTACAATAAACTAAATATAAATAATTGAATATATGTCGACTTTTTCATGTTTACTTAAATAACTAAAACAATTAAAAAAGATAAACTATTAGAATACATATCTATCAATAATAGCTTTGTAAATAATTCATTAGAAAAATGAGATAAATTTGGTGGGACCAAGGTGACACGTGGCACTTCAAAATTATCCTACGTGTCGATTAAAGAATATATCAATTATGTTTTAGTTTAGGTAGATGCTGAACTTTTAAATGTTAAAAAAAATATATAATTAATTTATACACATTAACAACCCATAACAAATCCGTTTTGGATTTAGGGGAAAATTTATAATATATAAATTTTAAAACAATTATCTTAATCTTAATATATACTATAAGACAGTTGAACTAATGACTTATTAACCAATTAAATCGCTCAAATTTCATCAAAACCCAAATTTATGGTTTGTTGCATTTATAATTAGTACTACGGTGGTGTTTGTTATCTTAATAAAAAAGTCATAATTTAATCAAAAATACTTAATTCATTAAGTCATCAAAGATGTTTGTTTTTTTTACTTAATAAACAAAAAACAACTGTATTGACTTAATACATACAGACATTCCATATCCATTCAGTCACTTTATCAATTCAATTACTTAATGGTTAAAAAAACAAACGGACCGTACGTCAAGTCATCAACTTATATGTGTGAACACAAACCACTGGGTTGATAGCCCAGTGGCCAGCCACTACCTTAGAAGCCGGGCCCACATTCCCCTTTCCTTTGAATCAAAATGAAGAGGCGAGAGTTCGATCCTCAATGGGGGTGTGGGTACTCGGGGGAGGTACTGTTCCAGGATATAAGTTGTGTGGCCTGCTTATATGGTACCAGTGCGGTACACGGGATTAAGGTGTTCCCGCCTAAATACACTTTTTTTTTGAATCAAAACTTATATGTGTGATAAAAACATAAAATAACAATTTGAGAGAATGAAGCCCATGACGGTTCATACTCTTGTTGTCTAATTTGGGCTTTATGGCCCACTAACAAGCAAGATCCCCGGATAATAAAAAATTAAAAACCGAAAAGCTGACTCATTATTTTTCAAAACTTTGTGCGTGCGTGTGTGCGTGCTCTGGAAGTTTTATAAAATCAAAAAATCCCCATCCATTGAATTCCCGCACAGAACACTACAGCAGCAGCAGCAACTGCCTAACTTCAATCCATCAATTTAATAATCACAAACTAATGGTAACGATTCTTCCTTTCTTTACAAATTCAACAATATTTCATTGATTCTTAGGGTTTCAATATTTTGATTATAGGCAGCAGAAGAAGAAATCGAAGAACTTGATAGTTTGTTTGATTACACTCGTAGTTGTTTAGAAATCATTCCCCTCGATGACGGTTCGTATATAGATACATACATATATATATAGGATTGGGATCCTCTAAAGTTGCTTTCAACTTTACTAGTGAAGTTGGAAGCATCTTGACCTTTGGATTGAAATCAAAGGTCAAGATTTAAAAATTATGTTTGAATCTTGACCCTTTGATTTTAATCCAATGGTTAGAATCACCAACTTTATTAGTAAAGTTATATATAACTTTAGAGGATCTCAATCCATATATATATATATATATATATATATCATATGTTTTAATCTGAATTATTTAAGTTGTATGATAAAATTATGTTATTTGAATTTGAATGTTTTTTTTTTTTTACTGAAGATGATGATGATTCTACTTCTCTTATTCCTTCGAAACGCTGGAAATCCACTGATTCTGTTGTAAGTCATTTTATTAAGTACCTGAAAGTATGTTAAAATCATCTCGTTTTGCTATTGTATGTATCGAACTCTACAAGTGGCACAATCTTTCAATTTCAATCAGATCCGTTACCTTTTTGCTGAACACGTCATCTCTTTAAAAGCGGTCGCATACATACAATAGCAGAAATTAGAAGATGAGATTTACAAAAGTATATATATTTAAAAATCGGAAAGGATTTATGTGTTTGATTATTTAAATTGGATACTAGGTGGAAAAGGGAGGGGAAGTAATCAATATCGGTGTTGATGAAGACAAGGATGATGATTTGGAATGGTTGGAGCCACCACCTAAGGTGGCTAATGACAAGACGAAGATATGTGAGAATTCTGTTATAAAGGAATTACGGTAAAATTTTATTGTTAACTCGGATCTATTGGTTTTATTGGTTATATGGAAAATCAACAAAGTGTTTGGAAAATAGGATGAATATTATTTGCTAATATAATGTGTATAAGAACCATCCTACCGCGTCATCTAAAGTTTTGGCTTTTAGTTTCGGGATGGAGGTTTAAATATGTAATGTGTGCAATTAGACAACGAGGGATTTTGCGAGTGCATATTTTCATTGCTTATGGTTTAAAAGTTGTGTTCAGAAAAAGGGTGTGCTCGTGTTTATTAAAAGTAACTGCTTTTCCTTCTTAAAATAAGCTAAACACACCCAATAGCCAAATACTTCAAAATGCATTTTCACGTTCAAAAGATGCAATAAGCTATATGCATTTGAACTACGCTCTCCCAAACAGTCTGAAGTTGCCTTTTGCTGAGTTGGTTGATTTTAGAGTTTTGCTTTCTACACATCTCTTTTTTGGTAACTGGTAATTTGGTATGTCTTTTTGTAATAATAGGAAGAAGAGGCAGGAGTTGATGTCATTTACCGAATCAGCTAAAGATGTGCTTCAAGCTGTTGAAGAATCTGTAAAACGAGATCTTGAAACATCGAGTTTGGCTCCTGAAAGTAATACTGAAAAGCCCTCAAAAGCGGCTGCAGAAAGACCAAAGATAGTTATATCAATTCAAGATAAAGACGGTGTGAAGCAGTTCCGCGTCTACATGGTACGATCTCTCGTGCTTAAATGATATAAACTAAATTTTGCACATATATGTTGCCATTTATCATTTTAATGTTGTTTTACATGTCTTTCGGATTAGCTCAGGCTTTTACATTTTTTGTAGGATGATAAATTTGAGCGACTTTTCAAAATGTATGCTGACAAAGTGAACAGTAAAGTAGAAAGCTTAGTGTTTTCTTTCGATGGGGATAAAGTCAACCCTGCAACTACTCCTAGCAGTCTTGGGATGGAAGATGAGGACTTGATTGAGGTCTGTGTAAAGTCAAGTTGACCAAGGTAATTAATGTGCAATATTTCTAGTTATGCTTGTTGGTATTGCATTTTGCATTCTGTTTCTATCATCAAGGTTTTAGTTTATTGTTTCTCTGGATCGATAGATCGTTGCTTGTTCTATAACAGCTAGTTTCAGACATTTGAATATAGAACAAAAAGTAATACATTTCATATAAAAGACTAAATGGAATTATCCCTTCTCACCAGTCACCGTAAAAAGCTCTGTATATATTATTAATTACTCATACTAAGAAAGTAATTTTAAATTAGATTAATTAAGGAGTAATAAGTTCATTACGAAATTGAAGAAATACTGACTTCATTGATTGAATGTTAGGCTGTTAGCATGTGTCTTAGGGGCACAAGTTAGCAAAACTCTTGATCTTTTACACTTGATATTTGAGGAGAGATGCTTTTTGAGAACCAAAATTAATAGTTACAACTTGTGACTATGGGAAAGCTCTGGAACAAGAAGATGATGATGATGTTAAGTGAATATTCAAAATGGAACCAATGGATAATTGTTTCCTGAATCTATTATTCTATTGTCTATATTTTATGGAAAACCTATATCTAATGTTCGGGCAAATGGTTGTTATCTGAATGTTAGCGTTTTTGAAGTAAATAGGTAAATATGCAATTTGTTTTATCCTTTTGGAGATGCTATAGATGGTCCATTTTGAATTCAGTTTATCTATTAATTTCTAACATTAAAGATCTAACGTCTCAGTATAGTTTCAAAAGCTTTAAGAAAAAGAACTACAGTCAAGAGAATCTTCTAGAAACAAGGAAGGTGGGCATGAAGCAACATCTAGATCCTTACATTAGGCAGCTTGATGTGATTATGAAGTTGAATGAGAAGCGTTATGCAATAGAGAAGTCAGCTAGTGCACTTAGACAGGTTGTTGATATTACTAGGAAGTTGAATTTTAGGAAGGTCAGCAGGTCAGGTAGTCTATAGGCCTTTGAGCGAAACTCTTGGCATTCCCCTCTTATGTGGGGATAGTAGTAATTACTCTGACCAACGAACATGGTAACATTTTTTATTCTCTGAAAACTATCCTTTATGCAACCTATTATTCGTATTACTTGTAAGGCAACTTGATAAGATTGGAAAGTAATGTAGCAGTAGTCAAAGTGAGTCTTTGCATATCTCAAGAAAAGCAAGGATTTTATGTTCATATCTAAAAGGTAGGATAAACTGAAGGTTATTGGGTGTTTATCTTTTATTTATAAAGAATCTTGGGACTTTGGGAGTATATTTCCTTGATATAAGACTGGAGACGGCAAAACTATAAAAAACTGAAATAGCACAACCAAATAAAAAAGACAGATTAATCAACTTTCGAAAGACTGATTGTATATCCGCCCTAACATGATAAGTTCACTTTAACTTTGAGTTTACAGTTGCCATAAAATTTGCCATATTTTGATAAACGTATGTCTATAATTGCGACATTAATGAAAATATATGCATATATGGAATCTAGATTTGAAGACGCAGGTTGTAAAATTGGGTAAGAAATTGCATAGGGAACAAACTGTGTGATAGTGTAAGTGTATGCAACAATATGGTTGTGTTTGAGAAAAGTTGTCTGAAAGCGTACCTTACTTTTTAACATGAAAACTTTGTGGAGTGCAAAAATATAAATTGATAAGAGGCAATCAAGATCTATATATAATTTCTCATCGTATCCCGGATTTCCCAAATGCAACCCTTGAAGTCTTCATTAACAGCCTCTGTAATTTGCCAGTTACTTTGCTTTTGTGGTTGACCAACAATACACTGCTAGATAGACTTCCAACTGACACGAGCTGTTGTGAGACACTAAGAGTAAAGTCATACTTTGTAGTAGACCTTTGCTTGCCTGAATATCCGCTATAGTCTCAACCACAGTAACCTACTTTCCACTTACTATCTTTTGAAAGTACCAATCCAATATATGCTTAGTGTTGTAAGATCTATTTAACATCTTGACATTGTTTTTACTTGGAATACCAATCTAGCATATGTGAAAACCCCAATTTTGTTTTCTTATTTATACGGACTCGTCTTCTCAGCTTATTTATGTTGAATATCTCGTTTGGTTGTTTCTTCTTTACTTTTCTGAGGTTTCTCGTATTGTATCTAGTCATTAGTTTTCTCGAATTGTTTTCAAACAATCATTTAAGACTTTCGGATTGTTTTCTGTACTTTTTCAGGTTAGCCTGCAGACACTTTCTATATTTCTGCAAACATTTTTTGCTGTCAGCTCATGGTTGCTGCTATGATCCAAGTTAGTTTTTGTTGACTGTGTTTTTGTTACATTTTGCCCACCCTCGTCCCAACTGTATAGTGGCAAATGAATGTTCTTGGAACGTACAAAAGTCTTAATCTACTTAATTGTGAAGTATTATTCTTAAAACGCACATTTCTTATGGTGTAGTTGCATCGTTTAGCTAGGTTCTGGCATATTGTAAAGAAACTGACCTTTTTAAAACAGGTAAAGGTATACCAAGCTGTTTTGGAAAAATAGTGATTTTTACCATTAAGTTTGAGCAAGCTATGTGATGTGGTAAGGGTGAATTTATAAAAGTTGAAAATTATATTTTTGATGGGCTTCTTACAATTAAGATTGCAGGGAATATGATAACTGTTGAGTTGTACCAGATAAGTAACTGTTCAGTTTGTGATATGATAAGTAACTGTTCAGTTTGTGATATGTGCATATTTGTCGACTCGTAACTTTTGACTCGACTCGAAAACATGATTTTTTGACTCGTTACTCGAAACGTGATTCAACTCGTAAGAGTCAGGACATTTTTAAATGTTACAAAATATAGTATAATTATATACATGACGTCTTTAAAACCAAAATATTAGTTGATTATCTGAATAAGTTTACCAAAATATTACATATTTGACAGTTTTGAGTCATAAACTTACAATTTATCTCCTAATTCGCACTAAAATGATCAAAAATACATAGATAACACACAAAATAATTAGCCATAAATATAATATATAATATATAGCCATAGTATCAAACTAGAATAATTATAAATTTGCGACTCGTATTGACTCGGTCCAAGTTCACACTGCGACTCGTAAGAGTCTGGACAAAAAAGAGTCACCCAGCGAGTCGACTCGTTTTTTGTGTAAATCGACTCGACTCGTAAGAGTTGAACAACTATGGATATGTGTACCTTAAAAAGGGAATATGATAAGTAACTGTTCAATTTGTGATATGTGTACCTTAATTGCTAATTCCTTCCAAATAAGCATACGAAAATTCCTCTTTGTGCCTAGTCTTTTATTTTACATAAATATTTGTCACTTGTTGATTAATACCTTAACTGCTTCAAATCTAGAATTTCGTTGATGACCAAGAACTAATACCCGAGGCATAAAAGAAGCATTTTCCACGGGATCCCGAAACCACCAGCCGCCCCAACCTAATTCATGATGAGCCCACCAACTTCCTGGCAAAATGCCTACGTACCACACCACCGGGCGGCTCGCCTGAATGCCCAGTCTTTCTCTGCCGTCAACTCGACGTCGTCGTCACCTGCAAGATAGCTGCTCTTTCCACACCTCCGGATATCTGGTGCCAAATCGTCGCCCCTTTCCTTATTTTTTCGATAATAGAGTTGGCTATCTCTGTGGCATCGATTGTACAAGTTCGTGAAGAGGGCTGGACGAGTGGAATGAGGGAGAGCGGCTCGATCGACAAAAAAGAAATCTTTCACCAATGAAAAAGGGGAATGCTATTTCATGAACGATCTTAACACGGAGCGGAGAGAAAACAATGAAACCTAAAACTACCCTTTGTTGAAGAAATTCAAACTCGCTTCGATACAGACTATAATTGGTATTGCTTGTTAAATCGTTGGGTGAACAAGAATTGGGGATCGGATGCGGGCGAAATTCCCGCCAATGGCTGAGATGTTCAGTCGACTCCCTCCCCCTTTGTGGGGTCCGGACCCCTACGAGTGAGCAGAAAAGGGAGGAGGAAAGAGGCCCTGGCGAACCGTCATAATTAGTGAACGCAAACTAGTAAACAAGTTGCATCAAATTCTACATACCAGTTTGGATGTTAGCAAATATTAAGAATGGAGTAAAATACATATATTCGAAAAACTAAGATAAGTTTATAAACAAAAAGTGTCTATTTTTGGACAAGTGTAGACTAGCTATACAAGGTTTACCACTTTAATAAGGAAGCATTCATTCAAGCAAACACCGTAGATTTTACATCTAAAAATGAAAATGGAATATTATTTCTCAAAAAAAAAAGAACTAGCCAATTCATCGTCTCTCTTTCTCCCTATAAATACCCCTCATTCCCTCAACTTCAAAATCACACCATGAACATAGACAAACCATATTCATCATCTCATTTTCTCTCTCTATCTCTCTTCAACTTAAATTCCCACCTCTCTATCCTTCCCTTCTCTACTTCCAGTGGTCCATCACCACAGCCATTTTCCCTTTCCTTTTTATGTAGAGGAAAATAAAGAGATGAATATATGTGGGATACAGGTAGAGTACGATTAGCTTGTGGAAGCTGTTAGAATTGTGGTTTTGGAGGAAAGATAAACAAAAGATTAAATTAATCTAAGTTTTCTTTCTTATATTTTTTTTTTTCCGAGATCACCAATTCTAACGTCTTCCTCGAACTATCATACTCTCCCTATGTATCCCTTTTGTTTCACAGATTTTGTTATTGCTTGCATGGAATAATATATATATTTATGACAGCATTTTGTTAAATTTCTAGTTAATCTTCAAGAAAATATACACGGTGATATATTTATGGTCAATATATATGAACTTGCTTTTGAGATGTAATTAAATATACTTTCTTTTGTTTAATGTTTAGGAAAAAAAGATCTAAGGTTTTTTTGAATGAGTTTTCCTAACGATGTGATACGATTTTACTTTGAGATTTCTTAAAAGCTCAAGCAATTTTATCCTTTCTATTTTTACGTAAGCAAAAAATACACTATCATTTGATATTCCTCTAAAAGAACACTTTGATAACAAGATATAAGCTGTCGGCTTGTCGCCAACAAGTCATCTTTACGATGCAACATGTTTCTATGCAGCTTGACGTAAAAATGTGACGGATTTTTTTCCTACATATTAAGACAGCAATATATATACAAACTTTATTTGTCTCTTTTAACATATAAACGTGAAAAATTAATTTTTTTAGATGTTTTACCAAACACTAAAATTAAATTATCTGTGGTTTCAAAACACAATAATCTATTAATCTAGTTAGAAAAGCAATCCCAAACACCCCCTTATTAGGGAATAGCCAAATGGCACACATTTATGGTTGCACCCATTATTAAGTTTAACACCGAGCGACAAAACCAGGATATCCATTTCCATTCTAATTCTATTGCATTAGTTATCTATGCCCCCACTGCCCCCCTTCAGTGAGTATCAAACAATATTATTCTGGAAAATTACGTCTAAATTGTCGGTACCGTCGTCTAGTGAAAAAGACGCGCAAAAGATTGTAAATCAAAAGAAGCCACACAAATAACCATAGAAGTTTTGATAATTAAACCAAAAGGTGACCAAAACGGGACTTCAAGAGAAAACTTATTTCAAATTCGTAATCATATCGTTAACTACTGAAAAAACAAAAAAAAAACAAAAAAAAACTATGTAAGACAATATAAGAGTCTAACCTCTAGATAATAACTTCGAAGAAAAAGATACATCTCTTTTAGAATATCTCTTATAAAAATAACGAATAAACAACTAAAACACATCGAATTTATAAAAGATAAAATAAATAGAAATACTAAAAGTAAAATGATAAAATAGGACAATGATAAGTTGTACGTGTTGAGCCTTGAAAAATTTGTACGGATGGGACAAAAGACAAAGACTTTGGTGTTTTTAGGAATTTCACTTATAAATTTTGCAAAACAAAGAAGTCAACACCGGACGTAGTCACATCATTAGACACCGGACTTGGCTTACGTGGTGCGATTCTTCTAGCTTTTGTCTTCAACCACTCAAAGTCTAGTCTGGTCTCTAGAATGTCGATCTTATTTTCTGGGTCACCACGTAGGCAAAGTCCGGTGTCTATGACACCGGATTTCAATGATTTGGCGAAATCCGGTGTCTTAGACACCGGACTTGGCTTACATGGTGCGATTCTTCTAGCTTTTGTCTTCAACCACTCAAAGTCTAGTCTGGTCTCTAGAATGTCGATCTTATTTTCTGGGTCACCACGTAGGCAAAGTCCGGTGTCTATGACACTGGACTTCAATGATGTGGCGAAGTCTGGTGTCTTATTCCTTGTTTTGCAAAAATTTTGGATAAAATTCCTAGATGCACTAACGAGTTTGCTTGTTGTCCCATCCAGGGGCAGATTCAGTGTACAATGAGGGTGGTCACCACCCCACCCTCAACTTATTTTTGTTACTAGCTTTTTTTTTTACGTACAGTCATACACTAATTAAGCCCCCTGAGTTATATAGAAACAAGAAAGATTCAGTGGGTTTGAAGTAACTAAATCAGTGAATAAAGAAAGAAAGATACAAGTCAGTTAAAGATTTGTGGTGGTGGTGAATTGAACGCCTAAAATAGTGGTTGTGTATAACTTGGAGATTTATCGTTAGGAAGAAGATGATAACGTTTTGATGCTTGTCACTTTAAGTCCTTTTTATATCTTAAAGTTTCAGTTCAGTCCTTAAACTTTATAAGTTACTATTTATCTTAATAAATGCATAATACTCCGTATTATTATTACATTACATGTTATCAACCCTTTTCATAAAATTAAAGATGGTTCCTAATAAGTTATGATTTAACTAGTTTTATTATATTTGGGTATAATCTTTTCGAGTTGTAAAATAGTAAGACTTTTTTCATATAATACAATAATCGTTGTAAGTATGTCTCGGTTAGTTTGACTTGATTATAACCTCTTAAAACTAATGCGTTATGCAATGTTTTCACGACCAGACCGGACCGTTCGGTTGGGCCGTGACCGGAATCTTTTACGGTCCGGTTGAGGGTGTTGGACCGAACGTGCATATAGCCGGCCGGCTGGATCGGGAACCGGTGGTTTAACCGGAAAATCTGTGGTTGGACCGGGTTTTCGCTTCTTATTTTTTCGTAAAAAGTTGACAGTAAATTTCTCCAAAGCTTTTATGGCATCATTCCACTGGTCTTCTGCCTCACAATCGCGGTAGTAGAACTTTTCACCGAAATTTACTTCAAGATCTGATAAGATGACGGTGGCGGTGTAATGCTCTTTTTGGTTGCTTCTTCGTAGGGGATATCGGAGTATAGATAAGAAGAAGTGGGGCGACTTATGTCCTTAATTCTTCAAGCTTCTGTCTTCAAATGGAAAATAGAGAGTGAGATAATTTATGTTTTTCAGTTTTTGTGTTATGTTTTTCTACTTTTAACTATGAAAGTATCTAAAAATCTAAAATAGTAGTATTGTACCGTCCATATTATAATGGAAGCTATTACGAGTACTTCGTATTATGGAAAAGAGGAAAAAAGGCCATCGGGAGTTTCAAAGTCAAACAATTTACTATCACTATTTTCAAAATTATCATAGTGTTGATTCCAACTCATTTCTTAAAGTTTATTGAAACAATTCTTTTTAAATTTTTATTATCAATATTTAACTTGTTTTTTTAGTTTTGAACGGTTAATGGTTATTTATAAAGTATTTAGATAATTAGTCTTTATTCTATGTTATATATATATACAGAAAAAGTGAATATATATATATTTATATTTATATGTTTCCGGTTCTTTAATCCGGTTCGACCGATCCGACCGATCCGACCAGTAACCGGTAAGGAGACCGGTTCCCCCTCCGGTCCGGTTCTGAAAACATTGTTTTTTTTATATTGGTGTGGATGTGAAATTTTATTAAAATTGGTTAATTTAACAAGTGAACTAAAATTGACCACGTATAATCTTTAGTTTCCACATCCTAATATTCTATAGTATAATAATAATGATAATAAATATTTTACTATGTGAAAGATGGAGATTGTACTATAATACATTAAACCTACAATATAATATTACTACATAGTACATCTATTCAAGCCGTTCAAAAAAGAAAAAATATAAAAAAAATAAAAATATGTATCACTAGTACACACGCAGACATTCTCTATATATATATATAAATTGAGTCGCTCGATTTCCGTGCGCCCACCTTTTTCAGCAATTATAGTCCCTGTCGTTAAATTTGTTGCAACAATGGTCCCTTTCAGCTAACGGCTGTTAAGTTTTTTCTCAATATAGTCCATTTGTTAACAATTTTGCAATAATGGTCCCCATCAGCTAACAAGCGTTAAGTTCTTTCCATTTCTTTTTGCATTTCATATATAATATTATAATTTTAGTGTTTTCATTAAAAAAAATTTGACGTTTTGTCACATTTTTTTTAATTCGTTTTTTTCCCCTTCAACTATTCATAGAATTGATCATTTAATAATTAATAGTATAACTTATGTTTGTACACGACAATACATTTTCAGACACACATTTAAATACGAAACAAACGAATGTATCTCCCGCGTCTATAAACTTTTTGAAAGCAACGTTATGTCTCCCGGGGCAACGCCCGGGTTACATAACTAGTTGAGATTGAAACCACCACCATCCTTTTTGCCCATTGGTTTTTTGTTTTACCACTTTCACATTCTTTTTCAATTTTCATTTATTTTAATTTTTTTAGTAAAGTATATATAAGGTTTTGAACATTATTTACACAAGCTTACTTCTCAGCCTCTTCTTTTCAAAACGAAAACCAAAACCAGGTAACATACGACGGTTTACATTCTCATCTTCTCAACGTGCTTATGATTTCAATCATCTAAATCTATTGTTTCTGATTTCAATCATCTAAATCCTTCAGATCTCATAATAAAAAGCTCTAAAAAATCAAAGTATATCACAACGTATTGTTTAATCTATTTTTATTTACATCTTCATCTTCAATCATATATACACAGATGTATACATCAAAAACCAAAAAAATTCTTTTGTAAAGTATGTCACGGGTTTTGACGGGAAACACCTGCATGTTACGGGTTTTGACCCAGCCCGACCCAGACCCAAAACACTTAATTGTTGAACCGTGGCCCGGCCCGTTTGGTCTCCGGGCGAGGGTCGGGTACGGACGGGTCGGAAACGGGTCACGGGTTTTCGGGCTAAAAGCTCATCCCTACACATACATATTGCGTAATAATAATTATACTTTTTTAACTTATATATATAATAACTAAAATTAATTAATAATGTAGTTATTAACCTAATCGTAGAATTTCAATAAATTTAATATTAATGATATCTTTTTTGACAATTAGTAGATAAGTTGCCGTAAGAATTTTCTTTATTAAATAGGGTAATCATTAAGTTATTTGAGATATTTAAGTTAATTGCGATATTAAATATATTCAAATTATGAAATCTAATAACTAAAAACACAAAATAGAATAAATATGTTTTATTGTTCTGTATCGTTGCGTAATGTTGGAACCGGAAGTAAAACATTAAAACTAATTAAATGTATAGATACATATTAAATTTAGTCTCATGTCAGATGCATGAGTTATTAAATAAATATAAATAAAAATCTTATAAATTTATATGTAAAAATACCAAAAAACATAAATTTATTTGTTATTTGATTACATCAACGTCACAACAACATGATAATAAACACAAAACCAAACTAGATTTTTCTTAGTTATATGCATATGGGTCCCGTTAGGCTCAAACGAATGATAGGAAAACATATTGGGCCCATTAGGCCCAATGATAAACAAACACTATAAATGAAGCTTATGAAAGTAACAGACATAAATACATACATATATATACACATGAGATAACAAACGATGTTTAAGGCCCAACAGGACCAAAAAACATAAATTTATTTGTTATTTGATTACATCAACGTCACAACAACATGATAATAAACACAAAACCAAACTAGATTTTTCTTAGTTATATGCATACTTGTCCCGTTAGGCACAGATGAATTGAACTACCCTTTTGTCTTTCATAAAAGAGTTGTAGATGGAGTCTTCAAAAAATTCCGACAGATTTGGGTGATTGAAAGCCATTAGAAAAAGTTTTTGTAGGAAATTCATTGAATAAGTATTTATTTCCGACGAAATTCATCTTTATATGAATTCGTTGGAAATTTCTCGAAAATATTTATATTTTTCTACAAATTTCCTACGTTTTTATTTAAAATCATTAAAGTTTAGACGT
Source organism: Erigeron breviscapus (assembly GCA_034093135.1). Classification (NCBI taxonomy): domain Eukaryota; kingdom Viridiplantae; phylum Streptophyta; class Magnoliopsida; order Asterales; family Asteraceae; genus Erigeron; species Erigeron breviscapus. The sequence goes on from CM067167.1 coordinate 10,915,678, forward strand.
TTTAGAAGCATTTATGAATATCTATTACACATACATTCATATATCATGATATATTTTTTTTGGAACGGCAAAAGGTACAATTACAAGTGTAAAAGAAACAAAAGCAAGTAAATGCTATTCTAGATATACAACAGGTAACACAAACTAGAACCATCACGGGACTCTAACTGCTAAGACTACAAAAGGATGAAAAAAGGCATACCAATTACACTAAACAAGACATGAGAAATATCCCCGTCGACAGAAGTCGTGCCACGAGGAGACCAGCCATCATAACCATAACGACTTCACAAACCAAGTCATCGTGAGTCACGCAACAAACAAAAATGAACCGAACTCGGATCATCCAACAAACAGGGGATTCACGATCCAATCACTCCAGCAGTAACTATGCTTCCTGTCGCGGTTAGTAATCCAGAGAAAAGAAAGAGAAACAATAGAATTAAACGTATCGGAAGAGCTAGCATGAGATCCACGTGAACATACTTAATAAATGTAGTACTTTCTACACTTATATATACATATATAGTTGTGTACTTGACGTATACATATGACACATACGTATAGATTAATGTTCACTTTTTTTCTCTTTCAATGTTTATGTATTCTCGATGTGCATATGAAGCTATATACTAACTCATATGTTAACTCACGCACATACAAACGTGTATTATACCAATATGTATCAATGAACCCAATCCCATCATGCGTGTATAAATCTTAACAAACATAACCACACAAACATATGCTTATGTATTTTTTTTTAGTTTGTAAAGAGGTATTGACATATGAAATGTATATGTTTAATATAAGTGAGATACATTCATGTTTGAATATATTTTATGTTTTTTTGTAGGAAAAAGTTGTTTATTTCCGACGAAATTCTAACGAATTGTTTTATTTTCAACTATTTATATGAATTCGTTGGAAATTCCTCAAAAAAAATTTACATCTTCCTACAAATTCCATACTTTCTTTTGAAAAATTATTAAAGTTTAGTTTTTTAGAAGCATATGGACATCAATTTACACATACATTCATATATCACGATACTAGCATAAAATTATACCAACACATATTATTATAATAAAGAGTAGGTATTGACATATGATGCATGTGTTTATTTTAAAGAAGATACCTAAAATTTTGAATTTATTTTCAAAAAACGTAGGAAATTTGTCGAAAAATGTCATAATTTTATGTCGAATTTCCGACAAACTGGTATAAATACTTTAAATTCTTTTTAAATTAAAAATATTTCGTCGGAATTCCATTACAAAAGTTATTATGTTTCCAACGTAAATGATTTAATTTTAAAATAACTAATATTCTAATAAAACATTTCCAAGGTATTTCAAACGAAAATATGTCATTAATTCGTCAATAATTCGTTGTTAATGTGTTTAAATCAGTGTCGAATTTCCCACTAAAATTTTTCCATGGCAACTTCGTCGGTAATCTGTCATAAATATGTTATCTTTATTGATATACTTTTTGTTTGAATTACGTCGGAAAATAGTAGAGAAAATTTTCGTCGTAAATTTCGTCACTGATACTCAAGTTTCTAATAGTGATACATGCACCCATGATGGTACACATTATTCATCATGGTTATATGAACTTGCTTTTGTGTTTTAATTAATTCGATAACAACAGCGATTACAACTTGGATTTTCATTAGACTCTTTCTATATGTATAACTAGATGATTTTTTATTGCTGTTAAAAATAATAATAATAATAATAAACAAATAATTGTTTTTTTTAGGTTATTTGGTGATCGGATTGATCTTTTACTAAAATATATAAGTTAGGTTTAACCAAGTTTTGTCTTCTTATTACTTATTAGTCCTGAAAACTAACCGAACAATGAGAACTTAAAGAATTAGGATGAAACAGTCCACTTCTAACGACATTAAAATCACCGAATACAACTCAAGTTTCCGACGAATCCATGATGCGTTGTCACATATTCTTTCATCCAACATAAGGTCAAAAAGAAGAAAAAACCACTATGTCGTCTTACATGTAATTGCCCTTGTATCTAACAGATAATGTCATGTCAGCCAATATTTACATCAATTGCATTCTTGTCTAAATAAAAAGTCGGAGTGTTTGAGTAATTATACCGTACATTGTATTAATTAACTTTCGAACATGTCATGGAAAAGGTAAGAAAGTTTTTCAGTTGTTTTCAACTGAACATTAAAACTTTTGCATCTAAACCTCATTAAGACAAAAATCTTTGTTGCAGGGATAAATATTTAACTTTTTTTATCCTTGCTTTATATTGTTGGTTTTTTTTTTTTTTTTTGAAACGGCCAAAGTGGATGGAGCTAGTTGAATTACAAGTACAAGACATAAAAAGAGTAGAAAAGTAATACTTAGGACAAGTTAGGTCCATTACACCAACTACTCCAATCAATCTCCAATCTGTGTGCTTTATATTGTTAACATCACTTTTTTTCATCCTTGCTTTATATTGTTGACATCACTTTTGTACTTAAATGACAACTATTTAATGCATGAAAATAATTCAAGACTACACATACACTTTGAAATAGATGATAGGTCCTATGTACAAGAATAAAAAAGCTTTTGCGATCAAGTTTCATATTTTTGAACCTGTAAAAAAATATATATAAAAAACTATTTTGGAGATTAGAAAACGATTCTAAGACTTTTTCTTGTTTCCATACCCTTTATTCAACAAGTGAGGGTGCAGTCAATAAATCAAATTATAGCTTTTACTCATGAAGGTGTAGCTGTATTATTGGCTAATTGCATTTATTGTCCGTCAATCTTGTATTATGACAAGTTTCCTTTTGTTTTACACAGATTCACACTATCATTCGAAAAGAAAAACACAGATCAATAAATACTACTCCGTATAACTGAGCAAATAAAGAACAAATCCCTTGGATGGTGACATGGAACAGAATTGGCGGACACGCAATTCGTTTTAAATAATTTTGACTTGAAAATTAAAACTACAATACTCTGTCCCTTCACTCTTTCCCTATTACCTTGCATTAAATAAAAATTTTGGTCCAAGGAAATCCAACCTATAATATTGTAAAATCATTAAGAACAAAATACTCCATTGGGTTAAACCCCAGTGGTCAGGGGTGTTTCACTAAACCTGCTATGCGGGCCCCCGGGGGAGTTTACTCCAAGTCTCGAGTTCGAACCTTGGTAGTTCTCCTCGACGGTATTTTTCAATTAAGGAGGTGGTATGGTGAGAAAGGCTATTTAAGATCCGCTTAGTGCGGGACCCTTTTGTTGTGCGATTAGCACACATCATACGCGTCTGAGGTAAAATTCATTTGTCAAAAAAAAATTAAGAACAAAATACTACTAAGAACTTAATAGCTATATTCAACATCCTAACTACCAAAGAATAATGTTTGATTTTTGTTAAGACTAAAAACTTACCACACGTTAGAGTATTTGTAATGGTCATGCCAACATATAACACTTGTTGTGTTATATCAACACCACCCAATAACCCAGTGGCGGAGCTAGGAAATTTGTTCGGAATGGGCCAAATCAATAATAATAAGTCAAAAGTCATATAAAAGTCATACATCAAGTTTAATATACATATGTCCTTTACAAATGCTCTTAGACCATCCTTATCCGTTCACCTTTTCACTTATATTTTTTCCCGCCACATTAGCATCACCTTCTTATTACTTTCACCTTCTCTTTTGCCTTTAATCATTCACCTTCAAATTTAATATCTTACTATACCCTACATTCTACAATATCATACAAAACATCCAATCAAAATAAATTTCTGATATATAAACAAAAGAAATGGATTCACACTCACCTTCACCCTAGGTGAGTTTCACCTACCTCCTTTTACCTTAGACTTTCACTTACTCTTTACAGCTATTCAACATCTTTGTTTAGTCATCATTTCAACTACGTGTTTCATCTACCCTTATTAATGTTCTTATCATCCATTCATCATTGTTCAATTGTAGAAAGATAAATAAAAAGAAAATCACAAATTTAGAAGACAAATTGTAGAGAAAGGGATAAAGTTCAGAAAACATTTTGTCAAGATTTAGGTTTTGAGTCTAGAAAACCATGTAAGATGTTTCTTGTTTCCACATCTTAATTTATCTTTTGTAAGGAAAGTTCGATTCGATACCTTATCTTGTCTCTTGTTATATGAATCTAATATATATATGTTATTTTATTATTAAAAAAAGGAAGGAAAAATACAATTAATATTTAAGTGTCATTTAAATCATTATTCGAATAGTTAACCATATTTCATTTGCCATTTTTGTTAAACAAATTACATAGCTACGACTTACACGGAGGAAATACTATGGTGGAGTGACATTTTCAAAATTACATATATTACATTGTCAAATTAATATGCCTCGCATATGTTACATTTTGTTATTTATTTATTTATTTATTCATTTATTTTTTACATATTTCCTTAAATATATACCCGGTATTAAACTCTGGCTTTATGTGACATTCTTGTGAGTGCAAGCAGTTTACAAATCGCCAACGATAGTCAAACCAGGAGGTTAGAGACACTTTCGGTTTTATCTAATATTTTGAGTTCGTTATTCAGGGATGACAAGTCTTGGGGTTTTTCCATCCGAATACTTGTAACAACGTCTCATGGTCAACATCATGTTGTCTATGGTACGTGCAAGACTTCTCCACTATACGGTGAGGTTTTCCCGATGTCTTATCTTGAGTGAATGTTCGGAGAAAAAAAAAACAGTTTACATACCACCACAGATTATCAAAACTAAACTTTATTTATTATGTTATTTATTTATTTATTTATTCATTTATTTTTTACATATTTCCTTAAATATATACCCGGTATTAAACTCTGGCTTTATGTGACATTCTTGTGAGTGCAAGCAGTTTACAAATCGCCAACGATAGTCAAACCAGGAGGTTAGAGACACTTTCGGTTTTATCTAATATTTTGAGTTCGTTATTCAGGGATGACAAGTCTTGGGGTTTTTTCATCCGAATACTTGTAACAACGTCCATGGTCAACATCATGTTGTCTATGGTACGTGCAAGACTTCTCCACTATACGGTGAGGTTTTCCCGATGTCTTATCTTGAGTGAATGTTCGGAGAAAAAAAAAACAGTTTACATACCACCACAGATTATCAAAACTAAACTTTATTTATTATAATTAGTTCTTTTTGTAAAATTTTGCTTATATTTAAACTCTAGGTAGTTTATCATATAATTCTTTATAGTTTAATTAGCAAAACCCTTATATACTCTAAATTTTTAGTCCTTACTAATGAAAAAAGATGAATAATTTAGTTAGCATAACCATTATTATATATGTATCTAAGTTAAAGTACCACTAGTCACCAATCGATGTGGTCAAATATATGATCTACTTCTTATATATACACAACTACAAAACTATATCTTGGTTATCTCAAATTCTCAATATATACAAACCATCGTAATTTCTCTCTCTCTCACATACACTTTTTTTCTCTCTCCATTCCTATCTGTTAAAATGATACTCCCTCCGTCCCACTAGAAGTGTCATGTTTTGAATTTTCAAAGTCTAACATTTGTAACTTTGACCTTAAATAATTTTGCTTGTGTTAGATAATATTTGATAAAGGTTATATGAATTGATTGTGTTTTAAAGGTGTTTTTTAATGGTATAACTTTTATTAAATTTTATATAACACAACAAAATATATTTAAGGTCAAAGTTTAAAAATAAAGACTTTGAATATTCAAACTAGGACACATCTAGTGGGAAGGAGGGAGTAAATCTTATTTTTAAAGCTTAATGTTTAAGTCGTCTTAGTATTTTAGTTTCTTACATGATGAAGATATGAAGAAAAGAAGCAGGGACTAAAGTTGCTAACCGGTGAAAGAAGACATGGACTAAGTTTGATGTCGATGAGTGTTCAAGGGACTAAAGTTATCAACGGAAGAAAGATGAGTTAAGTGTAAAAGGAGGTCGAAGCCCTAATTTCTCATTCATTCAATTCGTTTCTCTTTCGATATATAATTTTCTTTGATTTCTCTCTCACTCCGTTCTCTAGAAATATATGTAAAAATAACAAGATGTATTGTTTAATTTCCTGTCATAGAACATTCAACAATAGTTGAATGAATCACGATCGAACACGTGATTTTCTAATATATGTATGTTCTATGATCTAATTGAGATTAGATCATTTGTGATTTGATACTCGTCAACTGTTTTTAGATAATAATATTAATTTGTTCATGGTATCAAAGCAATATTAATAACAAGGCTTTGATACATAAATAAATTGTTATTATTATCTAAAAACAATTGATGATTCTCAAATCACAAATGCTCTATTCTCAATTAGATCATAGTACCTGCAAATATTGAAAAATCACTCCGATTATTCGATTGAGATTCACTCAACTGATGTTGAATGACTTATTACAAAAAATTAAACAATAAATCTTATTATTACTGCTTATACTTCTGAAGAATGTTCCCAGGGAGAAATTGGAGAAGGTATATATTGAAAAAGGAATGAATTGAATGAATGAGAATTTAGGGTTTTGGCCTGCATTTATACTCAACTAATCTTTCTTATGTTGACAAATTTAGTCCTTTAAACACTCACCAACATCAAACTTAGTCCATGTCTTCTTTCACCAGATAGGACAACTATGATTAACCCAACATACCCAATGATGAGGAGAGATACGGAGATCAACATAGTAGTGGCAGTAGCTCCTCTCACTCTGTTAGCATCCCTTTGAATGCTACTAGTGAGGGTGAGGCCACAGCCCACATCACACCTGAAGAAAATTTGAATTATTCTGAGGGTAATGTCGATAATAGTGTCAATTAAAATGTTGGTGTGGATCCTATAGTTTATCAAACCTAGAATATCTAAAACTTTAGAGAATAATGATTTTTTTACAAGAAAATTGATGGTTGTTTTTGTTTAAGTGTTTAAATTTATAAAAATGTTGTACAATTTATTATCTCAAAAACACACACACCTTAACGGACAGGGGACCCGATCAGATGTAGTATAGTTTAGTGATAAGATCAGGATCGTTCGCAGGGACGCGTTGCTTTACCTAATCTAGTAATATGTGTAATTCTAGCGGTTGTGGGGTTGTCACGATTTCCTATTAAAACTAATGCAAATAAAAGTAAATAGAAGCCGCAACCGCTTATTCAGCGAGAGGCTCAGTCTGAAAATAGTTTGAAAAAGCAAATAACAGTAATTAAATTAAAATACTTGTTTGGCATCTCAGATCTCATGACACGACCAGATATCATTCTAGCTACTTGTTAGACTGTTGGAAACTTAATCACGGCTAAGATTCTCGATAGATTCATTTTACCTAATTAACTAGTGCTGTCGCTAGACTCACACTACCCTATAAACAAATTCTCGTTAGATTCATTGTTGAAGCATTATTGACCTAAAGTTTGTGTTACTAGTTCATCTTTAAATTACCCGGCTCTTAAGCCATGGCCAGATAGTAATTATCTCCGGTGACCACAGTGCTCGTTTCCAAGTCAAAGGATCGCGTCTGACATTGTTAAGCTTCATGTTCTATTCATCCTAATTACTATGGTTCTGGATCCCTCGGTTACAAGTGAATCACCTTTTACAACTAGTTAAAGACCGACTAGTGTTTTCCATCCTTGTGTATTAATCCTAGTGTATGATTATAGACCGATCATCAGAATTAAACTAATACATGCAGATATATAACCGATAATAATATGAAGAATTAGTAAAACATGGATCTACGATAAACAGTAAAACACACTCCAACAGATTCTAACAAATAAAGTAAAACAATAAACGTCTACATGATCACATTGATCCAAACAAGTATTCAGCCTACTAGCTGACATTATTAAAGGAATAACAAAGTCTGAAAAGATGAAAGACATTGTTTACCAACTGAAAGTAAAATAAAAGAGTAGATCTAGGATGAGGATGAAGATCGGAAGGTGTTAGAAGCTCCAAAACCTCCTTGGAATCTGCAAAGTCGGCCTAGGGTTGAATATGGGCGGCTAGGCTGCTGAATCGGCTCTCTCTTAGGGTTTTGAGGGTTAGTTCGACTTAAATAGGTGTTTAAGTCGGTTGCTGAACTGGGCCGCCCAGCGGCGCTGGATGGGCTCCCAGCGGCGCTGGCTTGGCTGCCAGCGGCGCTGGCAACTGCTGCTGCTTCTCGTACTTCTTCGTTCGGCTCCCGAATCACCTCCTTATGTCTTGTAACTTCATAGGCTTCCATCTTGAGTCACTTGATGCCATTTACCCTCTCTCGCATCTTCCGTGAACCTGCGTAAACACACGACTCCATTAAGTACCGATAGTTCCGGAATATTAACTCATTTAGACATTGAAATGAAGCCTTTCAATAGGGGTTTTTATCACAATATGGACGCTCATCAAAAATCAAGTAGAACTTTTGTTATGCCCATCAAGTATAATGACTATGTGGTTGATAGCAAAGTTAAATATGGTCTTGAAAGATATGTTAACTATTTTATGTTAAAAGATAATTGTTTTTGCTTTGTGAAACTGAGTTAAACAAGAGTATGGGACCTCAATCTTATATGCATACTTGTAAAGACAGACATTGGATTGATGCCAAACAACACATTGGAACTTACTGAGTTACCTTCTGGTAGAAAGACTATTGGTTGTAAATAAGTTTATAAAATTAAGTGTAAATCCAGTGAAGAGATAGAAAGATATAAGACTAGATTAGTTGTTAAGGGTTACAGACGAACTGTGGGTATTGACTTTAATGAAACCTTTTCTCCGTTGGTAAAGATTGTAGTTGTTACATGTTTGATATCTTTGGCTGTCCAAAAGAACTGGACTCTCTTTCAGCTTGATATTAACAATGCTTTCTTGTATGGTGGCTTAAATGAAGCTGTTTATATGCACTTCCTAAAGGTTTCCTTAATAAAAATGATAAAAAGGTGTGTAAACTCAATAAGTCTCTATATAACCTTAAACAAGCACTTAAGCAATTGAATGCCAAACTCACTAGTGTTTTATGTGAAAATGGTTTCATTCAAAGTAAGATTGACCATTTATTGTTTACCAAAAATGACAAAGATGTCTTTATTGCATTATTTGTTTATGCATTGGAAATAATAATCTTGAGTTTGAGAAATTTTAAACTTATTATTTGCAAAGTAAAATTCAAATTAAAAATCCTGATAAACTTAAATATCTTTATGGGTATAGAAGTTCTTGAAACAAATGAGGGTTTATGTTTGAACCAAAGAAAACATTGTTTAGATCTCTTGTCAGACTTCAGTTTACTATGTAGCATACCTGTGGAGGTTCAGTTGGACCCTAATGTGCGAATCCTTTGTGAAATTCTTCCGTTATTTGTGTGTGCTATTCATGTTTCCTTTATCATTGTTTTTTTCTTTTAACAGTTAGTCGGTATTCGATATCAGGAGACAACTTACCATGCATTTCCTCTAGACTACGATATGTAGACCATAAGCGGTAAAAACTCAGACTTGTCACTCATGAAAATCGAATCCAATATCACTGAGAAAAACCAAAAATATATCCATCAATTGAGTTGACTTCATTTTCTATTTTGTTTTAATGCAACAAAATCGTTATAATATTAACAAATTTCATCATTAAGGATAGCAAAAATCTAAAAGTTACAAGTACAACTTGTCCAAAACACATAAATAGGGGCACCTAAACTAATGGTAGTTTCCAACAAAATTTTAACTCCGTTGAAAAAGATGTTCCAAATCAACATATATATTACCTCATCTATCTCCTTCAAAACCAAAACCAAAACTACTTTTCACATTTGGCCAGAATTGTCAAAATTATAATCTGTATCATATCGAGCTTGGAGTCGTACTCCTCTTCATTTTCTATTGTTTTAGCAAGCATCTACCAATAAACTAAAAATAAATTTATTATTTAAACTAAGGTATCTATTAGTTTCCTAAAGTTATTAGAGCTTCTACTTATCCTATGTATGGTATGTATCACCTTTACGAAGCTTTGAAGCTTCTGATTTACATTTTTTAAATATTTTTTTATTATTATTAAATTATTAATTTTTTATGAGTATTAATATATTGATGATTATTATTATATTGTTACTACTATTATTATTATGATTATGATTAATATTATTTTTTAGAACAACATTCTATCATGCCGCCACTTTTAAATTACACGCATGTCTGAGATTAAACCCAGGACTTTCGAAAAACCTCCTATTGATCCACTCTCACTAATGTGGGAAGTGTGACTCGAACCCAAATAGATTCTCCCAAGGTCAAAGACTTTACCAATTGGCCACTAATCCTATTGTATTCTAACTTAACACCAAGTTTATTGTATTATAAGTTCATTGATTTGAGAACTTAAAGATTACTCTTTCATAACAAAGATGTTGCTTTTTATATTTTAAACGATTTTTTACCTTATGAACGATTTTTTACCTTATGAAGTTTAAGTTATATGTTTAAATTGGCTAGAAACATATTAGATTCGTATAATGTCTCTTATTACCATGTTTTTATTAGAAAGATCAAATGTCTATGATGAATCATGTTCAAATTTGAAATTCAATACAAAAAAAAAATCAATCGTATGTTGTATATAGTCAATCCATACATCGTACGAATATTAATCTTTTATATTAATAAAGGAAAATTGTGATGATGTCATTTTATTTTAAAGGAGACTTCATAACATGTTAATATATTATCTTGATATTTTTATGACATCATCCAAAATAAAATAAAAAAATGGATTTAAAATAATTTTATAGATAATCATGGAAGGTTTCTATTTTACTTAATCTTTTAAGAGGAAAAAAAACTAAAAATCAAAACCCGTATAATTAATTAATTAAATTTTTCATAGTATCTTTTTAAATTTAATTAACTAATTTTCTTTTTTCTCTCGATGTCATGATAAATAAAGTATAATATATTAAGTGTTATCAAAGGGTCGATATTATAATAGGGAAATATTGTAGATTAAATTTTGTTATTGTAATATCAATTTCAATTTGGAGTTATAGATATGAGATTTGAATATCACTAGATTCTTAACATAGCTAACGTAATTTATATACTATGATTTTTTAAATAAATTGTAATCCCATCTCGTGAGTAGCTCATTATACAAAGGTTGTGTGTTCGTCGTAACAGAAGACGTATTTATAGCCCCTTATGCTTACCCATACTAGTAGTAGATCAAAAATGATAAATGGGATTGTGGCTACGCTTTTTGGGTGAGGGAATTTCCCCTTAATTGGAATTAGAAAGCCTGCCTTTCTTAGAACTTCAGAAGATGGTCAAGGTAGCTTGCTTCCAAGCCACTGCACTAGATGCGCATGTAGTCATAGTAGTCGGCCCACAATGCCTCTGATCCATTGTTCTATGCCCTACTTCTTAGTTCATTTTTTCATACTCGGATCCGCACAAATCTTTTTAGGTTAGGAGATGTAAGCAACTAGGGCGCTATTGGCCACTAACCACTCGCTCGCCGGACGCTCGGGCTCCGCGTTTCAAGTTCGTTATCCTAACCGTATCCTCTGCTCCCTCTGTTTCCATCCAGATAAAGACGGCGAAGATAGTCAATCCATACATCGTACGAATATTAATACTAGTTAAGTAATAACATTCCTTTTATCTATCCCATCACGGATTCACGGTAATGTCATGTTCCCTTATGAGTTATGAAAATTGAAAACACGAGTCATATTTCCGTTACATTAAATTACAAGACAGGGCCCAACACTTTAAGGCCCATGAGACAATTTTTTAAACCCAGCAACAATTTTACATTTTGGAATCGGCCCCACATTTATATTTAGTTATTTACTCGTTTTTTAAAAATGGATTCATCCAAAACGGCTACTCGTATAATTTAGGTTTTTTCTACCTAATACGCAGATATAATAACCAAATTTAGTTAACAACATAAGTATATATTTTAGGAGTGGTTTATGTCTTAGTTGACTTTTGTACTTTAAAAGGCTGTTGAATAAATCGTATGTGAACTCGAAGAAGTTCACTTTTGATTTTTGTCTCCATGTTGTCCATTAGTATGAGAAGCGTTTCAACTGTCTTGATCTTCATCATCTTTGCCACTTTCATCATGCAACTAGCTTTGATTAATGCAGGTTTGTATTAATTAATATCCATGTTTTCATATAATTCTAATCAGTTTATCACTCTATGTACATGCCGGCCCTTTACAAAAACAAGAAGAAGAAGAAGAAGAAAAAATGTTTAATAAAATGTTTATGGTCTTCTATAGTAATATAATTATGATTATAAATTGCTTGTACAAAAAAAATTATTATTGAGAGTTCACATATGGATCGGATGTGATGGATTTATGCTGTTGTTGTGACATTGGAATAATGCAGATCAAGGTGCGGATGAGTTCAGAACCGATCGATATGATCCAAGAACACCACCAGCACCACAGGGAAACTTGAATCATGGCATGATTCCTCCTGATTCGAGCCCCCCACCACCATTTTATACTTAAAGCTTGTGTTTCAAAACTTATATAATTACAATATTGGAAACATTATATGTGTGTTTAATTTGAATGTAAACAAAAGGAATACGTTGTGGTTGTTATATTTGATGTGGCTGTGATTTAGTAGCTCAATAGTTTTGAGAATACATTGTCGTCGTTATATTTGATGTGAATGTGAAACTTTAATCTGTTTTAATCTGTTTGAACAAAGCTAGTTACCATTGTCACAAAAAAATAATTAATTGAACCAAGTAGGGATGAGAACAATGGGCTAACCCAACTTAGACCAGACGCTTACTAGGCCAACACTTGTAAAAAGGTTAAAACATATAGATTGCACCCTAAAATACCATGAAATACCAGCTTAGTCCTGGTTCAATATACTGCTAAGTGTCTAAGCCCGTTATGGTGACAACACTACAACCCGCAAAACTCAATTGCAATTTTTTTTTCCAACTTCTCTTAGATGGTGACTTTATATCTTGAAGCAAGTGTATCGATCGAAAAGACAATAGGTAGAAGTTCAACCGTAATTATTAAAGATTTAAAAGGTGAGAAATTTAATTTAAAATTTGGAAAATAAAGTAAAATTTAGGCTGCTTCAGTTTTAACTTTTCAATCGGTTTTGGACCAGACTAGATCAAAAAACCCAAACAAGGTACTTGGTCAACATAGAGCCCAAAAACAGGTCCGTTCGGTGTTTACCCATTTAGTACCCTATCAAATTATTACCTCTCCAGTATGAACCATAAAGTAAATGGTCAAAGTCACCTTTTCTACAATCCACAAAAATCAAACTTTTAAAATTTTCATGTTTCCAGCGTGTTATAAAACTCGCAATCAATTAAAAAAAGAGTATGTAAATTAGATTGGTTGAAAGTTTATATGAATATGTGTGAGAAAATTGTGGTCCAATAGTTTGACAAATCCACTAACTTCACACACACATAGAAGCAAACAAAAAATGAAAAAAAGGTGATGGAAATCAAATATCGAAAAGAATTTTGCGCACTAATGCGGGATCCGATGTTTGGCGTGCGTAGGGCGTTGCTCCATTCATATTCATATTCATACTATATCTATCACAATTCACAACGTAACTTCAATAATTGACTTCGTGGATATCATATTAACCTTATTTTCTGTTAGAACACCATTCAACAATACAACATTTTATTGATAAAAGAAATTCGAATTACAACAAGATATTACAATTAAGTTACCAATTAACTAAACAATACAAGAAAAGTAAATGAAACAGAAACATAAAAGAAAGAAGAAGGCAAAAATGGGTTGAGGGTTCTGTTAAACAGAGGTCCCTTAAAACTGATTTCGGGCCACCCAAGTGAACCCGTCAGTTTCCCAGGGTACAACATCCTAAGCAGTGTGTACTGCCGGAGTTAACCACAACCCAGAATAGTACCTTCAAGAACATCAAGAACAGAAGTGAAAGAGAAAGAGTTTGTTTGATGATCCAGGATGAAGTGTTGTTGTTGTTCTACCAGTTTCCACTAAGTATGATTTATATACAAATAAATCAGTTAGTGGAAGTTTTAAGTGGGACAGATGTTAGCCTGCATGTTTATCACAACAGGTGTTACACTTGAAACTGAGTCAAGTGTAATGCCAGGTGCAAGGCTTAGCATAAGTTAACCCACTGAGCCATAACAACTAAACACTTGAGCCATTTAAGCCATATTGAGCCATAATCGAGCTAGCCAAAAACAAAGGCGGCGATGCGAGCGTGCTAAGTGCAAAGTGCGCCACTAAAACGCCACATTATGCCACATTACGCCTCATCGCCCACGACCCCGACCCCGGTCCCGGTCTCGGGCACGGGCGCGTCGGGTGCTTCGCACTTAATGTTTATACTTCTACCAATGTGGGACAAACCCACATTAGTTAAACACACTTTCAACTTCATTTTAACATATCTATTCACTTGTATATTTTATGTTATATTATTTAAACATATTAAATAACAAAATACATAAAATTTCCAACAATCCCCCACATGAATAGATATGGTTCTTAAAGATAAATTCTGACAGTCAAGTATTGCAGGAGAAGTAGGTTTTACCCTTTGAACTTTCCTTTGTGAGTGCACTTAGTCTCCTAGCAGTTAGTAGAACTTGATGTCTTTGAACTAACTCCTTTTTACGTAGACGTTATTGCACATCACACAATACTTTCCCTAGTCTGGTTAACTCCTCACTTTCATGTCCGTTATGGTCATGGAACACTATCCTGGTTCTGCGAGAGCTCTAGGAATTGCGCCCCACACAATTCCATTCGAAGCGACCACACTTCTCTCTAACATAGGTGATTGCTCACAATCATTAAAAGCTATAAGCTTAACCTCTATGATATCACTGATTTGATATAGGAATGGCTAGGAAATTTGCAACTCACTTTATTGTAGTGGGTTCTCCCCCCACAGTGACTGCAAACTCCCTTGATTGTTTTGGGGTGCTCCCCCACAGTGACCTCCTCTATTCGTACAATTAGGTTGTCCTATTGAACCTAGATCATGGGATCTCCATTTATATCTAGGTTAGGTTTTCCTTCGTACAAATTTACTCAATGGGCTTTAGCCCCATTCCCCTTGACGACTTATAAACTGCCTCACTACTTAAACCTTTAGTTAGCGGATCCGCAATGTTATCCTTTGACCTCACATAGTCAATAGTGATAACCCCTGTTGTGAGCAGTTGTCGTATACTATTATGCCTACGACAAATATGTCTTGACTTGCCATTATACATTGTATTTTGAGCTCTACCGATAGCCAATTGACAATCACAATGTATACAAATAGCCGTCAAAGGCTTTGGCCATCTAGGAACATATTCCAAGAAATGTCGTAGCCATTCTGCTTCTTCTCCAGCTTTATCCAATGCTATAAATTCAGATTCCATCGTGGATCTAGCAATGAGCGTTTGCTTGGATGATTTCCAAGCTATAGCTACTCCTCCAATAGTAAACACATATCCACTTGTGGATTTGGAATCTTTTATATCGGATATCCAATTAGCATCACTATATCCTTCTAATACAGTTGGATCTCGACCAAAATGCAGCCCATAATTCCTTGTATATCTCAAGTATCTTAGTAACCTAGTCATAGCCTTCCAATGCTCCGAACTAGGATTACTAGTATATCTACTTAGCCTACTCACAGCATAGGCTAAGTCTGGCCTCGTACTTGTCATGAGATACATTAGGCTGCCAATTACCCTTGAGTACTCCAATTGAGCAACACCTTCACCTCTATTCTTCGATAGATGTTGCGTGGTATCTATTGGAGATCGAGCCACTCTTAAGTCCTCGGGACTGAATTTCTCAAGGATCTTGTCCACATAGTGAGATTGACTTAACACTAGACCATCTTGGGTTCTAGTAATTTTCATTCCAAGAATGACATCTGCTAAACCCATATCCTTCATGTCAAATCTCGCTTTCAACATGTCTTTGGTAGATCTGATCATACTATCATCACTACCCACAATGAGTATGTCATCGACATATAGACAAAGTATCACATATCCCTTAGATATGTCTTTGACATAAACACATTTGTCACACTCATTGATCTTGAAACCATTGTCGAGCATAACTTGATCAAACTTTTGGTGCCATTGTTTGGGAGCTTGTTTCAATCCATACAAAGACTTGACAAGTTTACAAACCTTGTCCTCCTGGCCAGGAGCGGAAAAACCCTCAGGTTGTTCCATGTATATTTCTTCATCTAGCTCACCATTGAGAAAGGCTGTTTTTACATCCATTTGATGTATTTCCAAATTTCTCAATGCTGCAATCGCAAGCACCAATCTGATCGAAGTTACTCGAGTTACAGGCGCATATGTATCAAAGTAATCAAGATCTTTCTTTTGTCTATATCCTTTGATTACAAGCCTTGCCTTGTACTTATCAATTGAGCCATCAACTTTCATCTTTTTCTTGAATATCCAACGATGTTCAAGTGGTTTACAACCAGGTGGAAGATGAACTAGTTCCCAAGTATGATTCTGTAAAATAGAATCAATTTCACTCTTGATGGCTTCTTTCCATTGAGGCGCCTCCTCATAAGTAATCGCTTCTTTATAGGTTTGAGGTTCACTCATAACCATATAAGAAACAAAATCAGGCCCAAAAGATTTTTCAATCTTTTGCCTTTTGCTTCTTCGCGGTTCTACTTCTTCATCTTCTTGATTGTTCTTGATGCTCATCTCGAACAATCTTATCAACTGTAGTTGATGTAGTAGCTTTTCCTTTATCCAAACGAGGAAACACATCCTCAAAAAATGATGCATTCCTTGACTCAAGTATGCTGTTTTTTGTGTATTTCAGGGTTCTTAGACTCGTGTACTAGAAACCGATATGCACTACTATGTTCAGCAAGATATGAGGATTCACAATCGCTACCATGCTGAGCATATCCTATGAATACACAATCAACAGTTTTTGGTCCTATCTTTTGAACCTTTGGTGGTGGAACCACCACTTTTGCTAAACACCCCCACACTTTCAAGAATTTATAGGATGGTTTTCTATTAAACCATAACTCATAAGGTGTAACATCCTTATTCTTGAAAGGAACTTTGTTCAAAAGATAGTTTGCCGACAAAATGGCATCTCCCCACATGTCTTGGCCTAAACCCGAGCTTATTAGCATGGCATTCATCATCTCTTTAAGAGTTCGATTCTTTCTTTCAGCAATGTCATTTTGTTGTGGGGTATAAGGAGCTGTTTGCTCATGGATAATACCATTTTGAACACAAATTTCAGCAAAAGGAGAAACATATTCACCTCCTCTATCGCTCCTTATTCGTTTAATCTTTTTGTTGAGTTAATTCTCAACTTCATTTTTGTACAAGATAAACTTGTTTATTGCTTCATCCTTGCTTTTTAGCAAGTATACATAGCAATATCTTGTACAATCATCAATAAAGGTGATGAAATATTTGTTACTACCACGAGTGGGAATCGTTCTAAAATCACATACATCGGTATGGATTAAATCAAGTGGCTCGGTGTTTCGTTCAATTGATTTGAAAGATTTCGTGGTTTGTTTTGATTCAACACAAGTTGGACATTTATAATTAGATTCAATGGTAAAAAATGGTATATAATTTAACTTAATTAAACGACGCATTGAATTGAAATTCACATGACCAAGTCAAGCATGCCAAACATTAGAAGACTCAATCAAGTAAGCAGAAGTAGAAGCATTTTCATTCATGTTCTTCATGGCAATTACATTAAGTTTAAACATATCATTAAGGGCATAACCCTTACCAACATACAAACCACGTTTAGTTAGCACAAACTTATCACTTTCAAACACTAAACGAAACCCATTTTTGTTGAGTAACCATCCCAACACAAGACTCTTGCGCAATTCGGGAACATACAACACATTAGTCAACTTGAGCTCTCTCCCCGAAGTCCACTTGAGGATCACATCGCCTTCACCCTTGATCTCGGCAGTAGCGGCATTTCCCATATACAACTTGTCTTCACCGGATGCTTCTTTCAAAGTATGAAACATATTCTTATCCGGACACACATGACGGGTTGCACCCGTATCAACCCACCATCCTTTGATTCCATCGGTGGTAAGATTGACCTCTTCCAACTTAGCAGTGAGGTCAGAAATCATAGCAACAAGAGGCATGTCATCATCGACCATGTTTGTCCTTTCCTTCCTTGGATTCTTGCATTGATCAGCTCGGTGACCAGATTCACCGCAATTGTAACACTTTCCTTTAAACATCCCAACCTTCTTTTTCACACCACCATACTTAGGACTCAAATCCAACCTTTTTCCCTTGTTTTTCTTCTCATGACGTTTCCCTTTGCCTTTGTAATTACCTTTTCCCTTGGAACTTTGGCCATGCTCAACAAAGTTGGCCTTAGCAAGTCCTTCAATATGACCACCATTTTGAGCAACTCTATTGTCTTCCTCAATTCGAAGACGAACAACAAGTTCTTCAACGGTCATTTGCTTTCGCTTATGCTTTAGGTAATTCTTGAAATCCAACCAACTTGGGGGCAACTTTTCAATTATGGAAGCAACTTGGAATGTTTCACCAAGAACCATTCCTTCTGATAGAATATCACTTATGATGATTTGTAATTCTTCAACTTGAGACACAACAGTTTTTGAATCAACCATCTTGAACTCTAGGAATCTTGCCACAATGAACTTCTTAGTTCCGGCATCTTCGGTTTTGTATTTTTTATCCAAAGATTCCCAGAGTTCTTTGGCCGTGGTTATCTTACAATACACATTGTAAAGTGAATCAACAAGGCCATTCAACACATAGTTTCGACAGAGATATTCAGAATGCTTCCAAGCATCAACAACACTCACTACTTGAACATCAGTGCACCCTTCAGGAATTACAAGGGCTGACTCATTCATGAATCTCGCAAGATTCACAGTAGTGAGATAGAACAACATTTTTTGTTGCCATCTTTTAAAGTGTGAACCAGAAAATTTCTCTGGTTTTTCAGCATGGTTGGCCACAATTTGGGCAGCTTGGGTACCCACCAAAGGTCCCATGTTTGTAGAGACAGTATGTCCTACAGATTGAGAAACAGAAGTGCCAACAGTGTTGGTGGTGGTAGAAGCAGAAGTTCCATTTGTTGAGATGCTAAACTCAGTAGCCATTTCTGAAATGAAATAGGCAAAGTTTTAAAAAAAAACTTCTATGAACATAAAATAAACTAAAGAAGTAACTTTACAGAAAAGTAAATTATTACAAAAGTTTTAAGAAAACAGTTTTGTAATTCGAATTAATAGAATGGTGAAGAAGCAGAATCAGTTTTAAGATTGTAGGAACACCATTCAACAATACAACATTTTATTGATAAAAGAAATTCAAATTACAACAAGATATTACAACTAAGTTACCAATTAACTAAAAAATACAAGAAAAGTAAATGAAACAGAAACATAAAAGAAAGAAGAAGGCAAAAACGGGCTGAGGGTTCTGTTAAACATAGGTCCCTTAAAACTGATTTCGGGCCACCCAAGTGAACCCGTCAGTTTCCCAGGGTACAACAGCCTAAGCAGTGTGTACTGCCGGAGTTAACCACAACCCAGAATAGTACCTTCAAGAACAGAAGTGAAAGATAAAGAGTTTGTTTGATGATCCAGGATGAAGTGTTGTTGTTGTTCTACCAGTCACCACTAATATCATCAAATTATTTTTTAACACCACAGGAAGATTCCACCATAAGTGAGGGAAAAACCCTCGTAACCTAACATGGAAATCCCATTTTTTTATTACGTAGAACTTAAACTTACGACCTCTTAATCATTAAAATCACTAGATATATATCTATTCCAATTTATTTATTTATTTGATTTTTTTCTTTCTGTTTTTTTTAGTATCATTAACCTAATGTATGATATGATTTACGTATATAAATTGAACATCAAAGTTGGATGAATTTTCACGGGCCGGGAGCAAAGAAAGGTGAGAAAGTTCGAGATCGGCTGCTCACAACTTTCCAGTGTCCAACTCTGCCTTTGTTGGGTAGCCATATACAACATTTTTGCTTACTAACTGGTAAATAATTTCTCATTACTAGAAGGAAAGAAAATCAATGTTAGATGTATTCACGTTAACCAAAATTTATCTTTTTTACTATTATATGTATCAATGTATCATAAATTATAAGATTTTTTATTCAAGCTTTCAGAACATATATCGGACAAAACATTCAGAAATAAATCTTAAAAATTCAATCTAATACACGTAACATGACAACTTTTAGATTGATACACGTCCTTAATAAGTTAAAAGCTACCAACAATATTTTTGATGTCCAAAGGCCTATAAAGCCAACAATACCAACATGATCCACAACCCGGATACCATCAAATTAAGTAAGGCAATGTAAAAAAAGATCCGTACATCATTAATTTTTAACCGTATATCATCAAATATTTAAGCATATTTTTTTCAAGTATACATAAATAAAACATATGTAATATGCATTGTAATAATATTTAAAGGCTTGTTTGTAGTAGTGTTTCCTATATGGCTATATATATTTATTTCTCCTACTGAAATGCCTATATTTATAGTCTAAAAGTGTCCAAAACGTGTAGAAAATTGACGAATGCATTAAAAAGGAGAAGGCCCGATGGGCCGTATGGTAGCCTAGCCGGCCTGTAATAAAAGATAGATAGATAGGAAGGATTAAAATTAATCTCGAGTTTCACGAGCCGCTTGGGTGTCTGCGGATATCCGGGCAGCGATTGGACATTTGGGACATGTAGAATCCGGCCATCAGGCCTCGAGTATCTAATGATTGATTTTTTTCCAACTCACTTTTATCCTATCTTTACTCTGTGCGAGGTTTATTGGTCCGCACCCTACTTTTAGACGGGAAATCCTGTGCGAGGCATATTGGTTATATTGTCGGATATTGATCCCAGCTGTCTATAAAATGTCTTGTTTCATATAATTACATGTCATTGTGTTCTCACAATGACGACAAAACTATTGTCAACATACCGTAGGTGTGGTGGGTACGCCGATGGTACACCCTATATATAAACACTGAAGGTAGGTTGGAAGTAATAACCTAAGCATCTTGGTCTTATTGTCGGATAGTGATCTCGGCTGTCTTGTCATAATATTGTCGGACTTTGCTCCCGACTGTCTTGTCTTAAATAACTACATGTCATTGTGTGCTCCCAATGACGACTAAACTTTGGTCAAACACACTGTAAACTCATCAACTATCGAAATAGTTGATCCTCTCAAATTTCATGTTTTTCAGGTGACCAACAGTAAGTCTTGGAATCGTATTGGGCATTATAGGGCCATCTTTTGACTTTGGACGTATAACTAGCTTCAGACATTGGAGGGTTCTCATGTTTTTAGCTTTAATTGTATTACACTGTCCAGATTTTGAACTCGTATTTAGTGGGCCCAGTTCAAAATGAGGATGACTTGTATCCGTATTTTGTGGTCCACATTCTAAAACGATTGTACTTGTATTAGACTTGTATTTGGTATTAATGGATGTAATTTCTATTAACTACGGTTAGTACGCAGTTATTTGTTAACCCTGTATTTCCGCTACAACGGGGTGTGACAAAAATTAACGTTAAAACTAGTACAGAAAGTAGTATTGATTCTATGACGTCAAAATGGGCGTACAAATGAATTGGATAGCCGTAGAAAATACTAAACCGACGGCTAGGATTAAATGGCGTGTAGCGCCGTGTTTAGCAGGTTGTAATGTAGCATTGCAGCAGTAGAGTTTTCTTTTGGCAACTTTTGGGTTTTCAACAAGTAGGTCCCTTTTACTTTATTAAAAGTCCAACTTCCACCCTAAAAGTCAACTATCATAATAAAACCAACTCTCAATCAATCATAGGATGGAAATAAAAGAAGCGATATATATACAAGATGCGTAACACGACAAGGGCAAAAAGTGTAACCCTTGCGACGACGTCGCCGCTAATACTACGGGCCCCAAGTCAGTCATGGTAAATTTGGTAGTTTTAGCGGCCCCCTGTCAGTAATGCAAATCTGGCAGAGTATTAGCGGCGACGTCGCCGCTAATGCCTGTGACGGCGTTGTCAGTAATTATTGCTGGCATGTGGGGTCCGCCACGTCACCAGCATTAGCGGCGACGTCGCCGCTAATGCCCTGGTCGGGTTTCCCTGTTCCCTGGTCGTGTTACCCTACATAATAAAGAAAATACACCCCTGTTGAAAGTTACATAGAGGAAATTTTCTAAAATATTTCTCCCCACAAAAATAACTCTCTCATTTTCATTTGCAGTCATTCACACACACACAACCTTCTCTCAATATCTATATCTCTTTCTTTCATTTGCAGCCATAAATAGTATCCGCTGCAACGCGCGGGTACCATGCTAGTAAATATTAAATAGGATACCATAAATATATCTATCACATAATATAACTTTTAAAAATGATACATATTTTGAAAAGATTAGCCTATTAATTTTCTTAATACCGAAACATCTTATAATACGTTCGAATCCTAATTTATTTAGATTTCAATACCATTAAGTTTTAATTCTTTTGACAAACTTTCATTTGCCAAAAGATATATTATGAACCAAATGGGTTTATATTGTTGGAAAACAAAACTAAAATAAGTATCAAAAATATCAAAAAGATTTATCTTGAAAAGACGGAAAAAGAAGGGGGGGAAATACGAAGGTCCCACCCAAGCCAAAGCCCCATGCCCACTCACTCAATAAAAGTGGGCTTTGTAAACCCGAAACGCTTGCAAATGCACGCTGTTATGAAAACTAACACTTTGTTTTTTCAATATTCTTTTATTCATGGCTATAAAATACAGTAGCTAGTTAACTTGTTAAGATACACAATCGTTTTATTTTTTAATGGCAGATACATTATCATCTAAAATAAACTATAATAGAAAAACCTTTTAGTATTAGAACTCACAATAATTTACAAATTACAATGTATCGCATATGCATAAAAATTGTATTCATTTCCTGGTAAGAGCGTCTCTAATATATTCATTAAAATTTTGTAATGTTATGATATAAAAATAGCATATTTACATATAAATTAAGTGATCTTCAACGTATTGCACAAAAGATATGAAAAATTGTATCAAATAACTAATTGATTTTGTACACAGTAAAACTTTGAATTATATGTAATGTTATTTCGTAAATTATAATAACTTAAATGAAATATAACTTTTGATCACTAGTTCTTTGCTAGTGGTTGTTGTTATTTATATAATACCGTTGTCATTTGAAAAAAAATTTAACTTAAATAAAATGTAATAGAGGTTAATGTTGTAATAAACATGATTCGATTCGAGTGATAAAACATCCCAGATTGTCCTGTGGAACCTGTAAGAGCATTAAACATGAAACTATTGATTTCGGGTTCCCAAAACAAGATGATTGTAGTACAATGGGATGAAGATTCGGCTGGAGTTATGCACGAACCAGAGAGGAAGACACACACGAACTTAGTGAGGGTATTTGGGTGTGATTATGTGATTAACCTTTAATTAGGGTTAATGACTCTCTATTTATAATGACATTATTTACACATTCAACTCCTATTGTGTTTAATGTGTGGATTGTTAGTCTTCTTAGTTCCAATCACCTAAGGGAAATCTTATAGTATATCTTTAAGAGTAAATACACTCATTGTATGTTTACTAGACATAGGGATTTCAGTTATTGTCAATTATTATATCATGAATGATAGATGATCAATGATAGTCACATTAACATGGTTCCAACAGTTAACTATATTCACTTATTAGTTAGTTTTAGAGTATAACTAAAATTATGAATAACTGAAAGAAAAATGATAACTTGATTGTAGTTAGTGCACCTAAATACATTTTATATCAAAGTCTAATAGTCTATCATTTAAATATAATAATAAATTTAAATGTGGGTATAACCAATTTGACAAAGACTTTTGTCTATTAAAATAAAGATTATGATTAAATACTTAATAAAAAAGATAGTTTTGAATTATTTGATTTTCCTTTAGTTAATTATATATATATTTTGCTGTTTGAAAAAAAAAAAGTTATGCTCTATTATAATTTTCGAACGCAGTATATAACTCTCCGTTGTATTGCGCTCTTCAAGCGTAAATGTTCCCCCTTCTTCCTTACTATGACAAGTCTTTGAAAGGAGGCTTCCCTGAATTTATTCTTAGGCTATGGATTCGATTCTGTGGAGTCATAAGTCTGGGAAGTTTTTTCTTTAGATTTTATGGTTAGAATTTTGTATACGATCTCAAGTCTAAAATTGATGAACGCTAAAAAAAAAAGTTAATTACAGAAACCGTCCTTGTCGTGGACCGCCACTTGCAGCTTTCGTCCCTAACTTTCAAAAATTACAGTTTTAGTCCAAAACACTTTTGCTCCGTCAACACTTTTGGTCCTGACTACTAAAGTCCGTTTAAAAACCTATCATGTGCTAGTCACGTGATGGGTATTTTTGTCTTTTCAATTATTCATGGACCAAAAGTGTAATTATAAATTAAAGATAAGAAAACTAAAAAAGAAAAAGAAAAGCCAGATTTATAATATACATACACACATCCCAACCCACCTTCATGAACTTCATTCATTTCACCACCATTGTCTTCATTCTCCAAGAAACAGTTTCTGAAGCAAGGCTACCCATACTCTCCGATCTATATCTCTGATATGTGTATACATACATTATACATATACGTATATGTCTCTGATCTATATCTATAACTCCGACACAAAGAAAAGTGGTAGCGGTGGGTGGAGGTGTTGGTGGCGGTTGGCTGTTTGTTCCTCAATGCTCCGATTTTGGTGCCTTCGATGGTGTGGTTGTTTGGGTGGTCACTGATCTATGCAATTACTCCACTCAAATTGGGTTACCAATGCTTGAAAAACTATTGGAAAACACAAGTTCGGAGAAAAATGGTAGAAAATGATTTTTGTATTGTGTGTGTATTTTTTTTCATTTTATATATTTTATATTATCAAATGGATCTATACATTTTTATATTGTTTGGAGATAAAAAATAAATAGGTTATTCTTATTTTGTGTATTTGGGTATGAAAAATGGATATATGAATGCTTGTATTATTCAATTGTCTTCATATTAGTTCAAATGTAATAGTAACTTATCTCAATTCTTTTCCCATTTATTATCACGTGAAATGCAAAATATTAGTAAGAAAATGGATCTTGAGTTGTTTATTATCTTCCTCTCTTATGATTATGTACATATATAAATACTTGATATTAGATCTGTGATATTTTGATCTGATTGAGATATGGATGATTAAATAATGGAAGGTTATATTGTCATAATTGGTTTGAAATATATACATCTATATGTGTATGTCAGTATGTGTATATAGATATGATGAAATTGAATTGATGATGATGATAACACATACAAAAATGTAAACCGATGTTGATGATGATTATGAATTGGGGATTTTTGTTTTTAACACTTTTGGTCCTTGTATTAATGAAATGACTAAATTACCCATCACGTGCAGGTCATGTGATGGGTTTTTAAGCGGATGTTAGCAGTCAGGATCAAAAGTGTTGACGGAGCAAAGTTTTTTGAACTAAAATTGTAATTTTTGAAAGTTAAGAACGAAAACTGCAAGTGGAGGTTTACGACAGGAACGATTTCTGTAATTAACTCAGAAAAAAACAAACTATGAATTATAGAATCCAAATCTCACTACGAGAGTACGAGTAGAATAAAAGCCGCTTCCGATGCACGTATATGGTTTAATCTAACCCTTTCTTAAAACCTATAAAATTAAGTATCTCGAAGAACTCCAAAAGTTATTTTCTTTAAATAAAAATAAACTATTTCACCTTTATATATACAACATCTAATCTCCCTCATTACTCTCATTCACTTCCCCCCTATAAACCCACCTCATTCACCTGCCTTTGTAGCATGTTTAACCACCCTTCCCCTCCACTTTAACCTTTTACTATTATTACCAACGTCACTATAAAGCAATGAGTCTTAGTGGTGGTAGTCACCGGAACTTGTCCGGAGAGTCCGATGACGGAGGCGGTGCAAGAAAAGTGTACCAATTTTTCTTCATTGAAAACAAAGTGCATGCATGACACCAAAAAGAAAAAACAACAAAAGCATTGCAATAAAATTTCTTCTCCTAAGTTCTGTTTTTCTTCATATGATTTGAACAAATGAAGAAGGGCAAAAATGGAAGAATGATATTTTATTGCATTTGCTTTGAGGAAATGAGGCCAACGGTCCGAATAGTATTTACTTATATATTTTAGTATAATGACCTTTTTACCCCTTTAGATATATATATATTTTAGTTGATGTTTTGTACTTTGTAACATGGGGATGTAAGAGATGCATACTAGGTTGACATTTTAAAGTTTCTTTTCTGGGGTTGTTTTGTTGGTTGTGTTTTTTTTTTTTTTTTTTTTGTTATCACTGGATATCTACTAGGTATGCATCGCTTACAACATCATGTAAGATTATTTTTGTTATGTTTCGAAATATAATAGATTTGATGTTGTAACAATTTTTGTTTGCTTGGTAACGCTTATGTTTGTTGATCTACTATTCTTACTAACGTAATTTTTAAAAATGGGTTTGTGTTACTGTTTTGGAGTAACTACAGATTTTTACAAACAAATTAATGAAAAAGTTTAACTCGTTCGGAAAGGTTTGCCATAAGTTCATGAGTATTACTGTATTATTCTCATCTATTGAACCACTACAACAATTTGTCATAAGTCTAAGTCTATTTTTTAAAACTAGAAAGTGTGGATAAATTTATCACACCTAATTACACATCTTTTCACACTTGTAAATGTAGTTTCGATCTTCACATTTTAATTTTACTTAAACAAATTATTTCACATTCTTTAATAATAAGAACATACAATATAAGTGTGGATAAATGATATTATTTGTCGTAGTGAAACTTTACCTAATAGTCATTAATTAATTGACGGGTTATATATGAAGATAATATTGTAAATCAAAATTTGAAAATAAGATGTTAATAGTGCAAATTTTTTTTTTTTTACAAGAGACTTGTTAAGGACATATTTGTGAAGCAGCTGTAGTTACAAACAAGGAGACTTTAGGTGTACATGCAATAGGATGGATTTGAATGTTTTATATTAGACAAGAATCAACTATGTTACTTCAAAAATCAAACTAAACTTACTCCACCAAACATGGATAAAGTAACATGTATGTTTTGCGGCCGGAGTCCGCGCGCCGAAACCCGTTAAAAATATTAAAATCTTGATTTTTCTTGATTTTAAGTGTGATCTTAAAAAACCTGTCAAAAAAAAAAGTATGATCTTAAAACAATAGCACAATCTTGGTTATATCTTCTAAAAATACATGCCTAATTTCGTTGATAACTCATTAAAGTACCAAAAAAAAAAACCAATCAAAAATGAAGGTTGAAAACTATGAACCATCATTGTATAATTAGATCAGCATACATTCAGAATTTCAAATGAGACAACAAAATGCATTGTAAGTAAATAAACTAAAATAAAAATCCAAAGTAGATATATTCTGTAACATAAATCAAATTTCAGTTTACATGGCAATGGTGCCTACAAATTGAAGGAGGGAGAGATTGGGGTATCTTTTCTTGCTACTTCAAGACAAAAAAATAAAAAGAAAGATGACAGACAGATGCAGCAGCTGGTAGCAGTGAAGGGATGTATTGCTGGAATTAAAGTTTAGTGAAGAAAAAGTAGACTTGACAATGCTCCTGTTGCTGTTCCCACTCCGATCCTGAAGTCTACATAGCATATATGCACACTGACCTAAAGTGATTTACTCTCTCTCTCTCACGGTTGGTGTTATATATCCTTTGAGTTATTTTTCTTTCGGTTGGCTTGTTTCTTTAAGTCAACATGGGTAGTTTGGTTGATTGATTTGTTTGATTGTCATACACTTCAATGGGTTCGGTTTTATCTGTTTATTGGGGGTATTGTCTGGACAGCTTCTCGGGTTTTAGACCGTTGACAACTAATGACATGGGATTGTTTATGGACTAGACTATATGTGAAAACTTTGTTAAATGTTGTGTTATTTCTTTGTTAACACCATTTGTTTACCCAAATTTTCATACCCTATTTAAATACCTTGTTTAGCCTCAGAGTTCGTTACAACCCTTAAAGTCCTCTTCTGATAGACGTCATAGTGTGCTTGCGCCTTGGCGATGAAGGAATGATTCTAGTACAAGCCTATGGTTAAAAGATTATGCATCACGACTAGGCATTGAGTGATTATTCAAATATTCAACCCCAAGAGTAAGTTAGTTGGAGTAGGATAGACGATATATCACTGATTCGATTCTTTTGTGCTTAGTCATGTTATTAAGGCTTGTGTATCAGTCAAATATTGTCAAACATTCCGGTTTTCATTTAAGATTAAAACTGCCTAACCATTTCTTTTCATTTTATGGTTGAGCTTCTTTTTTATTACTGAAATGTGGTTCCATGATGTACCAAAGTAATTACTGTTCTCAGCTTAGAATTGCTTAAGGACAAGCAAAGCTTAAGTGTGGGGGGATTTGATGTGTCGTATTTTATACCATTTCCCACATGATTTTAGAACCAATTATTCGTAATTTTTATAGTTTTATATCCAACTTTCGATGCTTTGAGGTAGTGTTGAGTGTTTTCAGGTTGGAGAATGATTATACGGATGAATTGGTTGATTTTGATGATTTATGGAAGAAACGAGAGAAGGATGCAGTTGGAATCGTTTAGAAGACAAAGGAAACTGGTTCAAGAGCATGTAACGCCCGTTAGGAATGTAACACCCGTTACATGTTTCTTCCTGTAACGGGTGACCTAACTGCCGTCACAAAAACTGAAGGACATAACTCCCGTTATAAGTCTAACGGCCGTTAGGGCTAGTTTTTACAATTAATGCCAATTAATGATTAGGGCACGGAACTGTAGCGTGTAACGACCGTTACACGGGCCTCGGGTATATATACCTGATTAGGTTTCTGCATTATGCACGAATTTTAGAGAGATTTTATTTAGCATAACTAATTGTTTTTGAGTACTTTGGAGCAAACAAGCTGTTAGGGTTTTCATCTTTTCAGATTTGGATTACAATCATTGTTGCTACCGGATTCTTTTCAATTCATTGGTATAACATGATTTCTTCTATCTTTGATTGTTTCAATTATTTAATTATGAGTAGCTAAATACTTTATCATCCATCTTGATGGAGTGATACAATATGTAAGGATTGCACTATTTTAATTAATTCAAGGTTGATTTTAATTATCGTTGTGTCGTGATCTTGATGATTTAATTCCTTATCAATTATTATTTTTGATATTGGTGATATACGTGTTCTTCGTTAGTGGTACTAGTTGAACATGTATTTGATTTCAATTAATTATCTTTAATCAATTGTCACTAGTTCATGGTATGATAGTGAATATCATTTTAATAAAAGGAGTTATTTTGTCAACGTGTTTTATAGCGGTTGGTGGTACCACGTTATCTTCACATAGATACAATTGGTAATTTGGTAATCAAATAAACTAGTTGGTTAGGAAAAATGTATTAAGCATTGGTGGTACCGGCTTTTACAAAGAAACTGATTAATTAGGTGATTGAAATGATTTTACAAACGTTGGTGGTACCAGTTTGTGTCTTTATTTTGTCACGATTATCTTTATCAACTTATATGAATTTGAACTTCATTTATGTGCAACCCGAATATGTTGTCGAGCGAATTCAAGATGGATGACTTTTAAATTTCTATTGTCATAAAAACATTTTTCAATATCGTTTGAGGATGATCCCTGCCCCGGTCATACCGGATTTCTTTCGATTAATCTTTCAGGATTACTAATTATTTTCTAACTAATTGCAAAGTGACAATTCGGTCACAAAAACCCCCCTTGTTAATTAGAATTACTTAATGTCAACAATTACTTCACTTTAGTCCCTGTGTTCGATCCTGGACTTACCTTTTAGCTATACTATATACGAACGGGTCCACTGCCCGAGAGTGTGTAGTAGTCAATTTTAGGGTATTTCTTGTTTTTAATTTTTAAACTCGATTTTGCACATCACTGAATAATTTTTACATTATCAATGTACGATAATAAACCCTTCGTAAGTTGTAACATTCAACCTAGGCATGAGCACGGTCAAAAGACCGAACCGGACCGGACCGGACCGATGTGGACCGAAGACCGAAGTGGCAGAAAAACAAAGACCGAAGACCGGCCCGATATCTGCTCGGTCGGTCCGGTCCGGTCTCGGTCTTCTCCGGGTCGGTTCGGTTATTCTTGGGCCAGACCGAAATACAACAACAAATCAAAAGATCTGCTTTTTTTGTAAAGTGTAAAGTGTTTTTATGTGTATAAATTTTAAAAAACCTGTTACTGATACAAAAAGCATGTTCCATTTTTTTTAAGTATATGGATTATGGAGTATGGATGGACGGTTGGAGTGCTGGACCAAATAACAAAGCCCATTATTAATAAATTTATAAGCCCATGTAGTTTCAAAAGCCCTAAATATGGAGTATATGGAGTATGGTCGGGTTTCGGTCCTGGACCGACTTTTTCCGGGTTTTGGACCGAACCGGACCGAAGACCGAGTTGGCATGAAACCCTAGACCGAAGACCGGACCGTTTGTGACTCGGTCGGGCCGGTCCGGTTCGGTTTCGGGTCAGTCAACGTCGGGTCTCGGGTTTCCGGTCCAAAAGCTCATGCCTAATGTAATCTGTTTTTTTTGTCAACTTCGTTCACCAGTTTAATTACTATTACATCTGTTCAGGATTTTTAGCTGTATAGCATAAATTAATATGAAAGTAGTCAACCTTTACAACGATTTAAAAAAAATAATAATCTGCCATTACAAAAAAAAAAAAAACACAACATTGCATGAAAACATGATTATTCGGTTACGGGTATGGTTCACTAAATGAACTCCATTGGGTTTTTATTAAAATTTATTCAAATATCTATATTATATTATAAAGCAAAAAACCTTTAATTTTCAACATTGAACTTAAATTTTCAATATTGATTTTAAGTACTTCCCCAAAATGCCCTCTCATCTATTCTATATTTATCTAAAATAACTATAATACCATTTCTCTCTGCTCAAATCTCAACCAATCATTTTTTTCTCTCTCCTCCATAAATCATTTATTCCTCCAATTCATTCAAAATCTTTTATCTCAAAAACCGTACATCGATAAATTATAAAAATTATATGGGTGTTTTTAAAATTTCATGTTCTTTCATTAGAGATGTCATTCGATATACTTTCGACGAATTTTTAAATCCGATGGCGGAACCCGTACGGCTAAGGCATTTGACTCATACTCTATGACATATCAACTCCTATGACCTATCACACTCTTTGACCTAGCTATCACCCACACCATCTCACCGCCGCAACGCGCGGACACTTACTCTCGTAATTCATAAAATTAAATCAAGATGCTCATAAACTAAGTACTCCATCTTTTTCAGAAGTCGTAATTTACAGAGATTCTAAGACAACAAGCATAAATACTTCAAATGTCTACACCATCCACATAGCCTTAAGGCATTGTGATACAACCCAAAACAAACGAGCTTCCAGAACATATATGAAAAATCGACACAACATTCATTGCTACCTATAAATAACAGATTCATCATGTCACATAAATGGAAAGAAAATAAATGTAGCCAGATTATAACAAACAACTTTTCATCACCATAACGCATGATCAGAAATAACTTAAAGGTCAAAACTGAGGTCATGCTTAGGATTCGACTACCATGACTTGGTTTTCATAAAGGATCTACATGTACACTGATCTACGAGCACAGCATAAGCAAAGTCGTTCCTCATCCAATCAAGAAGCAGCTTCTCCTCGACTGCCGAATAGCTCCTGCAAAATGGCAACAAAATTACTTTGACCATTTTTCTTTTTGTTAGATATATATTTATAATAAAACGGGATTTGGGAAACATGAGAAAACAGCCGTACCCCTCTTTTTGCAAGTACAACCTGCTGAAGCCGTTCTCTCTTCACCCGTTGGCATTCCCCACACCAGTTTGTAAACTCCTTTTGGTGTTTTTTCAACTCTCTAAACACAGAACTGCAAGAAAGAACAAATTAAGCAGCGATAATAAGTGGGCTGACAAAATAACAGCCCACATAAAGCATCTTGTTTTATAAAGTAGCTGACTCTATATATAATACCATACGAGGAATGGAACTGATCCTACATATCCATAACCATAGAGATCCAGTTTAACCACTACTATTTTGTTGTACTCTCCATATAAAAAGACCTTTACTTAGCTAAGAATGCATACCGAAACTTACAAACTCATTCAGATCAGAATAATGAGAAGTTATGTAGATATAAGTATCAGAAATGTCTGCCTCCAGGCTTTTGATGGCCAGAGTTATATACTTGTATAATTCTATTGCTGGAAAACATCCAGAGTAAAAATCAAAAGACTGGAAGTTGAAAAGAGGACAGCCACTATAAAAGTTCAGAATGGAGTCAGAAAGATCATAAAAATAGCTATGTCAAAGGGAAACATCATTATAATATTTAAACCTATGGGAATGTAAGTAATAGACACGTCACACATGAGCATTTTATTGTTCAGCTCTATTGACATACATTAATTTATAATCAATCTAACCATAGCAAAACTGCAAAGTAGAAAGAATAATATACCTTCTGCACCAAAGCAGTAAATTGATCCTCTGGCCAGTTGTAGTAGCTCTCGCACCATGTCGATGGCGACCGCGATGAATAACTGCATGTCCGGGGACATGGGAGTACTCAAAGATTTCCTGTGAATATATGTCATTTCTGGTAAGTTTGCACCCAAACAACAGTTGGTCCAAAAACGATGTTAATCTAGAGTTATAAGCAGGTGTTATTTGCCATGATTTAGTTGTTTCAAATAGAGTATCGAAGCTTTGATTCACTCAACCCTCAAATTTCCAGACCTACAATATTAAATATCACAATTTTGACCCATTTACTTATGACTATAATTTGGGATTATCTTAAATAGGTTAGATGAGGCAAACCAAAGAATTGCATAAAAAAAACGTGTTGAACAGCTTAGTATTTAGCAATCACCTAAGTGTACTTTTGATGCATAAAAGCTCTCAAATTACATTATAGAATAAACTAGATATTGAAATAAAACAACTCCAGCAAGCATTTAACACGCTAGCTATCTATATACTATTAGAATTGTAACCCACACAATGCAAGGAGAATAATAGTTTCTAAAACTTTTGAGATTAAAAAAAATCAATATTTTCAATGAAGAGATATGGTTACGGGTGACAGCGCCTGGCTAAGCCGACCGCCGGATTTGGATGGTGGTAAGTGGTGGTGTTGTAAGAGAGGTCACCAACTATACTGATGCAGTAGCATCGGGTCTCGGCCCAGGACCTGACCCACAATACGGTTTTATTAAATAATCATTTATCAATTTTTCATGTGGCATTTTATTTGTTACATGGACTCTTAGAACTAATTCAGTAATGTTTTCATTTGTATCAGACCCACCATCAAAGCTCTTAGGTTGAATTAGATTCCCATGCCAACCATTGATTGACAACCCACGTGTGAATTTCTCATTCTCACAAGAACCCTTAGAAAGTATAATAGGAATTAATTCCCACTCAACAACCTTATTAGCAAGTATATCTTCTTCATCAAGAAACAAGATATTTTCTTTCCTTTCAATATTCACCCTATTTTTGCTTTCCTCAATAAACGACTGTTTAGTCAAATGACTCAAATCCTCGCTAGTTTGAAATCCCGATAAATCAGGATCAATAATCAAACTCTTCGGTTCTCCCGACATGAAAGACACATCTACAATGTCGCACAATCACTTGTCATGATCATAGAACTACCATTATCACCATTGTTGACCACCGTAACACTGCCCTCTTCAGCCGCTTTAAGACCTTCAACAGAATAATTCTTGGAAACCAATTCATTACCCTGTGAAACTAGCGCAACTCGATGATCAACACCACTGATGTCGGTTTTTTCTACCATCACGAAATCACTTAAGATACCGGTGGATATCTTCACATACTCGAGACTGCCTCGAGTGATCTCTCTTTGAACAATACTCCTTTCTTGAATGACAACCAGGTTTAAGGCTTTTGAAACCCACCAGAAATCTTTGTTACTCACCACTTCGTCTCCATAATTATCGAAACAAGGAGGTGATAGATAGATATCGCTACAACCTAGATATCGCTACAACCTACAACCTACAGGATACTCCTCCTTCCCATCGTTCTCATCCCAGATGAAAGTCGCTGAGTCGGTTTCCTGAAACTTGTAACTATCCCTGTCTTCAGGATGCTCCTCTTTCCCAATGATCTCATCCCAGATGACTGCTTTTGGGTCAGTTTCCTGGATCTTGCGATCTTGTGAATCGAACACGATTTCATCGCTGCCTCCATCGACGATTCGGCGAGTAAAAAGGTGATTCTCATCACGCAGAGCCATTTGAATCAACCTGAGCTCTTACACCGATGCAGTTTTCTTAGCAATCAAATGGCTCAAAGACAATAGATTAATCAAAGACTAATAAAACCTTCATGGTTTACTCTTTTTATTCAAAACTCAAAACTGATTTTACAAAACACCTAAGACCTATTTATAATAATCCTAGCACCACTAAAATAGGAAATAAATCAATATTGTAGGATTTATGTGCAAGGTACAACACATAACTATATGGCTAAATTCTTGTGAGCCTTCGGGGTCACACACATATACACTTAGACGTCATATCGTAATACATATATATTGTATATATGTTATACTTGTATCAAGAATTAAAGCATGGCGAGACTTAAAACTGTTTGGACTTGACTTGATAAATATTTAATGGGCTCATGAAATAGATTGACTAGTTTAATTATTTTAGTCCATCAAATATTTGACCCAAGCCTAAAGTTTAAGCCCATAACCTTTTATATGTTTGGGTGATTATAAAACTTTGGTTTTATTTTCATTAGATCACATCTTAAAAGATCAAAATATGTGTATATATGTTATACTTGTATCAAGAATTAAAGCATGGCGAGACTTAAAACTGTTTGGACTTGACTTGATAAATATTTAATGGGCTCATGAAATAGATTGACTAGTTTAATTATTTTAGTCCATCAAATATTTGACCCAAGCCTAAAGTTTAAGCCCATAACCTTTTATGTATTAGTGTTAATTATCTAGGTTTAATATTAATTAACCTACTAATTAACTAAATATAAAAAGGAAATAAAACAAGTGTTTAACAACACTTTTTGGAGTGCTGCCGTCGAGAGTCACAATCAAAAAGAAAAGTGACCCTTTTCTTTTTCCTTTAGCCGTCGCACATCAAGAAACAATGTCACTTTTCTTTTTCCTTTAGCCGTCGCACATCAAGAAACAATGTCACTTTTCTTTTTCCTTTAGCCGTCGCACATCAAGAAACAATGTCACTTTTCTTTTTCCTTTAGCCGTCGCACATCAAGAAACAAAAAGGGTTTTGTTCATTTTGATACAAGAAAGACTAGCATCTATTTGACGTTGATTGAAGTGTAGTGCGGACTACCAAAGAGACAATCACATATTGATTGTTGTTTCTCCTTTTCTTCTTAGATCAACAAAGAAGGTAGTTTTCATCCCATCTTTGTTTTACTTTTCATTTGATCATTTAATACATATGGATCCGGTTTTGGTGATTGTTTTATTTATACGTTTCCGCTCATTTGATCTTATATTATATGCATGTTTCATATTATATTTGTTGTCAAAATATATTTATAAAATCAATAATCACCAACAGTGGTATCAGAGCCTCTTATGTTATTATATGATTAATGTTATTTATTAATATATATTAGTTTTGATTAAGTAAAGTATGTGTTCAACCAAACTAAATATATGTTTGGGTGATTATAAAACTTTGGTTTTATTTTCATTAGATCACATCAAGAAACAATGTCACTTTTCTTTTTCCTTTAGCCGTCGCACATCAAGAAACAAAAAGGGTTTTGTTCATTTTGATACAAGAAAGACTAGCATCTATTTGACGTTGATTGAAGTGTAGTGTGGACTACCAAAGAGACAATCACATATTGATTGTTGTTTCTCCTTTTCTTCTTAGATCAACAAAGAAGGTAGTTTTCATCCCATCTTTGTTTTACTTTTCATTTGATCATATAATACATATGGATCCGGTTTTGGTGATTGTTTTATTTATACGTTTCCGCTCATTTGATCTTATATTATATGCATGTTTCATATTATATTTGTTGTCAAAATATATTTATAAAATCCATAATCACCAACAGTGGTATCAGAGCCTCTTATGTTATTATATGATTAATGTTATTTATTAATATATATTAGTTTTGATTAAGTAATATTGTGATTGTCCCTTAGTTGACTTTTTGGTTCTCACTATGGCTCGTGAGACCAAGCATAGGTTTTTCATCGGTTGAGGCTATGCATGAATATGTCGTGTTTTATATTTTAGTTTTATTGCATTTTATATATTATTGTGATTGTCCCTTAGTTGACTTTTTGGTTCTCACTATGGCTCGTGAGACCAAGCATAGGTTTTTCATCGGTTGAGGCTATGCATGAATATGTCGTGTTTTATATTTTAGTTTTATTGCATTTTATATATTATTGTGATTGTCCCTTAGTTGACTTTTTGGTTCTCACTATGGCTCGTGAGACCAAGCATAGGTTTTTCATCGGTTGAGGCTATGCATGAATATGTCGTGTTTTATATTTTAGTTTTATTGCATTTTATATATTATTGTGATTGTCCCTTAGTTGACTTTTTGGTTCTCACTATGGCTCGTGAGACCAAGCATAGGTTTTTCATCGGTTGAGGCTATGCATGAATATGTCGTGTTTTATATTTTAGTTTTATTGCATTTTATATATTATTGTGATTAATATTGTCATGCATAGCCGATGAAAACCTTGACCGTTTATGCCATTGTATGTGTTGATTGTTTGGTTGTGGAATTTTGTATGCCATATGTT
The DNA here is from genome assembly GCA_034093135.1 of Erigeron breviscapus. Lineage (NCBI taxonomy): Eukaryota > Viridiplantae > Streptophyta > Magnoliopsida > Asterales > Asteraceae > Erigeron > Erigeron breviscapus. The sequence goes on from CM067167.1 coordinate 10,952,852, forward strand.
TATGGCTTTTATTCATGTAATTTTAATTTACTTTTGGAGGCCATTTTAAGCCATTGATGTAATTTACAATTCCTAGAATAGTTGTAATTTTATTCAAATTTTGTAACCTCCATGACGGAATAGAAGACATGAATGAAGAAAACTCGGACAGCTTGACAGCCCTGCAGTAAAATGGAGTTTCCCGATTCGTTACTTGTCCGTATGCTACGAAATTTTTACTGTAGGTTCTCAACACATAGGGCTACAACTTCTCAGAAGAAAGTTTTTCGTTTTGAGGACTTCTTGACGGAGTGTTTTGCTGACGAAGTTACTGCTTAGAATCGGTGAAAGTTTCGGTTATGAAGTGCATTTGGTCACCATAGGATCTTGGGTGCTTCACATGGTTGCTATTGTGATTGTCCCTTAGTTGACTTTTTGGTTCTCACTATGGCTCGTGAGACCAAGCATAGGTTTTTCATCGGTTGAGGCTATGCATGAATATGTCGTGTTTTATATTTTAGTTTTATTGCATTTTATATATTATTGTGATTGTCCCTTAGTTGACTTTTTGGTTCTCACTATGGCTCGTGAGACCAAGCATAGGTTTTTCATCGGTTGAGGCTATGCATGAATATGTCGTGTTTTATATTTTAGTTTTATTGCATTTTATATATTATTGTGATTGTGTATAATATGCCAAGATAATAAAATTAAAAGAAATAAAACAATGCTTTGACATTAAGTTGAAAATGGTTTTTAACTTGTGAGACGAATGTTGTATGCATGCTACATTCGTAACACAAAAATTTTGCTAAACATGATTTATCAAAATTTTACAATACCCGTCACAAATTTAAGTCGTGCCGTCCAATCGTTTTGGAACACTCGTTGTTATTTTTTGGCTATGCGTGAGACCTAGTTTGAATTATAACTCCGAGGTAATTATTGTCTATGCGTGAGACCTAGATTTATTTTTACAAGTTTCCAAAATTGGATGACTTAATCGAGTCGAGAGGTGAGACCGCGACCCGAGGCAAGGATGGGACTAAACATGACAGCATGACACTAGATGTCATAAGTCCCAAAAGGATCTAAGAATTGCACTTGTAATGTAATTGGTGCCCGCACCTACCAATTGATCCATCATTGCTGGCAGATCAACTGATGTGGTGATGGAAGTACAATGTGGATCTTAGCCTTTTACGTAAATTAATTGTTTTAATATAAATAAAACTTGGGTAGTTAATTTTATAAAAGGATAATTATCAAAGATACTAAACAAACTGTCTATTTTGTAAATGTCAACAAACGCAACTCAATCCGTAAACAACTTTACTATAAGGTCAATCCTTGAGAAGGAAAAATTGACTGGTAGCAACTTTATCGACTGGTATCGCAACCTTAGGATTGTCCTAAAGGCTGAGAGAAAGTTGCAACATCTGGAAAATGCCTTGCCTGAGGCCCCCGCTGAAACTGCCACTGCTGCTGTTCGTAATGCTTATACTAAGCAGTATAACGAACAACTTGAAGTAGCATGTCTTATGCTTGCTAGCATGACCCCTGAGCTCCAAAAGAACTTAGAGGACTACAATGCATATGACATGATTGAGGAACTTAAGACTATGTTCCAACAACAGGCAGATCAAGAACTGTTTGAAACAGTGAAAGCATTTCATGCTTGTAAACATGAAGTGTTCCAACAACAGGCAGATCAAGAACTGTTTGAAACAGTGAAAGCATTTCATGCTTGTAAACATGAAGTGGGGCAATCAGTTAGCTCATATGTCTTGAAGATGAAGGGCTATCTCGATCAATTGGAGCGTCTTGGTTTTCCCATGCCACCAGTCCTTGGGGTGAACTTGATACTTACTTCACTCTCATAGCATGGGTAAGACTATTCCGGAGCTACATGCGATGTTAAAGCTAGCGAAAAAGGGGCTGCCAAAGAAAACTCCTGTTGTATTGACAATAAAGGAAGGCAGAATCCAGAAAAAGACACCGCAAGCTGCTCAAGGCAAGGGAAATGGCAAGGGTAAGAAAGTTTACACCCCCAAGAAGAAAATCCCCCCGCCAGCAAAGAAAGAGCATCCGGCAAAGGACATGGCCTGTCATCATTGTGGAGTGACAGGTCATTGGAGGCGGAACTGTCCGGCCTACCTGGCAGAGTTGAAGAAGGGAAAGGCTGGCTCGACCAGTACTTCAGGTATCTTCGTTATAGAACTCTATGCTTTTCCTAATAAATCCTGGGTTTATGACACAGGTTGTGGTACTCATATTTGTAATAATATGCAGGGACTTAGGGAAGCCGAAAGCTGAATAAAGGAGCTTTGGATCTGTACGTTGGCAATGGCAATCGTGCACCTGTCGAAGCTATAGGGAGCTATGAGCTTATCCTCCCTAATGGACTTATTATTATTTTAGATAATTGTCATTATGCACCTACTATTACTAGAGGTGTTATTTCGCTTTCTCGTTTGAAGGATAATGGTTTTATTCATGAATTCACGGATTATGGCATTTCTGTTTCTAAGGATAATATTTTTTATTTTAATGCTATTCCTAGAGATGGTATTTTTGAAATTGATATGCATAATCTTGTGTCAAACGATCGTTCTATATATAATTGTAGCACAAAGAAATTCAAACGTGATTTGAATTCAACATATCTATGGCATTGTCGTCTTGGTCACATAAACAAGAAACGCATAACAAAGCTACAACACGATGGGCTTCTTGAGTCAACTGACAATGAGTCATTTGACATATGCGAATCTTGTTTATCTGGTAAGATGACAAAGAAACCCTTCACCCATCAAGGTGATAGGGCCAAAGATCTACTTGGACTCATTCATACAGATGTTTGCGGCCCTTTTAGAACAATGTCTAGAAATGGTGCTAACTACTTCGTTACTTTTACTGATGATTTTAGTAGATATGGTTATGTTTACTTGATTAAACATAAACATGAAGTGTTTGAAACGTTTAAGGCTTTTCAAAACGAAGTAGAAAATCAACTCGAAAAGACCATTAAGGCTCTACGATCTGACCGTGGAGGCGAATATATGAGTCAAGAGTTTTTAGATCATCTGTCTGCTCGTGGGATTGTCTTCGCAGTTTACTCCTCCCTACACGCCTCAACATAATGGGGTGTCAGAGAGGAGAAATAGAACTTTGCTTGACATGGTTCGATCAATGATGAGTCTAACCACTCTGCCACCGTCCTTTTAGGGATATGCTTTAGAGACTGCTGCACGCATTCTCAACATGGTTCCAAACAAGAAGGTTAACAAGACACCATATGAATTATGGCACGGGAAGGTCCCTAATTTGTCTTACTTGAAAGTATGGGGTTGTGAGGCTCACGTGAAACGTGATACACCGAACAAACTAGAGTCCAGAACTATCAAGTGTATCACCATCAAGTGTATCTTTGTAGGATACCCAAAGGATTCTATGGGATACTACTTCTACAACCCAACCAAAAATAAGGTTTTCCCGGCTAGATATGCTGAGTTTTTGGAGAAAAGTCTCCTCTTACAAGAAGCAAGTGGGAGTACTGTAGATCTTGAAGAAATTCAAGAACAAGATACACAACCTTCTGAAGGCACTAGCGAAGAACGCACCGAGCCCCGACACGAAAGTGTTGAGCTACAGGGTGAAGCGCCTCCTATTCGTAGATCTAGTCGAACCCCACATCCACCTGAAAGGTTTGGCTTTTTGGTTCATGCCGAGGATTTGGAATTAGGGGATCAAGGTGAACCTGCTAATTACAAAGATGCATTATCGGATCCAGAATCCGGTAAATGGCTAGAAGCTATGAATGCAGAGATGCAGTCCATGAAAGATAATCAAGTTTGGTGCTTGGTTGATCTTCCACCAAAAGGCAAGACTGTTGGGTGCAAGTGGATCTTCAAGAAGAAGACCGACATGGACGGAAATGTACACACCTTTAAAGCCCGTCTGGTGGCGAAAGGTTATACTCAAACCTATGGGGTTGATTATGAAGAAACCTTTTCACCAGTTGCGGACATTAAAGCTATTAGGATACTCATGGCCATAGCTGCTTTCTATGATTATGAGATATGGCAAATGGATGTCAAAACCGCCTTCTTAAATGGTCACCTCAGCGAGGACGTTTACATGGTGCAACCAGAAGGGTTTGTGAATCCTAAGTCTCCTAAGAAAGTATGTAAGCTTCAAAAATCCATTTATGGATTAAAGCAAGCATCAAGGAGCTGGAACAAGAAGTTTGATGAGAAAATTAAAGAGTTTGGTTTCTCTCAAAATCTTGACCAGCCTTGTGTGTACATGAGAGCTAGTGGGAGCGTTGTCGTCTTTCTGATTTTATATGTCGATGACATACTACTCATGGGAAATCACATTCCAACGCTACAAGATGTTAAGTCCTGGCTTGGAAAGTGTTTTGCTATGAAAGATCTGGGAGATGCAGCGTATATCCTAGGAATCAAGATCTATAGAGATAGATCGAAGCGGTTAATAGGTCTGAGTCAAAGTGCATACATTGACAAAATCCTAAAGCGTTTTAGGATGGAGGGTTCCAAGCGTGAAAGTCTTCCGATGCAACCAAATGTAGTGTTGAGTAAGACTCAAGCCCCCTCAACACCTGAAGAGGTGAAGCGAATGAACGGTATCCCATATGCTTCAGCTATTGGATCCATCATGTACGCAATGAGGTGCACTAGACGAAAGTTGCCCTTAATATGACAAACAGATACCAACAGAAAGTATCTTCGAAATACGAGAGATATGTTCTTAGTTTACTGAGGTTTCGATGAGCTAAGTGTAAAATGTTACACTGATGCCGGATTTGAGACAGATCGGGACATCCCGATCACAATCTCGTTTTCGTCATGAACGGAGGCGCAGTTGACTGAAGAAGCTCAAAGCAGAGCACAACTGCGATGTCTACTACAGAGTCAGAATACATAGCTGCTTCTGAAGCTGCACAGGAAGCTGTTTGGATCAGAAAATTCATTTCTGGGCTTGGCGTTGTCCCCAGTATTGAAAATCCCATGGACATGTATTGTGATAATACTGGTGCTATTGTTATAGCAAATGAACCAGGTGTTCTACGTGGTGCCAAACACATCCTTCGCAAATTTCACTACATACGTGAAGTTGTTGAAAGAGGTGATGTTCGTATTCTCAAAGTTCCTACAGAAGACAACTTAGACAACTTAGCTGACCCATTCACGAAGCCAATGTCTTGCACTAAACACGTTGAGCATTCTAGGAACATTGGGCTTCGATATGCTAGTAGTCTTATGTAATCTATTTTAGTATTTGGATAATAAGAATTTGAACAGTTGTATCAAATAATGAAATTGATGTACTTGGTAATGCGATCGTTTTTCATTCATATTACTGTATTCTATATTTGCATGTTTAATCCGTGAATAATTATTTATTCTAAATTTTCCATTGTCGATTGATGATGCGGGAGTAACATCAAACTAAGACAAATGTGAGAGTGTTGATGAGATTCATTGTTAATGAATAAGTAATGTTGTTACTGTCAAACTCACATGTGTTCATTGTGATGAACATTGGAATGACCCAACCTACGAGTTTTCACTGCATGGATCAGTGTCAATAGTGAAACTCGCAAGTGGTTATGTCATGATGTCCTTAGACTTGAGATGCATGCTGGTTTCGAATGTTTGGAACGTTATGCTTTGACATGGTTAAACGTTGTCCTGAATAAGGCTGCTATAAAAACCATTATTGGGTGTGATGTAAAGCACGTGACAAACACGTGTAGGCAAGATAGGATTTGTTCCTCCACTTGACTTGACTGGAGTTAGATACTACTGGGCCCCTCGATGAAATGAACAAGATATTGTATGGCCATACCCACATGTAATTGAGATGATACTTAATTAATTTGGTAATCTAGTTCAAGTTCAAGATCGAGAAACACAATCGTTAAACAATAAGAATGACTGATGATCAAGGGACAATTGACATTAAACCATTTTATGAGAAGTTTTGAGAAACTGGCCTCACATGACTTTAGGGGCAATGACGTGTTGCTAGACGCTAACCATTGTTTATATAGTTACATGGTGTTGTGCCGTGCGCAAGTGGGAGTCTGTAGGATTTATGTGCAAGGTACAACACATAACTATATGGCTAAATTCTTGTGAGCCTTCGGGGTCACACACATATACACTTAGACGTCATATCGTAATACATATATATTGTATATATGTTATACTTGTATCAAGAATTAAAGCATGGCGAGACTTAAAACTGTTTGGACTTGACTTGATAAATATTTAATGGGCTCATGAAATAGATTGACTAGTTTAATTATTTTAGTCCATCAAATATTTGACCCAAGCCTAAAGTTTAAGCCCATAACCTTTTATGTATTAGTGTTAATTATCTAGGTTTAATATTAATTAACCTACTAATTAACTAAATATAAAAAGGAAATAAAACAAGTGTTTAACAACACTTTTTGGAGTGCTGCCGTCGAGAGTCACAATCAAAAAGAAAAGTGACCCTTTTCTTTTTCCTTTAGCCGTCGCACATCAAGAAACAAAAAGGGTTTTGTTCATTTTGATACAAGAAAGACTAGCATCTATTTGACGTTGATATTTGACGTTGATTGAAGTGTAGTGTGGACTACCAAAGAGACAATCACATATTGATTGTTGTTTCTCCTTTTCTTCAAAGATCAACAAAGAAGGTAGTTTTCATCCCATCTTTGTTTTACTTTTCATTTGATCATATAATACATATGGATCCGGTTTTGGTGATTGTTTTATTTATACGTTTCCGCTCATTTGATCTTATATTATATGCATGTTTCATATTATATTTGTTGTCAAAATATATTTATAAAATCAATAATCACCAACAAATACATAATTATCCTAATAAATAAAAAGATAACTTATAAAAATAAATGAATATTTAATAAAACCGCATTGCGGGTCAGGTCCTGGGCCGAGACCCGATGCTACTGCATCATATACATTTGACTACTCAATAAAATATTGTGTTTTTAATGTTTAAGTGTTTTACAGATAATTAATGTTGTCTTTGTTGAATATTAATGTAATTACCATATAAACAATTGTTATGTGAAGGCTATCGAGTTTACTAATAATGTGTTTCACCACCTGTAGTTTGTATCATTGATTTAAAGCCCGTATTTGTTTATTAGCTTAAGTTTCAAGGCTATCGAGTTGACTAATATAGCTGGTGCTTATGACATGATTATCACACACACACAAAAAAAAACTTTTAATTTCCAACAGGCGTTATCAAAAAATCAATGATGTTAGGTTCAATATAATCTCCAGAAAAAAGGTATGCAAAACTTTTTGTCTGAAATTGTAGAAGATAGCCATATAAACAGATATCACATACCTCAGGATGTGATTCCGTATTCATGTGTTTATCACATCGCACGCCTCTAAAATACAACTCCCCACCAGAAAAATGTTTGCCCAAACAAACATTCAAGGTCACCTCTGAATCATCTACATGGAACCCTATAAATGCAGAGGTATCAGATTTATAAACCAGCTACAATGTTATGATACAAAGCTGAGACTTCAGACACAACTGTACAGCTACTACTTAATATATACATAACATAATTCGTTGCAAGCATATGAAGAAAATTGTAAGGCAGCCTACTCAGGCTAATTATACATTATTTGAAGAAAGAATGACAAAAAAGCAAATCTATATAAGTAAAACAAAATAGTTAGGATGACACTCCCCAAATGACCAGGCAGAAGTAAAATAAATTTAAAACGATAAAGAAGAAAATAGGCATTACATATGGATAACACAGCTAATTTTCATGAACACTGCTGGGAGCAGTAACATAGCTTGACATTCTCACCGGACAAAGAAAACCAACAGCTTTTGTAAATGTTGTGAATAGAATCATACAAGAATCCTATTCAGAATAGTTCTACAGCAGTAAAGAGCCAACGAAATAACGTAATTGTGGATTTACTATGATGAGGCCATAGCTACAAGAACTCTGAGAAATATTATAAAATATAAGAAAACTAGTAAAACAGAACATATAACAACCCCTACAGTTCGATCAAACTTGTTCCTTATTGTTCCATGACCTGCTCTTTAATATAAAAAAAAGTGTAGGTTCACAGCAGAGAGTACATAAAATAAGCAACATGATTACATCATTACATGAATCATTGTCGTTTTCTATTTTGTGACATGCTTTGCATTACATGTCCGAGTTACCATTGATTCCAACACAACTCTGGCAACAAACTAGCATGATAGCATTGACATTAATAAAAGGGGGCATCTAAACACCAAGGGCACCAGAGCATACTTATGATTTGTTTCATACAACTATTGGCATAAATTTTGTACCTCCATGATACTTTTGCCTCTAAGCACATAATAGCTACAAACTTTGTAATACCTCCTTCTCAAAATTATTGTCCAGCATACTATTTTACGTCTCAAAGTATATTTCTACTACTAAAAATAGAAAGAAACAATAACAAAGTTTCCGGTATTACATCTAAGTTAACAATAACAAAGTTTCCGGTATTACATCTAAGTTAACAATAACAAAGTTTCCGGTATTACATCTAAGTTAAATTAGTATTACAAAAATTAAAGAAACATTATATAAATGACAAAGGGTAAAACTGGCATTTTAGTAAACAATAAGCTGCATTAGTTACATTTTTCTTAGTCTGTGTATTTATGTTTAGTAGACAATAACTTTGAAACAAAGTACTATTTAGTCATACAAAAGAGATCAAAGATGGATCACAAACAAGATTACAATACACAGATAGCCAGCTACATGTACAAACAATGCCAAAGAGTATGTGGCAGGAAAAAGGCATAAATATAAATGACTGGCATACCCAATTCAATGTCTCTATTAAATGCATACTCAACAACAAATCCATGATGTGAATCAAGTGCATACCCTCCAACATCAGCAAAGAAAACTGCACAATCAAAATGTAGCGACTGATAATAATTTGATAGCATCATTCAGTCTTCAGAACAAATTTTTATCAGCTTTTCGTAGATAATGCTTTGTAAAACTTACTTTTTGAGATGTGCCGTATAAATTCATCCATTAACTTTTCCAGCATGGTTTCCATTCCAAAGTCATCAAGTACAGCACCATACTTGTTCATTGTATTTGGCCGCATAACTCTGAATTTTGTTTCTTGAATCCACTTCTCAAAGTTGTCTACCTAAGCAATCAGAACCTGATAAGAAAATATAAAAGCTAAACTACAAGAAAACTAGAATTAGCATGCCAGACACCATGTTACAATAACAGAGCTGGATGATACCTCAGCAAGCAACATTTCACAAAAACGAGGCTGCAGCATATTGAATGTATAAATTCCTGGAGCAGGTTCAGACATGATACTTCTAATACTTGCTTCTCTGGTGTTATCGGTGGCCATGAACGCTTTTAAGAAGGATGGCACAAAGAAGGTTGTGGCATTCAATTGATATAAATCTCTATATAGGGGCTGAAAGCACAAAATTGTATAGGCACAAAGAAAATGAGTGACCAGTAATGTACAAAAACAAAAAAAGGAAGAAAAGGTATACAGGCAAAAGTAACTAATCTCTTATGATAAAATACATCTGCTGATAGAATGCTAAAAAAGAAGCATATTCTTCTGTAATGCATCATACACATTCAACATTATACAGAAGCCTTTATATCTAAGACATAGAGCGGTAGACATTCATAAAGACTCAGAAACCACGGGGATCCCTTTTTAGATTTTCATGAATATAATTGCCTATAGACTGACATGTCTAACAAACATTTGGCCTTTTTTTAGTTTCGGCTAGGAGACGCACATTAATCATACAAAATGTTAGGAAAATCTGAAGGACAATAGATCATTCATCCTTTGCAAATTAAGCCTATCGATCTCATCAAACTAATATATCTTCTCTTAATGCAGAATACTTATCCAACAAAACTACCAGCCACGAGAATGAAGGGGACCAGAGACGATATATATACTTATCAAAGGACACCTCAAATTTACCTGATAATTAGATACAATTCTCTGCCTGTATTCTCTGTGCTTTTGGATCTGTTAAAATGAAGTGATGAACAGACGATTAGCTATAACAACAGATTTAATTGTGAAGTCTTTAAGAGACCAACTTTATATTTAAAAGAAAAAGGTGTTGTGCAAGCATACAGTATGTTTGAGAGCAGACACACAATGATATGAACCTAAAATCATATATTTTGTAAAGAATTATGCTGGAATAATTTATATATATATATTTCAGAAATTAACCAAATATAATGAACTACATAAAAGGAAATGTGAAATACACAGGGTAAAGTAAGTAGATAGCTGAAGTTGTACCATCAAAAAATAACTTCAATAACAAAAAAGAATTCCTTGATTAGATTATAATAGTTTTTGCAATGAAGACAATTACATCAAGGTTCTATATTATATTATGTATATATATATGTGTGTGTGTGTGTGGTACATATATTTTACAGTATATACACACACACAATATATCAATAACAAAATGAAAAATAATTACTCAATTACGTTCACTGTCACTTAAGACAACAATGCTAACAAGCAAATTTATACAACCTACATATACATTCATATATATATACACAGAGAAAATATATAAAAATACTCACTCGATTACGTTCACCTTCGGAAGTATAGCGACGCAGAATCTCACTCATATACCTAAGCTTAGTTTCACGATGGACATTCAACATATTAGGAGGCAAATAGCGTTCAAGTGAGCTATAAAGCAAAGGAGTAAACTCAATTTGATTAAGATCTTCATAACTGTCAGGTCTATGACTATTATTAGGGTTTAATCGAAGCCGGTATAGCGAATTCGTCGGAACAGCTCGATATCCGTTGGTTGGCGTCGGAAGAGGAGATGACGATGATGTGTCGATTCTCCGATCGGCGGTTCCGTCAGCTGGCATGGTGGTTGTTTGGTGAAATGAGGGGATATTTCTGTTTAGGGTTTGGATGTTGAGGAAGGAGACATAGTGTGTGTGAGTGCGCGCGCGTGTGTGTTAACGGATGTATGTGTGCTCTAAATGGTTCGGTCTATAAATTTCGAACCGTTTTTCGGGTTTCAGTTCGGTTCGGTTAGTTAAAAATTAGTTAATTTTGGTTACCCGCAAATCGGTTACCCGAAAAAGTCGGTTAATTTCAGTTTTATTTTTGTTAACCATTTGTTAAAGTTATGCTAATATAAAGTTTAAGTTTTCAATTATAATAGTCAATTTACATTGTATTAATTAGTTTTTCTATGTATAATAGTTATTTAACTACATTAATATTTTGTTTTATAAATAAATATACATTACATCTAATTTTGAATTACTTTTTTCTAACGTTATTTTTATGCAATGCAAGTTTCTATTTAAGAGTATCATAATTTACTACTTAAAATGTCTTCTATATGATATTACTAATATTTTTGATAAATATTTTAAACAAAGTTAACAAATTTTCTTAAAAAGAGTATATATATAAGAAATTACTTAGAATATCCAAAATTAATCATAGATTGTGAAAGAAAGTTAGTAAAATTGTTAATATTTTAGACAACAAATACAAAAAATTAGCTAAATAGATATGTAAATGATGTATTCATGTAATACATATATGTGTAAATATACATATATATGATTATATGTAGGTATATATCAAAATTCGGTTCGGTTCGGTTAACCGCGGGTAATAAATATTGAAAACCGTAACCGAACCGTTACACATCGGGTTTTTTGTTTTCGGTTTTTTCGGGTTTCGGTTTTTTCCGGTTTCGGTTTTTTCGGTTTCGGATCACGCGGTTCGGACCGGTTTTTCGGTTTTCCGGTTCATTTCTTACACCCTTATGTATGTGTTTGTTTGTTGATGGATTGATGAATCGGACAGGTTTTGGAAGTGTTTAAGTATTGCCCTCCATGTCTATCTGTTTATCAACTTTCGGTCCATATTCAATTGCCAATTGGTTGAGAACGCAATGTCAAAAATAAGTAAACAAATATTACAGATACACTCACTTCGTGAAAACCGAAAACTATCTCATGACACGAATATTAGCGACATGCACTAAATAAATATATACTCCGTATTTACCTACGAATTACAGTGCTGATAATAAAATACTCGTAGAGAACAAAATTATAAGATACAAATTGTTAAACAATTAAACAAGAAAAGTAAAAGAAATAAATATAAACAAACCACACAAGATGATCATGAATCGTCACGTAATATAATCCAGTAAAAAAATTGACAAGTTATGATACATGTGTATAAAGTCAAACATGCTCATCAGAATAAGATGGAACATTAGGGGAAAGGGTGTAGTGCCACAAATTGGCTCTTTGGCAAGTTTTTGGCGAATCAAAATGCGCCACGTGTTTTTGCCAAAAACTTGCCAAAACACATGGTGTAGTGCAACAAAACTTGCCAATTCTTGCCAAAATGTCGATGCCGGAAAAGTTTTATAGGTAGCCGGAAAAGTTTTATAGGTTGCCGGAAAAGATAAAAAAAAGTGGTCGTTTTTAATAAAAAAGGATACTTGGGCTCAGAATTTGGGGGTCGGGAATTTCGGAAGTCGGGGACGCCATGGCTGCTAACCCGAAGGTTTACCCCGCCAAGATACGCCCCGGATCATTCGAGTCCCACTTTTACGAACAACTTTTTATCATCATCGCCCATTTAACATAACACCGGCAACCTAACTGTTCAACGATATCATCATCGGCTAAAACTACTTTTTTCGACTACCTATTGCTTTAATGGAACAAAATACGGCAATACTACCAAGGAAAAATCCGGCAACGCTACCGCTAAGTTAACACTACCAAGCTAATCACAAACATGCAATTAACGGCAATGTAAAAAGATAAATATACATATATATAAGCATAAGCAGCAGCAGCAGTTAACCAGGAAACCCAAGAAAGGGCTCGCCGGAAAACCGCAGCAACAGGAAACCCCAAATAGGAGTGACCGGAAAACCGAAGCAACACCACCAGAAACCCCAAAAAGGGGTCACCGGATTACATGCAGCCACGATCTAACCAGAAACCCCATAAAAGAGATCACCGGAAAATCGATTAAACCGGAAACCCCAAAAAAGGGGTCGCTGGAAAACCGATTAAAGTAACCAAAGAGCCAATAAATGCGTCAACTACACCCTTGCCAAAGCCAAACAACGATTTGGCCGTAAAAAAGTGAACGTTTCTGGCCGGCAACCACCGGAAACCCCAAAAAGGGGTTTCCGATCTCACCGGAAATAAGGGTGCTATACGTTAGGAGCATCGACAAGTTTTTCCGGCATGGATTCCGGCAATAGAAGCCAAGAAAAACATAGAAATAGCCTCAAAATCGAAAACCCCCCAAAAAAAATTTAGGTTTCCGGTGTAATCAAAGAGTTTTGGCACAAGAACAAAAAAAAACGGTCACAAGGCACGCTCCCAACGTTCACAAGGATCGGCCAAAAGTGGCCGATATATATAGCCGATTAAACTTGCCAAAACTAGCCGATTCATGTGCTATAGGGTTTGCCAAATAGCCGATACTTTTTGCCGATAAAACTAGCCGACTACACCCTTGCCCCTTATAGTGAATCAATACTTGAAACCATTACAATTGCGATGTCATGTATTCCGTTTATCAAAGTTTCATCAACAAGATGTGTAAATAATGTGTATAAATACAAAATTTTACTTTAACTTTGTCATAACTTCACAAAAACAATAATATAGTGTATATATTTTTAACTTACCCATAGTCACAAAAACATACCAACAACTTTTTTTTTAAAGGTTTTCAAATCATGCCCACAATATCGTAACGGTTCCAAAATCATGCCCACTGATGATGTATCATCTCTAAACAATAATAATCTAGCTTATGAAGGCTAATGAAGGCTAAGGAAGGCTCCGGCCCTGTAACATCATCCCACCGTAGCCATTACAGTTTATAAGGCTCCGGCCTCACGCACCATAACAAACCCTCATAGGCCTACGGCATCCGCCGTACTGTAATTGTACAACTTATGATGTAAGACTGTGCCAGTGGTCCAGAACCACGCACCCAGACGATCGTACCTTGTCAGAAGTTGTTACACTAAAATCCACACCGAATAACGTTACCGTTTGGGACCAGCTTCTGGATTCTTCTCGGTAGCTCTCTATAAATACCCCCAAACAACAACCCTACAATCTCTGATGAAAAACACACACACAAACCATAATATTACGCTTGGTGGCGTGAAGCAACTTTGATACTTCACACCAGTTGGGAACCGCCAACAAGCCTTAATCCTTTATTCACATTTTCTCGATATAAGATTACCCAATATAATTTAAGTGTAACTTTACCCTTAAACAAGTGGCGCCATCCACACTCAAATCATTCTAATAAATCTTGTAACGAAAATGGCAGAAGAGGAGGAACCGAGGTCACCTCCAGGCTTCGAAACCTCCCGTACGTCCCCACTGGCACCCCCCACCGCCAGACAGTTGGAGGAACTCACCCCACTGTTGATGGAGTACCTCCGGCACATTGACATGCAAAGTGTCCGAACGAGGCTAACGTATTCAGACGAAACGGAAACATTGGATGAAGGGGTCGGAGTAGAAACACCTGTCCGTGGCACCTCCGGAAGCAGACACGGACCCAGGGTACACTTTGACGAAATACCAAGAAGGCAAAATAATAGCAATGAAGAATACCAACAGAAGGCTCTGAACCTACCCCCAATGGCGGAAGAATATGTACGTACGACAGGGCAAACATACAACCGTAACTATCATGCATATAGTCACCCTCCCCCAACACATTACCACAATACCCCACATTCTCACCAATACTTTACACCGCAGCAGACGCGGGGGTCGCGGAATAGAAACGCCCCGTTTTACCCCCCGCAGCCTAACAGGAGGCATTCACAATCAATCCCACAAAATCCCAGTCATTACCAACAACACTACCAATATAACACTACAAGTTATGCACAACCAACCTCCGGCTGGGTCTCGAGTGAAGAAGACATGATAGTTCAGACGGACCCAGAACCTTTTGTGCAATGGATCGAGGACTACCCGTTGCTAGAGGGAGGGTTACCAAAAGGAATTGAAATGTACGATGGAAAAGATGATCCGGACAACCACCTAAAACACTTCAACGGGATGATTCGCATGCAAAGGTGGAATATCCCAGTGGCGTGCCAAATGTTTGCCCTCACACTGAAAGATGTAGCTCGTTCCTGGCTTGATGCTCAGCCAGTAGGAAGCATAGTGAACTTTGAAGACTTGAAGCGCAAATTCTGCTCTCATTTCAGCCAGCAAAGGAAGTATAAGAAGATGCACCTGGAGGCACATAACATCAAGCGGAGAGAAAATGAAAGCATCCGGCAGTTTATAACCCGATATACAGACGAGACAGCACTCATGAAAGGCCTTAGTGAAAATCAAAAGATCTCGGGTTTCGTTCACGGATTGCGTTTCTAGCCGTTGGTGGAATTTCTCTCCACAGATTTACCAGAAGAATACACGGTCCTGATGGACAAGACATACACCTTTTTGGTGGGAAAGGAGACGGCAGGAGGAGTGACAGGGCCGAGCTATGGGAAAGATTTAGATAAAAATAGGCGGAACCGAAATTTCCGCCAAGAGAGGTTCCGGACAGCTCATTTCAACCGCAACCAAAGCCACCAGCCAGGGAGCCATGGCACACTAAACAGTCACCCAACAGGCTCGTGGGACATTCTCGCCACATTAAAGGCTACGGCAAAAGGAGCTCGAACCAAAGACACAACCAAATTTTGTGAATTCCATAACAGATATGGACATGACACAAATGATTGTAAAGTTTTTAACTGCAAAGTGGAAGACGCAATGAAATCAGGAAAGCTGTCGGCGCTACTAAAAGGACTTAAAGAGCCAACGGGTAAGCAGAACAATGGCAAAAACCCAATCATAGAAGCGCCGGAGCCAAAAATGGAACCTTTAGAAGACCCGATAGCAGCTGTAATAACTGAACGAAGGCAGCCACCAAATACATTGGCGAGAAGAGAAGATTGGAAAAAGGTGGCCATCAGTTTCCCTCCAGTAGAAGATGAAGAAGCCTCTGAAGCCCCCATAGTGATCAGGGAAATCATTGGGAACCACCCAGTTAAAAGGATACATTTAGATACGGGAAGTGGATGCGAGATCATGTACGAGCATTACTTTCTAAAACTAAAGGCAACTCTAAGAAGGATAAGGAAGGAAAACACCAGCCCGCTGGTGGGTTTCTCAGGAGAAAGAACATGGTCGCTAGGCGAGGTTACACTAAACGTAACGGTCGGAAGCCTCCCGAGAACAAGAACAGAAATGCTAACGTTCATGATCGTAAGAGTAGAGTCCCCTTACAACGTCATACTGGGAAGATCAGCCATGAGAAAGATGGGAATTGTTCCATACCCAGTCCATTCGATTGTCAAGTTCCCAACCTCTCACGGGGTAGGCTCCGTAAAAACGGAACCTCGTCCAGAGCGCCAATGTGCCCAAGTCACAGCTCCGGAAAAGGGGGAATCATCAAAAAGAGGTAAAGCCATTGAAGTAGAAACAGAGAAGTTATATATCAATGAAGAGTATCCAGAGCAGCATGTATCCATTGGAAAGCAATTGCCTACGGAATACAAAAGAAGGCTTAGAGAAATCTTACAAAAGAACAAAGATGTGTTCGCGTGGAAGCCCGCAGGCATGACAGGCGTTCCCAGAGAACTGAAGATTGGGGGAGAGACTTTTAACACACAACATCGCTTAAATACTCGGCCACACTTGGAGCCGGTAAAGCAAAAGCGACGAAGTCTAGCCCCAGATAGAAGTAAAGCAGTACGAGAGCAAGTGCTAGATTTGGTAACCCCCGGGATCTTGCGGGAGGTAAAATATCAGAGTTGGGTGGCAAATCCTGTGATGGTCAAAAAGCATGACGGCGGATGGAGAATGTGTGTTGATTTTACGGATATCAACAAAGCATGCCCAAAAGATTGCTACCCGCTACCTGAAATTGACTGAAAAGTTGAATCACTTGTGGACTATCGTCTAAAGTGTTTTTTAGATGCTTACAAAGCCTACCACCAGATTCAGATACATCCGGAAGATGAGGACAAAACAACCTTCTATACCTCAGAAGGAATCTTTTGCTATAAAAAGATGCCTTTCGGCTTAAAAAATGTAGGAGCCACATACCAGAGGCTGGTGGTCAAAGCTTTTGGAAGGCAAATTAGCAGAAACTTAGAAGCCTACGTGGATGACATGGTCATCAAGAGTAGGAATGAAGAAGATATGTTTGTAGACATTGAGGAAACCTTCAGAACGCTCCGGTCAATCAACATGAAGCTTAACCCCAAAAAATGCTCATTCGG
This sequence comes from Erigeron breviscapus, assembly GCA_034093135.1. Lineage (NCBI taxonomy): Eukaryota > Viridiplantae > Streptophyta > Magnoliopsida > Asterales > Asteraceae > Erigeron > Erigeron breviscapus. Next base: position 10,970,285 of record CM067167.1, read on the forward strand.
GGTGGAAGAAGGCTGATGTGTTAAATCGAGTTACAAAATTTATAAAACACGAACCACTAGAAAACTGACTACAACACACTCACAGGCAGTGAACCTGATCGCATGCAGTATAGTAAACTTGGTAATCCGAGGTCAATCACAAGGACTTTGTAAGCAATTGTTCAAATTAAGTAATTCAGTAAAAAGAAGGGGTTTTGTGACCGAATTGTCACGTTGCAAAATTAGTAAATTGTTAGTAATCCCGAAAGATTAATCGAAAAAAGAATCCGGTATGACCGAGGCAGGGTTCGTCGGAAGACGAAAGTAAAAATGATTTTTAAAGACAATAATATTAAAAGACACCTAGTTGGATCAGCTTACATGTCAATCATCGGGTCTAAACATTACTTGCATTATTGAACGACTTAAAAGGTAGTCAAGATGAACTCCCGTTATACTTGAAACTTTAATTGCTCGAAATATAGTTATCGCTCCCGCGAATAATTTCTACTCAAAACAATTAAGCATTAAGAACCTAAGTTGATTTTATGATTTAATCTTTAAAAGCTTTCTTCGAACTGCTTATTCACCTAATCAGATCCCTCTATCATAGATGTTTACTCACTCAAAGTGAATTTAATTGTTTAAAATCTTTATCGCTAGTTTCTCCCGAACTCCAACGATTTTAGGTTAATTAAAGACCGATTAACCGTTTCATAAACCAATTGACAATGACATAGATTTCTCCCGAACTTCTAATTACAATCATCAATTAATTAATATAAAAGATAAAACAATATTTAAACTCAAATAAATGCGGATTTGCGATTAAACATAAAAATCTTATTCAACAATAGCAAGTAACATTAAATTGACCCTATGACATGTTCACTACCCAAGCGGGTGTTAAATAATTTAGCTACTCATAATAATTGAATCAAAACAAACAAGAATAGAAGAAATCATATTATACCAATGAATTGAAGTAAATCCGGTAGCAACAATGATTATGATCCAAGGCTGGAAAGATGAAAACCCTAACAGCTTGTTTGCTCCAAAATACCAAGAACTATGAGTTATGCTAAGAAAAAGTCTAAAAAAATTCGTCCATCCATCAGAACCCTAATCGAGTATATATATAAAATCCCCGTGTAACACCCGTTACAAAAGTTGCGTGTAACACCCGTTACATTTGTAACACCTGTTACAAGGGAAATTTCTGAAACAACTCTAACGGGCGTTAATATGACTAACAGCAGTTACAGTGGCAAATGCATAACGGCCGTTACATACACTAACGGGTGTTACAAGCTTCAGAACTCGTTTTCTTCGTCTTTCAATCGAATCCAACTGAATCCTTCTCTTGTTTCTTCCATGCATCATCAAAATCAACCAATTCATCCGTATAAATGTTCTCCAACCTGAAAACACCCAACACTATCTCAAAGCATCGAAAGTTGGATATAAAAATATAAAAATTACGAATAATTGGTACTAAATATCACGTAGGAAATGGTATAATATATGACACATCAAATCCCCCCACACTTAAGCTTTGCTTGTCCTCAAGCAATTCAAAGCTGAAAAACATAAATTACCTTGGCACACAATGGATACCACATTTCAGTAATCAAAAAGAAGCTCATCCATAAAATGAAAAGAAATGGTTAGGCAGTTTTAATCTTAAATGAAAGCCGGAATGTTTGACAATACTTGACTGATACACAAGCCTTTATAACACGTCTAAGCACAAAAGAATCGAATCAGTGATATCTCGTCTATCCTACTCCAACTAACTTACTCTTAGGGTTGAATATTTGAATAATCACTCAATGCCTAGTCATGATGCATAATCTTTTAACCATAGGCTTGTACTAGAATCATTCCTTCATCGCCAAGGCGCAAGCACCCTATAACGTCTATCAGAAGAGGACTTTAAGGGTTGTAATGAACTCTGAGGCTAAACAGGGTATTTAAATAGGGTATGGAAATTTGGGTAAACAAATGGTGTTAACAAAGAAATAACACAACATTTAACAAAGTTTTCACATATAGTCTAGTCCATAAACAATCCCATGTCATTAGTTGCCAACGGTCCAAAACCCGAGAAGCTGTCCAGACAATACCCCCAATAGACGATTAAAAACCGACACTATTGTGGTGTATGACACTAAACAACTCAATCAACCAAATCTAACCATGTTAGCTTTAACGAACTTGCCAAACCACGAATAACAACTTAAAATTATAGCATTCCAATATCCTTTTGTTGGTTATAATTGACGAACCAACTAATAAAAATGATTTGACCAAAATTGAGAAATACCAACTGACAGCCCAAGCTCTTTTTCATTTTTTCTCTATATTTTTTTTCTTTTTCTGTTTTTTTTCAATTCTTTTATTCTTTTTTTTGTGAGCTACTTTTACTCTGACTAATTGGTATTCTCTTAAATAATATTGAAACAGTGACAAATCATATACTCATATGCTCAAATGAACGATCCAGACTTTATCCAAACAAACATGACGAAATCAATCTATTCTCAATAACCGAGAATATCCCAACCCGACACAAAGGACAACCCCAAACCATCCACTAGCATAGGCAACCAATGACCCACCAGGACTTCGACTATCGGTATGGTTAGGAAAGGTGTATATTAAGGTGGATTTAATAACAAAGAACAGGCTAGTGACAACATGTTTTCTATTGTTTCTTGCACTAAAAGTGAGTGCAACATAAGGGTTTCACAGGTGGTTCACTAACTAGTGTAGTTAGCTACTAAGTACTTTAACAAAACATGCACATAACAAATTTTACGAAACAAGGGGTGAACATACAAAGAACAAAGGTTTAATCCTAAATTTGCCTCTTCTTCATCTAGAAAACCACAGAACGATCAACTAGGACAAGTTCTAGAATCAACGCAATCACCGGCACACTCATAGCAAATGAAATAATCCGGAAATGGAAAATCAACCTCAAACTTGCACGTCATAGTTCAGAGCTCTAAAAGAGACCCTTACTCCTGGATAAATCCAAAAGCCTACGAGAGGGACAAATTTATAAGGCTAATAATTCCAAAACCGTAACACCTATCATAACTAGCAATGAATCAATAATCTCACAATTTGGGTGTTTTGGTGCTTTGAGCGTGCTAGTCATATTATTAATCCAGAAGGGATTTCCTAATTAATCAGTCAAAACACATTCCACATATTAAACTTTGTACCAAGGGTGTAGTTAAATTGCTTATTAAGTTCTATAATTAAGTGACAAAAGCAATTAACTACAAGGACAAGCATGCAAAAGTTCAAAATTCCTCTAAAATACCCGACTTTTTCCTATTTACCATCCCCCCCACACTTGAGTTGGACAATGCCCTCAATGTCCAATGAACTAAGGCAAACTATGGGAAATAGGGGAAAGTAAACAAAAAGCAAAATAAAGAACAAGAAAAACTTGCCGGGTATGACGGAGTGTTCCATGCTTGAATGCTGCCAATAAAATATGTCGCTGCACTTACTGTCAGCATATGCATATGACAACCAACTTGCTATCAACATGAACACACAAATCAACGCAAAACAGGAATACCAAACAAATAGCATAACCATCACCATCATCAAAGAGTTTATTCAAAAACACAAACAAAAAGAAAAATGCAAAATTTAAATTTAAATAACAAAATAAAAGACACGGGTTGCCTCCCGAGAAGCGCTTAATTTATTAACGAGTCGTTAGCTAGACTCCTACCCCAAAGAATTACCATAGTAGGGACTCCGACGCCCCCACACTTAAAGTGTTGGGCGGTCTACCCTTGAAAGGAGAGAAACAGTTACCTTTCACCTTTTCAGAAATCCAATCATTCGCTCACCCGGAAGTATCAACAACCATCATTAACTCCTCTTTCTCCTTTGTTGATAAATTCGAGCACAACTCTTCCGATAACTTATCATTACCATGAGACACAGCAGATTTCAAACGACTGTAGAGTTTACGGATCTTAGCACACGAGCCATCCGTTGGGTAAGAGACTGTCACTGCTGTTGACTTTAACTCAACCTCCTTTTTCTCAAGCTTTTTATCTAACCATTCGTCAACCTGCGAATCCAAAGAACTAACACAAGCAGTTTCAACAGAGTTAGCCACATTAGGTGAATAAACAGAACTAGTGTTCGTAAATGTCACCGACTCATTTCATGCTCTCAATGTAAGTTTTCCACGACCGACCTCAAGTTTAGCATCGGCCGTGGCAAGGAATGGTCTCCCTAAGATAAGAGGCACATTTAATGCTTCATCTGCTTCTATAATCACAAAATCTACTGGAAAAACCAAACCGCCCACCTTTACTAACACATCTTCTAGAATCCCATGGGTCTAATTTCAGATTTATCGGCCAAATGGATTTTCATATTAATCGGTTTTGGTTCTCCCAAATTCAGCTTAGAATAGATAGACGAAGGCATTAGATTAATACTTGCTCCTGAATCATTTAAGGCACGTTTTACAGATAAGTTACCAATCTTACAAGGGATAGTAAAACTACCTGGATCCTTACGTTTCTCGGGTAACTTACCTGTCACTGCTGCTGAACAAACATCCTCAAGCACTGTAGTTGCCACCCCGCTAGATTTTTCTTGTTCATCAGAATTTGCCTCAAACACTTCGCATACCCCGGCATCTGCACAATTGCATCTAAAAATGGAATATTAATGTGCAACTTACTTAGATGACTTACAAATTTGTCCATTTGCTCCTTCAGCTTATCTTTCGCCAATCTCTGAGGAAATGGGATCTTGGGTTGATATGGCTTCACCGTCGGTTTCTCAACGGGCTTGGATGGAACGCCGGTGTCTTCACGGCTGGGTTCGGCTCCATCTCAATCTCATCATCGACAGTCTCATCAGCTTCATTAACCTGCACAAGTGGGGTAGAATCATCAGGTAAAGGATTTTCAGAATTATAAGTCTTACCTGCCCTCGTAGTGATTGCATTCACTTGCTCGTTTCTAACATTAGGAGGGGTATACTTCTGCCCTTGCCCTTGGTTATTTGATTGAGGTTTCGGGTTTTGTTGAGTGTTACTCGGTAAAGTACCGAGTGGTCTATTAAAGTTCCCGAGCCTCTCAATCCTTCCTTCCAAATCTTTGATTGAAGCTTGATGGTTTTTCGCATTTTGATCCAGCTTGTGCCCCAATCCGTCCAAACGAGTAGTCAAAGCGTCCAACACATAAATCACCTTCTTGGACTCTTCTGCAACATGTTCATTAGTTGCCTTCTGGGCACTAATGAAATCCTTCACTATCTCTCTTAGTTCTGAATCCACGCCTTGTTGATTGTTGAACCTACTAAACCTGTTGCCACCATAACCAGAACTGTTAGAATTAAAAGAAGAAGAAGTAGGGTAAGAACTACCTGATTGCCGGTTTTGATAACCGGTGTTTTGGTTGAAATTCCCCTGCTGTTGAACGTAACTAACATCTTGAACTGGTTTATCCGGGTAATCCTCCGTATAATGCAAGTCCCCACAATGCTCACAACCGTCAGCCATAACCTTAACATCTCTTTCAAGGCTCTTGAATCTGCTATCTTGATTATCAAACCTCTCATTCATTTGCTTCGAGAGCGCCTTGACTTCAGTAACAAGTTTTGAATCCTCATTACTCTCAACCTTAGCCATGGTACTTCTACTGGATCTCCTATCTCGGTCCTCATCCCTGGTTGAATACTCCTTCGCCATATCTTCAAGGATCTTGTATCCTTCATTCGGGGAAATGTTGTTTAAACTTCCCCCAAATGCATAACCGAGCTCCCTTTTAGTCTTTCTATCCAATCCATCATAGAAAATCTCAAAACTTTCTTCAGTACCCATACTATGTTCGGGGCAATTTCTTAGCATTTCCTTGAACCGTTTCCATGCATCAACAACATCTTCACCATTGTCTTGAGTAAATCCTCTGATTTTATTTCCCAATTGCCTTTGAGTTCTTAATGAATAGAACTCATCAATAAATCCTTCACGAAGTTCGGCCCAAGTGGTGAATGAGTTATCGGGTAACTCCTTAAACCAAGCAGCTGCATCTCCAATGAGAGTTAATGGAAATAGCTCAAGTTTAACAGCTTCAGTTTGCCCTGTTCCATACTGATATAACCTGCAAATCTTCTCAAACCTCTCAAGATGTGCATAAGGGTCGGTTCTTCGAATCCCATCAAACTTGTCCTCTTCAACACTCTTGAGGTGATTTCCTTTCAAGGAGAAGTCTACCAAAATTGCAGGAGGGCGAATAGCTGTGCCCCGGTTAGCCGGTATGTTTCTTACTCGTTCCCCGTAAGGACGGTTGTTCGGGTCTCTCGGTTGTTCATCACCCATTTGTGATGCTAATACTGCAAAACAAACACTGGCACAACCAGTGAAAAGCACAGATAGAAAACAAAAACTAAATAATGAAATGGACTAAAACTAAATAAATAATAAAAAAAAAATAACACTAAATTACGCTAACCTAAGAAAGCAATTAACTTCCTCACAAGTTAATGCGAGAAAGGATCGAACTACAAAATTAAACAACTACTTAAACAAAAGTCCCCGGCAACGGCGCCAAAAACTTGATGTGTTAAATCGAGTTATAAAATTTATAAAACACGAACCACTAGAAAACTGACTACAACACACTCACAGGCAGTGAACCTGATCGCATGCAGTATAGTAAACTTGGTAATCCGAGGTCAATCACAAGGACTTTGTAAGCAATTGTTCAAATTAAGTAATTCAGTAAAAAGAAGGGGTTTTGTGACCGAATTGTCACGTTGCAAAATTAGTAAATTGTTAGTAATCCTGAAAGATTAATCGAAAAAAGAATCCGGTATGACCGGGGCAGGGTTCGTCGGAAGACGAAAGTAAAAATGATTTTTAAAGACAATAATATTAAAAGACGCCCAGTTGGATCAGCTTACATGTCAATCATCGGGTCTAAACATTACTTGCATTATTGAACGACTTAAAAGGTAGTCAAGATGAACTCCCGTTATACTTGAAACTTTAATTGCTCGAAATATAGTTATCGCTCCCGCGAATAATTTCTACTCAAAACAATTAAGCATTAAGAACCTAAGTTGATTTTATGATTTAATCTTTAAAAGCTTTCTTCCGAACTGCTTATTCACCTAATCAGATCCCTCTATCATAGATGTTTACTCACTCAAAGTGAAATTAATTGTTTAAAATCTTTATCGCTAGTTTCTCCCGAACTCCAACGACTTTAGGTTAATTAAAGACCGATTAACCGTTTCATAAACCAATTGACAATGACATAGATTTCTCCCGAACTTCTAATTACAATCATCAATTAATTAATATAAAAGATAAAACAATATTTAAACTCAAATAAATGCGGATTTGCGATTAAACATAAAAATCTTATTCAACAATAGCAAGTAACATTAAATTGACCCTATGACATGTTCACTACCCAAGCGAGTGTTAAATAATTTAGCTACTCATAATAAGTGAATCAAAACAAACAAGAATTGAAGAAATCATATTATACCAATGAATTGAAGTAAATCCGGTAGCAACAATGATTATGATCCAAGGCTGGAAAGATGAAAACCCTAACAGCTTGTTTGCTCCAAAATACCAAGAACTATGAGTTATGCTAAGAAAAAGTCTAAAAAAATTCGTTCATCCATCAGAACCCTAATCGAGTATATATATAAAATCCCCGTGTAACACCCGTTACAAAAGTTGCGTGTAACACCCGTTACATTTGTAACACCCGTTACAAGGGAAATTTCTGAAACAACTCTAACGGGCGTTAATATGACTAACGGCAGTTACAGTGGCAAATGCATAACGGCCGTTACATACACTAACGGGTGTTACAAGCTTCAGAACTCGTTTTCTTCGTCTTTCAATCGAATCCAACTGAATCCTTCTCTTGTTTCTTCCATGCATCATCAAAATCAACCAATTCATCCGTATAAATGTTCTCAACCTGAAAACACCCAACACTACCTCAAAACATCGAAAGTTGGATATAAAACTATAAAAATTATGAATAATTGGTACTAAATATCACGTGGGAAATGGTATAATATATGACACATCAAAGGCAAATTTTTAGGGCACGTGATAACAAAAGATGGCTTCCGAGCGGATCCAGAAAAGATTAAAGATATTCAAAGCATGAAACCTCCACAAACTCTGAAAGATGTGCAAAGTCTCAATGGAAAGTTGGCAGCTCTCCACAGGTTTCTTTCTAAGTCAGCAGACAGATCGTTACCTTTCTTCAAAACATTGAAGGGGTGTTTGGAAAAGCAACAATTCAGGTGGACGGAGGAAGCCCAGAAAGCTTTCATCGAGCTAAAGGAGTATTTGTGCCAACTACCCACAATGACAGCTCCAAGCCCGGGAGAGGTACTTCAAGTATACTTGGCAGCTTCGGAAGAAACAGTAAGTGCGGTATTAGTTGCAACAAGAAAAGGGGTGCAGAAACCGGTATACTACGTCAGTAGGGTCCTGCAGCCTCCAGAAACAAGATACCCAGAAATTGAAAAGCTAACATTAGCCCTTGTGCACGCTGTTAGAAGACTCAGGAGGTACTTTCAAGCACACTCCATCCAAGTATTAACAGACAGGCCAATCAAGCAAGTCCTCACGAAACCGGAGGTATCGAGAAGACTAGCGAAATGGGTAGTAGAATTGGGAGAACATGAAATTGACTTCCGCCCAAGAAACTCCCAGGTAGTAGCTTTCCAAGTGAATGGAGCGTATGAAGCGAAAGAGCCAGCCATGAAGAAATAATTGGAAAAAGTAAAAGAGATTCCGAAATTTTTTGAAACTTTCAAGATAGAAAACATAAGTCGAAATCGTAACAAGATAGCAGATGCATTGAGCAAGCTAGCCTCAACATCATTTGCTGGTGGAAACACTGAAAAGAAGCTCTATTGATGAAGAAGTTACGGTGGCTCCAACTGAAGAAGAGGGGCAAACTTGGATAACCCCCATCATCGAATACTTGACAAGTGGGCTCCTGCCGGCAGACAGGGATGAAGCAAGGAAAATACACCACGGAGCTCACGCCGGACCTAGGAGGGTCGTTTCCAAAATCATGAAGATGGGCTACTACTGGCCCTCTATGCATAATGACACCTTACGAGAAATCCAAGCTTGTGACGCATGCCAGATCCATGTCGTAGCCCTCAAGCTACCAAAAAGCGAGCTCATTCCAGTCACAGCTGCATGGCCTTTCTCCAAGTGGGAAATTGATATAGTAGGTTACTTTCCAATGGCTCCAAGAAAGGTGAAGTTCCTGGTGTAACACCGAACTATATAAAAATATGGATTTCAAAATTTTTCTTAAAAACAGAGAGTATTGCGGAAGTTTCCATCAATTATTACATTTCCAAAATAAAAATGTTCAACTTAAATGACGGTGTTACTCGTCGGATCTAACCATAATCAAATGAAACCCATAAACGTCAAATAACGATAACGGTCAACGAAATATAATAAACGAGTTTGAATAAATGAGGCAGTCTAGGTAAAAGCCTTCAGCTGTATCTTCTACCCATCCTCACTCTAAACTGCATCTCAACTAAGCATCAACCTGAGGTGGCACAACATTTTCAACAAAAGAACAAGTGTCAGCTTTAAAGCCGAGTAAGATATACCATAGGTTAATATAAATGATTGCCAATTTAAAACAACTTAATAAAGAATCATACGCAGTCGATCATGTAACAACAACAACAATTTATAGCAATCGAATACCCATAAGAATGATTAACAATCCTACATGTGCCTATCAACTTAATCAACAATATTCAACTTTATCTACGTATTCCATCTAGCAACTTAATCAACTTCAACAACTTTATTCAACAATAGGTTATGCCCTTTTTTATTACAACTAAAGGTGGATGACTCGCGTCACCACAATGAATACAACTACAAATGTGTGCAAAGGCGGCTTTAAGGCCTTTAAGGGACCTTGCACCCGACTTGATGGGTAGTCCTATCGGGTCCATCAGTGTCGTTAAGGATAGGCATAACCAAATCCAGGAGAAAGCTGTTACGCAACTTGTAGTGACTGGACCTAGTCACCCAGCTAATCTCAAACTTCGAGGCCGTGCCATTGGAAGCAACTAGTCTACTCCCGCTGACCAACTAAATCACACTGGTTCCTACGCGGTTCCAGTATGGGATAAGCTTACCACTTTCAACTTAGATTTATACTCGAGTTTTAACAACGATATCAACTTTAAGTTTAGGGCCCCTAATCGTGCACAGTGTTAACATGGCAACCTACACAAGTCTAGTGAACTAGTGTAAAAGCCAAACCAACTCAACAACTTAGCATTCCAACGAAAACAACTTTACAACTAAAAACGACATTAATATCACCTATAATTCAGCATGTACAAGCATAATAACAACAATATAAATCAACCTAATCATGCAAATCTACCCATTTCGTGAAACCCTCCAAAAGTCTCATTACCCAAACTAGCGTATGAGAAAGAAAGGTTTTAAACCACTTTTACGAAATCACTATTTTCGTTGTGCACCCCAGCGTGTCAAAAATGATATATCTTACCTTGATACAGCTTACCAACAAGCTAAGAGTATCTTAAAGTGCTTGCTAAATGTTCCCGATAACCTATAATGAGTATAAGATCGAAGTATAAGCTAAACGAAGTGTTTTGTGAAATCTGGGCATGAGGTGCGCCGCACCTGCAAGTGGTGCGTCGCACCAATCCTTCAGAAAATTCCAAAATTCCAAACTGACCAGAGGTGCGCCGCACCTCCCAAGTGGTGCGTCGCATATCGGGCTCCATTCAAAAATCAAGTTTCCCAAACTGGGCAGTGGTGCGCCGCACCACCCATTTGGTGCGTCGCACCTTAGGTGCCGACCAGTAAAATCAAATTCAAACTTGCTCTAAACGATTCCCATTCGATCTCCAACCCTTAGCCCGACCTGGAGACATAAAATTGACCTCTTTGACAACACTTTTGATGACTTTAATCTATCAATCAATCCTTTAATCCTTTACGACATAAATAAATCATTGAATCACCCGAAAGCATGAAATCAATGATCAACCAATTAATTAACCCAACGCAAACCCTTATGGCCTGGATTAAGACTAATATAAGACTCTAACATTCATATCTCAAATGGTAAATACTCATATTACCTGTAGATCGCTATAGGGAAGCAAAATACTAGACCAAACTCTCTCGAATCACACGTTGGAAGACTTTTCGGTTTGCAATTGATGAAGGGATGATATGGGGCTGCTAGGGTTTGTTTAGGGAATGAATAATCTGTAATCAACAACCTCAAGACACCCCCTAACTCCTTAAACCCGTTTTTAAGTTTGAGCACTTGGCAATTTTGACCCCTAAAGTAACTAATGCCTTCATTATACCTCTAAATGACCCGTTATCATATACCTAACATATAAGGACCTTTTTCTACTACAAATGAGGCACAATAATCATTTTATAACACAATTTTCAGTCAACGATAAATTTGCAACTTTCAACTTAGCATATATATCGATTTATCGAAATAAATCAATAAATGACCGACAACCACGAAGTGAGCAACGATTTAACTATTTCAACTTTTTGGGCAATTAATGTTTATAAAACATTTAATTTATAATAAAATTCAACTAAATCAACTAATGGGTCGTCTAAATACTAACGGAGTTAAGAGTCAACTAATAGGTCAACTAACGGAGTTAACGGTCAACTAATAGTCAAAGATCAAAAAATGATTAGGATGTTACACCTGGTGGTAGCAGTAGACTATTTTACTAAATGGATAGAAGCCAAGCCTCTGACCACAATCTCGGGCAATAAAAACACATGGAAACATTCGTGTGGGAGCAGATAGTCACACGATTCGAAATTCCTCAGATAATAGCCAGGGATAATGGGAAACAATCCTGTGAAGGAGTTCTTCCACAGTTCTGCAAAAATCTAGAGATAAAACAATGTTTTACCTCCGTTGCCCACCCTCAGGCTAATGGGCAAGTGGAGGCGATGAATAAACAGATTATTCATGGAAACAAGGTGAGGCTAGGAAGATGTCAAAACGGATGGCTAGATGAACTTCACCAAGTATTATGGGCATTACAAACTACCCCAAAGACAAGTAACAGCGAAACACCATTTAGCCTAGTCCACGGATCCAAAGCCATGATACCAGCAGAGGCAAGCGTCCCTGCTAACCGCAGGTCAATTACTGAGAAGGAAAATGAAGAGCAGCTGAGAACAAACCTGAAATTGTTGGAAGAAAGGAGAGAAATAGCCTCAATCAGAGAAGCAGCCTACAAAAGGCAAATTAAGAAGTATTATAATCGAAGGGTCAAGAAAGAAGTATTCTTACCATGCGACTATGTTTTCCCAAATAACGATGCTAGCAAAGTTGAGAAGTTAGGAAAACTAGGCCCTCAATGGGAGGGACCCTACAAGGTAACCGATGCCTACGGCAACGGCTCTTACAAACCTTCCACCCTTCAAGGAGAAGACCTTCCACGAACATGGAATGGTTCTCAGTGGAAAAAATGTTATGTGTAGTTAAGCCTAAAGAGGGTAGAATGCAAAAGCATGAAATTAGCTAAGGCTGCGGCCCATGTGATTCAATGAAATATTAACCCACGGCTAACCACGCCTGGGTTCCCATTCAGTAAACCTTACTTGCAAAACCTTAGCAAAGGTATAAAATACCTAACTAAGATTGCGGCTAACGTCAGCTAACCAAGGTTGGCCATGCCCAATTCTTACAATCTTTCCAAGACAAAAATGTCTAGACTCAAATGACAAAGGAACAAGCTTCCAGCTTCACCTTTTTCCTTAAAATTAAGTATGTGAAGTACTCACAAATTCGCCACAATAAAAATCTTGGCAAGAATAGCAGAGACACTAAGGCCATGACTAACGTAAGCTAGCCAAAGCTGACCACGCCAACCCTTATAATCCTTCCAAGGCAAAAATGTCTAGACTCAAATAGCAAAGGAACAAGCCTCCGGCTAACCTTTTTCCGTAAAGTTAAATATGTGTAGTGCTCACAAATTTGCCACAATAAAAATCTCCTTGGCAAGTATAGCGATAATACTTACAAGTTGCGGTCGATGACCATCCCGCAAAGGCGCGTAGGCTCGCAACCTTGCGCCACAAGGCCACAATAGCCTTACAGAAAATAAAAAAGAATTACGACATAAAATGTCTGCTTTCGTTAGCCTACGGGAGGCTACGTCAGGCCGAAGGCAACCCCCATAAAATATAAGCCCAAGGGCAATTTAGTACCTTTCAAATGAGTTTCCTAAGGAAAAAACGTGAAATTATGTCACAACTTAGCAAGCGTCAAGTAAAGTGAAGCAAACAAGTAAGAAATACATAATGCATATCACGTCATAATCACGCAAAAAAATAAATAGAGATGCATTATTGTCTTAATCAACAAAGGCTACCACAAGCATAGTCAAAAGAAAATAAGTAGCAAAGTAGTTCTGACCAACAAAGGCCCGTTACAGACAAGATAAATAAAGTAGCATGAGTAAATAAAAGAAACTAAGAGGCATGAACGGTGGAGTCGGAAGGTGCTGCAGAGGTAGCAGGGCCGGAACCTTTGGCTGGTTTAAGTGCCGGTTTGATAGCCAAAATAGCCAAGGCAGGCAGATTGGGGTTTGAAGCGATGTCCTCAACATAAAGATACTTTTTCTTCTGGAAGCGCTCCGCTGCTTTCTCGAGCCTCTTCATAGCGTTTGGTTGATAGCCTTTAATGGTGGAGATTTTTAGTTATGGCACGACAGCCGTAGCCCTCTCCAACCCCTTATGCACACCTACGGCCATAGCACATTTTTGAACAGCGCCCATTTCCTGAGAAAACTCGAAGCTATCAAGTAACTTCTTTACAAGGGAGGGAAAACCTTGCACCAACTGTTCCTTGTCGAGATGAAGGGTAGAAATCTTCTGCTCTAAGTCCTGGATGGAAGTGTCTTTAGCCAATAATGCACTTTTCAAGTCTGTAACCTCCGTGACTAAGGTTTCACACCTGGTCACCTCTGTAGCATGCTTGTCTCGCCAATCATTCCTTTCAAGCCTCATGGCAGCTAACTTTTGCTGGAGCCTATCTAAGGCGGCCTCTGCCTCCTCCGCCCTCCTTTTCTCAAAGTATTTTTGAGTTTTCAAATCTTCCATCTTGGAAGCAACCATGTCCGAATTAACGCTATTCTCAAAATGACGAACTTTGCGTTGTAACACCTTATTTTGGCGAAGCAATCTCGCATGATCCAAACCAAACACCTTAAGCCTGCGAGCTAGGTCAGCCTATACAAAGCAACACGCGCATATATATAAATATATATATATAATATATATATATATATAAATTATGTAATTCATGGAAATTATATATATATATTGAAATCATTATATATATATGATAGGTATATAGAAAGGCAAAACAAACAAAAGGCAAAACGTAAACAAGTAAAGTTGTTCAAACTTACAGCCACAGTAACACTCCGGATGGCAGTTTTGTTCACAAAGTCACGAAAGGACTCATGAGTCAAAAGCGATGCCGAGTGAAGTCTTGAAGGAACCATGATCCCGTTGATGAACTCGGAGCGATCGTCTTCCTCCTCCAGGTTGTTGTTGGTGGGGATATTAGGGAAAGAAACAGTGAAGGGTGAGACATCATCCAGAACATTGGGAATCCTTTGGGAAGGAGGCCCTTCACTGGTAGAAGGATCTACACCATAATTGTTGGAAACGCTATTTTCTTCAGAACCATCACCAATATCAACATATTCTTCAACTTCAGCCTCCTCCCTCAACTTACAGACCGCCCTAGGACTTTTTCTAGCACCATGAACGGGATGAGGAGCAATAGTGTCAGATTCTGGGAGCCTATATGTACCACCCGCAGGCTCTTTCAGCTTAATCCCTTTCAAAATTTTGCTTTTCTTGGAAGGACGAGGTCCGGAAATGCGCGACTGGGTGCCCTTCCTCTTGGCAGTGGTTTTCTTTTTCACAACAGCTTCACTTCCGGTTACCTCACTATCACCAACCTCACTTTTCTTTTGCTGGGTTTTGAGAGCGTAGTTTCTGATAGCTTCCTCTTTCTCGGCCAAAGTTTCCGGAGTGTCTTTCAGAATGGTGAGCTGGTCATCAAAGGAAGGGTTTTCAACCGCTATAGCCTCCTGACCCTCCGGTACATCTGGCTCGAAGTCAGCATCATCCGAGTCTGATTGCATATATTCCATGAAAGTCATAACTGCCATGGCAAAACAGAGAGAAGTTAAGCAAAGCAACATAAAATAAAAGGGCACCACAACAAATATATAAAGTAAAAAGAAGATGTAAGAACAAAGTTTTCGGAAGGACAGGCCGGAGAACCCATACCCTCCCCATCTAGGCTACGGATACGAGGAGCCGCCGGATGATACTCCCATGTAGTACTTATTTTGGCCAAGTATAAAATAGCATCCGGAAGAGTGCGGCAGCGAGTAGGAGGTCTATACAAATCCTTCAACAGAACCGCATCAAAACCTTTTGTGGGAACAGGATCCCCCATGGTACCGCGGGCTTCACCCTTCATGGCCAAAACAGCCCTATACTTCGAAGGAATTATCAAGGAATCCATAAAGAAGAACCTATCTTTCCACCCTTTCATAGAATCCTTCAAATCATAAATACATTCCGGTAATTTAGATCCCAGACGCCTCTCAATGGTATACCAATCGCCGGCACCACCTAACCGAAAGAACTTACGAAAAAGAGGAACAGTAGGCTCCTTACCACGAGCACTACAACATACCTCAAACATAGCGATCCGGAGAGCACCGAAGGGTGTTATTTGAGAAATGTGGCATGCAAAATATTTGAGAACTTCTAGGAAAAAAGTGGTAAAAGGTAGACGAAGATTACCCAATTCAAACATAGCTAAATAAAGTCCTATTTTACCTTTCGGAACACTTTTAATATGTTGAGTCCCAATGTTCATTGTTAATTTAATGATGACAAATCTGACCTATAAACACTTAATAATCTTTGGTTCTTGTAATCTGATATGGGTCAGACTAAGCTGACACAACTTACGATCTGTCTCTGACCCAGATCATGCTTCATACTTGTAATTGTAAAATCTTATGGAATCAAGTGTTTTTCAAGCTGCATCAAATTGTATTAGCATTCAGTCCAAGTCGAAGAGGAGGATTGAAGATAGAAGACCAAGATGTTAGTGGAAGATAGCTTGGGATTAGCAGTCAGCTTGGAAACACTTAGGCAGATTGGTGCCTTGACAAACCAATCTGTGTCTTACAATCAAGTGAAGATAACAACCTGGATTGAAGATAAGGACAAATGACGTGACTAGGAAGATTCCTAGGATCCAGGTTGGTGGTTGTTTTACATATGCGTGTCCATACTCCTATTGGTAGATGAAGAATGTGCGTCAGTACGTGGGGGACCACAAGTACCATGAAAGGCACGATTGATTATTCCTTCATCAACCACTGAATGAAGAACACGTAGCTGCAACGGACACCCAATGAAGGAGCGCTTTCGCCTATAAAAGCCTCATTCATGGATTGCATATGTGTGGCATTTCTGAGAATCATTCTTCACACAAGTTTCTCTGCTCTTACACAGCTTAGTCTGTACGAGATCAGCTTGGGCTGATTCTCTTGAGCTGAAACTTATTGATTGTTTGTTTGTCATTTCATAGGGTTGTTTAGATATCTATAGGCTATCTTTATTCCGCAACAACCCTGTAATTCTTTGTATAGATTATTTCTTAATAAAGGATTACATTTGAAAATAACAATCTGTGTTCAAGAATGTTTTTATTCTTTACTGCTTTACTGTTTTAATGATTCCTGCACTTTACTTACTTGCTTAATATTCATTATCTGAATCTTAAAACGTTTTGTGTTAAAAGTTTGTAAAGATTGTGAAAAGTTGTATTCAACCCCCTCTACAACTGTTCTGTGTTCAATATACTTTGGTATATTGATACACCGTGGGACGTATCAATTGGTATCAGAGCGGTGGTTGAGAATTAACTTGACTTGATCCTTGCATATTTTCATTTATAGTAAAGCATTATGTCATCTTATTATTGATAATGGTTCTTCAACCCGACCACCCATGTTTGACAAAGATGATTTCAGTGGGTGGAAAGGTAGAATGTCTTTGTTCCTTGAATCCATCGATAACAATATGCCTGACATCCTTCAGGATGGTCCTTATGTTCCTACACAGACTGTAGTGGTTGAAGCTGTGGTCAGGGAAGGTCAACCAACCATTCCTGCCACAGTCAAATCTATTGTTAAGGACAAGGCAGATTGGGGGGATGAGGATAGGAGGTTGGCAAACTTGGATGTGAAGGCTAGAAATTTCATTGTCCAAGCTGTGCCCAAAGATATTTACCATTCTATTAAAATGTGTTCAACAGCAAGAAAATGTGGGGTACATTGACTGTTATGTTTGAGGGTTGCTCTACCTCCATGGAATCCACAATTACTACATTGACCAGGAGGTATGAGAGATTTTTCTCTTTGAAAATGAATCCTTAACTGACACTCATACCCGCTTTAATGCTTTGGTAAATGATTTAGCTGCTGTTGGAATTAATAAGAAAAATGAGGTTTTAAAGAGCAAATTTCTTGATTCATTACCACCTAAATGGAACAACTATATTTCTTCTGTTAAATTAAGTTCTGTTTATCATGATCTTGATCTCCCTGGACTTTTTGGTTTGCTTCATAACCAAGAATGTTCAGAGGCTGAAAGTTAATTGCTATGGGTGATTCTTATAGTCAGCCTGCTGCTGCACTTGTTGCTTCTATGACTGAACACCCTAGTTCAATTAGCAATGAGATCATTCCTTGTGTTAATGATGATATTCTTGTGATGTCAAATCTTAACTCTGTTTGTGCTGAATCTGAGTGTGATGAATCTGATGGTGATGAACTAGCTAATGAAGTAGCTATGTTGGCTGAAAGGATCAGAAGGAGATCCTTTAATAAGTTTAAAGGAAAAGGAAGAGGTGGCCAAGCTGATAAGACCAAGAAGCCATTTGATATGTCCAAGGTCACTTGTTACAAGTGTGGCAAGACTGGACATATGGCTGGAGATTGCAGATCCAAAGAAACTGCTCAAGCTGTGCCAGCCAAAGGTGGAAGAGGTGAAAAATACTCTAAGCTCAAGACTAAGTACAAAGCCTTGAAAGCACAAGTAGCTGAGCTGACTGAGAAGGTGAACAAAAATGAGAAGAGTCTGGTAGCCAAAAACTGGGCTGAAAGTGCCACATCATCTGATGATGAGTTGTACAAAGATGCCAAGTGTTTCATGGCTAAAGAGGCTACTCAAAGATTTGCTGAAGATCTGGTGAAAATACAACAACAATCAGAGTTAGCTCACCAGGCATCTACCAGTCAGACTGCTCCACCTGAGGTAACTTCTTTTTCCAATCTGTCTGATAATGAGAAGCTGTCCAGACTGAACAAACTTGGTGATGAGGTTTTACTGCAAAAACATTTAATCAAGAACTCAAAAAGGAAATACATCTTTTGAAACTTGATAACAGCTCTAAGAGTCACACCATTGAAAAACTAGAATCTGAAGTTAAAGCTCAAAAACAATTAAACTCCATTGATTAAAGAAGCTAAAACTGCAGAAGAAAAGTTTTTAAAGGTTAAACAGATTACTGAAACATGGTGTATAATCTCTAAAAGAGTTGCTAAATGTGTAAATGAACAAATACCTCATCAGATCCAAGCTATCTTTGATGGTGATTATGATAGGGCCCATAGCCATTGCTGAAGTATGTGCTATAGAGCCTTGTTATCAGCCTCCTTCACCACCCAAAGTCCAAACCAAAGAAAGAATTTCTAAACCAATTAAGTTGGTTCAGAAATCAGGTATTGGGTTTACAGATCCTGAAACTATGGGTCAGACCATTGCTGAAGCTGTGTCTGAAGCTGATCAGGTTGTTGAGTTAAAACCTGAAGAAAGTCTTGACTTGTCCAAGCTGACCATCACCCAATCTGTGTCAGATTCAAAGAATAAAACAAACAAGAATAGTTTAAAGAGAAATAAAAGAAAGGATAGAGATCACAGTGTTCCTAAAGAGAAAATAAAGCTTTTAAAGAGTACGAAGTCTGGTTCTCTAGGAAATGAGTCACAAGCAAAATCTGAGTCTGTTTCAAGTAACACCAAGTCTGACTCTGACAAGTTGATTTTAAAATATGTTGAGTCCAAAACTGATAAGGTGTCAATGAAAACCAATTTTCTTGAGAAGGTGTCTGATCCAAAAATTGTTGATCAAAGAAAATTGAGAGCTGAATGTAAGAAAGCTGGAATAGGCAAAGGTTTTGTTAAGAAGGAAACTTTGAATGTTGCTAAAAAGAACTTTGAATCTGGTAAAGGACAGACCAAGCAACAATGGGTTTCAAAATGTGATAAGAGTCTGTGTTTAGTTCCCAAATCTGAGTCAGACCAGAAGGTCAGCTCTGGTGAACCCATCCTTGGATGGGTTCCCAAAATGAACTAATCTCTTATCATAATTGCAGGGCAGTCACGACGATAATACCTGGCACTTGGACAGTGGATGTTCCAAGCATATGACCGGATGTAAGTCCCTGCTATGTAGCTTTAGGATTCGCGCTGGTCCTAATGTTACTTTTGGAGATGATTCTCAAGGAAAGACAAAAGGTTTTGATGTACTTTCAAATGGTCCTCTTACTTTCAGAAGAGTCTCATATGTAAATGGTTTGAAGCACAATCTGATCAGTGTGAGTCAGTTGTGTGATGCTGGTTATGAAGTGAGATTCAGTCTGATAAGGGTATTGTTCTTGATTTAGAAGGCAATGTGGTTCTTATTGCAAAAAGAGGGATGAGTCTTTGTATTCTTTTGACATGAGAAATCCAACTGTCACAAGAGAAGTCTTTTTCATGTCAAAGTCTCAAGATGAGCTGAATTGGTTGTGGCATAAAAGGCTGTCTCATATGAATTTCAAAGACATCAACAAGCTGTGTAAGAAAGAGTTGGTGTCTGGTCTTCCAGTGATCAATTATGAGAAGGACAAGCTGTGTGGTGCTTGTGAAGGCAAGCAACATAAAGCTACTTTCAAGTCTAAAACATGCTCAACCATTGACAATTGTTTGGATCTGCTTCATATGGACTTATTTGGACCAATTAGTACCCCATCATTCACTGGAATGAGGTACTCCTTGGTAATTGTTGATGAGTATTCAAGATACACCTGGGTTTTCTTTCTAAGACACAAGAGTGAAGCTGCTGACAACATTATTCATTTCATCAAGCAAGCTGAAATTCTCTACAAAAGGCCTGTTAGGCAATTAAGAAGTGATAATGGTACTGAATTTAAGAATATCACTCTTAATTCATTCTGCAGTGAAAAGGAATTTCACAAGTCTACTCAGCTGCCAGAACTCCTCAACAAAATGGTGTTGCAGAAAGAAGAAACAGAACTCTTATTGAAGCTGCCAGATCCATGATGGCTTAAAACAATGTCAAGTCTCATTTATGGGCTGAAGCAGTACACACAGCTTGCTTTACCCAGAACAGATCCCTCATTGTGAAAAGACACCAGAAGACTGCATATGAACTTCTTAGGGGGAGAAAACCTGAGATTGGTTTCCTAAGAATGTTTGGAAGTCCTTGCTATATTCTGAATCAGAAAGACCATCTTGGAAAGTTTGATGAGAAATCAGATGAAGGTATCCTACTTGGATATGCAACAATGATGAAGGCCTACAGAGTGTACAACAAGAGAAGTAAAACAATTGAGAACTCTGTAAATGTAAGCATTGATGAAGGTTGTTCTAAGCCAGACTGCTCTCCTTCTGAAGATGAAGTATTCAATTTTGAAGAACTGGCGGTACCTGAGAATGAGCCTCCAACTAGCTGTGAATGCTCAAACTCAGGGGGAGCAACTCATTGAAGAAGAAGAAGATGTTCCAATCTTTGAAGATGCACAAGCTGTTCCTGCTCCTACTGAAAAAGAAATTGTTCAGAATCCATTTAATGACTCTCCAACTGGTTCAGACTCCTCCATTCCTGTCCAAGCTGATCAGCCTCTTCCTCAAGCTGATCATGCTGGACCATCAAATCTGAATCAGTCCATTGTCCCTGCTACTAGATGGACAAAGAGTCATCCAATTGACCAAATCATTGGTGATCCACTCTCTGGTGTGAAAACAAGAAGAAAGGCAACAGGCAACTTCTGCATGTTTGTCAATTTTGTAAGCAAGATGGAACCAACTGAGGTGATGAAGCTCTGGAAGATCCCTCTTGGGTTAATGCAATGCAAGATGAGCTAACACAGTTTGAAAGAAACAAGGTTTGGGAACTTGTTCCAAGACCTCATCACAAGACTGTGATTGGAACCAAGTGGGTCTACAGAAACAAAATGGATGAAAGGGAGTTGTGACCAGAAACAAAGCAAGATTGGTAGCTCTTGGTTACAGACAAGAGGATGGAATTGATTATGATGAGACTTTTGCACCAGTGGCAAGATTAGAGGCAATCAGAATGTTCTTGGCCTTCTCTGCTCACAAAGGTTTCAAGGTCTATCAAATGGATGTGAAGAGTGCATTTCTTAATGGAAAATTGGAAGAAGAAGTCTATGTTGAACAGCCTCCTGGTTTTGAAAATTCAAAGTTTCCTGACCATGTGTTCAAGCTTGACAAGGCTCTCTATGGGTTGAAGCAAGCTCCAAGGGCATGGTATGATACTTTGTCTAAATTCTTATTGGCTAATAACTTCAAAAGAGGTAATGTTGACAAGACTTTGTTTGTGGGAAAGTATAATGGTGATATTCTGCTTGTACAAATATATGTAGATGATATAATATTTGGGTCTAGCAGTGAAAGACTTTGTAAAAAGTTTTCTGAATTAATGTCTAAAAAGTATGAAATGAGCATGATGGGAGAACTAAACTATTTTCTGGGTTTACAAGTTAAACAGACTAAAAATGGAATTTTCATAAACCAAGGAAAAGTATGTTAAAGATCTCTTAAACAAATTGGTTTTAGTGATTGCTCACCTATGAAAACTCCTATGGGAACTGGTGATAAGCTGGATGAAGATAAAAATGGCAAATCTGTTGACATCACAGCTTATAGGGGTATGATAGGATCATTACTTTACTTGACTGCTAGTAGACCAGATATTATGTTTGCTACATGTCTGTGTGCAAGATATCAAGCTAGTCCTAAGGAATCTCATCTTAAGGCTGTGAAAAGAATCTTTAGATACCTTAAAGGTAGTCCCAATCTGGGTCTTTGGTATCCCAAAGACTCAGGATTTGATCTAATTGGCTATTCAGATTCTGACTTTGCAGGCTGTAAGATTGACAGAAAAAGTACTTCAGGAGCTTGTCAATTGCTTGGCAATAGACTTGTAAGCTGGTCCAGCAAGAAGCAACATTCAGTTTCTATTTCCATTGCAGAAGCTGAATATGTTGCTGCAGGAAGTTGTTGCTCTCAAATTCTTTGGATGCAATATCAGCTTCAAGACTATGGTGTCACTGCAACAAAAACTCCAATATTTTGTGACAGTACCAGTGCCATAGCAATTTCAAACAATCCTGTGCTTCATTCAAGGACCAAGCACATTGATATAAGATATCATTTCATCAGGGATCATGTAATGAAAGAAGATGTTGAACTCCACTTCATTCCAACAGACAATCAGCTTGCTGACTTGTTCACAAAGCCATTGGATGAATCAAGGTCAACTACCTCATAAGTAAGCTAGGTATGCTTAATTTGTAAAATGTAGTGAGCTAAGTAATAGCAAATCTGACCCCTTAGAGTTATACTAAAATTTTGAGGGTAAGCTGTGTCAGACCCAGACTACCCTTTCACACTTGGTGCATTCAAGTGAAAGAGGGTAAGCTGAGTCTGACCCAGCTTCATGGTTATTTTGGTTATTAAATATCTCAGTGCGTTTTATTACTTTCATTATTTTATTTAGTGTACTTGCTGATCCTATTGGAGTGTGACAAGTGTAGTGGTAACAGCCGGTTACTGAAAAAGTACCACCACTACTTGTTGATCCTCCAATCAAAATCTTTCTCTCTCCAACTTTTTCAAATAAGATATTTTGGGTTTTGTATATAACTTTCATTTAACCTAAATCCCAAATCACTTGTTCATATTTTCTTAAAATCAATTTTTTTCTCTCAAATCTGATTACTGTTTTATTAAATTTAATTTCTTCTAAAACTTGTTTTCAAAATGGCATCATCATCTGTTTCTATTCATTCTAATGATTCTCAATCTAGTTCTGAACCTGAAAGTCTATACCCAGCTCTGATAAGCGCCAACAAGCTTTCACCTTATGTGGTGGGAGATAAGGTAGTAGTGGTTCCGGCTGATCTTGATACTGGTAAAATCAAGATTGGCAGTCTGGTTTATGCCAATATTCATCCTCCTTCATGGGCAAAAGGATACGATGAGATTGTGGCTTTCTTATGGCATCATCCATTCGGCAAGGTGATGATTGAGAAGCCAGACTGGGTGTTTCAAGATCTTTTGTGTGAATTTTAGGTGAGCTGTGTTGTGAAACAGAACAAGAAAGGAGATGCTGCAATCTATGGCTCAATCCTCAACGGTAAGAAAAAGGTATATATTTCTTATGAGAGGCTTAGGTATGCTTTTGAGCTGTCATATATGCCTGATGATGAATATGATGTTGTTGTGTCTCATACTGAAGCCAAAAATGTTTTACAAGAAGTTGGATATACTGGTCCATTGGCTTCAGTGGTTAAAATGAAACATTTAACTGGTATTTGGAACTACTTATTGAGCACAATTTCGAAAACCGTACAAGTAAAGGCAGGCAGCTTTGATCAGCCTAATGTCCTAGAATTGCAGATTTTTAATGCAATGGTCACCATGAACAGAATAGATTTTGCTGCTTTAATATTTAAGGACCTTGTTGATCGCGTTCATAAGAAGAGTCTTACCATACCTTATGGTAGGATTCTTGCTCTTATCATTGAAGCTATTATTGACAATGATTACAGTCTGGCAACTGGTCAGACTGTTGAATGCAAGTCTATCAATAACAACATCTTCAATAGTCCCAAGGTATCTGTGCAGGGTCTGACCCGAGCAATGCAGATCTACCTTGATTTTTGCAGGAAAAGAGAAGAGGATCAAGAAGCACTTGAGGAAGCTGTCCCTACTTCGACGCGATCTGAGTCTGACACTCAATCTGCTAATCAGGGGGACCCAGGTACACATGCTTCTGAACCCTCAAACTCTTCTGAATCTGTTCAAATTCTACTCCTACAAAAGAGGGTGAAGGGTTGGCCAAAACATCAGCCTCCCTAGCCACACCTTCGTCCACTTGTTCAAAATCCGACTCTAAAAGACCCCTTGTTGAGGACTTAGTACCTCTCAAGGCCAAAAAGAAAAGATCGCATAAGAAATCTGTGTCAGCTTTTGGGGTTGATAATGCAACATCTTCTCTTGAGATCCCCCAAGGTGCAGGGAAAGCTAAGGAACGTTCCAAAGTTGTCCCTGTCACCAAAGCTGACAAGCCGAAAACGCCACGCCCATCTGCACTCTCCCAAAAGAGTGTAGACGAGTTAAAGGGAACACTTACTGCTACCCAACCCTCCAAACAGGGTGAAGGTATTGAAAGAAAGACCTCCTCCCAAGGTCATACTGTGTCTAAACCGAATTCACCATCATCAGCCTCCCAAAAGGTTGATGATATCATTAAAGGGGTAACAGAGGATCTAGCCCAGATCCAAAGTGAGTTAGAGTCAATGCACATCATTTCCGAGGATGGTCAGCCTAAGGAGAGAAGTATCGAACGCATTGGTGACACTGCTTCTCCTCCCCAAGCTGATCAGAATCCTTCTCTCTTACACTCTGAGTCTGCACAGGCTGTCAATGCCCCTTCTATGTCACAAGGAGGGGTACAGGCCTCAATTCTCCCTAAGGATACTTTGGTGCAACAACACACCTCTGTTGAAGGGCAATCAAATGCACAAAACATTACACATGCAGAGTCTGTGTCTGCATCTGTCCTTGGACAGAGGGATTCTGTAGGTTACTTGGCTGTCTTTAAGGCAGTCATGTCAGCCCCTTGTGCAGCAAAGGGAACCATTGATGGTCCTCTCGATGTCAATGAGAATATGATCACTATCTCCGGAAGTGATTCTTCATTCGCTGATGAGTTTGCCCATCCATCCTCAAGGGATGCTCTGATGGAAGATGCCAGTGGAGGAGTTGATCAACATCAAGATCAACACATTCCACTGGC
>CM067167.1:10996594-11036594 GCA_034093135.1 Erigeron breviscapus
AAAAAAAAAAAAAAAAAAAAAAAAAAAAAAAAAAAACAAAAAAAGATATATATAGCCGATTAAACTTGCCAAAACTAGCCGATTCATGTGCTATAGGGTTTGCCAAATAGCCGATACTTTTTGCCGATAAAACTAGCCGACTACACCCTTGCCCCTTATAGTGAATCAATACTTGAAACCATTACAATTGCGATGTCATGTATTCCGTTTATCAAAGTTTCATCAACAAGATGTGTAAATAATGTGTATAAATACAAAATTTTACTTTAACTTTGTCATAACTTCACAAAAACAATAATATAGTGTATATATTTTTAACTTACCCATAGTCACAAAAACATACCAACAACTTTTTTTTTAAAGGTTTTCAAATCATGCCCACAATATCGTAACGGTTCCAAAATCATGCCCACTGATGATGTATCATCTCTAAACAATAATAATCTAGCTTATGAAGGCTAATGAAGGCTAAGGAAGGCTCCGGCCCTGTAACATCATCCCACCGTAGCCATTACAGTTTATAAGGCTCCGGCCTCACGCACCATAACAAACCCTCATAGGCCTACGGCATCCGCCGTACTGTAATTGTACAACTTATGATGTAAGACTGTGCCAGTGGTCCAGAACCACGCACCCAGACGATCGTACCTTGTCAGAAGTTGTTACACTAAAATCCACACCGAATAACGTTACCGTTTGGGACCAGCTTCTGGATTCTTCTCGGTAGCTCTCTATAAATACCCCCAAACAACAACCCTACAATCTCTGATGAAAAACACACACACAAACCATAATATTACGCTTGGTGGCGTG
Organism: Erigeron breviscapus; assembly: GCA_034093135.1. Classification (NCBI taxonomy): domain Eukaryota; kingdom Viridiplantae; phylum Streptophyta; class Magnoliopsida; order Asterales; family Asteraceae; genus Erigeron; species Erigeron breviscapus. The sequence continues at coordinate 10,997,408 of CM067167.1, forward strand.
AAGCAACTTTGATACTTCACACCAGTTGGGAACCGCCAACAAGCCTTAATCCTTTATTCACATTTTCTCGATATAAGATTACCCAATATAATTTAAGTGTAACTTTACCCTTAAACAAGTGGCGCCATCCACACTCAAATCATTCTAATAAATCTTGTAACGAAAATGGCAGAAGAGGAGGAACCGAGGTCACCTCCAGGCTTCGAAACCTCCCGTACGTCCCCACTGGCACCCCCCACCGCCAGACAGTTGGAGGAACTCACCCCACTGTTGATGGAGTACCTCCGGCATATTGACATGCAAAGTGTCCGAACGAGGCTAACGTATTCAGACGAAACGGAAACATTGGATGAAGGGGTCGGAGTAGAAACACCTGTCCGTGGCACCTCCGGAAGCAGACACGGACCCAGGGTACACTTTGACGAAATGCCAAGAAGGCAAAATAATAGCAATGAAGAATACCAACAGAAGGCTCTGAACCTACCCCCAATGGCGGAAGAATATGTACGCACGACAGGGCAAACATACAACCGTAACTATCATGCATATAGTCACCCTCCCCCAACACATTACCACAATACCCCACATTCTCACCAATACTTTACACCGCAGCAGACGCGGGGGTCGCGGAATAGAAACGCCCCGTTTTACCCCCCGCAGCCTAACAGGAGGCATTCACAATCAATCCCACAAAATCCCAGTCATTACCAACAACACTACCAATATAACACTACAAGTTATGCACAACCAACCTCCGGCTGGGTCTCGAGTGAAGAAGACATGATAGTTCAGACGGACCCAGAACCTTTTGTGCAATGGATCGAGGACTACCCGTTGCTAGAGGGAGGGTTACCAAAAGGAATTGAAATGTACGATGGAAAAGATGATCCGGACAACCACCTAAAACACTTCAACGGGATGATTCGCATGCAAAGGTGGAATATCCCAGTGGCGTGCCAAATGTTTGCCCTCACACTGAAAGATGTAGCTCGTTCCTGGCTTGATGCTCAGCCAGTAGGAAGCATAGTGAACTTTGAAGACTTGAAGCGCAAATTCTGCTCTCATTTCAGCCAGCAAAGGAAGTATAAGAAGATGCACCTGGAGGCACATAACATCAAGCGGAGAGAAAATGAAAGCATCCGGCAGTTTATAACCCGATATACAGACGAGACAGCACTCATGAAAGGCCTTAGTGAAAATCAAAAGATCTCGGGTTTCGTTCATGGATTGCGTTTCTAGCCGTTGGTGGAATTTCTCTCCACAGATTTACCAGAAGAATATACGGTCCTGATGGACAAGACATACACCTTTTTGGTGGGAAAGGAGACGGCAGGAGGAGTGACAGGGCCGAGCTATGGGAAAGATTTAGATAAAAATAGGCGGAACCGAAATTTCCGCCAAGAGAGGTTCCGGACAGCTCATTTCAACCGCAACCAAAGCCACCAGCCAGGGAGCCATGGCACACTAAACAGTCACCCAACAGGCTCGTGGGACATTCTCGCCACATTAAAGGCTACGGCAAAAGGAGCTCGAACCAAAGACACAACCAAATTTTGTGAATTCCATAACAGATATGGACATGACACAAATGATTGTAAAGTTTTTAACTGCAAAGTGGAAGACGCAATGAAATCAGGAAAGCTGTCGGCGCTACTAAAAGGACTTAAAGAGCCAACGGGTAAGCAGAACAATGGCAAAAACCCAATCATAGAAGCGCCGGAGCCAAAAATGGAACCTTTAGAAGACCCGATAGCAGCTGTAATAACTGAACGAAGGCAGCCACCAAATACATTGGCGAGAAGAGAAGATTGGAAAAAGGTGGCCATCAGTTTCCCTCCAGTAGAAGATGAAGAAGCCTCTGAAGCCCCCATAGTGATCAGGGAAATCATTGGGAACCACCCAGTTAAAAGGATACATTTAGATACGGGAAGTGGATGCGAGATCATGTACGAGCATTACTTTCTAAAACTAAAGGCAACTCTAAGAAGGATAAGGAAGGAAAACACCAGCCCGCTGGTGGGTTTCTCAGGAGAAAGAACATGGTCGCTAGGCGAGGTTACACTAAACGTAACGGTCGGAAGCCTCCCGAGAACAAGAACAGAAATGCTAACGTTCATGATCGTAAGAGTAGAGTCCCCTTACAACGTCATACTGGGAAGATCAGCCATGAGAAAGATGGGAATTGTCCCATCCCCAGTCCATTCGATTGTCAAGTTCCCAACCTCTCACGGGGTAGGCTCCGTAAAAACGGAACCTCGTCCAGAGCGCCAATGTGCCCAAGTCACAGCTCCGGAAAAGGGGGAATCATCAAAAAGAGGTAAAGCCATTGAAGTAGAAACAGAGAAGTTATATATCAATGAAGAGTATCCAGAGCAGCATGTATCCATTGGAAAGCAATTGCCTACGGAATACAAAAGCAGGCTGAGAGAAATCTTACAAAAGAACAAAGATGTGTTCGCGTGGAAGCCCGCAGGCATGACAGGCGTTCCCAGAGAACTGAAGATTGGGGGAGAGACTTTTAACACACAACATCGCTTAAATACTCGGCCACACTTGGAGCCGGTAAAGCAAAAGCGACGAAGTCTAGCCCCAGATAGAAGTAAAGCAGTACGAGAGCAAGTGCTAGATTTGGTAACCCCCGGGATCTTGCGGGAGGTAAAATATCAGAGTTGGGTGGCAAATCCTGTGATGGTCAAAAAGCATGACGGCGGATGGAGAATGTGTGTTGATTTTACGGATATCAACAAAGCATGCCCAAAAGATTGCTACCCGCTACCTGAAATTGACTGAAAAGTTGAATCACTTGTGGACTATCGTCTAAAGTGTTTTTTAGATGCTTACAAAGCCTACCACCAGATTCAGATACATCCGGAAGATGAGGACAAAACAACCTTCTATACCTCAGAAGGAATCTTTTGCTATAAAAAGATGCCTTTCGGCTTAAAAAATGCAGGAGCCACATACCAGAGGCTGGTGGACAAAGCTTTTGGAAGGCAAATTGGCAGAAACTTAGAAGCCTACGTGGATGACATGGTCATCAAGAGTAGGAATGAAGAAGATATGTTTGTAGACATTGAGGAAACCTTCAGAACGCTCCGGTCAATCAACATGAAGCTTAACCCCAAAAAATGCTCATTCGGGGTGGAAGAAGGCTGATGTGTTAAATCGAGTTACAAAATTTATAAAACACGAACCACTAGAAAACTGACTACAACACACTCACAGGCAGTGAACCTGATCGCATGCAGTATAGTAAACTTGGTAATCCGAGGTCAATCACAAGGACTTTGTAAGCAATTGTTCAAATTAAGTAATTCAGTAAAAAGAAGGGGTTTTGTGACCGAATTGTCACGTTGCAAAATTAGTAAATTGTTAGTAATCCCGAAAGATTAATCGAAAAAAGAATCCGGTATGACCGGGCAGGGTTCGTCGGAAGACGAAAGTAAAAATGATTTTTAAAGACAATAATATTAAAAGACACCTAGTTGGATCAGCTTACATGTCAATCATCGGGTCTAAACATTACTTGCATTATTGAACGACTTAAAAGGTAGTCAAGATGAACTCCCGTTATACTTGAAACTTTAATTGCTCGAAATATAGTTATCGCTCCCGCGAATAATTTCTACTCAAAACAATTAAGCATTAAGAACCTAAGTTGATTTTATGATTTAATCTTTAAAAGCTTTCTTCCGAACTGCTTATTCACCTAATCAGATCCCTCTATCATAGATGTTTACTCACTCAAAGTGAATTTAATTGTTTAAAATCTTTATCGCTAGTTTCTCCCGAACTCCAACGATTTTAGGTTAATTAAAGACCGATTAACCGTTTCATAAACCAATTGACAATGACATAGATTTCTCCCGAACTTCTAATTACAATCATCAATTAATTAATATAAAAGATAAAACAATATTTAAACTCAAATAAATGCGGATTTGCGATTAAACATAAAAATCTTATTCAACAATAGCAAGTAACATTAAATTGACCCTATGACATGTTCACTACCCAAGCGGGTGTTAAATAATTTAGCTACTCATAATAATTGAATCAAAACAAACAAGAATAGAAGAAATCATATTATACCAATGAATTGAAGTAAATCCGGTAGCAACAATGATTATGATCCAAGGCTGGAAAGATGAAAACCCTAACAGCTTGTTTGCTCCAAAATACCAAGAACTATGAGTTATGCTAAGAAAAAGTCTAAAAAAATTCGTCCATCCATCAGAACCCTAATCGAGTATATATATAAAATCCCCGTGTAACACCCGTTACAAAAGTTGCGTGTAACACCCGTTACATTTGTAACACCTGTTACAAGGGAAATTTCTGAAACAACTCTAACGGGCGTTAATATGACTAACGGCAGTTACAGTGGCAAATGCATAACGGCCGTTACATACACTAACGGGTGTTACAAGCTTCAGAACTCGTTTTCTTCGTCTTTCAATCGAATCCAACTGAATCCTTCTCTTGTTTCTTCCATGCATCATCAAAATCAACCAATTCATCCGTATAAATGTTCTCCAACCTGAAAACACCCAACACTATCTCAAAGCATCGAAAGTTGGATATAAAAATATAAAAATTACGAATAATTGGTACTAAATATCACGTAGGAAATGGTATAATATATGACACATCAAATCCCCCCACACTTAAGCTTTGCTTGTCCTCAAGCAATTCAAAGCTGAAAAACATAAATTACCTTGGCACACAATGGATACCACATTTCAGTAATCAAAAAGAAGCTCAACCATAAAATGAAAAGAAATGGTTAGGCAGTTTTAATCTTAAATGAAAACCGGAATGTTTGACAATACTTGACTGATACACAAGCCTTTATAACACGTCTAAGCACAAAAGAATCGAATCAGTGATATCTCGTCTATCCTACTCCAACTAACTTACTCTTAGGGTTGAATATTTGAATAATCACTCAATGCCTAGTCATGATGCATAATCTTTTAACCATAGGCTTGTACTAGAATCATTCCTTCATCGCCAAGGCGCAAGCACCCTATAACGTCTATCAGAAGAGGACTTTAAGGGTTGTAATGAACTCTGAGGCTAAACAGGGTATTTAAATAGGGTATGGAAATTTGGGTAAACAAATGGTGTTAACAAAGAAATAACACAACATTTAACAAAGTTTTCACATATAGTCTAGTCCATAAACAATCCCATGTCATTAGTTGCCAACGGTCCAAAACCCGAGAAGCTGTCCAGACAATACCCCCAATAGACGATTAAAAACCGACACTATTGTGGTGTATGACACTAAACAACTCAATCAACCAAATCTAACCATGTTAGCTTTAACGAACTTGCCAAACCACGAATAACAACTTAAAATTATAGCATTCCAATATCCTTTTGTTGGTTATAATTGACGAACCAACTAATAAAAATGATTTGACCAAAATTGAGAAATACCAACTGACAGCCCAAGCTCTTTTTCATTTTTTCTCTATATTTTTTTTCTTTTTCTGTTTTTTTTCAATTCTTTTATTCTTTTTTTTGTGAGCTACTTTTACTCTGACTAATTGGTATTCTCTTAAATAATATTGAAACAGTGACAAATCATATACTCATATGCTCAAATGAACGATCCAGACTTTATCCAAACAAACATGACGAAATCAATCTATTCTCAATAACCGAGAATATCCCAACCCGACACAAAGGACAACCCCAAACCATCCACTAGCATAGGCAACCAATGACCCACCAGGACTTCGACTATCGGTATGGTTAGGAAAAGGTGTATATTAAGGGTGGATTTAATAACAAAGAACAGGCTAGTGACAACATGTTTTCTATTGTTTCTTGCACTAAAAGTGAGTGCAACATAAGGGTTTCACAGGTGGTTCACTAACTAGTGTAGTTAGCTACTAAGTACTTTAACAAAACATGCACATAACAAATTTTACGAAACAAGGGGTGAACATACAAAGAACAAAGGTTTAATCCTAAATTTGCCTCTTCTTCATCTAGAAAACCACAGAACGATCAACTAGGACAAGTTCTAGAATCAACGCAATCACCGGCACACTCATAGCAAATGAAATAATCCGGAAATGGAAAATCAACCTCAAACTTGCACGTCATAGTTCAGAGCTCTAAAAGAGACCCTTACTCCTGGATAAATCCAAAAGCCTACGAGAGGGACAAATTTATAAGGCTAATAATTCCAAAACCGTAACACCTATCATAACTAGCAATGAATCAATAATCTCACAATTTGGGTGTTTTGGTGCTTTGAGCGTGCTAGTCATATTATTAATCCAGAAGGGATTTCCTAATTAATCAGTCAAAACACATTCCACATATTAAACTTTGTACCAAGGGTGTAGTTAAATTGCTTATTAAGTTCTATAATTAAGTGACAAAAGCAATTAACTACAAGGACAAGCATGCAAAAGTTCAAAATTCCTCTAAAATACCCGACTTTTTCCTATTTACCATCCCCCCCCACACTTGAGTTGGACAATGCCCTCAATGTCCAATGAACTAAGGCAAACTATGGGAAATAGGGGAAAGTAAACAAAAAGCAAAATAAAGAACAAGAAAAACTTGCCGGGTATGACGGTGTGTTCCATGCTTGAATGCTGCCAATAAAATATGTCGCTGCACTTACTGTCAGCATATGCATATGACAACCAACTTGCTATCAACATGAACACACAAATCAACGCAAAACAGGAATACCAAACAAATAGCATAACCATCACCATCATCAAAGAGTTTATTCAAAAACACAAACAAAAAGAAAAATGCAAAATTTAAATTTAAATAACAAAATAAAAGACACGGGTTGCCTCCCGAGAAGCGCTTAATTTATTAACGAGTCGTTAGCTAGACTCCTACCCCAAAGAATTACCATAGTAGGGACTCCGACGCCCCCACACTTAAAGTGTTGGGCGGTCTACCCTTGAAAGGAGAGAAACAGTTACCTTTCACCTTTTCAGAAATCCAATCATTCGCTCGCCCGGAAGTATCAACAACCATCATTAACTCCTCTTTCTCCTTTGTTGATAAATTCGAGCACAACTCTTCCGATAACTTATCATTACCATGAGACACAGCAGATTTCAAACGACTGTAGAGTTTACGGATCTTAGCACACGAGCCATCCGTTGGGTAAGAGACTGTCACTGCTGTTGACTTTAACTCAACCTCCTTTTTCTCAAGCTTTTTATCTAACCATTCGTCAACCTGCGAATCCAAAGAACTAACACAAGCAGTTTCAACAGAGTTAGCCACATTAGGTGAATAAACAGAACTAGTGTTCGTAAATGTCACCGACTCATTTCATGCTCTCAATGTAAGTTTTCCACGACCGACCTCAAGTTTAGCATCGGCCGTGGCAAGGAATGGTCTCCCTAAGATAAGAGGCACATTTAATGCTTCATCTGCTTCTATAATCACAAAATCTACTGGAAAAACCAAACCGCCCACCTTTACTAACACATCTTCTAGAAATCCCCATGGGTCTAATTTCAGATTTATCGGCCAAATGGATTTTCATATTAATCGGTTTTGGTTCTCCCAAATTCAGCTTAGAATAGATAGACGAAGGCATTAGATTAATACTTGCTCCTGAATCATTTAAGGCACGTTTTACAGATAAGTTACCAATCTTACAAGGGATAGTAAAACTACCTGGATCCTTACGCTTCTTGGGTAACTTACCTGTCACTGTTGCTGAACAAACATGCTCAAGCACTGTAGTTGCCACACCCGCTAGATTTTTCTTGTTCATCAGAATTTGCCTCAAACACTTCGCATACCCCGGCATCTGCACAATTGCATCTAAAAATGGAATATTAATGTGCAACTTACTTAGATGACTTACAAATTTGTCCATTTGCTCCTTCAGCTTATCTTTCGCCAATCTCTGAGGAAATGGGATCTTGGGTTGATATGGCTTCACCGTCGGTTTCTCAACGGGCTTGGATGGAACGGCCGGTGTCTTCACGGCTGGGTTCGGCTCCATCTCAATCTCATCATCGACAGTCTCATCAGCTTCATTAACCTGCACAAGTGGGGTAGAATCATCAGGTAAAGGATTTTCAGAATTATAAGTCTTACCTGCCCTCGTAGTGATTGCATTCACTTGCTCGTTTCTAACATTAGGAGGGGTATACTTCTGCCCTTGCCCTTGGTTATTTGATTGAGGTTTCGGGTTTTGTTGAGTGTTACTCGGTAAAGTACCGAGTGGTCTATTAAAGTTCCCGAGCCTCTCAATCCTTCCTTCCAAATCTTTGATTGAAGCTTGATGGTTTTTCGCATTTTGATCCAGCTTGTGCCCCAATCCGTCCAAACGAGTAGTCAAAGCGTCCAACACATAAATCACCTTCTTGGACTCTTCTGCAACATGTTCATTAGTTGCCTTCTGGGCACTAATGAAATCCTTCACTATCTCTCTTAGTTCTGAATCCACGCCTTGTTGATTGTTGAACCTACTAAACCTGTTGCCACCATAACCAAAACTGTTAGAATTAAAAGAAGAAGAAGTAGGGTAAGAACTACCTGATTGCCGATTTTGATAACCGGTGTTTTGGTTGAAATTCCCCTGCTGTTGAACGTAACTAACATCTTGAACTGGTTTATCCGGGTAATCCTCCGTATAATGCAAGTCCCCACAATGCTCACAACCGTCAGCCATAACCTTAACATCTCTTTCAAGGCTCTTGAATCTGCTATCTTGATTATCAAACCTCTCATTCATTTGCTTCGAGAGCGCCTTGACTTCAGTAACAAGTTTTGAATCCTCATTACTCTCAACCTTAGCCATGGTACTTCTACTGGATCTCCTATCTCGGTCCTCATCCCTGGTTGAATACTCCTTCGCCATATCTTCAAGGATCTTGTATCCTTCATTCGGGGAAATGTTGTTTAAACTTCCCCCAAATGCATAACCGAGCTCCCTTTTAGTCTTTCTATCCAATCCATCATAGAAAATCTCAAAACTTTCTTCAGTACCCATACTATGTTCGGGGCAATTTCTTAGCATTTCCTTGAACCGTTTCCATGCATCAACAACATCTTCACCATTGTCTTGAGTAAATCCTCTGATTTTATTTCCCAATTGCCTTTGAGTTCTTAATGAATAGAACTCATCAATAAATCCTTCACGAAGTTCGGCCCAAGTGGTGAATGAGTTATCGGGTAACTCCTTAAACCAAGCAGCTGCATCTCCAATGAGAGTTAATGGAAATAGCTCAAGTTTAACAGCTCCAGTTTGCCCTGTTCCATACTGATATAACCTGCAAATCTTCTCAAACCTCTCAAGATGTGCATAAGGGTCGGTTCTTCGAATCCCATCAAACTTGTCCTCTTCAACACTCTTGAGGTGATTTCCTTTCAAGGAGAAGTCTACCAAAATTGCAGGAGGGCGAATAGCTGTGCCCCGGTTAGCCGGTATGTTTCTTACTCGTTCCCCGTAAGGACGGTTGTTCGGGTCTCTCGGTTGTTCATCACCCATTTGTGATGCTAATACTGCAAAACAAACACTGGCACAACCAGTGAAAAGCACAGATAGAAAACAAAAACTAAATAATGAAATGGACTAAAACTAAATAAATAATAAAAAAAAAATAACACTAAATTACGCTAACCTAAGAAAGCAATTAACTTCCTCACAAGTTAATGCGAGAAAGGATCGAACTACAAAATTAAACAACTACTTAAACAAAAGTCCCTGGCAACGGCGCCAAAAACTTGATGTGTTAAATCGAGTTATAAAATTTATAAAACACGAACCACTAGAAAACTGACTACAACACACTCACAGGCAGTGAACCTGATCGCATGCAGTATAGTAAACTTGGTAATCCGAGGTCAATCACAAGGACTTTGTAAGCAATTGTTCAAATTAAGTAATTCAGTAAAAAGAAGGGGTTTTGTGACCGAATTGTCACGTTGCAAAATTAGTAAATTGTTAGTAATCCTGAAAGATTAATCGAAAAAAGAATCCGGTATGACCGGGGCAGGGTTCGTCGGAAGACGAAAGTAAAAATGATTTTTAAAGACAATAATATTAAAAGACGCCCAGTTGGATCAGCTTACATGTCAATCATCGGGTCTAAACATTACTTGCATTATTGAACGACTTAAAAGGTAGTCAAGATGAACTCCCGTTATACTTGAAACTTTAATTGCTCGAAATATAGTTATCGCTCCCGCGAATAATTTCTACTCAAAACAATTAAGCATTAAGAACCTAAGTTGATTTTATGATTTAATCTTTAAAAGCTTTCTTCCGAACTGCTTATTCACCTAATCAGATCCCTCTATCATAGATGTTTACTCACTCAAAGTGAAATTAATTGTTTAAAATCTTTATTGCTAGTTTCTCCCGAACTCCAACGATTTTAGGTTAATTAAAGACCGATTAACCGTTTCATAAACCAATTGACAATGACATAGATTTCTCCCGAACTTCTAATTACAATCATCAATTAATTAATATAAAAGATAAAACAATATTTAAACTCAAATAAATGCGGATTTGCGATTAAACATAAAAATCTTATTCAACAATAGCAAGTAACATTAAATTGACCCTATGACATGTTCACTACCCAAGCGAGTGTTAAATAATTTAGCTACTCATAATAAGTGAATCAAAACAAACAAGAATTGAAGAAATCATATTATACCAATGAATTGAAGTAAATCCGGTAGCAACAATGATTATGATCCAAGGCTGGAAAGATGAAAACCCTAACAGCTTGTTTGCTCCAAAATACCAAGAACTATGAGTTATGCTAAGAAAAAGTCTAAAAAAATTCGTCCATCCATCAGAACCCTAATCGAGTATATATATAAAATCCCCGTGTAACACCCGTTACAAAAGTTGCGTGTAACACCCGTTACATTTGTAACACCCGTTACAAGGGAAATTTCTGAAACAACTCTAACGGGCGTTAATATGACTAACGGCAGTTACAGTGGCAAATGCATAACGGCCGTTACATACACTAACGGGTGTTACAAGCTTCAGAACTCGTTTTCTTCGTCTTTCAATCGAATCCAACTGAATCCTTCTCTTGTTTCTTCCATGCATCATCAAAATCAACCAATTCATCCGTATAAATGTTCTCCAACCTGAAAACACCCAACACTACCTCAAAACATCGAAAGTTGGATATAAAACTATAAAAATTATGAATAATTGGTACTAAATATCACGTGGGAAATGGTATAATATATGACACATCAAAGGCAAATTTTTAGGGCACGTGATAACAAAAGATGGCTTCCGAGCGGATCCAGAAAAGATTAAAGATATTCAAAGCATGAAACCTCCACAAACTCTGAAAGATGTGCAAAGTCTCAATGGAAAGTTGGCAGCCCTCCACAGGTTTCTTTCTAAGTCAGCAGACAGATCGTTACCTTTCTTCAAAACATTGAAGGGGTGTTTGGAAAAGCAACAATTCAGGTGGACGGAGGAAGCCCAGAAAGCTTTCATCGAGCTAAAGGAGTATTTGTGCCAACTACCCACAATGACAGCTCCAAGCCCGGGAGAGGTACTTCAAGTATACTTGGCAGCTTCGCAAGAAACAGTAAGTGCAGTATTAGTTGCAACAAGAAAAGGGTTGCAGAAACCGGTATACTACGTCAGTAGGGTCCTGCAGCCTCCAGAAACAAGATACCCAGAAATTGAAAAGCTAACATTAGCCCTTGTGCACGCTGTTAGAAGACTCAGGAGGTACTTTCAAGCACACTCCATCCAAGTATTAACAGACAGGCCAATCAAGCAAGTCCTCACGAAACCGGAGGTATCGAGAAGACTAGCGAAATGGGTAGTAGAATTGGGAGAACATGAAATTGACTTCCGCCCAAGAAACTCCCAGGTAGTAGCTTTCCAAGTGAATGGAGCGTATGAAGTGAAAGAGCCAGCCATGAAGAAATAATTGGAAAAAGTAAAAGAGATTCCGAAATTTTTTGAAACTTTCAAGATAGAAAACATAAGTCGAAATCGTAACAAGATAGCAGATGCATTGAGCAAGCTAGCCTCAACATCATTTGCTGGTGGAAACACTGAAAAGAAGCTCTATTGATGAAGAAGTTACGGTGGCTCCAACTGAAGAAGAGGGGCAAACTTGGATAACCCCCATCATCGAATACTTGACAAGTGGGCTCCTGCCGGCAGACAGGGATGAAGCAAGGAAAATACACCACGGAGCTCACGCCGGACCTAGGAGGGTCGTTTCCAAAATCATGAAGATGGGCTACTACTGGCCCTCTATGCATAATGACACCTTACGAGAAATCCAAGCTTGTGACGCATGCCAGATCCATGTCGTAGCCCTCAAGCTACCAAAAAGCGAGCTCATTCCAGTCACAGCTGCATGGCCTTTCTCCAAGTGGGAAATTGATATAGTAGGTTACTTTCCAATGGCTCCAAGAAAGGTGAAGTTCCTGGTGTAACACCGAACTATATAAAAATATGGATTTCAAAATTTTTCTTAAAAACAGAGAGTATTGCGGAAGTTTCCATCAATTATTACATTTCCAAAATAAAAATGTTCAACTTAAATGACGGTGTTACTCGTCGGATCTAACCATAATCAAATGAAACCCATAACGTCAAATAACGATAACGGTCAACGAAATATAATAAACGAGTTTGAATAAATGAGGCAGTCTAGGTAAAAGCCTTCAGCTGTATCTTCTACCCATCCTCACTCTAAACTGCATCTCAACTAAGCATCAACCTGAGGTGGCACAACATTTTCAACAAAAGAACAAGTGTCAGCTTTAAAGCCGAGTAAGATATACCATAGGTTAATATAAATGATTGCCAATTTAAAACAACTTAATAAAGAATCATACGCAGTCGATCATGTAACAACAACAACAATTTATAGCAATCGAATACCCATAAGAATGATTAACAATCCTACATGTGCCTATCAACTTAATCAACAATATTCAACTTTATCTACGTATTCCATCTAGCAACTTAATCAACTTCAACAACTTTATTCAACAATAGGTTATGCCCTTTTTTATTACAACTAAAGGTGGATGACTCGCGTCACCACAATGAATACAACTACAAATGTGTGCAAAGGCGGCTTTAAGGCCTTTAAGGGACCTTGCACCCGACTTGATGGGTAGTCCTATCGGGGTCCATCAGTGTCGTTAAGGATAGGCATAACCAAATCCAGGAGAAAGCTGTTACGCAACTTGTAGTGACTGGACCTAGTCACCCAGCTAATCTCAAACTTCGAGGCCGTGCCATTGGAAGCAACTAGTCTACTCCCGCTGACCAACTAAATCACACTGGTTCCTACGCGGTTCCAGTATGGGATAAGCTTACCACTTTCAACTTAGATTTATACTCGAGTTTTAACAACGATATCAACTTTAAGTTTAGGGCCCCTAATCGTGCACAGTGTTAACATGGCAACCTACACAAGTCTAGTGAACTAGTGTAAAAGCCAAACCAACTCAACAACTTAGCATTCCAACGAAAACAACTTTACAACTAAAAACGACATTAATATCACCTATAATTCAGCATGTACAAGCATAATAACAACAATATAAATCAACCTAATCATGCAAATCTACCCATTTCGTGAAACCCTCCAAAAGTCTCATTACCCAAACTAGCGTATGAGAAAGAAAGGTTTTAAACCACTTTTACGAAATCACTATTTTCGTTGTGCACCCAGCGTGTCAAAAATGATATATCTTACCTTGATACAGCTTACCAACAAGCTAAGAGTATCTTAAAGTGCTTGCTAAATGTTCCCGATAACCTATAATGAGTATAAGATCGAAGTATAAGCTAAACGAAGTGTTTTGTGAAATCTGGGCATGAGGTGCGCCGCACCTGCCAAGTGGTGCGTCGCACCAATCCTTCAGAAAATTCAAAATTCCAAACTGACCAGAGGTGCGCCGCACCTCCCAAGTGGTGCGTCGCATATCGGGCTCCATTCAAAAATCAAGTTTCCCAAACTGGGCAGTGGTGCGCCGCACCACCCATTTGGTGCGTCGCACCTTAGGTGCCGACCAGCAAAATCAATTTCAAACTTGCTCTAACGGGGGGGGGGGGGGGGGGGGGGGGGGGGGGGGGGGGGGGGGGGGGGGGGGGGGGGGGGGGGGGGGGGGGGGGGGGGGGGGGGGGGGGGGGGGGTTCCATTCGATCTCAACCCTTAGCCCGACCTGGAGACATAAAATTGACCTCTTTGACAACACTTTTGATGACTTTAATCTATCAATCAATCCTTTAATCCTTTACGACATAAATAAATCATTGAATCACCCGAAAGCATGAAATCAATGATCAACCAATTAATTAACCCAACGCAAACCCTTATGGCCTGGATTAAGACTAATATAAGACTCTAACATTCATATCTCAAATGGTAAATACTCATATTACCTGTAGATCGCTATAGGGAAGCAAAATACTAGACCAAACTCTCTCGAATCACACGTTGGAAGACATTTCGTTTGCAATTGATGAAGGGATGATATGGGGCTGCTAGGGTTTGTTTAGGGAATGAATAATCTGTAATCAACAACCTCAAGACACCCCCTAACTCCTTAAACCCGTTTTTAAGTTTGAGCACTTGGCAATTTGACCCCTAAAGTAACTAATGCCTTCATTATACCTCTAAATGACCCGTTATCATATACCTAACATATAAGGACCTTTTTCTACTACAAATGAGGCACAATAATCATTTTATAACACAATTTTCAGTCAACGATAAATTTGCAACTTTCAACTTAGCATATATATCGATTTATCGAAATAAATCAATAAATGACCGACAACCACGAAGTGAGCAACGATTTAACTATTTCAACTTTGGGCAATTAATGTTTATAAAACATTTAATTTATAATAAAATTCAACTAAATCAACTAATGGGTCGTCTAAATACTAACGGAGTTAAGAGTCAACTAATAGGTCAACTAACGGAGTTAACGGTCAACTAATAGTCAAAGATCAAAAAATGATTAGGATGTTACACCTGGTGGTAGCAGTAGACTATTTTACTAAATGGATAGAAGCCAAGCCTCTGACCACAATCTCGGGCAATAAAAACACATGGAAACATTCGTGTGGGAGCAGATAGTCACACGATTCGGAATTCCTCAGATAATAGCCAGGGATAATGGGAAACAATCCTGTGAAGGAGTTCTTCCACAGTTCTGCAAAAATCTAGAGATAAAACAATGTTTTACCTCCGTTGCCCACCCTCAGGCTAATGGGCAAGTGGAGGCGATGAATAAACAGATTATTCATGGAAACAAGGTGAGGCTAGGAAGATGTCAAAACGGATGGCTAGATGAACTTCACCAAGTATTATGGGCATTACAAACTACCCCAAAGACAAGTAACAGCGAAACACCATTTAGCCTAGTCCACGGATCCAAAGCCATGATACCAGCAGAGGCAAGCGTCCCTGCTAACCGCAGGTCAATTACTGAGAAGGAAAATGAAGAGCAGCTGAGAACAAACCTGAAATTGTTGGAAGAAAGGAGAGAAATAGCCTCAATCAGAGAAGCAGCCTACAAAAGGCAAATTAAGAAGTATTATAATCGAAGGGTCAAGAAAGAAGTATTCTTACCATGCGACTATGTTTTCCCAAATAACGATGCTAGCAAAGTTGAGAAGTTAGGAAAACTAGGCCCTCAATGGGAGGGACCCTACAAGGTAACCGATGCCTACGGCAACGGCTCTTACAAACCTTCCACCCTTCAAGGAGAAGACCTTCCACGAACATGGAATGGTTCTCAGTGGAAAAAATGTTATGTGTAGTTAAGCCTAAAGAGGGTAGAATGCAAAAGCATGAAATTAGCTAAGGCTGCGGCCCATGTGATTCAATGAAATATTAACCCACGGCTAACCACGCCTGGGTTCCCATTCAGTAAACCTTACTTGCAAAACCTTAGCAAAGGTAAATCTAAAATACCTAACTAAGATTGCGGCTAACGTCAGCTAACCAAGGTTGGCCATGCCCAATTCTTACAATCTTTCCAAGACAAAAATGTCTAGACTCAAATGACAAAGGAACAAGCTTCCAGCTTCACCTTTTTCCTTAAAATTAAGTGTGTGAAGTACTCACAAATTCGCCACAATAAAAATCTTGGCAAGAATAGCAGAGATACTAAGGCCATGGCTAACGTTAGCTAACCAAAGCTGACCACGCCAACCCTTATAATCCTTCCAAGGCAAAAATGTCTAGACTCAAATAGCAAAGGAACAAGCCTCCGGCTAACCTTTTTCCGTAAAGTTAAATATGTGTAGTGCTCACAAATTTGCCACAATAAAAATCTCCTTGGCAAGTATAGCGATAATACTTACAAGTTGCGGTCGATGACCATCCCGCAAAGGCGCGTAGGCTCGCAACCTTGCGCCACAAGGCCACAATAGCCTTACAGAAAATAAAAAAGAATTACGACATAAAAATGTCTGCTTTCGTTAGCCTACGGGAGGCTACGTCAGGCCGAAGGCAACCCCCATAAAATATAAGCCCAAGGGCAATTTAGTACCTTTCAAATGAGTTTCCTAAGGAAAAAACGTGAAATTATGTCACAACTTAGCAAGCGTCAAGTAAAGTGAAGCAAACAAGTAAGAAATACATAATGCATATCACGTCATAATCACGCAAAAAAATAAATAGAGATGCATTATTGTCTTAATCAACAAAGGCTACCACAAGCATAGTCAAAAGAAAATAAGTAGCAAAGTAGTTCTGACCAACAAAGGCCCGTTACAGACAAGATAAATAAAGTAGCATGAGTAAATAAAAGAAACTAAGAGGCATGAACGGTGGAGTCGGAAGGTGCTGCAGAGGTAGCAGGGCCGGAACCTTTGGCTGGTTTAAGTGCCGGTTTGATAGCCAAAATAGCCAAGGCAGGCAGATTGGGGTTTGAAGCGATGTCCTCAACATAAACATACTTTTTCTTCTAGAAGCGCTCCGTTGCTTTCTCGAGCCTCTCCATAGCGTTTGGTTGATAGCCTTTAACGGTGGAGATTTTTAGTTCTGGCACGGCAGCCGCAACCCTCTCCAACCCCTTATGCACACCTACGGCCATAGCACATTTTTGAACAGCGCCCATTTCCTGAGAAAACTCGAAGCTATCAAGTAACTTCTTTACAAGGGAGGGAAAACCTTGCACCAACTGTTCCTTGTCGAGATGAAGGGTAGAAATCTTCTGCTCTAAGTCCTGGATGGAAGTGTCTTTAGCCAATAATGCACTTTTCAAGTCTGTAACCTCCGTGACTAAGGTTTCACACCTGGTCACCTCTGTAGCATGCTTGTCTCGCCAATCATTCCTTTCAAGCCTCATGGCAGCTAACTTTTGCTGGAGCCTATCTAAGGCGGCCTCTGCCTCCTCCGCCCTCCTTTTCTCAAAGTATTTTTGAGTTTTCAAATCTTCCATCTTGGAAGCAACCATGTCCGAATTAACGCTATTCTCAAAATGACGAACTTTGCGTTGTAACACCTTATTTTGGCGAAGCAATCTCGCATGATCCAAACCAAACACCTTAAGCCTGCGAGCTAGGTCAGCCTATACAAAGCAACACGCGCATATATATATATATATAATCTATGTCTATTTCATCATATCTATGTATATATGTATACAGATCTGATATACGTATATATATATATATATATATGATAGGTATATAGAAAGGCAAAACAAACAAAAGGCAAAACGTAAACAAGTAAAGTTGTTCAAACTTACAGCCACAGTAACACTCCGGATGGCAGTTTCGTTCACAAATTTACGAAAGGCCCGATGAGTCAAAAGCGCTGCCGAGTGAAGTCTTGAAGGAACCATGATGCCGTTGATGAACTCGGAGCGATCATCTTCCTCCTCCAGGTTGTTGTTGGTGGGGATATTAGGGAAAGAAACAGTGAAGGGTGAGACATCATCCAGAACATTGGGAATCCTTTGGGAAGGAGGCCCTTCACTGGCAGAAGGATCTACACCATAATAGTTGGAAACGCTATTTTCTTCAGAACCATCACCAATATCAACATATTCTTCAACTTCAGCCTCCTCCCTCAACTTACAGACCGCCCTAGGACTTTTTCTAGCACCATGAACGGGATGAGGAGCAATAGTGTCAGATTCTGGGAGCCTATATGTACCACCCGCAGGCTCTTTCAGCTTAATCCCTTTCAAAATTTTGCTTTTCTTGGAAGGACGAGGTCCGGAAATGCGCGACTGGGTGCCCTTCCTCTTGGCAGTGGTTTTCTTTTTCACAAAAGCTTTACTTCTGGTTACCTCACTATCACCAACTGCACTTTTCTTTTGCTGGGTTTTGAGAGCGTAGTTTCTGATAGCTTCCTCTTTCTCGGCCAAAGTTTCCGGAGTGTCTTTCAGAATGGTGAGCTGGTCATCAAAGGAAGGGTTTTCAACCGCTATAGCCTCCTGACCCTCCGGTACATCTGGCTCGAAGTCAGCATCATCCGAGTCTGATTGCATATATTCCATGAAAGTCATAACTGCCATGGCAAAACAGAGAGAAGTTAAGCAAAGCAACATAAAATAAAAGGGCACCACAACAAATATATAAAGTAAAAAGAAGATGTAAGAACAAAGTTTTCGGAAGGGCAGGCCGGAGAACCCGTACCCTCCCCATCTAGGCTACGGATATGAGGAGCCGCCGGATGATACTCCCATGTAGTACTTATTTTGGCCAAGTATAAAATAGCCTCCGGAAGAGTGCGGCAGCGAGTAGGAGGTCTATACAAATCCTTCAACAGAACCGCATCAAAACCTTTTGTGGGAACAGGATCCCCCATGGTACCGCGGGCTTCACCCTTCATGGCCAAAACAGCCCTATACTTCGAAGGAATTATCAAGGAATCCATAAAGAAGAACCTATCTTTCCACCCTTTCATAGAATCCTTCAAATCATAAATACATTCCGGTAATTTAGATCCCAGACGCCTCTCAATGGTATACCAATCGCCGGCACCACCTAACCGAAAGAACTTACGAAAAAGAGGAACAGTAGGCTCCTTACCACGAGCACTACAACATACCTCAAACATAGCGATCCGGAGAGCACCGAAGTGAAGAGGAGGATTGAAGATAGAAGACCAAGATATTAGTGGAAGACAGCTTGGGATTAGCAGTCAGCTTGGAAACACTTAGGCAGATTGGTGCCTTAACAAACGGCCCAATCTGTGTCTGACAATCAAGTGAAGATAACAACCTGGATTGAAGATAGAAGACCAAGATATTAGTGGAAGATAGCTTGGGATTAGCAGTCAGCTTGGAAACACTTAGGCAGATTGGTGCCTTAACAAACGGCCCAATCTGTGTCTGACAATCAAGTGAAGATAACAACCTGGATTGAAGATAGAAGACCAAGATGTTAGTGGAAGACAGCTTGGGATTAGCAGTCAGCTTGGAAACACTTAGGCAGATTGGTGCCTTAACAAACGGCCCAATCTGTGTCTGACAATCAAGTGAAGATAACAACCTGGATTGAAGATAGAAGACCAAGATATTAGTGGAAGATAGCTTGGGATTAGCAGTCAGCTTGGAAACACTTAGGCAGATTGGTGCCTTAACAAACGGCCCAATCTGTGTCTGACAATCAAGTGAAGATAACAACCTGGATTGAAGATAGAAGACCAAGATATTAGTGGAAGACAGCTTGGGATTAGCAGTCAGCTTGGAAACACTTAGGCAGATTGGTGCCTTAACAAACGGCCCAATCTGTGTCTGACAATCAAGTGAAGATAACAACCTGGATTGAAGATAGAAGACCAAGATATTAGTGGAAGATAGCTTGGGATTAGCAGTCAGCTTGGAAACACTTAGGCAGATTGGTGCCTTAACAAACGGCCCAATCTGTGTCTGACAATCAAGTGAAGATAACAACCTGGATTGAAGATAGAAGACCAAGATGTTAGTGGAAGACAGCTTGGGATTAGCAGTCAGCTTGGAAACACTTAGGCAGATTGGTGCCTTAACAAACGGCCCAATCTGTGTCTGACAATCAAGTGAAGATAACAACCTGGATTGAAGATAGAAGACCAAGATATTAGTGGAAGATAGCTTGGGATTAGCAGTCAGCTTGGAAACACTTAGGCAGATTGGTGCCTTAACAAACGGCCCAATCTGTGTCTGACAATCAAGTGAAGATAACAACCTGGATTGAAGATAGAAGACCAAGATATTAGTGGAAGACAGCTTGGGATTAGCAGTCAGCTTGGAAACACTTAGGCAGATTGGTGCCTTAACAAACGGCCCAATCTGTGTCTGACAATCAAGTGAAGATAACAACCTGGATTGAAGATAGAAGACCAAGATATTAGTGGAAGATAGCTTGGGATTAGCAGTCAGCTTGGAAACACTTAGGCAGATTGGTGCCTTAACAAACGGCCCAATCTGTGTCTGACAATCAAGTGAAGATAACAACCTGGATTGAAGATAGAAGACCAAGATGTTAGTGGAAGACAGCTTGGGATTAGCAGTCAGCTTGGAAACACTTAGGCAGATTGGTGCCTTAACAAACGGCCCAATCTGTGTCTGACAATCAAGTGAAGATAACAACCTGGATTGAAGATAGAAGACCAAGATATTAGTGGAAGATAGCTTGGGATTAGCAGTCAGCTTGGAAACACTTAGGCAGATTGGTGCCTTAACAAACGGCCCAATCTGTGTCTGACAATCAAGTGAAGATAACAACCTGGATTGAAGATAAGGACAAATGACGTGACTAGGAAGATTCCTAGGATCTAGGTTGGTGGTTGTTTTACATATGCGTGTCCATACTCCTATTGGTAGATGAAGAATGTGCGTCAGTACGTGGGGGACCACAAGTACCATGAAAGGCACGATTGATTATTCCTTCATCAACTACTGAATGAAGAACACGTAGCTGCAACGGACACCCAATGAAGGAGCGCTTGTGCCTATAAAAGCCTCATTCATTGATTGCATATGTGTGGCATTTCCTGAGAATCATTCTTCACACAAGTTTCTCTGCTCTTACACACAGCTTAGTCTGTACGAGATCAGCTTGGGCTGATTCTCTTGAGCTGAAACTTATTGATTGTTGTTTGTCATTTCATAGGGTTGTTTAGATATCTATAGGCTATCTTTATTCCGCAACAACCCTGTAATTCTTTGTATAGATTATTTCTTAATAAAGGATTACATTTGAAAATAACAATCTGTGTTCAAGAATGTTTTTAATTCTTTACTGCTTTACTGTTTTAATGATTCCTGCTCTTTACTTACTTGCTTGATATTCATAAACTGAATCTTAAAACGTTTTGTGTTAAAAGTTTGTAAAGATTGTGAAAAGTTGTATTCACCCCCCTCTACAACTGTTCTGTGTTCAATATACTTTGTTATATTAATACACCGTGGGACGTATCAATTGGTATCAGAGCGGTAGTTGAGAATTAACTTGACTTGATCCTTGCATTTTTTCATTTATAGTAAAGCAATATGTCATCTTATATTGATAATGGTTCTTCAACCCGACCACCCATGTTTGACAAAGATGATTTCAGTGGGTGGAAAGGTAGAATGTCTTTGTTCCTTGAATCCATCGATAACAATATGCCTGACATCCTTACGGATGGTTCTTATGTTCCTACACAAACCATTGTGGTAGAAGCTGTGGTCAGGGAAGGTCAACCAACCATTCCTGCCACAGTCAAATCTATTGTTAAGGACAAGGCAGATTGGGGGGACGAGGATAGGAGGTTGGCAAACTTGGATGTGAAGGCTAGAAATTTCATTGTCCAAGCTGTGCCCAAATACCTTTACCATTCAATTAAAATGTGTTCAACAGCAAAGAAAATGTGGGGTACATTGACTGTTATGTTTGAGGGTTGCTCTACCTCCATGGAATCCACAATTACTACATTGACCAGGAGGTATGAGAGATTTTTCTCTTTGAGAAATGAATCCTTAACTGACACTCATACCCGCTTTAATGCTTTGGTAAATGATTTAGCTGCTATTGGAATTAATAAGAAAAATGAGGTTTTAAAGAGCAAATTTCTTGATTCATTACCACCTAAATGGAACAACTATATTTCTTCTGTTAAATTAAGTTCTGTTTATCATGATCTTGATCTCCCTGGACTTTTTGGTTTGCTTCATAACCAAGAATGTTCAAAGGCTGAAAAGTTAATTGCTATGGGTGATTCTTATAGTCAGCCTGCTGCTGCACTTGTTGCTTCTATGACTGAACACCCTAGTTCAACTAGTAATGAGATCATTCCTTGTGTTAATGATGATATTCTTGTGATGTCAAATCCTAACTCTGTTTGTGCTGAATCTGAGTGTGATGAATCTGATGGTGATGAACTAGCAAATAAAGTTGCTATGTTGGCTGAAAGGATCAGAAGGAGATCCTTTAATAAGTTTAAAGGAAAAGGAAGAGGTGGCCAAGCTGACAAGACCAAGAAGCCATTTGATATGTCCAAAGTCACTTGTTACAAGTGTGGCAAGACTGGACATATGGCTGGAGATTGCAGATCCAAAGAAACTGCTCAAGCTGTGCCAGCCAAAGGTGGAAGAGGTGAAAAAAACTCTAAGCTCAAGACTAAGTACAAAGCCTTGAAAGCACAAGTAGCTGAGCTGACTGAGAAGGTGAACAAAAATGAGAAGAGTCTGGTAGCCAAAAACTGGGCTGAAAGTGCCACATCATCTGATGATGAGTTGTACAAAGATGCCAAGTGTTTCATGGCTAAAGAGGCTACTCAAAGATTTGCTGAAGATCTGGTGAAAATACAACAACAATCAGAGTTAGCTCACCAGGCATCTACCAGTCAGACTGCTCCACCTGAGGTAACTTCTTTTTCCAATCTGTCTGATAATGAGAAGTTGTCCAGACTGAACAAACTTGGTGATGAGGTTTTACTGCAAAAACATTTTAATCAAAAACTCAAAAAGGAAATACATGTTTTGAAACTTGATAACAGCTCTAAGAGTCACACCATTGAAAAACTAGAATCTGAAGTTAAAGCTCAAAAGCAATTAAACTCCATCTTGATTAAAGAAGCTAAAACTGCAGAAGAAAAGTTTTTAAAGGTTAAACAGATTACTGAAACATGGTGTATAAGCTCTAAAAGAGTTGCTAAATGTGTAAATGAACAAATACCTCATCAGATCCAAGCTATCTTTGATGGTGATTATGATAGGGCCATAGCCATTGCAGAAGTATGTGCTATAGAGCCTTGTTATCAGCCTCCTTCACCACCCAAAGTCCAAACCAAATAGATTATTTCTAAACCAATTAAGTTGGTTCAGAAATCTGGTATTGGGTTTAAAGATCCTGAAACTATGGGTCAGACCATTGCTGAAGCTGTGTCTAAAGCTGATCAGGTTGTTGAGTTAAAACCTAAAGAAAGTCTTGACTTGTCCAAGCTGACCATCACCCAATCTGTGTCAGATTCAAAGAATAAAACAAACAAGAATAGTTTAAAGAGAAATAAAAGAAAGGATAGAGATCACAGTGTTCCTAAAGAGAAAATTAAGCTTTTAAAGAGTAAGAAGTCTGGTTCTCTAGGAAATGAGTCACAAGCAAAATCTGAGTCTATTTCAAGTAACACCAAGTCTGACTCTGACAAGTTGATTTTAAAATATGTTGAGTCCAAAACTGATAAGGTGTCAATGAAAACCAATTTTCTTGAGGTGTCTGATCCAAAAATTGTTGATCAAAGAAAATTGAGAGCTGAATGTAAGAAAGCTGGAATAGGCAAAGGTTTTGTTAAGAAGGAAACTTTGAATGTTGCTAGAAAGAACTTTGAATCTGGTAAAGGACAGACCAAGCAACAATGGGTTTCAAAATGTGATAAGAGTCTGTGTTTAGTTACCCAATCTGAGTCAGACCAGAAGGTCAGCTCTGGTGAACCCATCCTTGGATGGGTTCCCAAAAAGAACTAATCTCTTATCATAATTGCAGGGCAGTCACGACGATAATACCTGGCACTTGGACAGTGGATGTTCCAAGCATATGACCGGATGTAAGTCCCTGCTATGTAGCTTTAGGATTCGCGCTGGTCCTAATGTTACTTTTGGAGATGATTCTCAAGGAAAGACAAAAGGTTTTGATGTACTTTCAAATGGTCCTCTTACTTTCAGAAGAGTCTCATATGTTAATGGTTTGAAGCACAATCTGATCAGTGTGAGTCAGTTGTGTGATGCTGGTTATGAAGTGAGATTCAGGTCTGATAAGGGAATTGTTCTTGATTTGGAAGGCAATGTGGTTCTTATTGCAAAGAGGGATGAGTCTTTGTATTCTTTTGACATGAGAAATCCAACTGTCACAAGAGAAGTCTGTTTCATGTCAAAGTCTCAAGATGAGCTGAATTGGTTGTGGCATAAAAGGCTGTCTCATATGAATTTCAAAGATATCAACAAGCTGTGTAAGAAAGAGTTGGTGTATGGGCTTCCAGTGATCAATTATGAGAAGGACAAGCTGTGTGGTGCTTGTGAGAAAGGCAAGCAACATAAAGCTACTTTCAAGTCTAAAACATGCTCAACCATTGACAATTGTTTGGATCTGCTTCATATGGACTTATTTGGACCAATTAGTACTCCATCATTCACTGGAATGAGGTACTCCTTGGTAATTGTTGATGAGTATTCAAGATACACCTGGGTTTTCTTTCTAAGACACAAGAGTGAAGCTGCTGACAGCATTATTCATTTCATCAAGCAAGCTGAGGTTCTCTACAAAAGGCCTGTTAGGCAATTAAGAAGTGATAATGGTACTGAATTTAAGAATATCACTCTTAATTATTTTGCAGTGAAAAGGGAATTTCACAAGTCTACTCAGCTGCCAGAACTCCTCAACAAAATGGTGTTGCAGAAAGAAGAAACAGAACTCTTATTGAAGCTGCTAGATCCATGATGGCTTAAAACAATGTCAAGTCTCATTTATGGGCTGAAGCAGTACACACAGCTTGCTTTACCCAGAACAGATCCCTCATTGTGAAAAGACACCAGAAGACTGCATATGAACTTCTTAGGGGGAGAAAACCTGAGATTGGTTTCCTAAGAATGTTTGGAAGTCCTTGCTATATTCTGAATCAGAAAGACCATCTTGAAAAGTTTGATGAGAAATCAGATGAAGGTATCCTACTTGGATATGCAACAATGATGAAGGCCTACAGAGTGTACAACAAGAGAAGTAAAACAATTGAGAACTCTGTAAATGTAAGCATTGATGAAGGTTGTTCTAAGCCAGACTGCTCTCCTTCTGAAGATGAAGTATTCAATTTTGAAGAACTGGCGGTACCTGAGAATGAGCCTCCAACTAGCTGTGAATGCTCAAACTCAGGGGGAGCAACTCATTGAAGAAGAAGAAGATGTTCCAATCTTTGAAGATGCACAAGCTGTTCCTGCTCCTACTGAAGAAATTGTTCAGAATCCATTTAATGACTCTCCAACTGGTTCAGACTCCTCCATTCCTGTCCAAGCTGATCAGCCTCTTCCTCAAGCTGATCATGCTGGACCATCTAATCTGAATCAGTCCATTGTCCCAGTTACTAGATGGACAAAGAGTCATCCAATCAACCAAATCATTGGTGATCCACTCTCTGGTGTGAAAACAAGAAGAAAGGCAACAGGCAACTTCTGCATGTTTGTCAATTTTGTAAGCAAGATGGAACCAACTGAGGTTGATGAAGCTCTGGAAGATCCCTCTTGGGTTAATGCAATGCAAGATGAGCTAACACAGTTTGAAAGAAATAAGGTTTGGGAACTTGTTCCAAGACCTCATCACAAGACTGTGATTGGAACCAAGTGGGTCTACAGAAACAAAATGGATGAAAGGGGAGTTGTGACCAGAAACAAAGCAAGATTGGTAGCTTTTGGTTACAGACAAAAGGATGGAATTGATTATGATGAGACTTTTGCACCAGTGGCAAGATTAGAGGCAATCAGAATGTTCTTGGCCTTCTCTGCTCACAAAGGTTTCAAGGTCTATCAAATGGATGTGAAGAGTGCATTTCTTAATGGAAAATTGGAAGGAGAAGTCTATGTTGAACAGCCTCCTGGTTTTGAAAATTCAAAGTTTCCAGACCATGTGTTCAAGCTTGACAAGGCTCTCTATGGGTTGAAGCAAGCTCCAAGGGCATGGTATGATACTTTGTCTAAATTCTTATTGGCTAATAACTTCAAAAGAGGTAATGTTGACAAGACTTTGTTTGTGAGAAAGTATAATGGTGATATTCTGCTTGTACAAATCTATGTAGATGATATAATATTTGGGTCTAGCAGTGAAAGACTTTGTAAAAAGTTTTCTGAATTAATGTCTAAAAAGTATGAAATGAGCATGATGGGAGAACTAAACTATTTTCTGGGTTTACAAGTTAAACAGACTAAAAATGGAATTTTCACAAACCAAGGAAAGTATGTTAAAGATCTCTTAAACAAATTTGGTTTTACTGATTGCTCACATATGAAAACTCCCATGGGAACTGGTGATAAGCTGGATGAAGATAAAAATGGCAAATCTGTTGACATCACAGCTTATAGGGGTATGATAGGATCATTACTTTACTTGACTGCTAGTAGACCAGATATTATGTTTGCTACATGTCTTTGTGCAAGATATCAAGCTAGTCCTAAGGAATCTCATCTTAAGGCTGTGAAAAGAATCTTTAGATACCTTAAAGGTAGTCCCAATCTGGATCGTTGGTATCCCAAAGACTCAGGATTTGATCTAATTGGCTATTCAGATTCTGACTTTGCAGGCTGTAAGATTGACAGAAAAAGTACTTCAGGAGCTTGTCAATTGCTTGGCAATAGACTTGTAAGCTGGTCCAGCAAGAAGCAACATTCAGTTTCTATTTCCACTGCAGAAGCTGAATATGTTGCTGTAGGAAGTTGTTGCTCTCAAATTCTTTGGATGCAATATCAGCTTCAATACTATGGTGTCACTGCAACAAAAACTCCAATCTTTTATGACAGTACCAGTGCCATAGCAATTTCAAACAATCCTGTGCTTCATCCAAGGACCAAGCACATTGATATAAGATATCATTTCATCAGGGATCATGTAATGAAAGAAGATGTTGAACTCCACTTCATTCCAACAGACAATCAGCTTGCTGACTTGTTCACAAAACCATTGGATGAATCAAGGTTCAACTACCTCATAAGTAAGCTAGGTATGCTTAATTTGTAAAATGTAGTGAGCTAAGTAATAGCAAATCTGACCCCTTAGAGTTATACTAAATTTTGAGGGTAAGCTGTGTCAGACCCAGACTACCCTTTCACACTTGGTGCATGTCAAGTGAAAGAGGGTAAGCTGAGTCTGACCCAGCTTCATGGTTATTTTTGTTATTAAATATCTCAGTGCGTTTTATTACTTTCATTATTTTATTTAGTGTACTTGCTGATCCTATTGGAGTGTGACACGTGTAGTGGTAACAGCCGGTTACTGAAAAAGTACCACCACTACTTGTTGATCCTCCAATCAAAATCTTTCTCTCTCCAACTTTTTCAAATAAGATATTTTGGGTTTTGTATATAACTTTCATTTAACCTAAATCCCAAATCACTTGTTCATATTTTCTTAAAATCAATTTTTTCTCTCAAATCTGATTACTGTTTTATTAAAATTTAATTTCTTCTAAAACTTGTTTTCAAAATGGCATCATCATCTGTTTCTATTCATTCTAATGATTCTCAATCTAGTTCTGAACCTGAAAGTCTATACCCAGCTCCGATAAGCGCCAACAAGCTTTCACCTTATGTGGTGAGAGATAAGGTAGTAGTGGTTCCGACTGATCTTGATACTGGTAAAATCAAGATTGGCAGTATGGTTTATGTCAATATTCATCCTCCTTCATGGGCTAAAGGATACGATGAGATTGTGGCTTTCTTATGGCATCATCCATTCGGCAAGGTGATGATTGAGAAGCCAGACTGGGTGTTTCAAGATCTTTTGTGTGAATTTTGGGTGAGCTGTGTTGTGAAACAGAATAAGAAAGGAGATGCTGCAATCTATGGCTCAATCCTCAACGGTAAGAAAAAGGTATATATTTCTTACGAGAGGCTTAGGTCTGCTTTTCAGCTGTCATATATGCCTGATGATGAATATGATGTTGTTGTGTCTCGTACTGAAGCCAAAAATGTTTTACAAGAAGTTGGATATACTGGTCCATTGGCTTCAGTGGTTAAAATGAAACATTTAACTGGTATTTGGAACTACTTATTGAGCACAATTTCGAAAACCTTACAAGTAAAGGCAGGCAGCTTTGATCAGCCTAATGTCCTAGAATTGCAGATTTTTCATGCAATGGTCACCATGAACAGAATAGATTTTGCTGCTTTAATCTTTAAGGACCTTGTTGATCGCGTTCATAAGAAGAGTCTTACCATACCTTATGGTAGGATTCTTGCTCTTATAATTGAAGCTATTCTTGACAATGATTACAGTCTGGCAATTGGTCAGACTGTGGAATGCAAGTCTATCAATAACAACATCTTCAATAGTCCCAAGGTATCTGTGCAGGGTCTGACCCGAGCAATGCAGATCTACCTTGATTTTTGCAGGAAAAGAGAAGAGGATCAAAAAGCACTTGAGGAAGCTATCCCTACTTCGACGCAATCTGAGTCTGACACTCAATCTGCTAATTAGGGGGACCCAGGTACACATGCTCCTGAACCCTCAAACTCTTCTGAATCTGTTCAACATTCTACTCCTACAAAAGAGGGTGAAGGGTTGGCCAAAACATCAGCCTCCCTAGCCACACCTTCGTCCACTTGTTCAAAATCCGACTCTAAAAGACCCCTTGTTGAGGACTTAGTACCTCTCAAGGCCAAAAAGAAAAGATCGCATAAGAAATCTGTGTCAGCTTTTGGGGTTGATAATGCAACATCTTCTCTTGAGATCCCCCAAGGTGCAGGGAAAGCTAAGGAACGTTCCAAAGCTGTCCCTGTCACCCAAGCTGACAAGCCGAAAACGCCACGCCCATCTGCACTCTCCCAAAAGAGTGTAGACGAGTTAAAGGGAACACTTACTGCTACCCAACCCTCCAAACAGGGTGAAGGTATTGAAAGAAAGACCTCCTCCCAAGGTCATACTGTGTCTAAACCGAATTCACCATCATCAGCCTCCCAAAAGGTTGATGATATCATTAAAGGGGTAACAGAGGATCTAGCCCAGATCCAAAGTGAGTTAGAGTCAATGCACATCATTTCCGAGGATGGTCAGCCTAAGGAGAGAAGTATCGAACACATTGGTGACACTGCTTCTCCTCCCCAAGCTGATCAGACTCCTTCTTTCTTACACTCTGAGTCTGCACAGGCTGCCAATGCCCCTTCTATGTCACAAGGAGGGGTACAGGCCTCAATTCTCCCTAAGGATACTTTGGTGCAACAACACACCTCTGTTGAAGGGCAATCAAATGCACAAAACATTACACCTGCAGAGTCTGTGTCTGCATCTGTCCTTGGACAGAGGGATTCTGTAGGTTACTTGGCTGTCTTTAAGGCAGTCATGTTAGCCCCTTGTGCAGCAAAGGGAACCATTGATGGTCCTCACGATGTCAATGAGAATCTGATCACTATCTCCGGAAGTGATTCTTCATTCGATGATGAGTTTGCCCATCCATCCTCAAGGGATGCTCTGATGGAAGATGCCAGTGGAGGAGTTGATCAAAATCTAGATCAACACATTCCCACTGGCCCTCAGCCTGAATTAAACGTTAGTCTTTCTCAGGATGACCAACTCATCATCAATTCTGACAGATCCACTCATGAGACTCACTCTCATGAGCAAATGTTCCAAAACTCCTTAAACCTCCACCCCCTTCTAAATATGCCCAATGACCCTGATATTAAGGATTGCAGGTTGCTCTTTCCAGAGTCAGTGGCTTTTAAGCCAACTGCAAGTTCTTCCCAAGCTGCCACTATCTCATTTTCAGATGTGGTGGGTCAGCTCACTGAGTTCATTTCAACCTCTAAGGTTGAGAGCTCAAAGCTGACCGAATGCTTGGAAAAGATCCAAAAGGATCAGGATTTTACGGATAAGAAGGTGGATAAGCTGAGTCAAGATCAGACTGCATTGGAAGATTTTATGAAGAAAGCAGTTGATTTGATACAGCAGAACCAGAGCAAGCTGACAGAGTCTCTTGATAATCTTACAAAGGCAGTAAATGAAGAGAATGAAAGGAACAAGAGTACTCTGGGTCAGATTGAGAAAGCTGCAACCAGGTTTACAAGGGAAGTCACCATAGAACTTCGATCTGCAAACAAGTCACAAGCTGACTTCAAGAATGATCTGATTGAAGTTTCTAAGGGTGTTAAATCAAAGATTGAACTCCTCCATGAGGATTATGTTGAGCTGAGAAGAGCCTGCTGTCTCACTAATGTCAAAATTGACTTGATCAACCAGGATCTCAAAGGCCTCTTTGCTACTCCAGTGAGTTCTTTCCTTGCTGATGATGACAAAAAGGGGGAGAAGAATGCTACTAAAAGAAAAAGGAGTGCAATGAGTGAAGCTGAAATGGAGCTAGAAAGAGAAAGACAAAAAGCTCAGGTTGACAAGGAGATTGAAGATTACTTTGAAAGATTGAAAGAGAGACAGAATAAGGCCAGAGCTGAGGAAGCACTAAATGATAGAAGATTGGTTGTGCATGGTTCTAGGGTGGAAGCTGAGAAAGAAAAAGTAGAGGAGATAAAAAGACCAGAATCTGAGTCTGGTGGTGAAAATATTGGAAAATTGAATGAAGAGACTGAAAAGGAGAGTGATACAATTAAGGGGGATACTGTTAATGCTGAAAAGGGAGATATAAGGAAGGATGTTGGAGTTGAAAAAGATAAGAAAGTTGAAAAGAAAAGAAAGTCCTCCCAAGCTGTTCCTGTGCAAGTTGTGCCAACTCAAGCTGACCCAGCTCCCAAAGTACAAATTGATGAATCCTCATCTAGTGAAGACACATCCACTCTGTCCCAGTTCATGATCAATAAAAGAACAACAGAAGCTGGGTCAAGTGGTGTGAAGATCTTAACTGAGAAAGAAAAGGATTGGGAGATTGCAACTGAAACTGCTCCACAACTTGGGGTAACAGTTGAGGTGGCATATAAAATTATTAAGGAGGACAGACTAGAAAGAGAAAGAATTGCTGCAACTAAGTCTGATTCTGAAATTGCCAAGGCTGTTCAAGAACAATTAAATAAGGAAGATGAAGAAGATCTTGCAGCCATTGGTTCTAAAAAGAAAGTTGTAGGAAAAGGAAAGGAAAAGAAGAAGGTAGTGGTTCATTCTAAACCATCACAAAAGGTTAAAGATATGAAAGAAAGTGTGAAAGCCCATAATTGGTTTGATGCCTTGGAGAAAAGACAAGTCACTGAAAAGATCCATTATAGAAGGCATCCAGAACCAATCCTCCATGTTCTACTGAAAAGGCGAAAAGGAAAGAACATTCCCAGCATAAGGTTTACAAGGAGAGGTTATGAAACCAACTGGGAAACCCATGATCTTGACAAACTGCTTGATCTAGGATACACAGAGTGGGTGGAACTACACAATACCATTACTGGCATGTATGGAGTTCACAAAGAGACAGTCTTGGAAGCCATTGAGAAGAAGTTAGCTGCTATTGTAAAGTACAAGATTGATATCTCTGGCCTTCCAAGACCAATTGCATATGATATGGATTATGAAGATGAGTCAGCTGAGCCACTGAAGAAGAAAAGAAGAAGGTTTGAAAAGATTGATGCTCCTGGAGGTGACCATTCAGTTTTTCTCCAAAACTTGTCTCCTTCAGAGTTGCTTGCACAATTATCTTCTGGTGCTATTGACAAGATTCTTGATAATCTTAATCTGTCTCTACCTACTGGTGTTGAAGATGCAAGATGTGGGAAGTTCATAACTGAACCTGAGCATGGGATGTACTTTGTAGATGCTAGAGGGAACTTGGTGTTTCAAAGGACTGCTGAACTAAAACAGGTACCATCTATGCACCTATTTACCTTGTACAGATTCTGCAGAAACTTTAGTGAAGAAGGTAATGGGTATGAGCAGTTCCTTATAGATGAAGGGTTAGATAGGCAATTAGATGTGAGAGTTGCTCCATCATTTGAGGTTAAGCAAGAAGCTATTGAAATGCTTGGAGAATAGTAATGTAACATGTAATATCTTTGATTTATTCTCTATATATGCAAAGGCAGTTGTACAAATCTAGTTTCTTGGTTAAAATTTCATATCAGATTGAAAAGAACCTAAAAGATTCAAAGGGTCACAAGCTGTTAGTCATATTTTCGTTTGATTCTTTGTAAGCTGATAGTCAAAAGTGTAGTTGGGTTTTGTCATCATCAAATAGGGGGAGATTGTTGAGTCCCAATGTTCATTGTTAATTTAATGATGACAAATCTGACCTATAAACACTTAATAATCTTTGGTTCTTGTAATCTTATATGGGTCAGACTAAGCTGACACAGCTTACGATCTGTCTCTGACCCAGATCATGCTTCATACTTGTAATTGTAATATCTTATGGAAGCAAGTGTTATTCAAGCTGCATCAACAATGTATTAGCATTCAGTCCAAGTCGAAGAGGAGGATTGATGATAGAAGACCAAGATGTTAGTGGAAGACAGCTTGGGATTAGCAGTCAGCTTGGAAACACTTAGGCAGATTGGTGCCTTGACAAACGGCCCAATCTGTGTCTGACAATCAAGTGAAGATAACAACCTGGATTGAAGATAAGGACAAATGACGTGACTAGGAAGATTCCTAGGATCCAGGTTGGTAGTTGTTTTACATATGCGTGTCCATACTCCTATTGGTAGATGAAGAATGTGCGTCAGTACGTGGGGGACCACAAGTACCATGAAAGGCACGATTGATTATTCCTTCATCAACCACTGAATGAAGAACACGTAGCTGCAACGGACACCCAATGAAGGAGCGCTTGTGCCTATAAAAGCCTCATTCATTGATTGCATATGTGTGGCATTTCCTGAGAATCATTCTTCACACAAGTTTCTCTGCTCTTACACACAGCTTAGTCTGTACGAGATCAGCTTGGGCTGATTCTCTTGAGCTGAAACTTATTGATTGTTGTTTGTCATTTCATAGGGTTGTTTAGATATCTATAGGCTATCTTTATTCCGCAACAACCCTGTAATTCTTTGTATAGATTATTTCTTAATAAAGGATTACATTTGAAAATAACAATCTGTGTTCAAGAATGTTTTTAATTCTTTACTGCTTTACTGTTTTAATGATTCCTGCTCTTTACTTACTTGCTTGATATTCATAAACTGAATCTTAAAACGTTTTGTGTTAAAAGTTTGTAAAGATTGTGAAAAGTTGTATTCACCCCCCTCTACAACTGTTCTGTGTTCAATATTCTTTGGTATATTGATACACCGTGGGACGTATCATAATAGTATCGGAGGAACGGGGGACGATATAGTCATAACCTAAGGGAAACCTATACTTGGATAAAAAAGAAAACAACCCCTCCGGAGTAGTCGAACAAAAAGAAATCTCTAGATCTCTCTTATTACCCATGAAAAAGATGCAAACAACAAGAAAAGGCAAACACACCTGCGGACACCAAGCGGCAGTCGAGGAAGGCTACGGAAGGCTAAGGGAGGTTGCGGACTAAGACAAAAGGGGGAGAACATAAAAGAAGAAAAGATAGAGATGTGAAAAGTGAGAGATATGGAGTATTTATAGGAGGGAGCAAGTGATCGAAAAGGGCAAGGGAATTAGGGTCTAGACCTGCCCGGCCCCGGATGGCAGACACGTGGCAGTCATTGGGTGTAAGTGTAAAAAGGGGCACGGTCACCAGGTTCAGATGGTTGACTGAATAGATGTCGTGACTTTCGAGGCCCCCTTTTTATTGAAGACTTATAAATTTCCACACTTGAAAGTAACAATATGGAAATACATTTATAAAAAAGAGGGAAGAAGAGATATGGCACAGTGAGCCTGCGGAAGGCTGCGACAACTACGGTAGCTGCTGTACCCAAAGTGTACAGCGAATGACGTATAACTGTGCAACTCACGAATTTTTTAAATCACTTATGGGTTTTCGGAAACCTAACCCGTAGCCTACCGTAGCATATCTACAACGCTAGGCTGGGGGGCTTGATGATGTATCATCTCTAAACATTAATAAACTAGCTTATGAAGGCTAATGAAGGCTAAGGAAGGCTCCGGCCCTGTAACATCATCCCACCGTAGGCATTACAGTTTATAAGGCTCCGGCCTCACGCACCATATCAAACCCTCATAGGCCTACGGCATCCGCCGTACTGTAATTGTACAACTTATGATGTAAGACTGTGCCAGTGGTCCAGAACCACGCACCCAGACGATCGTACCTTGTCAGAAGTTGTTACACTAAAATCCACACCGAATAACGTTTACGTTACCATTTGGGACCAGCTTTTGGATTCTTCTCGGTAGCTCTATAAATACCCCCAAACAACAACCCTACAATCTCTGATGAAAAACACACACACAAACCATAATATTACGCTTGGTGGCGTGAAGCAACTTTGATACTTCACACCATTTGGGAACCGCCAACAAGGCTTAATCCTTTATTCACATTTTCTCGATATAAGATTACCCAATATAATTTAAGTGTAACTTTACCCTTAAACACCCACAAAACATATTACTCTGTAAACAACATGGACCATTTTTGAATTTTTTTTTTAACGGCAACCATTTTTGCAATTAACATTTTACAGTATTTTATTTTCTATTATTTATGACTGCAGTAGCGGGTAAAATGATTGAAATGCACATATCTGCAGTTATAAACGGTGCGTGCGGATAACACCACTAAACAACTGTGGCATAGTATGGAGGTCGGTTCTCTTAATATCACCACCGTCTTCTCATGCCATCAATCGCTACCTAAAACCTTCTCATCTCGACGCCTCAGCAAACTCCGGCCATCGCATTCTTCCTCCGGCAGCTTCCGGTACCCTCTTCCGACTCTCCGCCTTCGTTCCGCCATCAACTCTGTTGCCAATATATCCCCTGCTTCCCCAGCTGTTGTTGAAAATGATCATAATTGTGAATTCCAGCTTCCTCCCAATCCCGTGAGTTCTGTTCAACCCTCATTTATTAATTATTTGTTCTTTAACTTAGTTTACAACATTATTGATATTATTAATTATTATGCTATATCTTTGTGTGTGTATGTGTATGAATTTGAGGATATGTAAATTATTATAAAGTTATAACGAACTTATAAAATACGTGGTAATGTTGTGATAAACTGAGCAAATGTAACTCAAGTTAAGAAATTAACATAATGTAATCCCCCCCCCCCCCCCCCCCCCCTTTTTGGCAAAACTAATTTAATGTAACTAAAGCTAGATACAACAACAACAACAAGACCCAATCTCTGCATGCGGGGTATGGGGGAGGTGAGACGTAGACAGTCTTGCCTCTGCCCAGAGGTAGAGAGACTGCTTCCATAGGGACCTCCGACCAAAAAAGGAAAAGCAAGGGGGTGTAAATAGTTTAGTAACCACACCTGTCGTCCGAGTATCAACTGGCTACATAAAGAGTAGGGAAGGAAAGCAAACAAGCAACCTAGCATACTTTAGCGCAAATCCAAAAATACATATAAAATAGGATCCCAAATGGACGTTATTGTTGTTTAATACGTCCATTTGGGTTTCTATTTTATATGTATTTTTGGATTTGCGCTCAAGTATGCTAGGTTGCTTGTTTGCGCTAAATTATACTTGGTGATTAATAAGGATGAACATATAAATTTTATGAATTAAGGGATCTAAATGAATATAGTTTAAATGCAAATACTCGATCAAACCTTTATTATCTAAAAAATAATAAAGGCAATGTGGACATTCCGATCGAATCTCATGTGGCATTCTTCTCCATTTTTGCCACTGCTTAATTAGCATAGATAAATAGATAGATATATAGATAACCAACCCATTATTGGTCCCTCACTAATTGATCCCTCTACCAACTTGAGAGAAGATATATTGTGCAACACTAGGCTTAAAGAGATGTGGGGCTGGGAATTGAACCCTTGAACTCCTTTTTTGTGTTTGAATGTCCCTCGCCACTAGGAGAGACGTAGTCACATAGTTATTAGATGATACACATATATATACTAGTCACATGCCCGCGCGATGCAGCGGTGTGGTGTTGGCGGTGGCGGTAGCGGTGTGGTTATCAATGTAAAAGTAATTGATTTTAAAGGAGGTATTGTAGTTATTTTAAGATTTGAAGGATGTATGTTGTAAATAATTTTATTAAGGGTATATTATAGGTATATTAGGTGGAGATATTCAAATTAGTGATAAAGGAGATGGGTAGTTTGGGTTGATCAAGTTCTTTTTTGGGAAATGGGAAGGGGTCAAATGCTTTATAATGTAGTATATATATAGATACATCTACTATTCTGCAATGTTACTTTGTGTATACAACAAAACTAGGTTTTTGTTGCTCTTGACATTACTTAAGTCAGCACAATGCACATCTTTTATGTAGATACATTATGTGTTATTATCATATTTATTACAACTGGATGTATATTTTTAGGGTACTTGCTCATCTGACAACATAGATTCTTGGAAATGGAGGTTAACGACATTACTGCATGACAAGGATAAACAAGAGCTGGTGTCGAGGGAAAAACAAGACAGACGTGATTTTGAGCAAATAGCAGCTCTAGCAAATGAATTAGGTTTGCATAGGTATTGCCGTATTGCCATCAACATTTGTTGCATGCTATGTAAATTTACGCTGAAGGGTTTTTTTAGTTTTTACTGTAATCTTTTGCAGTCGTTTGTATTTCAAAGTAGTTGTTGTCAGCAAAGTCCCGCTGCCAAATTACAGGTTTGATCTGGATGATAAGCGGCCGCAGAGGGAGGTACAGTTTTCTATATCATGATTTTTGTGATGTATTAGAACTTTATGTCGTTGAGTACTTCACACATCGCTAATTCATTAAGCTTGTAACCAAATTTGTGCTCCTAATAAAGGATAGGGATCTTCTCAAGTTCCCCGGGTCAAGTTGGAGGCATCTCAACCCTTGGATTAAAATCAAGGGTCATGATTCATAGATATCCTAACCTCCTAATAAATGTGATATTTACATGTGTACAAGCAGGTGACCTTGCCTCCGGGGTTGCAAATGAGAGTTCATGCTCATCTTGAAAAATATCTTTCTCGCAAACCTAAGAGCGCGGATGGCTTTAGAGATAGTTTGTTTTCAACCACGATTACTAATGGCAGTATTGCTACTAATGAAGGATTCTTTGGGAAAAGAGAATTGTCCTCACAGAATAAGGCTGCAGAGGACAAAGTTCTCTGGCGAAAAAGTATGCAGTTACATGTGGAGCAACAAGCTTGGCAGGTTAGGTTACTCTAAATGATTTTGTATGATGATAATTTTTTTATGATGAAAAACTGTTTTGTAATGTTGTTGCTAAGTGCAATTGAGAAATGTTTTAGTAAGATTATGATATGGATCTGCTGGAAGTTTATATTATTATTATTTAGTAATATAGTATTAGTTTTATTATTATTATGATTAGGAAAGTATTGTATTTACTATAGATATCTTATGATATCTTTTATATTATTATTATGATTAGGAAAGTATTGTATTTACTATAGATATCTTATGATATCTTTTATATTATTTAGTTAGCTTGCTAATCAAGCTATAGGATTAGTATTTATATAGATCCTTAGGGCTGTAACAGAATTATGGATGAATTGAATTGAGGTCTTAAGACTTTTAGGAGATCCTTGCTTCTCGAATTGCAAGAACACTTTTATTTTATTGTTTTCGATACAAATCTGTTTTGGTTTGTATCAATTGGTATCAGAGCTATAGATCTTGCAACCTGTGGTTTTGTCTTTTTGATTCTTAAATTAAAAAGATGGAGGAATTCAGGGCAAAGATGGAGGAATTCAGGGCAAAGACGGAGGAATTTAGTAGGAAAAACGAGGAATACATGGAACGGCGTGCAAGGCAACACAATGAGATCATGACATTATTAAGGGAGCTTGCGATTTCGAGGGGCTGCGATGTGTCTGACTGGCCCTCATCGGCTGGTGTTGAAGGCGTTGAAGGTACTCAATCTGCTAATGGTTGTGAAACCAAAGTGGTTGTGAAGACAAGTGTTGTTAGTGAACAACATTCCACCCAACAAAGACAGCAAACCGATCAAAAAATCAACATAGTGGAAGACACTGGTACAAAATCAGCACAATCACACCATGAAGAAAGAAACAGGGAGCTCAAGGAAGTAAAAACATTGGTTTCTCAACCAGCGGTGGTGAAAGATATCAGTGAGAACTATGGAGATGTTCGTGGCAGTCATGTTTCAAAGCAAAACAAATATAGTTGTGTACTACAGTCTTCTATTTCATTGCTTTGGGGCTGGTCACCTGGAACAATAACAGCAAAAGAGATTTTTGATCAGAAACATGTTGCGATAGATATGCGGATGACTACTGCTTTGCGGATGACTGTTGTTTTTGAGAATAGGAAACAAGAGTCAGTAGAGAAGAAATTTGGTTACAGAAGAGAAGTTGGAAGCGAAGATAATTATGATGATGACTACCCATGGGATCCGGGAATCCCTGAAGCAATTTTTGAAGCCACACCTTGAGGACAAGGTGTGTTTTGGGGGCGGGAGTAATGATATGGATCTGCTGGAAGTTTATATTATTATTATTTAGTAATATAGTATTAGTTTTATTATTGTTATGATTAGGAAAGTATTGTATTTACTATAGATATCTTATGATATCTTTTATATTATTTAGTTAGCTTGCTAATCAAGCTATAGGATTAGTATTTATATAGATCCTTAGGGCTGTAACAGAATTATGGATGAATTGAATTGAGGTCTTAAGACTTTTAGGAGATCCTTGCTTCTCGAATTGCAAGAACACTTTTATTTTATTGTTTTCGATACAAATCTGTTTTGGTTTGTATCAGATTACTCAAATTAGACAAAGATAGCTTTTAGATTGAGCTGGTCGGTCTGCTAAAATCAGTCTTGCCTATCCATCTAAATATTATAGGGTTAAGCGAAATGCCATCATATGTACTTATGTATTTTTGGCTACAATAGGTGTAACTGAAGCTGTGCATGTACTTTCAGGCTAATTTGATACTTATTCTCTGAATTTGAGCTTTTATATATGTATGACGAATTCACC
>CM067167.1:11041594-11046594 GCA_034093135.1 Erigeron breviscapus
GGATTCTTATCCAGGTCTTTGCAGTCACCTGATCCGCTAGCGGTATAACTTTATTCTAGATAGTTTTATCATGTATTACAGTTTATAAAGGACGTCATCAAGTTCTTATTCTGTTTGCTAATCTTATTATATTATAATTGATGCAAATTTACCTTTTATCTTATCAGTGAATATCTGATTCATTTGTTCGTAGGTTCAACATGCTATTGAATATCTCAAGATAATTGGTGCTTTGGATGAGTATGAAAATCTGACCATATTGGGTATGTTGAATTTTGAGAGGTGGCAATCTTAACCCATTCAATAGTTCAATAAATATGGGTAGATTTAGTTTGCGCAATATCTCAAATAAATCAATTTAAAGGTTAAGCAAAAAGGGTCAAACGTGCTGGAAGTTGCCCAAAGTTTCTTTGCAATGGATATAGCCTCATAAATTTTTATATTCACTTATTCTTATTGTCACGGAATTGTTTTGGTAATTATGGTTAACACTAATTTTTTTGATTATGATTAAAACTGGACAAAAAAGTTTCTGTTGGTCAACCCTGACGCCGACCACTTTTAATATATTACCGTCCCTCTTGTCCTGACCATCTTGCTGCCTTTGGATATGTACTATTCTAATGTTAAGAAAAAAAAAAAAAAAAAAAAAAAAAAAAAAAAAAAAAAAAAAAAAAAAAAAAAAAAAAAAAAAAAAAAAAAAAAAAAAAAAAAAAAAAAAAAAAAAAAAAAAAAAAAAAAAAAAAAAAAAAAAAAAAAAAAAAAAAAAAAAAAAAAAAAAAAAAAAAAAAAAAAAAAAAAAAAAAAAAAAAAAAAAAAAAAAAAAAAAAAAAAAAAAAAAAAAAAAAAAAAAAAAAAAAAAAAAAAAAAAAAAAAAAAAAAAAAAAAAAAAAAAAAAAAAAAAAAAAAAAAAAAAAAAAAAAAAAAAAAAAAAAAAAAAAAAAAAAAAAAAAAAAAAAAAAAAAAAAAAAAAAAAAAAAAAAAAAAAAAAAAAAAAAAAAAAAAAAAAAAAAAAAAAAAAAAAAAAAAAAAAAAAAAAAAAAAAAAAAAAAAAAAAAAAAAAAAAAAAAAAAAAAAAAAAAAAAAAAAAAAAAAAAAAAAAAAAAAAAAAAAAAAAAAAAAAAAAAAAAAAAAAAAAAAAAAAAAAAAAAAAAAAAAAAAAAAAAAAAAAAAAAAAAAAAAAAAAAAAAAAAAAAAAAAAAAAAAAAAAAAAAAAAAAAAAAAAAAAAAAAAAAAAAAAAAAAAAAAAAAAAAAAAAAAAAAAAAAAAAAAAAAAAAAAAAAAAAAAAAAAAAAAAAAAAAAAAAAAAAAAAAAAAAAAAAAAAAAAAAAAAAAAAAAAAAAAAAAAAAAAAAAAAAAAAAAAAAAAAAAAAAAAAAAAAAAAAAAAAAAAAAAAAAAAAAAAAAAAAAAAAAAAAAAAAAAAAAAAAAAAAAAAAAAAAAAAAAAAAAAAAAAAAAAAAAAAAAAAAAAAAAAAAAAAAAAAAAAAAAAAAAAAAAAAAAAAAAAAAAAAAAAAAAAAAAAAAAAAAAAAAAAAAAAAAAAAAAAAAAAAAAAAAAAAAAAAAAAAAAAAAAAAAAAAAAAAAAAAAAAAAAAAAAAAAAAAAAAAAAAAAAAAAAAAAAAAAAAAAAAAAAAAAAAAAAAAAAAAAAAAAAAAAAAAAAAAAAAAAAAAAAAAAAAAAAAAAAAAAAAAAAAAAAAAAAAAAAAAAAAAAAAAAAAAAAAAAAAAAAAAAAAAAAAAAAAAAAAAAAAAAAAAAAAAAAAAAAAAAAAAAAAAAAAAAAAAAAAAAAAAAAAAAAAAAAAAAAAAAAAAAAAAAAAAAAAAAAAAAAAAAAAAAAAAAAAAAAAAAAAAAAAAAAAAAAAAAAAAAAAAAAAAAAAAAAAAAAAAAAAAAAAAAAAAAAAAAAAAAAAAAAAAAGTTGACTGAGCCTAGATATTATTTTATGTACTCCGAAAATAAGTTGACGATAATCTTGTGATATGCATTCAATTTCATGTAAATTTTATGTTTTCTACAGTTGGCAGAGGCTGCTAAAGCACAATTTTCCCATGATTTTAGTGACCATCTTGCCCTTGTACGGGCATACAATGGCTGGAAAATGGCTGAACAAAAGCTATCTGGATATAAATACTGTTGGAGGAACTTTCTCTCTGTACAATCAATGAAAGCTATCGATTCCATGCGAATAGAATTTCAGTCCGTACTTAAAGATATACATCTTATTAGCAATAAAACAACCTTTTACAACACTTATAGCTATGATGAGCATCTCATTCGTGCAGTTATCTGTTATGGCTTATATCCAGGAGTTTGCTCTATTGTGGTAAGCCACTGTACACAAAATTTCGAATTATACTTATCATTTATTGGTGTTATGTCTACTAACAAGAACACATTTCCAGCACAAAGAAACCTCTTTATCACTGAAAACAATGGAGGATGGTCAAGTGTTCTTAAATTCAGTAAGTACATTGTTTCCCAACCTGAATTTTTATGTAATCAAGGATGTTCGTCGTCGTCTATAAGATTTATTTATACTATTGCTTCAG
Source organism: Erigeron breviscapus (assembly GCA_034093135.1). Classification (NCBI taxonomy): domain Eukaryota; kingdom Viridiplantae; phylum Streptophyta; class Magnoliopsida; order Asterales; family Asteraceae; genus Erigeron; species Erigeron breviscapus. Next base: position 11,044,144 of record CM067167.1, read on the forward strand.
AATTCAGTTAATGCACGTGATTCCAAAATACGATACCCATGGCTGGTCTTCTACAAAAAGATGAAAGTCAACTCTGTGTATCTTCAAGATTCAACAGCCGTATCTGATTCAATACTGCTCCTATTTGGTGGAAGCATTTCAATGGGTGATGTTGTAAGTCTATTTCCCCTTCCTTTATGCTTTCTGGACATAGCTGTAGGGGTGGCAAATTAGGTTGGTCTGGGTTGGGACGTTCTTGAATTTATCAACCTATTACCTATTTGTATGCGAACGGGTCAAAAGTGCCAGTTTGCCATCTCTAGTTTATTCTATTAATTCATAGTTTGCTATAATTTTAAGCAGGAGGGCCATTTGAAAATGATGAGAGGATACTTAGAGTTTTTCATGGAACCAGAAGTAGCAAGAATGTATCAAATCTTGAGGCGCGAGCTTGATGAGTTATTTCAGTGTAAAGTACGTGCTCCAAGCTTTCTTCAAAGTAATTATAATTAATCACATCCTTAAAGCTGAAGATAGTCCCTGGTGTTCCACAATTGTTCTTATCATAGTTGTTTTGAATATTAACACGTTGTTTCTTTCTTTTCTGTTTCAGTTAATGAATCCACGAATGAACTTACATGCTCAGCACGAACTTTTATCTGCTATACAGTTGGTACTCTCTGGGGATCAATGTAGCGGTCGATTTGTATTTGACCATCAGGTGATACCTTCTCTTTTATCACCACTACCGACATCGCTACCACCAACACAACCTCTAGGTTCTGAGATAGAGAGTGGACCAGGAGGTGACAATTCTAAAAGTCAACTCCAAACACTACTAGCTAGAGCAGGTTATAGTGCACCAGTCTACAGAACTAATTTCACCAACAACCAGTTTAGTGCCGTTTGTGAGTTCAATGGCATGCAGATCTTGGGTAGTCCTTGCAAAAACAAGAAGCAAGCCGAAAAAGATGCTGCTTCTAAGGCTTTGGATTGGCTTTTGGGTGGCAATCGTGGGGCTCGTGAATTTATTGACAGCATGTCAATGATGATGAAGAGCAATAAGAACCGCAATTAAGCTTGGTGAGGGTATCGTTTTTGGCTAAAATGCTTAAAGAAGCCCAGACAATCGCATATGTCTTGCTACTCTGTGAAGCATTCGATGCTGGGATCACTTTTAATAAGTATGTGACATGCACTACAATGGTATGTGTATGAATCCATTTTTCACGGTTGACCCGCCATCTATCTGGGATTGAGCTAACTTTGAAACTCTTGGAGAAAGTGCAGTACATCACTAAAAGAACAAAGAACAACAGACCTCGACTGAATAACAGCAGACAAAAAGCAGACACTACAGACAGCCAAGTTTTTATTTCTTTAGCTTGGAGCGGCATTTCTAGTGTATAGTTCAGCTAGTGAAATGCTGGAAAAATCTAAATCTTGCAAGAAACCTTTCTAGGATTACTATCTCCACAATTGTGGAAAAAGGATTTGATTAGGGAACGAATGACCCTTCGCTTCTCGGAATATAATGATGACTTTATTCTCGAAAGACTGGCTTCCTCCATGACTATAGATATCTATGTTTATACTTTAAGTTTGGTGCTGCAAGATAGTAATGGGCAATTCCTTTTCCTTCTAATATTATGCTATTCACTCAGTGTCTCAATGTTACCACCACAAACATGATATTCAATATGACATTCATTGTTCGGAATAATAATATTATTTTTGATAATAATAATATCAAGTGTATTGGCGGAATTATTTTTGGTATCTGATAAAATATGGTTATGACTTGATCATCACTAGATGGTCTAGTGGCAAAGAGGTTTGTTTCTTTAGAGAAAGTTTTAGATTCGAGCATTAACTAGACATATTTGGAGGTGGCTACAGATATTTAATATCCACATATGATGGGACTGAGTGAGCTTTCCCACCAGATCTCTGGGTGATATGAGTCCCTCAATAGAGGGGTTTAAATTGAAGATTTATTCTGTAAAGAGTACTTACCCGGTTAATACAACGTCTATTATACCTCCTGATATTCACGTGTAATTTGCACATTTAAAAAAAATAACTTACGAGGACAAAGTATGTGGAAAAAAAAAAAAAAAAAAAAAAAAAAAAAAAAAAAAAAAAAAAAAAAAAAAAAAAAAAAAAAAAAAAAAAAAAAAAAAAAAAAAAAAAAAAAAAAAAAAAAAAAAAAAAAAAAAAAAAAAAAAAAAAAAAAAAAAAAAAAAAAAAAAAAAAAAAAAAAAAAAAAAAAAAAAAAAAAAAAAAAAAAAAAAAAAAAAAAAAAAAAAAAAAAAAAAAAAAAAAAAAAAAAAAAAAAAAAAAAAAAAAAAAAAAAAAAAAAAAAAAAAAAAAAAAAAAAAAAAAAAAAAAAAAAAAAAAAAAAAAAAAAAAAAAAAAAAAAAAAAAAAAAAAAAAAAAAAAAAAAAAAAAAAAAAAAAAAAAAAAAAAAAA
>CM067167.1:11051594-11159094 GCA_034093135.1 Erigeron breviscapus
ACCTAAAACAACCCAATATACAACTTATAATAACCATACAACTAATCACATAATTGCACATTAACAAAACGTCACACAACCTGTACGCCACAAAATAACATCATGCACGAAGTACACTTTTCAGCCCGACTCTTAAAAGAGTAGGGGAGGCTACGAAAAACTCACCTTTGCCTTGATTTACCGAAGTTAAAGTGAGCTAGAACGTCAATTAATTGCCAAGCGATCACAACCTATCATAATGTACATGTACGTATCAATATATATACAATCATGTCCTCACTTAGCTTTTATGAACTTTAGAGTTGAACCCGGGACTTGAACGCGTATTAGAACTGAGTACGATAACTTGGAAGACAAGGAAAGACCCATTTGGAAGTTCGATGTGTCCCAAGGAAAGTGAAATACGATTTAGAAATCAAAACAGGAAAATGAACATTAGGGACAGCCGTAAGCTACGGCCCTTATGGGCGTAGGTTACGCTAGGAGGAAACTCAATGGGCGTAAGGTACGGTGAGATTGGGCGTAGGTTACGGTAGGAGGAAACTCAATGGGCGTAAGGTACGGTGAGATTGGGCGTAGGTTACGGTAGGAGGAATCTCAATGGGCGTAAGGTACGGTGAGATTGGGCGTAGGTTACGCCAACAGGGGCGTAAGTTACGCTCGTTAAAAACCAGCAATGCACCAGCAGGTGCTCTTGACCCAAGCACGACCCAAAACCCTAATTTCTTGATACTTAGACCATGAAATCGATTTGCACAACTTCGAGACCCATTTTTGAACATAGTTAAACATAATTGAACATAACTAAACATGTTTCATCATCCAAAACCAACCTTTAACACATTTTCTTGTTAAAATTCGATCTTGACCCATTTGAACACAAAATCGACCCAAAACCTAGTTTTTGACTTATAAATCGTTTTGAGGAGTTCCTTGACCCGTTTTTGAACATAACAAACTCATTTGAACATAACCCACTCAATAGTTCCATTCCAAAACATGGCTTTTGACCCAAATCGATTTTTGACCTAATTTAGATAACTAGAAACCCTAATTTCGGATTTTGAAGCTATAAGGACCAAGAGTGCTTAGATTTAGGTGTAATACAAGTTTAATAACTAGAAATGATGAATTTGAGCTAGAAAACACTTACCAAAACTTCCACAAGCAATCAAACCCGATTTTGACCTAAGCAAACCCTAATTTCTTGATACTTAGACCATGAAATCGATTTGCACAACTTCGAGACCCATTTTTGAACATAGTTAAACATAATTGAACATAACTAAACATGTTTCATCATCCAAAACCAACCTTTAACACATTTTCTTGTTAAAATTCGATCTTGACCCATTTGAACACAAAATCGACCCAAAACCTAGTTTTTGACTTATAAATCGTTTTGAGGAGTTCCTTGACCCGTTTTTGAACATAACAAACTCATTTGAACATAACCCACTCAATAGTTCCATTCCAAAACATGGCTTTTGACCCAAATCGATTTTTGACCTAATTTAGATAACTAGAAACCCTAATTTCTTGATACTTAGACCATGAAATCGATTTGCACAACTTCGAGACCCATTTTTGAACATAGTTAAACATAATTGAACATAACTAAACATGTTTCATCATCCAAAACCAACCTTTAACACATTTTCTTGTTAAAATTCGATCTTGACCCATTTGAACACAAAATCGACCCAAAACCTAGTTTTTGACTTATAAATCGTTTTGAGGAGTTCCTTGACCCGTTTTTGAACATAACAAACTCATTTGAACATAACCCACTCAATAGTTCCATTCCAAAACATGGCTTTTGACCCAAATCGATTTTTGACCTAATTTAGATAACTAGAAACCCTAATTTCGGATTTTTGACCTAATTTAGATAACTAGAAACCCTAATTTCGGATTTTGAAGCTATAAGGACCAAGAGTGCTTAGATTTAGGTGTAATACAAGTTTAATAACTAGAAATGATGAATTTGAGCTAGAAAACACTTACCAAAACTTCCACAAGCAATCAAACCCGATTTTGACCTAAATGAAGCTTTTTCTTGCACTTTGAAAACTTGGATTTTTGATATGATGCTAGAATGATACTAAGGATGATGGTTTTGTTATTAATCTAGTTGAAACTAACATAAATGAACCAAGAATTTAGAGAGAGATTGAGAGTATGAGTATTTAGTGAGATGGGAGAGAATATGCAAGTATTATGAATGAATGGATGAGGGAAATGAGGGAGGATAGGGTTTGTTTACTTGGGTGGGTCATGGGTTTGGGCATAACCCATGGATAGGATCCATAACCATTTACTAGTTACCATAAATATCATCTAATGAAATTCGATTAGCACCAACTAAGGATCTCAACTTGCACATAAGTCTCTAGTTGCACAATAAAACGACCCATATAAAAAAAACACATTGCACTCAAATGACCCTTAGATTGCACTTGAACATATATTAATTAATCAAAAACTTAGGAAACGTACCCATAGTCAAAAGTCAAAATGCACGGTTGTTACATTATTCCCCCGTTAAGGGAATTTCGTCCCGAAATTCGATGGAACCCTAATCACTAAACAAATGCGGATATTTTGACTTCATGAAGTCTTCCCGCTCCCAAGTGAATTCGGCTCCACGTCTAGCATGCCAACGAACCTTGACTATCGTATAGCGCTTTTTCTTTAGCTTCTTGAATTCACGATCCACAATCTCTACCGGTTCTTCAACAAAGTTGAGCTTCTTGTCTACTTGTATCTCGTCCATGGGCACGTGATGAGTAGGATCCGCCAAGCACTTCCTTAAATTACAAATATGGAACACGTTGTGCACTCCACTAAGTTCTTGAGGTAGCTTTAGCCGGTAAGCCACCTTGCCCACACGTTCTATGATTTCAAAAGGTCCTATGTATCTTGGCGCAAGCTTGCCTCTCTTGATGAAACGAACAACACCCTTCCACGGGGAGACCTTCAAAAGTACATGATCACCAACATTGAACTCCAAGGGTCTACGCCTCACATCGGCGTATTTCTTTTGTCTTTCACGGGCCACTTGTAATCTCTCCTTAATTTTTGAAATCACTTTTGTTGTTTCAATTATTACTTCCGGCCCAATAAGTTGGCTCTCGCCTATTTCCGCCCAAGCGAGTGGAGAACGACACTTTCTACCATAAAGCGCCTCAAACGGGGCCATTTGGATAGTCGCATGGTAACTATTGTTATATGAGAACTCCACTAGCGGTAGGTGATCTTCCCAACTTCCACCAAATTCAATAGCACAAGCCCTCAACATATCTTCAAGCGTTTGGATGGTTCTTTCGGTTTGCCCATCCGTTTGTGGATGGAACGCCGTACTCATGTCAATTTGAGTACCCATTGCACGTTGAAAAGCTTCCCAAAAATTTGATTTGAACCGGCTATCTCTATCGGAGATAATAGAAACCGGAACTCCATGTTTTGCCACCACTTCCTTAATGTACAAACGCGCTAGGGTGTTGAACTTATCGGTCTCACGAATGGCTAAAAAGTGAGCCGACTTTGTCAATCGATCCACAATCACCCATATAGTATCACGGCCATTTCTTGTCTTCGGTAACTTCGTGACGAAGTCCATTGCAATCCTTTCCCACTTCCATGCCGGTATCACCGGTTGTACCAACAAACCGGGTGGCTTCTTATGATCGGCTTTCACTTGTAAGCAAGTAAGGCACTCGCTCACATATTTAGCCACATCACGTTTCATGCCCGGCCACCAATAGAAATCCTTTAAATCAAAGTACATCTTATCCGACCCCGGGTGGACCGAATAAGGCGACTTATGAGCTTCATTCATTAGGAAAGTTCTTAAATTGCCAAAGATTGGAATCCAAAGCTTCCCAACTAAATATAACCCGTTGTCTTCCTTCCGGTCAAAAAGTTGCTCCATACCATCTAGCCCTTCATTACCAAAATTTTCCGGTAAGGTAGCTTGCACTTGAGCTTCTATGATACGGTCCCGAATACTTTGTCCCACCGTGAGGCTCATGGCTCTTGATCTTCTCGGCTTGACCCTTTCCTTTCTACTTAAAGCATCGGCTACGACATTGGCTTTGCCCGGATGATAGCGAATGTCACAATCATAATCGCTAAAAAGTTCAATCCACCTTCTTTGCCTCATATTCAACTCACTTTGATCGAAAATGTGTTGGAGACTTTTATGATCGGTGTAGATTACACATTTGGTGCCATAAAGGTAATGTCTCCAACACTTCAAGGCGAAAACAACCGCTCCCAATTCTAAATCGTGAGTAGGGTAATTCTTCTCATGCACCTTAAGTTGTCGGGAGGCATAAGCAATGACCTTGCCCCGTTGCATAAGTACACACCCCAATCCTTGACCCGAAGCATCACAATAGACCACAAAATCTTCAATCCCATCCGGAAGGCTCAAGATAGGAGCATCACATAACATGTCTTTGAGAGTTTGAAAGGCAAATTCTTGCTTCTCGCCCCACTCAAACCTCCTCTCTTTTTGAGTCAAGAGAGTGAGTGGTTGTGCTATCTTGGAGAAACCTTCAATGAATCTTCGGTAATAACCCGCCAATCCGAGAAATTGGCGAATCTCGGATGGTGTTTCGGGTCGCCTCCAATTCTTAACCGCTTCAATCTTGCTAGGATCCACATGAATCCCATCTTTGCTAATCACGTGACCAAGGAAATGAACTTCTTCCAACCAAAATTCGCACTTTGAAAATTTTGCATACAACTTCTCCTTTCTAAGCAACCCTAGCATCTCACGCAAATGCTCGGCATGATCTTCCTTTGTTTTCGAATAGACAAGTATGTCATCAATGAAGACAATGACCGACTTGTCCAAATAGGGTCGACACACCCGGTTCATCAAATCCATGAACACCGCCGGTGCATTAGTCAACCCAAACGGCATAACGGTGAACTCGTAGTGACCATACCTTGTACGAAACGCCGTCTTTGGTATGTCATCTTCATGAACTCTAAGTTGGTGATAGCCCGAACGGAGGTCGATTTTTGAGAAATACTTGGCACCTTGCAAACGATCAAAAAGCTCATCGATTCTAGGAAGTGGATACCGGTTCTTCACCGTGAGCTTGTTCAATTCTCGGTAATCAATACACATCCTAAAGGACCCATCTTTCTTCTTCACAAACAATATTGGAGCTCCCCAAGGCGATTGACTAGGACGAATGAACCCTTTTTCTTGAAGTTCTTTAAGTTGAGATTCTAGCTCTTGCATTTCCGTCAAGGCGAGTCTATATGGAGCTTTGGCCACGGGTGCGGCCCCGGGGATCAAATTGATGCGAAAATCAAGTTCACGAGACGGGGGTAGACCCGGTAGGTCATCCGGAAAAATCAAGTTCACGAGACGGGGGTAGACCCGGTAGGTCATCCGGAAAAACATCGGGAAAATCACGAACAATAGGAACGGCTTTCAATTCTACCTTTGTGACGGTAGCACTAAAAGCCTTGGAACTAGAGGAATCGGAAGTTTCACCTTGGACTCTAAGAATATCACCGTTTGACAACGGTATTTTGACCACTCTTTCACCACAATCAATGACCGCATTTACCGCCGTCATCCAATCCATACCCACAATGATGTCGAAGCTTCCAATATCGAAAGGCATGAGATTAATATAAAATTCGACGTCGTTTAAAGTCAAGATACAATCCCGAAGCACTTGACTAAGTCTAGTTAAGGTACCATTGACCATCTCAATATCAAGTACATAGTTTAAGGCACAAGGATGAACATCTATCAAAGGAACAAAACTATGGGACACGAAGCTATAATCGGCTCCGGAATCAAACAACACCGTGGCATAATGACCGTTAAGAAGAAATGTACCTGCCACCACATTAGGATCATTACGGGCTTCATTTGCATTCACCGCAAAGGCTCTTCCCCTTGGTTGCACTTGATGGCCTTGTTGGCCACGGTTTTGGTTAGGACCGGTGATTTGAAGTTGATTTGGGTGAACCGCCACTTGCACATTTTGTCCCACCCATTGCGGACAAGCATTACGGTAATGTTCGGTGCTTCCACATTCATAACACCCACCCCGTTGACCCCTTTGATTGTTAGCTTGAGGAGGATGTGCTCGGAGAGGAACCGCATGAGTAGGAGCCACTCTCGGGGCCCTACAATCTCTAGCAAGATGGCCAACTTGATTACAATTGAAACAAGTCCCACAAGGAGTGGTGGGAACATGATGTCGGGAGCACTTATTACAAAATGGGTAAGGACCCACATAAGCCTTCCTTGCCGGTTCAACCGCCGCAAACACCTTTCCTTTGTTAGGACGTTTAGGGTCAAACCTACCCATTTTCTTCACCCCGCTTGACTCGGGTGCATCCTTCCTCTTTGATGATGATGCTTGGCTCAATTCACCACTTCTAAGTAAGTCCTCGGTAACACTACCGGCTCGGTTTATGGCTTCCGTCATGGTGGGAGGCATAATGTTGTTCACCAAGTGTCGGACCTTTGGAGTCAAGCCCATAACAAACTTTTGAATAGCTTGAGCTTCGGGAGACACCAAGTGTGGAATAAGTGTTGACAACTCTTGGAATCGCCGAATGTACCCCTTATAGTCCGCCCCATTCATTTGGAGTTGAACGAACTCCAAGGTTAGAGTTTGAAGTTCATAGGGTGGACAAAATCTTTCTTTCACCAAAATCTTGAATTGATCCCACGGTATAGCATTGCCCGCCCCTATTTCCTTATTCCACCATTTCAATGCATCACCTCTAAACATGCCGGATGAGTAGATAACTTGGTCATCATAAGTACAATGACTCCTAGCAATCACCGCTTCAATTTCTTCAAGCCACCTAATACAAGCCGTAGGACCCCCACTCCCATCATACTCCGGGGCCCCACAACCCTTGAAATCCTTAAAAGAACACCCTTGCCGGTACACTCCGTGTTGATTGTACCTTGGGACATAGTTATCGTGCATCACCGGTGCCTCTTCTTCCTCTACCCCTACCGGTTGAACATTTTCATTGTTCCCATTCACTTGAGCTTGAACATTCGGCACCGTATTATCGGGTGCTTGGAGAGTTGCCGTGACTTGGGCAACTATGTTAGGCATAATGTTGTTCACCAAGTGTCGGACCTTTGGAGTCAAGCCCATAACAAACTTTTGAATAGCTTGAGCTTCGGGAGACACCAAGTGTGGAATAAGTGTTGACAACTCTTGGAATCGCCGAATGTACCCCTTATAGTCCGCCCCATTCATTTGGAGTTGAACGAACTCCAAGGTTAGAGTTTGAAGTTCATAGGGTGGACAAAATCTTTCTTTCACCAAAATCTTGAATTGATCCCACGGTATAGCATTGCCCGCCCCTATTTCCTTATTCCACCATTTCAATGCATCACCTCTAAACATGCCGGATGAGTAGATAACTTGGTCATCATAAGTACAATGACTCCTAGCAATCACCGCTTCAATTTCTTCAAGCCACCTAATACAAGCCGTAGGACCCCCACTCCCATCATACTCACCCCACCTTGAACTCTCTCTTGACCTCTTCCACCCCCTACCTCTACCACCACCTCTACCTCTACCACCACCTTACCTCTCCACCACCTCTACCTCTACCACCACCTTACCTCTCCACCACCTCTACCTCTACCACCACCTTTACCTCTCCACCACCTCTACCTCTACCACCACCTTTACCTCTCCACCACCTCTACCTCTACCACCACCTTACCTCTCCACCACCTCTACCTCTACCGCTACCTTGACCTCTCCCTTGACCCCTACCACCACCTCTACCTCTACCACCACCACGACCTCTTCCACCACCACGACCTCTACCACCACCACGACCTCTTCCACCACCACGACCTCTTCCACCACCACGACCTTCTCCTTGAACTTCCGGTTGTTGTTCCGGAGTTTGCTCTCTATAAGTAGTCCCGGCTCTTCTTGGCCTCACCATTACTATAAAACAAGGAAACGTCGACTCGAAAAGTTAGCCTCAAAATGCTCGCATGTTAGTCACACAAGTGGTAAATGTACTCATTGTACTCAATTGCACGTAAATGTACTCATTGTACTCAATTGCACGTAAATGTACTCATTGTACTCAATTGCACGTAAATGTACTCATTGTACTCAATTGCACGTAAATGTACTCATTGTACTCAATTGCACGTAAATGTACTCATTGTACTCAATTGCACGTAAATGTACTCATTGTACTCAATTGCACGTAAATGTACTCATTGTACTCAATTGCACGTAAATGTACTCATTGTACTCAATTGCACGTAAATGTACTCATTGTACTCAATTGCACGTAAATGTACTCATTGTACTCAATTGCACGTAAATGTACTCATTGTACTCAATTGCACGTAAATGTACTCATTGTACTCAATTGCACGTAAATGTACTCATTGTACTCAATTGCACGTAAATGTACTCATTGTACTCAATTGCACGTAAATGTACTCATTGTACTCAATTGCACGTAAATGTACTCATTGTACTCAATTGCACGTAAATGTACTCATTGTACTCAATTGCACGTAAATGTACTCATTGTACTCAATTGCACGTAAATGTACTCATTGTACTCAATTGCACGTAAATGTACTCATTGTACTCAATTGCACGTAAATGTACTCATTGTACTCAATTGCACGTAAATGTACTCATTGTACTCAATTGCACGTAAATGTACTCATTGTACTCAATTGCACGTAAATGTACTCATTGTACTCAATTGCACGTAAATGTACTCATTGTACTCAATTGCACGTAAATGTACTCATTGTACTCAATTGCACGTAAATGTACTCATTGTACTCAATTGCACGTAAATGTACTCATTGTACTCAATTGCACGTAAATGTACTCATTGTACTCAATTGCACGTAAATGTACTCATTGTACTCAATTGCACGTAAATGTACTCATTGTACTCAATTGCACGTAAATGTACTCATTGTACTCAATTGCACGTAAATGTACTCATTGTACTCAATTGCACGTAAATGTACTCATTGTACTCAATTGCACGTAAATGTACTCATTGTACTCAATTGCACGTAAATGTACTCATTGTACTCAATTGCACGTAAATGTACTCATTGTACTCAATTGCACGTAAATGTACTCATTGTACTCAATTGCACGTAAATGTACTCATTGTACTCAATTGCACGTAAATGTACTCATTGTACTCAATTGCACGTAAATGTACTCATTGTACTCAATTGCACGTAAATGTACTCATTGTACTCAATTGCACGTAAATGTACTCATTGTACTCAATTGCACGTAAATGTACTCATTGTACTCAATTGCACGTAAATGTACTCATTGTACTCAATTGCACGTAAATGTACTCATTGTACTCAATTGCACGTAAATGTACTCATTGTACTCAATTGCACGTAAATGTACTCATTGTACTCAATTGCACGTAAATGTACTCATTGTACTCAATTGCACGTAAATGTACTCATTGTACTCAATTGCACGTAAATGTACTCATTGTACTCAATTGCACGTAAATGTACTCATTGTACTCAATTGCACGTAAATGTACTCATTGTACTCAATTGCACGTAAATGTACTCATTGTACTCAATTGCACGTAAATGTACTCATTGTACTCAATTGCACGTAAATGTACTCATTGTACTCAATTGCACGTAAATGTACTCATTGTACTCAATTGCACGTAAATGTACTCATTGTACTCAATTGCACGTAAATGTACTCATTGTACTCAATTGCACGTAAATGTACTCATTGTACTCAATTGCACGTAAATGTACTCATTGTACTCAATTGCACGTAAATGTACTCATTGTACTCAATTGCACGTAAATGTACTCATTGTACTCAATTGCACGTAAATGTACTCATTGTACTCAATTGCACGTAAATGTACTCATTGTACTCAATTGCACGTAAATGTACTCATTGTACTCAATTGCACGTAAATGTACTCATTGTACTCAATTGCACGTAAATGTACTCATTGTACTCAATTGCACGTAAATGTACTCATTGTACTCAATTGCACGTAAATGTACTCATTGTACTCAATTGCACGTAAATGTACTCATTGTACTCAATTGCACGTAAATGTACTCATTGTACTCAATTGCACGTAAATGTACTCATTGTACTCAATTGCACGTAAATGTACTCATTGTACTCAATTGCACGTAAATGTACTCATTGTACTCAATTGCACGTAAATGTACTCATTGTACTCAATTGCACGTAAATGTACTCATTGTACTCAATTGCACGTAAATGTACTCATTGTACTCAATTGCACGTAAATATACTCATTGTACTCAATTGCACGTAAATGTACTCATTGTACTCAATTGCACGTAAATATACTCATTGTACTCAATTGCACGTAAATGTACTCATTGTACTCAATTGCACGTAAATATACTCATTGTACTCAATTGCACGTAAATGTACTCATTGTACTCAATTGCACGTAAATATACTCATTGTACTCAATTGCACGTAAATGTACTCATTGTACTCAATTGCACGTAAATATACTCATTGTACTCAATTGCACGTAAATGTACTCATTGTACTCAATTGCACGTAAATATACTCATTGTACTCAATTGCACGTAAATGTACTCATTGTACTCAATTGCACGTAAATATACTCATTGTACTCAATTGCACGTAAATGTACTCATTGTACTCAATTGCACGTAAATATACTCATTGTACTCAATTGCACGTAAATGTACTCATTGTACTCAATTGCACGTAAATATACTCATTGTACTCAATTGCACGTAAATGTACTCATTGTACTCAATTGCACGTAAATGTACTCATTGTACTCAATTGCACGTAAATGTACTCATTGTACTCAATTGCACGTAAATGTACTCATTGTACTCAATTGCACGTAAATGTACTCATTGTACTCAATTGCACGTAAATATACTCATTGTACTCAATTGCACGTAAATGTACTCATTGTACTCAATTGCACGTAAATGTACTCATTGTACTCAATTGCACGTAAATGTACTCATTGTACTCAATTGCACGTAAATATACTCATTGTACTCAATTGCACGTAAATATACTCATTGTACTCAATTGCACGTAAATGTACTCATTGTACTCAATTGCACGTAAATGTACTCATTGTACTCAATTGCACGTAAATGTACTCATTGTACTCAATTGCACGTAAATATACTCATTGTACTCAATTGCACGTAAATGTACTCATTGTACTCAATTGCACGTAAATGTACTCATTGTACTCAATTGCACGTAAATATACTCATTGTACTCAATTGCACGTAAATATACTCATTGTACTCAATTGCACGTAAATGTACTCATTGTACTCAATTGCACGTAAATGTACTCATTGTACTCAATTGCACGTAAATGTACTCATTGTACTCAATTGCACGTAAATGTACTCATTGTACTCAATTGCACGTAAATATACTCATTGTACTCAATTGCACGTAAATGTACTCATTGTACTCAATTGCACGTAAATGTACTCATTGTACTCAATTGCACGTAAATATACTCATTGTACTCAATTGCACGTAAATGTACTCATTGTACTCAATTGCACGTAAATATACTCATTGTACTCAATTGCACGTAAATGTACTCATTGTACTCAATTGCACGTAAATGTACTCATTGTACTCAATTGCACGTAAATATACTCATTGTACTCAATTGCACGTAAATGTACTCATTGTACTCAATTGCACGTAAATGTACTCATTGTACTCAATTGCACGTAAATATACTCATTGTACTCAATTGCACGTAAATGTACTCATTGTACTCAATTGCACGTAAATGTACTCATTGTACTCAATTGCACGTAAATATACTCATTGTACTCAATTGCACGTAAATGTACTCATTGTACTCAATTGCACGTAAATATACTCATTGTACTCAATTGCACGTAAATGTACTCATTGTACTCAATTGCACGTAAATGCACTCATCCATGACCAACAATGTCCACACACAACCAAACATCATATGTATATACTTCGTACGCTACTACTTTTGAAAGGCCTTTGATGCTTATATATAGGGTCATCCGCAGCCTTCCCACCACATCTCCAACCTTTCAAAGGCATTACCGTCCTCCATATATACACAACTAACCTAAAACAACCCAATATACAACTTATAATAACCATACAACTAATCACATAATTGCACATTAACAAAACGTCACACAACCTGTACGCCACAAAATAACATCATGCACGAAGTACACTTTTCAGCCCGACTCTTAAAAGAGTAGGGGAGGCTACGAAAAACTCACCTTTGCCTTGATTTACCGAAGTTAAAGTGAGCTAGAACGTCAATTAATTGCCAAGCGATCACAACCTATCATAATGTACATGTACGTATCAATATATATACAATCATGTCCTCACTTAGCTTTTATGAACTTTAGAGTTGAACCCGGGACTTGAACGCGTATTAGAACTGAGTACGATAACTTGGAAGACAAGGAAAGACCCATTTGGAAGTTCGATGTGTCCCAAGGAAAGTGAAATACGATTTAGAAATCAAAACAGGAAAATGAACATTAGGGACAGCCGTAAGCTACGGCCCTTATGGGCGTAGGTTACGCTAGGAGGAAACTCAATGGGCGTAAGGTACGGTGAGATTGGGCGTAGGTTACGTAGGAGGAAACTCAATGGGCGTAAGGTACGGTGAGATTGGGCGTAGGTTACGTAGGAGGAAACTCAATGGGCGTAAGGTACGGTGAGATTGGGCGTAGGTTACGCCAACAGGGGCGTAAGTTACGCTCGTTAAAAACCAGCAATGCACCAGCAGGTGCTCTTGACCCAAGCACGACCCAAAACCCTAATTTCTTGATACTTAGACCATGAAAAAAAAAAAAAAAAAAAAAAAAAAAAAAAAAAAAAAAAAAAAAAAAAAAAAAAAAAAAAAAAAAAAAAAAAAAAAAAAAAAAAAAAAAAAAAAAAAAAAAAAAAAAAAAAAAAAAAAAAAAAAAAAAAAAAAAAAAAAAAAAAAAAAAAAAAAAAAAAAAAAAAAAAAAAAAAAAAAAAAAAAAAAAAAAAAAAAAAAAAAAAAAAAAAAAAAAAAAAAAAAAAAAAAAAAAAAAAAAAAAAAAAAAAAAAAAAAAAAAAAAAAAAAAAAAAAAAAAAAAAAAAAAAAAAAAAAAAAAAAAAAAAAAAAAAAAAAAAAAAAAAAAAAAAAAAAAAAAAAAAAAAAAAAAAAAAAAAAAAAAAAAAAAAAAAAAAAAAAAAAAAAAAAAAAAAAAAAAAAAAAAAAAAAAAAAAAAAAAAAAAAAAAAAAAAAAAAAAAAAAAAAAAAAAAAAAAAAAAAAAAAAAAAAAAAAAAAAAAAAAAAAAAAAAAAAAAAAAAAAAAAAAAAAAAAAAAAAAAAAAAAAAAAAAAAAAAAAAAAAAAAAAAAAAAAAAAAAAAAAAAAAAAAAAAAAAAAAAAAAAAAAAAAAAAAAAAAAAAAAAAAAAAAAAAAAAAAAAAAAAAAAAAAAAAAAAAAAAAAAAAAAAAAAAAAAAAAAAAAAAAAAAAAAAAAAAAAAAAAAAAAAAAAAAAAAAAAAAAAAAAAAAAAAAAAAAAAAAAAAAAAAAAAAAAAAAAAAAAAAAAAAAAAAAAAAAAAAAAAAAAAAAAAAAAAAAAAAAAAAAAAAAAAAAAAAAAAAAAAAAAAAAAAAAAAAAAAAAAAAAAAAAAAAAAAAAAAAAAAAAAAAAAAAAAAAAAAAAAAAAAAAAAAAAAAAAAAAAAAAAAAAAAAAAAAAAAAAAAAAAAAAAAAAAAAAAAAAAAAAAAAAAAAAAAAAAAAAAAAAAAAAAAAAAAAAAAAAAAAAAAAAAAAAAAAAAAAAAAAAAAAAAAAAAAAAAAAAAAAAAAAAAAAAAAAAAAAAAAAAAAAAAAAAAAAAAAAAAAAAAAAAAAAAAAAAAAAAAAAAAAAAAAAAAAAAAAAAAAAAAAAAAAAAAAAAAAAAAAAAAAAAAAAAAAAAAAAAAAAAAAAAAAAAAAAAAAAAAAAAAAAAAAAAAAAAAAAAAAAAAAAAAAAAAAAAAAAAAAAAAAAAAAAAAAAAAAAAAAAAAAAAAAAAAAAAAAAAAAAAAAAAAAAAAAAAAAAAAAAAAAAAAAAAAAAAAAAAAAAAAAAAAAAAAAAAAAAAAAAAAAAAAAAAAAAAAAAAAAAAAAAAAAAAAAAAAAAAAAAAAAAAAAAAAAAAAAAAAAAAAAAAAAAAAAAAAAAAAAAAAAAAAAAAAAAAAAAAAAAAAAAAAAAAAAAAAAAAAAAAAAAAAAAAAAAAAAAAAAAAAAAAAAAAAAAAAAAAAAAAAAAAAAAAAAAAAAAAAAAAAAAAAAAAAAAAAAAAAAAAAAAAAAAAAAAAAAAAAAAAAAAAAAAAAAAAAAAAAAAAAAAAAAAAAAAAAAAAAAAAAAAAAAAAAAAAAAAAAAAAAAAAAAAAAAAAAAAAAAAAAAAAAAAAAAAAAAAAAAAAAAAAAAAAAAAAAAAAAAAAAAAAAAAAAAAAAAAAAAAAAAAAAAAAAAAAAAAAAAAAAAAAAAAAAAAAAAAAAAAAAAAAAAAAAAAAAAAAAAAAAAAAAAAAAAAAAAAAAAAAAAAAAAAAAAAAAAAAAAAAAAAAAAAAAAAAAAAAAAAAAAAAAAAAAAAAAAAAAAAAAAAAAAAAAAAAAAAAAAAAAAAAAAAAAAAAAAAAAAAAAAAAAAAAAAAAAAAAAAAAAAAAAAAAAAAAAAAAAAAAAAAAAAAAAAAAAAAAAAAAAAAAAAAAAAAAAAAAAAAAAAAAAAAAAGTTAGTTAGTAAGGGAAAAAAAAAAAAAAAAAAAAAAAAAAAAAAAAAAAAAAAAAAAAAAAAAAAAAAAAAAAAAAAAAAAAAAATTCTCTCTATTTATTCTCTCTATTCTTATTCTCTCTATTCTTATTCTCTCTATTCTTATTCTCTCTATTCTTATTCTCTCTATTCTTATTCTCTCTATTCTTATTCTCTCTATTCTTATTCTCTCTATTCTTATTCTCTCTATTCTTATTCTCTCTATTCTTATTCTCTCTATTCTTATTCTCTCTATTCTTATTCTCTCTATTCTTATTCTCTCTATTCTTATTCTCTCTATTCTTATTCTCTCTATTCTTATTCTCTCTATTCTTATTCTCTCTATTCTTATTCTCTCTATTCTTATTCTCTCTATTCTTATTCTCTCTATTCTTATTCTCTCTATTCTTATTCTCTCTATTCTTATTCTCTCTATTCTTATTCTCTCTATTCTTATTCTCTCTATTCTTATTCTCTCTATTCTTATTCTCTCTATTCTTATTCTCTCTATTCTTATTCTCTCTATTCTTATTCTCTCTATTCTTATTCTCTCTATTCTTATTCTCTCTATTCTTATTCTCTCTATTCTTATTCTCTCTATTCTTATTCTCTCTATTCTTATTCTCTCTATTCTTATTCTCTCTATTCTTATTCTCTCTATTCTTATTCTCTCTATTCTTATTCTCTCTATTCTTATTCTCTCTATTCTTATTCTCTCTATTCTTATTCTCTCTATTCTTATTCTCTCTATTCTTATTCTCTCTATTCTTATTCTCTCTATTCTTATTCTCTCTATTCTTATTCTCTCTATTCTTATTCTCTCTATTCTTATTCTCTCTATTCTTATTCTCTCTATTCTTATTCTCTCTATTCTTATTCTCTCTATTCTTATTCTCTCTATTCTTATTCTCTCTATTCTTATTCTCTCTATTCTTATTCTCTCTATTCTTATTCTCTCTATTCTTATTCTCTCTATTCTTATTCTCTCTATTCTTATTCTCTCTATTCTTATTCTCTCTATTCTTATTCTCTCTATTCTTATTCTCTCTATTCTTATTCTCTCTATTCTTATTCTCTCTATTCTTATTCTCTCTATTCTTATTCTCTCTATTCTTATTCTCTCTATTCTTATTCTCTCTATTCTTATTCTCTCTATTCTTATTCTCTCTATTCTTATTCTCTCTATTCTTATTCTCTCTATTCTTATTCTCTCTATTCTTATTCTCTCTATTCTTATTCTCTCTATTCTTATTCTCTCTATTCTTATTCTCTCTATTCTTATTCTCTCTATTCTTATTCTCTCTATTCTTATTCTCTCTATTCTTATTCTCTCTATTCTTATTCTCTCTATTCTTATTCTCTCTATTCTTATTCTCTCTATTCTTATTCTCTCTATTCTTATTCTCTCTATTCTTATTCTCTCTATTCTTATTCTCTCTATTCTTATTCTCTCTATTCTTATTCTCTCTATTCTTATTCTCTCTATTCTTATTCTCTCTATTCTTATTCTCTCTATTCTTATTCTCTCTATTCTTATTCTCTCTATTCTTATTCTCTCTATTCTTATTCTCTCTATTCTTATTCTCTCTATTCTTATTCTCTCTATTCTTATTCTCTCTATTCTTATTCTCTCTATTCTTATTCTCTCTATTCTTATTCTCTCTATTCTTATTCTCTCTATTCTTATTCTCTCTATTCTTATTCTCTCTATTCTTATTCTCTCTATTCTTATTCTCTCTATTCTTATTCTCTCTATTCTTATTCTCTCTATTCTTATTCTCTCTATTCTTATTCTCTCTATTCTTATTCTCTCTATTCTTATTCTCTCTATTCTTATTCTCTCTATTCTTATTCTCTCTATTCTTATTCTCTCTATTCTTATTCTCTCTATTCTTATTCTCTCTATTCTTATTCTCTCTATTCTTATTCTCTCTATTCTTATTCTCTCTATTCTTATTCTCTCTATTCTTATTCTCTCTATTCTTATTCTCTCTATTCTTATTCTCTCTATTCTTATTCTCTCTATTCTTATTCTCTCTATTCTTATTCTCTCTATTCTTATTCTCTCTATTCTTATTCTCTCTATTCTTATTCTCTCTATTCTTATTCTCTCTATTCTTATTCTCTCTATTCTTATTCTCTCTATTCTTATTCTCTCTATTCTTATTCTCTCTATTCTTATTCTCTCTATTCTTATTCTCTCTATTCTTATTCTCTCTATTCTTATTCTCTCTATTCTTATTCTCTCTATTCTTATTCTCTCTATTCTTATTCTCTCTATTCTTATTCTCTCTATTCTTATTCTCTCTATTCTTATTCTCTCTATTCTTATTCTCTCTATTCTTATTCTCTGTATTTAAATCAATGAAAATAATTCTATTATTCTCTCTATTCTTATTCTCTCTATTCTCTATTGTTATTTCATTTGCTAGCTATTAGGTTATTAGGTCATTGTTTTACAACACGTTATCAGCACGATGCTCTAACCAACTGAGGTAAATTTATAATCCCAAAACTACACTTATCAAATTGTTGATACATGGCGTCGATTCACGGATTCAGGTATAACTTGTTTCGATTCATATTATTAAAGATAGTGTTATCTATTTGCTCAGGTGATCGAGACAATTGAATTTGGCATATATATTATATTTATAGAACTTAAGCTTATTGATCTAGTACAAATATATATGGAATCAAAATATAATTTGGCATATTATATTTATTCGTAAGTGTTTTACTGATATAATCTAATGAACCCAAGGGTCCAATATAATTTATTGTACTAACAGAGAATTACGTAAATTGTATGATTGATTTTCTCAACAATAGTTATATATGGACCGATCGTACGTTTGCATGTAACATAACTTTGAGTAGGCGATTATTGCAGATTCTTTATTTACATACAACTTAAAATTGTAGGTTGGCGTTTGCCATTATGTCATCATAATGCATATATATGTTAATTAGTTTCTTGATTATTAAATGTTTAATTATGCCATGACTTGTTTCAAACTCAATGAAAAAAACTCTAAAAATATACTGGTTGTTTGCATGATTTGTTATATACACACATTCTGATAATATATATTGCTTACTTGATCATATAGTTTTCAATTTGATGCACCTTGAGAAAAATCGTTTTGAAAGTATATTTTACGTTTCCTATTCCTATGTCGATCTAGCTATTTAGTGTTTCCTTGATCATTAATATTAATGTTAATTAAAAGCTTTATGAAATATAACGCATCTTAGATTATTTAATGTTAATTACTTGATCATAAGTTTCACATTCATGTTCAATACCTTCTGATATATAACGCATGCATGTTAGATAATTCGGATATATTACACTCAATGGCAACAACAAGTACATAGATATTGAATGATGGATTTAATATTAATATAATTATATGCATTCTATGCGTCCAGTAGATTTTGATGATATATCCATGTGTTTTATAACATAACACTAAATAAAAGTAGGATTGTTTAGTGCTGTCAATTTTAATTATCTGGTTAGATACAATGTAAACTTTGAAATTGTAATCATCGGTGTAATTAATTACTCAAAGTCTCAAAGTCTTGAATCCATAAAACCATAAATGAGTCCGACACATTATAGTGATAAATCTATCATAGATAAATATATAGTGATATACAAAATGTTTTTGGATTTGATGTATGGATTTGCAATAATTTGAAAATTAGTTTTGTTTGAGAGCGAATTGAATTAGACAAGAACTCATGTGTTAAGTACGAAGCAAGTGTAGTCTGCTCCTTTACAAAATAATTGCGTAAATGCTTTGATTAATATTATTACGAGTAGTATATATGTATGAATCTCGTAGTATATATAACTTTCTAAAATTTGTTTACTAAATGTCCATTGGGTTTGAAAGCATGATAGCAAGTTGGTAACTTCGAAATTTTTTACATCAATAGCCGTAGGTTAATAACATTTGCAAATGGTAGTATCTTCGGTTAACCAAATATCAACTTTAATGTAAATTTAGAGTATAAGTACCGGCCGTTTGATATATTTTATATTCGTTATCGATAGAAATTGTTTTGGTATGTGTTATTAATTGATGTGCAACTTGAAGACTATAGGTCAATAAAATATTATATAAATTACATTGAACTGTGCGAAAGCTCAAAAGAAGTTGGAATCAAGTTAAAGGAGAAATTAGAGTTTTAAAGTATCATTGTACTAAATTCTTCAATCTAAACACATGTGGTCATAAACTAGAGGTTTATGAATCAAGATTATTTGATTATTCTCATGGTTAAAATGATAAAACGAGATGTTATTAGCTATGAAAAGATCAAATGCCAGTAACATTGTAAAAGGTAAAAATGTCACTAAATACATATTATGGCCATGCATATGAAAATTACATTTGTCTAAATGTTGGATCATGAATAAAGGTAAAAAAATATGTGTATATTCATTATGATGAAGATTGTTAAAAATGACAGATTTAAAATACGAGGAAAAAATTTTGTCTTAGTTGATCAGTTTTAAGTTTTACATATATTGTATGTATTTTATATGCTTAATAAGATACTTCATTGATTGTTATAGGCACGGTTTGTCATTCTACCGTTATAATATAAATTACATTGAACTGTGCGAAAGCTCAAAAGAAGTTGGAATCAAGTTAAAGGAGAAATTAGAGTTTTAAAGTATCATTGTACTAAATTCTTCAATCTAAACACATGTGGTCATAAACTAGAGGTTTATGAATCAAGATTATTTGATTAAGTGACATGACCAAATAGACCATCTCCGGTCAATGATGATGCGAAGTTTATATATATAAGAGTTAAGAAATTCCTGAAAATGGTTATCTAAATTGTGGTTATTTCCTCTATAAGAATCTATGTGCCAAATACAAGGATTAAATACTTAAATGGAACATATGCAAAGGAGATGTAAGTAGGCCTATACATCGTCCAAAAGACCATTTAGTGTTTAAAATCGATGCATCGTCTAAATGGTTACTAAAGTCGCAACATGAAGTTTGCGTTATTAATTGCTCATCTTATAAGATTGCGAGCATGTTCCATATTGTATTGGCAATAATGAGTAATTTTATAATGATCATTTGAGACCAAAAGGAATGACTTATAGTTTGGGGCCATGTTATTTAACATGCAATAATTTGCATCATGCTAATAGTTTAACGTATTTTCTCCCCATTGAAATTGGTTTATGGTCAGAAACCAGGTATGTCTCATATAAGAGTTTTGAATGTGCAATATATAATTAAGTTGCTCCACCACAATGCACAAAGATGAGACTTCAAAGAATGTTGGAATAATGTTGGGAAAATAGACAAGCATTGAAAATGTGTAGTCTCATGCTTTGACTCAGTTCGAAAATGTTGGATTAACTAGACACTAATATGACTGTTTTGGGTATGAGTTGAAACATGAAAGATGTGTATGTAATCAATAAGCCATTATTGGGATATTTGTTTATGGTTTAAGTTTCTCATAAATATGATTTGGATTTCCCAACATTAGGGGGAGATGTTCCCAACATTAGGAAAAAATGTAAAGCAGCTGAAATGAGTAAGAATGAATTATCAAAGTTCCTCACACCGATAAATATTAAATTAAAGTTTGTGGGATAATTCGTTCACAATATATAGTAATTGCCAGGATGTTAACTGACCAGAAAGAGATAGTGATTAAATCACATATAACAGCTGCTAATGCTCCGACTGGTAATGAGTCTACACACATTTGAAAGTGGTAGAAAAGTCGATTCTAAATTAAAAGCCTCGAAAGAAAAGGAGCTTAAAATTAAGATGGTCAAAATCGAGGTATAAAGACCCCAAAAGAGATTGATGATAAGAAACTAGACATGAAGGTTTTTGAGAAACCCCGGGTACCTGGAAATAATGAGATCTCAATGAGTTGTGACATGTCTAGAAAATTGTGGAATCGAAAAACAATTAAAAACGACGTCGAGATTGATTGAATATGATAGCGCTAAGAGTATGAATAATGTGAGGATCTTGAAAGCATGCATGCACATTAATTGATATGATATAGATGATTGACCAAGATGAAAAGACGCTAGTAGTTTGGGACACGAAGTCCAAACACTTGAAAGTGTAAAAATATATATATGGTGGAAGCAACTATTGATAAATTAAAAGTCTGGCAATGTGAGAAAATTTTGATTCGCGTCTAAAGAATATATGAATAGAGCTCATTTAATATTGAGGTTCCATGAGGCATATAAAATGCATGACGCATGTCTCGTTATATGAAAAACATAAAAGATATGTTAAAAAGATCGTAAATATTATTTGATCATATTTGGCATATGGACAACCATTACCGTAGAGTATATTTATTAAAAGTACCATATAAGTTATTATGTTTTCCCATGAAACTCTATAAAGAAATGCGGATTTGAATATGATATAAGTTTCATGATTGGAATATCAATGGAACTCAGAGGGAGTATCCAATGGTGATTAAATAGATAGAAAATATACATGCGAAACTAAAGACAAAGTTTGTCTTGGTTTATAAATTAGAAATGTCAATGATGAAATTATTGTGCGTCATGAAAGCAAATAAAGATAAATATTTTGTATGGATAAATGACGCTCATGCTTATGAAGTCAGTTAATGCTGAAAATGCCTCTTTAATGTTCAAAATAATGATCACAATGTTGGTTTATAAGTGTTATTGAAGTACTAATATTTTTCGCTGGTGATATATGAAATAATACATCATTCAGTATGAAGTTGGCTGGGCCTAACTTGTGAAGTATTGTGATATATTTAAATGAGATGTATGATGTATGTCTAATCCTTAAATGTGATATATGAACCACATGCGAAAGAATAATATTTGAATGCGAGAATAAAATAAAGGTATATTATATCAAGGCACTAATTACGCCTAAATCAAAGGGATGGTTTTGATATTGGTTTGTGCCAATGACAATGGTTCAAATAATGTGATTATTAGGGGGAGTGTTATGTTTCAACATAACAATGTGCATTCAGAAAAGCCTCTATTGTGAATATTTAGCTTCGAGCTACGAGACTAATCATATCTGACCAAAATTATTGAAGAAATATGAACTTAAATATGTTACGAATACAAAAGATCTCTATGTAATTATATATTTGAAAGTATGAGATGAATTATCTAGAAAGAGCAAAGTTGAATATTCTAGTGATGAATAATTTATCACAATAAATTTTAATGTGTACAAAACATTTTTGTGAAAGATATATATTCACGGATTATACTCAAATGGTTTGTATATATGGTCATTTGATATTGATAATGAACATTTTTTCTTCAAGAATGGAGATAAAGTTCTTGATTTAAAATACCATATTTGAGTAACATTTAGGTGATACATTGTAATATACTGAGAAAATAGAGATCTTATCTTATGAGAATGCATTAAAACGCGTAAACATATGTTTTATTACCCTCAAGATATCAAAGGTTTTTTTTTTTTTTTTTTTTTTTTTTTTTTTTTTTTTTTTTTTTTTTTTTTTTTTTTTTCCCTTACTAACTAACTTTTTTTTTTTTTTTTTTTTTTTTTTTTTTTTTTTTTTTTTTTTTTTTTTTTTTTTTTTTTTTTTTTTTTTTTTTTTTTTTTTTTTTTTTTTTTTTTTTTTTTTTTTTTTTTTTTTTTTTTTTTTTTTTTTTTTTTTTTTTTTTTTTTTTTTTTTTTTTTTTTTTTTTTTTTTTTTTTTTTTTTTTTTTTTTTTTTTTTTTTTTTTTTTTTTTTTTTTTTTTTTTTTTTTTTTTTTTTTTTTTTTTTTTTTTTTTTTTTTTTTTTTTTTTTTTTTTTTTTTTTTTTTTTTTTTTTTTTTTTTTTTTTTTTTTTTTTTTTTTTTTTTTTTTTTTTTTTTTTTTTTTTTTTTTTTTTTTTTTTTTTTTTTTTTTTTTTTTTTTTTTTTTTTTTTTTTTTTTTTTTTTTTTTTTTTTTTTTTTTTTTTTTTTTTTTTTTTTTTTTTTTTTTTTTTTTTTTTTTTTTTTTTTTTTTTTTTTTTTTTTTTTTTTTTTTTTTTTTTTTTTTTTTTTTTTTTTTTTTTTTTTTTTTTTTTTTTTTTTTTTTTTTTTTTTTTTTTTTTTTTTTTTTTTTTTTTTTTTTTTTTTTTTTTTTTTTTTTTTTTTTTTTTTTTTTTTTTTTTTTTTTTTTTTTTTTTTTTTTTTTTTTTTTTTTTTTTTTTTTTTTTTTTTTTTTTTTTTTTTTTTTTTTTTTTTTTTTTTTTTTTTTTTTTTTTTTTTTTTTTTTTTTTTTTTTTTTTTTTTTTTTTTTTTTTTTTTTTTTTTTTTTTTTTTTTTTTTTTTTTTTTTTTTTTTTTTTTTTTTTTTTTTTTTTTTTTTTTTTTTTTTTTTTTTTTTTTTTTTTTTTTTTTTTTTTTTTTTTTTTTTTTTTTTTTTTTTTTTTTTTTTTTTTTTTTTTTTTTTTTTTTTTTTTTTTTTTTTTTTTTTTTTTTTTTTTTTTTTTTTTTTTTTTTTTTTTTTTTTTTTTTTTTTTTTTTTTTTTTTTTTTTTTTTTTTTTTTTTTTTTTTTTTTTTTTTTTTTTTTTTTTTTTTTTTTTTTTTTTTTTTTTTTTTTTTTTTTTTTTTTTTTTTTTTTTTTTTTTTTTTTTTTTTTTTTTTTTTTTTTTTTTTTTTTTTTTTTTTTTTTTTTTTTTTTTTTTTTTTTTTTTTTTTTTTTTTTTTTTTTTTTTTTTTTTTTTTTTTTTTTTTTTTTTTTTTTTTTTTTTTTTTTTTTTTTTTTTTTTTTTTTTTTTTTTTTTTTTTTTTTTTTTTTTTTTTTTTTTTTTTTTTTTTTTTTTTTTTTTTTTTTTTTTTTTTTTTTTTTTTTTTTTTTTTTTTTTTTTTTTTTTTTTTTTTTTTTTTTTTTTTTTTTTTTTTTTTTTTTTTTTTTTTTTTTTTTTTTTTTTTTTTTTTTTTTTTTTTTTTTTTTTTTTTTTTTTTTTTTTTTTTTTTTTTTTTTTTTTTTTTTTTTTTTTTTTTTTTTTTTTTTTTTTTTTTTTTTTTTTTTTTTTTTTTTTTTTTTTTTTTTTTTTTTTTTTTTTTTTTTTTTTTTTTTTTTTTTTTTTTTTTTTTTTTTTTTTTTTTTTTTTTTTTTTTTTTTTTTTTTTTTTTTTTTTTTTTTTTTTTTTTTTTTTTTTTTTTTTTTTTTTTTTTTTTTTTTTTTTTTTTTTTTTTTTTATTTTTTTTTTTTTTTTTTTTTTTTTTTTTTGAAAGGTGAATTTCGCTTGAAACTTCGTGTCGCGATTCGACAGCGAGAGGTCTAGCATACGTTGTCTTAACCGGGTCCGCGCTAGAGAGCTTACTCGAAGTAGAAATGCCTATTTCAAATACCCAATGGGGGAAAAACCCCCTACTAATCCACCCGAAAGCACGACGATTAATAGGGGTAAACCCTGTCTCCTCAGACTTGAACCTGGGTATACCCAAGCCAAGCCCTCATAGAAGGACTACCTATATCTCAAAGTTGGTGGAATGAAGAAAAAAAAAAAAAAAAAAAAAAAAAAAAAAAAAAAAAAAAAAAAAAAAAAAAAAAAAAAAAAAAAAAAAAAAAAAAAAAAAAAAAAAAAAAAAAAAAAAAAAAAAAAAAAAAAAAAAAAAAAAAAAAAAAAAAAAAAAAAAAAAAAAAAAAAAAAAAAAAAAAAAAAAAAAAAAAAAAAAAAAAAAAAAAAAAAAAAAAAAAAAAAAAAAAAAAAAAAAAAAAAAAAAAAAAAAAAAAAAAAAAAAAAAAAAAAAAAAAAAAAAAAAAAAAAAAAAAAAAAAAAAAAAAAAAAAAAAAAAAAAAAAAAAAAAAAAAAAAAAAAAAAAAAAAAAAAAAAAAAAAAAAAAAAAAAAAAAAAAAAAAAAAAAAAAAAAAAAAAAAAAAAAAAAAAAAAAAAAAAAAAAAAAAAAAAAAAAAAAAAAAAAAAAAAAAAAAAAAAAAAAAAAAAAAAAAAAAAAAAAAAAAAAAAAAAAAAAAAAAAAAAAAAAAAAAAAAAAAAAAAAAAAAAAAAAAAAAAAAAAAAAAAAAAAAAAAAAAAAAAAAAAAAAAAAAAAAAAAAAAAAAAAAAAAAAAAAAAAAAAAAAAAAAAAAAAAAAAAAAAAAAAAAAAAAAAAAAAAAAAAAAAAAAAAAAAAAAAAAAAAAAAAAAAAAAAAAAAAAAAAAAAAAAAAAAAAAAAAAAAAAAAAAAAAAAAAAAAAAAAAAAAAAAAAAAAAAAAAAAAAAAAAAAAAAAAAAAAAAAAAAAAAAAAAAAAAAAAAAAAAAAAAAAAAAAAAAAAAAAAAAAAAAAAAAAAAAAAAAAAAAAAAAAAAAAAAAAAAAAAAAAAAAAAAAAAAAAAAAAAAAAAAAAAAAAAAAAAAAAAAAAAAAAAAAAAAAAAAAAAAAAAAAAAAAAAAAAAAAAAAAAAAAAAAAAAAAAAAAAAAAAAAAAAAAAAAAAAAAAAAAAAAAAAAAAAAAAAAAAAAAAAAAAAAAAAAAAAAAAAAAAAAAAAAAAAAAAAAAAAAAAAAAAAAAAAAAAAAAAAAAAAAAAAAAAAAAAAAAAAAAAAAAAAAAAAAAAAAAAAAAAAAAAAAAAAAAAAAAAAAAAAAAAAAAAAAAAAAAAAAAAAAAAAAAAAAAAAAAAAAAAAAAAAAAAAAAAAAAAAAAAAAAAAAAAAAAAAAAAAAAAAAAAAAAAAAAAAAAAAAAAAAAAAAAAAAAAAAAAAAAAAAAAAAAAAAAAAAAAAAAAAAAAAAAAAAAAAAAAAAAAAAAAAAAAAAAAAAAAAAAAAAAAAAAAAAAAAAAAAAAAAAAAAAAAAAAAAAAAAAAAAAAAAAAAAAAAAAAAAAAAAAAAAAAAAAAAAAAAAAAAAAAAAAAAAAAAAAAAAAAAAAAAAAAAAAAAAAAAAAAAAAAAAAAAAAAAAAAAAAAAAAAAAAAAAAAAAAAAAAAAAAAAAAAAAAAAAAAAAAAAAAAAAAAAAAAAAAAAAAAAAAAAAAAAAAAAAAAAAAAAAAAAAAAAAAAAACAAAAAAAAAAAATAAATCAAAAAAAATTAAAAAAAAAAAACATAGATCGCAAGGATGATGAAAAGAAGTAATAGAAATTGTTATTGACATGAGAATAATGCTATGCTTGTTAGCCATGATCCTTGAAAGTTATTCTACAATAATCTTTACCTATCGAGTTGATAGAAATTTTTATATTGTCTTGAAATAGTATAAACAAATCTTGAGATGAAACCCAAACTAACAGACTAAATGTCCTCCTTGCACAAAATGGTCAGCTTCCGAAGTAGACTATGAGTGACATATAGAAAAAATTGATATTCTTTTCCATCCATATCTGTTTAATATCAAAACGAAAAGAGTTTCGGTAATCACATATTCAAATCTCTTAAAATAAACCAAAGATCGAAAGTTTGGTACTAAATCTAATGAAATATAAATTCATAACACAATCATCCAATAAATAAACCATAACATTGACCAAATTTAATATGCCTATAGTCACATGATATAAGCTCTCTTTTTTAAAAAATAATGTACTTTTTGACCATTCTATTCAAGTTAATGGAGGTATTTTCTACATGATAAACCATAAATGCTTATCATCCGATTACTCACTTTCAAAACGCATATGTAAATACCCCATAAAGTTTGCAAAACATATGTAGATAAAAACAGAACGAAAAAACTCACGAAACAAATGCAGAGACGACAGTCGGCAAATCTCGTTGTACTCGATCCCCATGTCCATGTTGCCCATTCTACAAATATAAAACAATTCTCAAGTATTAAAAACTATCAAATATTTGTCACTTTAACAGCACAAACCTCATGGTATTTATACATTTGTTAGGCCAAAGGCATCTCTGTAATATCGATATACATATAGCACAAAGAGGGGAAAGACTTATTTCAGTAATTGGCTTCAACAGCCCTGCATTTTTCTACGCATTTGACGATATAGCCAAAGTAACTATTGTTTAAACAAAAAAAAAAAAACAAACCGAAAAAGTAAAAAAAACATATACAACAATACTAAGTACACTAACATCAATTTCCATAAAAGAAGTCCCAATCTTTTTTAACTTAATTTCAGTAAAATAAGTAAAAAAAAAAACTCATACAACCCTACATCATATTCTTTAGATATAGAGAAATTATCACAAATCGTCCCTGTGGTTTGCTCGATTCGCATTTTCATCCCTGTACTTTTTTTTTATCATTAGGTGTCCCTGTACTTTTCATTTTTATTGCCAACCGTCCCTAACACTAACAGCCGTTAGTTTTGCTCCGTTAAAACGCTCATGTGCAATGCACATGAGGGTATAATCGTCAAGTTCGTAACCACAGGGACTATTTGTAATAAAAATATTGGATTAAAAAAAAATCTTTGGATTCCTTCTCCCACACAACTCTGACCACCACTTCTGACCGGCCGTCCACCACCGGAAAAGTTCGCGGGAAACTGAGAACCATAATAATCGAGCATCGTCTCTTTTTCTTTCTAAACCGTCGTGAGGTGATGGTAGTCCGGTGGTGCGTGGCTGCGAGAGAGAGAAATAGAAGAAAAAAAGAAAAGATTAGGGTTTTTAGAGAGAGGGACAAAATGGGTTTGTTCAGAAGATCGATACTTACGTTTCATACTTTCTTCGGATGTTATGGAGTCGTGTAGTGGTGGCTGGAAAACGAAACAGCAACAACAGCGGCGGTAGAGTGGCGGAGCAGCAGCAGCGACGACGGTTATGTGGTTGTGATTAAAGATGAAACCCTAATTGTTGTTGGGGATGATGGCCGGAGTTTTTTATGGTGAAAAAGAGCGGCGGCAGGAGGCTGTGAGGGTGGCCGGAAGTTTGGCTGGTGGTGGGAGTGGTCAGCCATCACAAATAGTCCATATGGTTACAAACTGGACGAAAATGCCCTCATGTGCATTGCACATGAGGGGTTTAACGGATGAAAACTAACGGTTGTTAGTGGCAGGGACGACTAGCAATGAAAATGAAAAGTACAGGGACACCTAATGATAAAAAAAAGCACAGGGATGAAAATGCGAATCGAGCAAACCACAGGGACGATTTGTGACAATTTCTCTTAGATATAACTCATACATTTGAATTATGAGGTTCAAATCAAAATACCATAAAGGGTTAATTACATAAATGGTACCTGGACTATACACCATATTACTGATTACCTACCTATAGTTTATAATTTATGCTAGTCGTACCCCAACTTGTCATTTATGCACTCGGATCATACCTGAACCTGACGGGCGTCAGTTTGGCCGTTAAGTTGGGGTATGACTATCGTAAATTTTAAACTATACGTAGGTAATCAGTAATATGGTGCATAATCCAGGTACCATTTATGTAATTAACCCTACCATAAATTTGCAGGCAGCGATGGTGGGCGAAAGGGGAAGAACGAAGAATAGTAGATGGCAGTGATGGGCAGAAAATCACCAGCAGCAGCCGCGAGAGAAAGAAGAAGAAGGTGGAGCTGTGAGAATTAGGGTAGGGAAGAATGTGTGGGGAAAAAATAAATGAGAAGGAAGTATATAAGAAAAGTAGCGGTATATCCAGGAAAATGATTAATCAACCTAACCAAAACAACTTAATAATCAACTTAATAACATGATGATGACACTTGGCATAATCAATGGAAGAGATTGAGAGAGATAATGAGTGGATTACACATGTCAGGTGATAAAAGCTTTAGGTTGATCTTTAGGTTAATATATCATTACTCTTAATTAATTAAAAAAATAGAAAAAACCTAGAAAAAAAAAAGATGGCGCGTATTGTATTTTGGAGCGCGTATAGTAATTAAGAGGAGGATTAGGGGTGCCAAATGTACTCCAACCTCCTCTTTTACTTATAATATAGATAATTAGATACTTAAATGTAGGTTTTAGGTAAAATAAAACAATATTAAAGTAAACAAATAAAAAATAATAAGTATCTCTTCACTAAAAATCACCGTGCATCATGAAAATCATCGTGCATCAATATATATACTTGTGCTTCGTGAATCTTCGTGCATCAATTTCATCATGGTCTAACGGTCAAAATCTTCGTGCATCAACTTTTTGAAAATGCATCCACTATGATGAAAAGCTTATAATATATATAATTTTAGATGAGTCTACTTTATGTATTCAACTTTGAAAAAACTACTATTTTATTCATCTAGTATACGTGTGGTGTCACATCGAATTCACTTCATCAATTTAGTAAATTTTGACTGGTTGGATGCATAAAAGTTTGATACACAATGAACTTAGAGCATCCACAATGGTAAAGCTTTTTCCTAAAAGCTTTTTAGAAAAAAGCTTTTACTCCAATGGTAAAAGTGTAACATCCGTGAGTTTTGACCCGTTGACTTTACGTGTAATTTGACTAACAATCTAAGTTAATGAAATATTTGGTTCATTTCGTGATTAAAAGACAATGTGGTATGTTCGTTGGGTCGATAGTATAACTTAACCGATGATTAAATGTATAACGATATGTAAATTTGGCTTGATGGGAGAAACGGGTCGACCCGTGGGTTACCCATGACCCACCAGCCATGTTGACCCAACCCTATCCCTCCTTAACCCCTTTCTCATCCATTCATTCATTTCATTCTCTCTATCACTCTCTAAGCTCTTGCAAGAAAACTTTCACACACACACACTCTCTATTTCACTTATTTCTTGCATTCATTATTGTTCTTGGGTTGAAATTGTGTGAGAAACATCATCCTTATTATCATTACAACAACATATTCCAATTTGGGCTCTTCAAATTGCAAGAATTATCCAAGTGGGTTGATTTTCGGGTTTGAGCTTTGTGGTAACCTTTGGTAAGTAAAACTTCATTTAAATTACTCATTTCATGTTTATTATCTTGTTTCTAAACTAAGTTATCGAGTTTCAAGTCGAAAATCAAGTCTTTGGCTCATTAGGGTTTTACTTTGACTTTTTAGGTCAAAACCGAATTTAATGCAAATTTCATGTTAAGAACAAGATTTTGGTGTGGGTTTTGTTACTACTAGTTAGAATATGTTAAAATGAGTGTGCAAGACCATTTGGGTCGGGTCAAAACCCAACGGGTCGGATTTTAGGGTTTCTTGGGTGAAATTAGGGTTCTTGGGCAAGATGGGTCAAGAATCGAATGTGATGATTTCTGGATGTTATGGAATGGAAAATGTGATCGAGTTAAGTGTATTTATGCTTTAGAACATCAAATCTCACTTAAAAACTGGTCCACTAACATTTTGGTTCGATTTAGGGTTTTGGTTCATGAAAAATAAGGTTTTGGGTTTATTTTCCTGCCAATAACTGCTGCTGCTGCTCGTGGGCTCAACCCACCGTCTGGAACGGTCCAGGCACCGTCTGAGATGGTGCTCCCTAAACTGCAAATCAATGGGACGGTGGCCAGACGGTGGATTCTTCTGCTACACGGTAGAACGAGACGGTGAAACAACAAAATCCAAGCCACCGTCTGAGACGGTGGCACAGACCGTTTGAGACGGTGGTACTGGGCCGGCTGACCGTCTGAGACGGTGGACGCTGCACCGCCCTGCACGGTGGCTCAGTGTTGGACATTTCCAGTTTTTCTTGTTTCACTCCTTTCTTCTTTGAATCGAGTCTAGCCCTTCTTAAGCCCTCTTTTGGTTATTCTAGTGGACCTTTGAGTCATGAAAAACCTTTTATAGTTAGATGGATCATTTGAAACACAATTAGGTTTATTATTAACCTAAGTTGAATATTATGTATGTATATGTATGTTAACGGGTACGAATATTATCGATACATAGGTGGCGGACGCGTGGAAACCGTTGAACGATTATAATCCCGTTTTATCTCGATAATAACATCTTATTGCCGATCTAGGTGAGTCCTGTAGCTTCCTACTCCTTTGAGATTCGGGCTGAAAAGTGTAAAACTTGCGTGTTTACTTACGTTGTTGATTTGATTGATTGATTTGGTTTAAATGTTGGATTGATGAGACGGTCTATTACGTTTGATTGACTTGATTTATGTTTTGTTAGGTATTTCATTAATATTAGGGTAGACTTACATACATGGAAGTCGGTTATGCCTTCAATGGGTTTTAGATGTGGTGGGAAGGCTGCGGGTGACCCTATATATAAGCATCTGGGACTCGAAGAATGGATAATCCTCTTAAGTGTATGTACGTATAGTTGGTTTGAATTGTGATTATTGGTTTATGATTGACGAATATTGATTGTGGATTTATGACAGACGCTTCGTGATTGATGCATATACGATTGATTGTAAGCATGCATACGTAGTTACATAGTCCCTCGGTTGAGGACTCAAACATCCAAGTGTATAGATGTATACACTTAATCTGTAAGATGTTGGTGACATGACTCCGGGTATATAGACATATATACGCCGATGATTTTGAGATACAGCCTTGTTCATTGTGATGACAGGCGGGTATCGTTGCATAGGTGACTTGAGTTCACGCATAAGATAGGCATGTTGGCTTATTTATGCATTCAGCACTTACATTGATAATTATATCATTTGTGCACTCCTATTACGCGCTTACTTACTTTGTGTAATCTTGTTGTTGGACGTTATTGTGTTACTTAGAGACTCACTGTAAGTCATGTCAAGCCTCTACTCGTATATTGTGATTATTGTCGATGGTTCCTTATGGACCATTACTACGAACTCACCAACCTTGTGTTGACTATGCTTAGTACACTTTTCAGGTAATCAGGTTATCCCCGGACGTGGAGTTTGATTGTTGCTTGCTGTAAAACCCGGGCTTTGGACTTTATGGATCAAGGATTCATTGGCCTTCTTTTGTATTATACTTAGGATCGATTTGCCATCTTCTTGATGTTCTTTTGTAAACTTTGATGGTTATTTGCTCCTTATGTATTTTGGTACTTGTTTCGTATGGTATGGATTCACTGAATCTTTATTTGCATTTAGTTCTTGTTCTATTGTAATTCCTTTTTGCGCTATATGATTTCCGTGATATTTCGAGCCTCGGCTTGGGGTGTTACAGAATGGTGGCCCATGCAGGTCGTAGAGAATTAGGCGGTTTGACCTAGACTACAGCTTAAGTTAAAACTCTTCATATAGCATGCATGGTTAGGAAATTCGTGTACAATGTGAATTATGTGAATCCCCGTGTGAGTTCGTAGTTAAGACCACTTGTGTGATAGCTTGAATTCAATGTGATGAATGTGGTTAATATGGTTTGTTGTTGTTATTGGTTGGAGCTAATTTGATGATTTAGGGCAAAATGAAGTTATGCCATTAACTTAGTATAATATTGTGGCAACCCTAAAAGAACCCGATCAACTCTTTTATGGTTACCCAATATTATAACAAGTTAATGACATCGTGGATTGTGCACGTGTGGCTTAAAGTATAATAAGGAACCGATATGCTTAATGGAAGTTGATTAGGTGGAGGGTTAGCCATTGGTACACCCTGTATACATACCTGGTCAATAACTAGAGAACATATCGAATTCTGATTATACTTTGAATCATTCGTGTTAGTTGTTTGATTGCATGATGTTATGAGCATGATTACATGAGTTAATGATAGACAATTGTAATGAATTTGACATGATGATATGCTAAGTAACAATCCCATAGGATTCTAGCACTCTTGCCTTAGCTTAATGATATGAAATGAGTATGTGGTATCGGTATGAGAGCATTGACTACTTGTGTGACTAACATGTGAGCATTTGAGACTAACTCTCGGGTCAAGGTGTCACTTGTTTTATAGAAATGGTGAGACCAAGGAGAGCCGGAACGAACTATAGGGCTGAAGAGGAAGAACCTCAACCGGGAGCTCAACCGGAGGTACAAGGAGGTAGAGTAGGGGCGGTAGGGGCCGTGGTAGGGGCCGTGGTAGAGGTCGTGGTAGAGGCCAAGGAAGGGGCCATGGTGAAGCTCCTGAGCCAAACTTGGCTGAGGTGATCGCTCAAACGGTCACCAATATCATGCCAACCATTATTGCTCAAGTCACGGCAAGTCTTGGGGGAAACTATGCGGCTCAAAACAATGGGCCTCAAAACAATGAAGCCCGATTAATATGAATAATGAAAATGCTCAACCTCATGCTGTGGAGGAGGAAGAAGAGGAACCAGTGGGAGTTGATAACCGTATGCCCATGTATAATCAACATGGAGGATACCGACAAGGGTGTATATTTAAAGACTTCAAAAGCTGTGGGGCACCGGAGTTTGATGGAAGAGGCGGTCCCATAGAGTGTATAAGGTGGTTTGAGGAGATCGAGGCAGTGATTGAAAGGAGTCATTGCACATATGACGACCAGATTTCTTATGCATCCGGCATGTTTAGACATGACGCCTTGAGTTGGTGGAACCAAGAGATAACTTTGGGGCGGACTTATAACTTGGAATGGATCGATTTCAAGAACAAAGTGAAGGCAAAGTTTTGCCCTCCCTATGAACTACAAAACTTGACCATTGAGTTTGCTAATCTCAACATGGAGAGAGCCGATTACAAGAGTTATGTTAGACGATTTCAAGAGTTGTCTACCCTCATTCCTCACTTGGTGGATTCTGAGTCTCGGGCCATCGAGAAGTTTGTATTGGGCTTGAATCCTCAAGTCCGATCTTATGTGAATTCTAACATGCCTACTTCTTTGGCCGATGCGGTTAACCGGGCCGGTAGCGTGACCGAAGACTTGTTGAGGAGCGGTGTTTTAAGCAAATCCTCAACATACAAGAGAAAGGAAGTGGGAGAGTCTAGCGGGGTAAAGAAAGTGGGAAGGTTTGACCCCAAGAATGCAAATAGGGGTAGAATAATGGCGGCGGTGGAACCGACTAGGAAAGCTTATACTGGGACTCATCCTTTCTGTGGGAGATGCAACAGGCATCATCCCGCCAATGTCCAATGTGGGGCATGCTTTAACTGCAACCGAGTTGGGCACGAGCCCAAGAATTGTAGAGCTCCAAGAATGGGCCCAATGAATGTGGCTCCTGTTCGGGTCGTCCCTCCTCAAGGTAATCAACGAAGAGGTGAATGTTTTGAATGTGGTAGTCGTGACCACTATCGTAATAATTGTCCTCCATGGGTGGGACAACAAGTGCAAGTAGCCGTCCACCCCAACCAACTACAAATGGTCGGGCCTAACCAAAACCGGGGACAACAAGGTCATCAAGTGCAACCCCGCGGCCGAGCCTTTGCGGCCAATTCAAATGAAGCCCGCAACGATCCCAACGTGGTAGCATGTACCTTTCTCCTTAATGGTCACTATGCAACAGTTTTATTTGATTCCGGAGCTGATTATAGCCTCGTGTCCTCTAACTTTGTTCCTTTGATTGATGTGCATCCTTGTGCTCTAAACTATGTGCTTGACATTGAAATGGTAAACGGGTCACTAACTAAACTTAGTCAAATAATACGTGATTGTGTCTTGACTCTAGATGATGTTGAATTCTTCATAGACCTTATGCCTTTCGATATTGGGAGTTTTGATGTCATTGTGGGTATGGATTGGTTGACTGCAGTAAATGCGACTATTGAGTGTGGTGAGAGAGTGGTTAAGATACCTTTGACTAACGGTAAAATTCTTAGGGTTCAAGGCGAAACCTCCGATTCCTCAAATTCTAAAGTCTTTAGTGCTACCATCACAAAGGTAGAATTGAAGACCGTTCCTATTGTTTGTGAATTTCCCGATGTTTTTCCGGATGACTTACCGGGATTACCTCCAACTCGTGAACTTGACTTTCGTATTAATCTTATCCCCGAAGCCGCGCCCGTAGCAAAAGCTCCTTATAGACTAGCCTTAACCGAAATGCAAGAACTACAAACTCAACTCAAGGAACTCCAAGAGAAGGGTTTCATTCGCCCTAGTCAATCTCCTTGGGGTGCTCCTGTTCTCTTCGTCAAAAAGAAAGACGGGTCCTTCAGAATGTGTATTGATTACCGGGAATTAAACAAGCTCACTGTGAAGAACCGGTATCCCCTCCCTAGAATCGATGACTTATTTGATCAACTTCAAGGTGCTAAGCACTTCTCAAAAATCGATCTTCGCTCGGGTTATTATCAACTCCGAGTACATGAAGATGATATCCCCAAGACGGCTTTTCGCACAAGGTATGGTCATTTTGAA
This sequence comes from Erigeron breviscapus, assembly GCA_034093135.1. Taxonomy (NCBI): domain Eukaryota; kingdom Viridiplantae; phylum Streptophyta; class Magnoliopsida; order Asterales; family Asteraceae; genus Erigeron; species Erigeron breviscapus. Next base: position 11,086,588 of record CM067167.1, read on the forward strand.
TTCACCGTGATGCCCTTCGGGTTGACTAATGCACCGGCGGTGTTTATGGACTTGATGAACCGGGTGTGTCAACCATACTTAGACAAGTCTATCATTGTGTTCATTGATGACATACTTGTATACTCGAAGACAAAGGAAGAGCATGTTGAGCACTTGTGTGAGGTGCTTGAACTACTAAGGAAGGAGAAGTTGTATGCCAAATTCTCCAAGTGTGAGTTTTGGTTAGAAGAGGTCCACTTTCTTGGTCACGTAGTGAGCAAGAATGGTATTCACGTGGACCCAAGCAAAATTGAAGCGGTCAAGAATTAGAGAAGACCCGAAACGCCATCCGAGATCCGTCAATTCCTTGGATTGGCGGGTTACTATAGAAGATTCATTGAAAATTTCTCCCGTATTGCGCAACCACTCACCCTCTTGACTCAAAAGAAGAGAAACTTTGAATGGGGCGAAAAACAAGAAAACGCTTTCCAAACTCTTAAAGATATGCTATGTGACGCTCCTATTTTGACGCTACCGGATGGAATTGAAGATTTTGTCGTTTATTGTGATGCCTTGGGACAAGGTTTGGGTTGTGTTCTAATGCAAAGGGGTAAAGTCATTGCTTATGCCTCTCGTCAATTGAAGGTGCATGAGAAGAACTACCCGACCCATGATTTGGAATTGGGAGCGGTTGTGTTTGCTTTGAAGTGTTAAAGACATTATATCTATGGCACCAAATGTGTGATTTATACCGACCACAAAAGTCTTCAACACATCTTTAACCAAAGTGAATTGAATATGAGGCAGAGGTGTTGGCTTGAACTATTTAGTGATTATGATTGTGACATCCGTTATCATCCGGGCAAGGCAAATGTAGTAGCCGATGCCTTGAGTAGAAAGGAGAGAGTAAAGCCGAGACGGGCTAGAGCTATGAGCCTCACGGTGGGGCCAAATATTCGTGACCGGATCATTGAAGCCCAAATTCAAGCCACCCTACCGGAAAACTTTGGGAACGAGAACCTAGATGGCATGGAACAACAATTTGATAGAAAGAATGATAATGGGCTATACTTGGTTGAAAGACTTTGGGTTCCTATTTTCGGTAACTTAAGGACACTTATTATGAATGAAGCTCATCAATCGCCTTATTCGGTCCATCCCGGGTCGGATAAGATGTACTTTGATTTGAAAAACTTGTATTGGTGGCCGGGCATGAAGCGTGATGTGGCTAAGTATGTGAGTGAGTGTCTTACTTGCTTACAAGTGAAAGCCGATCACAAGAAGTCACCCGGATTGTTGGTACAACCGGTGATGCCCGAATGGAAGTGGGAACATATTTCAATGGACTTCATTACTAAACTACCGAAGACGAGAAGCGGTCGTGACACGATTTGGGTGATAGTAGATTGGTTAACGAAGTCGGCTCACTTTTTAGCCATTCGTGAAACCGATAAATTTGACACATTGGCTCGTTTGTACATCAAGGAAGTGATATCTAAGCGTGGAGTGCCGATTTCTATCATTTCAGATAGAGACGCCCGTTTCAAATCAAACTTTTGGGGAGCTTTTCAAAAGGCAATGGGTACTCGACTCGACATGAGCACGACGTTTCATCCTCAAACGGATGGACAAACCGAGAGAACCATTCAAACACTTGAAGATATGTTGAGGGCATGTGCAATTGATTTTGGTGGAAGTTGGGAAGACCATTTGCCACTAGCTGAGTTCTCGTACAACAATAGTTACCATGCTACCATTCAAATGGCGCCCTTTAGAGCATTGTATGGTAGGATATGTCGTTCTCCTCTAGCTTGGGCGGAAATTGGTGAGAGTCAACTCATCGGGCCGGAAATTGTAGTTGAAACGACAAAAGTGATTTCTCAAATTAAAGAGAAGTTGCAATTGGCCCGTGAACGTCAAAAGAAGTATGCCGATGTGAGGCTGAGACCGTTAGAGTTTGAAATTGGTGATTATGTACTTTTGAAAGTGTCACCTTGGAAAGGTGTTATACGTTTTGTGAAGCGGGGTAAACTTGGGCCAAGGTATATTGGTCCTTTCAAGATTCTTGAACGGGTTAGAAAGGTTGCCTACCGATTAGAATTACCACAAGAGCTTAGCGGTGTACATGATGTGTTTCATATTTGCAACTTACGCAAGTGTTTGGCGGACCCCACGCATCATGTGCCTATGAACGAGATTCGGGTGGATTCGAAGCTTAATTTCGTTGAAGAGCCGGTAGAGATCTTGGACCGTTAAGTCAAGAAGCTAAAGAATAAACACTACACGATTGTTAAGGTTAGATGGAATGCTAGACGTGGAGCCGAGTTCACTTGGGAGCGAGAGGATCATATGAAGTCTAAGTATCCGCATTTATTTAGTAATTAGTGTTTTGTTGAATTTCGGGACGAAATTCTTTCAACGGGGGAATAATGTAACATCCGTGAGTTTTGACCCGTTGACTTTACGTGTAATTTGACTAACAATCTAAGTTAATGAAATATTTGGTTCATTTCGTGATTAAAAGACAATGTGGTATGTTCGTTGGGTCGATAGTATAACTTAACCGATGATTAAATGTATAACGATATGTAAATTTGGCTTGATGGGAGAAACGGGTCGACCCGTGGGTTACCCATGACCCACCAGCCATGTTGACCCAACCCTATCCCTCCTTAACCCCTTTCTCATCCATTCATTCATTTCATTCTCTCTATCAATCTCTAAGCTCTTGCAAGAAAACTTTCACACACACACACTCTCTATTTCACTTATTTATTGCATTCATTATTGTTCTTGGGTTGAAATTGTGTGAGAAACATCATCCTTATTATCATTACAACAACATATTCCAATTTGGGCTCTTCAAATTGCAAGAATTATCCAAGTGGGTTGATTTTCGGGTTTGAGCTTTGTGGTAACCTTTGGTAAGTAAAACTTCATTCAAATTACCCATTTCATGTTTATTATCTTGTTTCTAAACTAAGTTATCGAGGTTCAAGTCGAAAATCAAGTCTTTGGCTCATTAGGGTTTTACTTTGACTTTTTAGGTCAAAACCGAATTTAATGCAAATTTCATGTTAAGAACAAGATTTTGGTGTGGGTTTTGTTACTACTAGTTAGAATATGTTAAAATGAGTGTGCAAGACCATTTGGGACGGTGGCCAGACGGTGGATTCTTCTGCTACACGGTAGAACGAGACGGTGAAACAACAAAATCCAAGCCACCGTCTGAGACGGTGCTCCCTAAACTGCAAATCAATGGGACGGTGGCCAGACGGTGGATTCTTCTGCTACACGGTAGAACGAGACGGTGAAACAACAAAATCCAAGCCACCGTCTGAGACGATGGCACAGACCGTTTGAGACGGTGGTACTGGGTCGGCTGACCGTCTGAGACGGTGCTCCCTAAACTGCAAATCAATGGGACGGTGGCCAGACGGTGGATTCTTCTGCTACACGGTAGAACGAGACGGTGAAACAACAAAATCCAAGCCACCGTCTGAGACGGTGCTCCCTAAACTGCAAATCAATGGGACGGTGGCCAGACGGTGGATTCTTCTGCTACACGGTAGAACGAGACGGTGAAACAACAAAATCCAAGCCACCGTCTGAGACGGTGCTCCCTAAACTGCAAATCAATGGGACGGTGGCCAGACGGTGGATTCTTCTGCTACACGGTAGAACGAGACGGTGAAACAACAAAATCCAAGCCACCGTCTGAGACGGTGCTCCCTAAACTGCAAATCAATGGGACGGTGGCCAGACGGTGGATTCTTCTGCTACACGGTAGAACGAGACGGTGAAACAACAAAATCCAAGCCACCGTCTGAGACGATGGCACAGACCGTTTGAGACGGTGGTACTGGGTCGGCTGACCGTCTGAGACGGTGCTCCCTAAACTGCAAATCAATGGGACGGTGGCCAGACGGTGGATTCTTCTGCTACACGGTAGAACGAGACGGTGAAACAACAAAATCCAAGCCACCGTCTGAGACGATGGCACAGACCGTTTGAGACGGTGGTACTGGGTCGGCTGACCGTCTGAGACGGTGCTCCCTAAACTGCAAATCAATGGGACGGTGGCCAGACGGTGGATTCTTCTGCTACACGGTAGAACGAGACGGTGAAACAACAAAATCCAAGCCACCGTCTGAGACGGTGCTCCCTAAACTGCAAATCAATGGGACGGTGGCCAGACGGTGGATTCTTCTGCTACACGGTAGAACGAGACGGTGAAACAACAAAATCCAAGCCACCGTCTGAGACGGTGCTCCCTAAACTGCAAATCAATGGGACGGTGGCCAGACGGTGGATTCTTCTGCTACACGGTAGAACGAGACGGTGAAACAACAAAATCCAAGCCACCGTCTGAGACGGTGCTCCCTAAACTGCAAATCAATGGGACGGTGGCCAGACGGTGGATTCTTCTGCTACACGGTAGAACGAGACGGTGAAACAACAAAATCCAAGCCACCGTCTGAGACGGTGCTCCCTAAACTGCAAATCAATGGGACGGTGGCCAGACGGTGGATTCTTCTGCTACACGGTAGAACGAGACGGTGAAACAACAAAATCCAAGCCACCGTCTGAGACGGTGCTCCCTAAACTGCAAATCAATGGGACGGTGGCCAGACGGTGGATTCTTCTGCTACACGGTAGAACGAGACGGTGAAACAACAAAATCCAAGCCACCGTCTGAGACGGTGCTCCCTAAACTGCAAATCAATGGGACGGTGGCCAGACGGTGGATTCTTCTGCTACACGGTAGAACGAGACGGTGAAACAACAAAATCCAAGCCACCGTCTGAGACGGTGCTCCCTAAACTGCAAATCAATGGGACGGTGGCCAGACGGTGGATTCTTCTGCTACACGGTAGAACGAGACGGTGAAACAACAAAATCCAAGCCACCGTCTGAGACGATGGCACAGACCGTTTGAGACGGTGGTACTGGGTCGGCTGACCGTCTGAGACGGTGGCACAGACCGTTTGAGACGGTGGTACTGGGCCGGCTGACCGTCTGAGACGGTGGCACAGACCGTTTGAGACGGTGGTACTGGGCCGGCTGACCGTCTGAGACGGTGGCACAGACCGTTTGAGACGGTGGTACTGGGCCGGCTGACCGTCTGAGACGGTGGCACAGACCGTTTGAGACGGTGGTACTGGGCCGGCTGACCGTCTGAGACGGTGGCACAGACCGTTTGAGACGGTGGTACTGGGCCGGCTGACCGTCTGAGACGGTGGCACAGACCGCCCTTGAGACGGTGGTACTGGGCCGGCTGACCGTCTGAGACGGTGGCACAGACCGTTTGAGACGGTGGTACTGGGCCGGCTGACCGTCTGAGACGGTGGCACAGACCGTTTGAGACGGTGGTACTGGGCCGCTGACCGTCTGAGACGGTGGCACAGACCGTTTGAGACGGTGGTACTGGGCCGGCTGACCGTCTGAGACGGTGGCACAGACCGTTTGAGACGGTGGTACTGGGCCGCTGACCGTCTGAGACGGTGGCACAGACCGTTTGAGACGGTGGTACTGGGCCGCTGACCGTCTGAGACGGTGGCACAGACCGTTTGAGACGGTGGTACTGGGCCGGCTGACCGTCTGAGACGGTGGCACAGACCGTTTGAGACGGTGGTACTGGGCCGCTGACCGTCTGAGACGGTGGCACAGACCGTTTGAGACGGTGGTACTGGGCCGCTGACCGTCTGAGACGGTGGCACAGACCGTTTGAGACGGTGGTACTGGGCCGGCTGACCGTCTGAGACGGTGGCACAGACCGTTTGAGACGGTGGTACTGGGCCGGCTGACCGTCTGAGACGGTGGCACAGACCGTTTGAGACGGTGGTACTGGGCCGGCTGACCGTCTGAGACGGTGGCACAGACCGTTTGAGACGGTGGTACTGGGCCGGCTGACCGTCTGAGACGGTGGCACAGACCGTTTGAGACGGTGGTACTGGGCCGGCTGACCGTCTGAGACGGTGGCACAGACCGTTTGAGACGGTGGTACTGGGCCGGCTGACCGTCTGAGACGGTGGCACAGACCGTTTGAGACGGTGGTACTGGGCCGGCTGACCGTCTGAGACGGTGGCACAGACCGTTTGAGACGGTGGTACTGGGCCGGCTGACCGTCTGAGACGGTGGCACAGACCGTTTGAGACGGTGGTACTGGGCCGGCTGACCGTCTGAGACGGTGGGCTGCACCGCCCTGCACGGTGGCTCAGTGTTGGACATTTCCAGTTTTTCTTGTTTCACTCCTTTCTTCTTTGAATCGAGTCTAGCCCTTCTTAAGCCCTCCTTTGGTTATTCTAGTGGACCTTTGAGTCATGAAAAACCTTTTATAGTTAGATGGATCATTTGAAACACAATTAGGTTTATTATTAACCTAAGTTGAATATTATGTATGTATATGTATGTTAACGTGTACGAATATTATCGATACATAGGTGGCGGACGCGTGGAAACCGTTGAACGATTATAATCCCGTTTTATCTCGATAATAACATCTTATTGCCGATCTAGGTGAGTCCTGTAGCTTCCTACTCCTTTGAGATTCGGGCTGAAAAGTGTAAAACTTGCGTGTTTACTTACGTTGTTGATTTGATTGATTGATTTGGTTTAAATGTTGGATTGATGAGACGGTCTATTACGTTTGATTGACTTGATTTATGTTTTGTTAGGTATTTCATTAATATTAGGGTAGACTTACATACATGGAAGTCGGTTATGCCTTCAATGGGTTTTAGATGTGGTGGGAAGGCTGCGGGTGACCCTATATATAAGCATCTGGGACTCGAAGAATGGATAATCCTCTTAAGTGTATGTACGTATAGTTGGTTTGAATTGTGATTATTGGTTTATGATTGACGAATATTGATTGTGGATTTATGACAGACGCTTCGTGATTGATGCATATACGATTGATTGTAAGCATGCATACGTAGTTACATAGTCCCTCGGTTGAGGACTCAAACATCCAAGTGTATAGATGTATACACTTAATCTGTAAGATGTTGGTGACATGACTCCGGGTATATAGACATATATACGCCGATGATTTTGAGATACAGCCTTGTTCATTGTGATGACAGGCGGGTATCGTTGCATAGGTGACTTGAGTTCACGCATAAGATAGGCATGTTGGCTTATTTATGCATTCAGCACTTACATTGATAATTATATCATTTGTGCACTCCTATTACGCGCTTACTTACTTTGTGTAATCTTGTTGTTGGACCTTATTGTGTTACTTAGAGGCTCGCTGTAAGTCATGTCAAGCCTCTACTCGTATATTGTGATTATTGTCGATGGTTCCTTATGGACCATTACTACGAACTCACCAACCTTGTGTTGACTATGCTTAGTACACTTTTCAGGTAATCAGGTTATCCCCGGACGTGGAGTTTGATTGTTGCTTGCTGTAAAACCCGGGCTTTGGACTTTATGGATCAAGGATTCATTGGCCTTCTTTTGCATTATACTTAGGATCGATTTGCCATCTTCTGGATGTTCTTTTGTAAACTTTGATGGTTATTTGCTCCTTATGTATTTTGGTACTTGTTTCGTATGGTATGGATTCACTAAATCTTTATTTGCATTTAGTTCTTGTTCTATTGTGATTCCTCCTTGCGCTATATGATTTCCGTGATATTTCGAGCCTCGGCTTGGGGTGTTACAAAAAGCTTGAAACTAGCATAAAATTCTTTAAATTGTAATTAAATATGTAAGAGAGAGAATGTAATAGCTTGAAGTTTTATAAGTCATTGCTAAAAAAGCCTTCACCTCCAATGATAAAAAGTCTTTATAAAAGCTTTTTGTAATAGTATCAAGTCTTAAAAAAAGCTTTACAAAAACACCATTGGAGATGCTCTTATATAAAATTTGATACACATTATAGACTATACATTTCTAATTGGGAAGTGATATTAGTACCACATAACTTAATTAATCTAGCACAACTATGCATTAACTGTTTGTATAGTGTGTTGTGATGCTTATACTGTATGGTAAATTAATCATGTTGTATGGTACAAATATCACTTCCCTTTCGAATTACCTACCCCTAGTCCACGTAACTAGTAATAATAACCAACTTTATTTGCAATTCCGAAGATATGGAGTTTACATGAAATTTATTGAAAAGGTCGATCGAATGGAGAAAGATTCTTGATCGGCGATGATAGATCTTAATTTAACAAAAAAAGAAAATAATAGTTAAATAACGGGGCGCGTAACACCACCGGGGCAAAAAGGGTACCCCCACCAGCACTATTAGCGGCGACGTCGCCGCTAATAGTGCGGGGCCCACTGACACATTGAAGCACTATTAGCGGCGACGTCGCCGCTAATAGTGCGGGGCCCACTGACACATTGAAGACTACGATGCCTGTTACAAGCCCATGGACCCCACACTATTAGCGGCGACGTCGCCGCTAATAGTGTACCATATTTTCTTTAAAACGCGCCTGCTCCCCAGACCCATCTTCTTCCCCATCGAAAAAAAACGCACCAAAGGTTAATAAAAAAAATAATTTTCCGGCAAGCCACCATTGTGAGTCCATATTCCGGCCCTGAATCCTCTCACCCTCTATATCAAGAATCCGACCACCCACGCTTTTGCTCGCGACGAAAATCCGCCCCGGTTAATTTTCCGGCGAATTTTCAGGCGAAAATCCGGCCGGACCAATTTTCAGACCAAGTATTAGCGGCGACATTTCTGGCGACCTACTTTTCCGGCGACCTACTTTTCCGACGTTTTCTTTGTATGTTTACTAAGACTCATTTAATTTTGTATTGTTGTTATAATTTTTAATATATGTTATTATTAGTTATAAAAATGTTATAGTATTATATTTAGAAATTTTACGTTTGTAAGTTTGATTTAAAGAAATATGTAGGATATGATTGTTATGAATTATTGGTAGTTTATGATTATTCTTAATATGATTGTTAATATTATGTTAGAAAAACCATTTTGTTAATATGATTGTTAGAAATTAGTGATAGAAAGGTTATGATATTATAGTTAAAAATGATAATGATTGTTAGAAATTATATGATTTTTAAGAATTATTGGTAGTTTATCAATATTGATAATATAATTGTTAATATATTATGTGAAAAGTTATTAAAATTGTAATTAGTGTTAAAAATGTTATGTTATCATAATTATAAATTATATGATTGTTAGAAATTTGATGCTTATTGTTAATATGATTTTTAGTATTATGTTAGAAAACAGTTGTTAGTATGATTGTTAATATTATGTTAGAAAAACCATTTTGTTAATATGATTGTTAGAAATTATGTTAGTGATAGAAAGGTTATGATATTATAGTTAAAAATGATAATGATTGTTAGAAATTATATGATTTTTAAGAATTATTGGTAGTTTATCAATATTGATAATATAATTGTTAATATATTATGTGAAAAGTTATTAAAATTGTAATTAGTGTTAAAAATGTTATGTTATCATAATTATAAATTATATGATTGTTAGAAATTTGATGCTTATTGTTAATATGATTTTTAGTATTATGTTAGAAATACATGATTGTTAGAAATTTGATGCTTATTGTTAATATGATTGTTAATTTGTAGTTGTTATTAGGTTAATATGATTGCAAATATATTTCATGGATAGAAAATTGTGGTAATTTTAGGAATAATAAGTTGGAAATAAGATTTGTGTCAAAAATATGCATATATTTCATTTGCGCTTTTTTTAACCTTGATAATTGTTTTTATTGATTTTTAACTTGTATATAACTTATGTAGGTTAAAATGGCTGCTGTTCATGGCGGAGATGGTGGCAATGACCCTCCAAATTGGGGGTGGAATCCCCAATGGGGCTGCAAGCGTAGCGGGGGTAAGTATATATAAATGTATGTAAAAAATATATGTATATATATATATATATTTTACATTTATATATATTTATTATTTAATTTTGCTTTGCAGGGAATAGTTCTGGGAGAGCTGCCGCTGCTAACAAGGAACTGGAGCGGGAGTTTCAGAAGTCTGGACGACGTATAACCCTTAGACTTGATACCGCTGAAAGCAGGTGGCAGACTATCGGTGACACCTCCAAATGGTACAAGAGCTATTTGGGGACATATGTCGCTACCGTCCCGCATACTTACGACTCGTGGGATCAGGTGCCCCCACACATCAGGGATGGACTTATTCCTGGCTCCAGGTTTAAAACATTTTATTTTACAATTTAAATACGTCATTACAAAATTAGGGTAGATACTGACTATTACTACAAAATTGCAGAGACGGTTCTACTTGGACCCGTATCTAAATAACGAAGCCGGTCACCCCTTACGAGTCGCCATTGAAAACATGATTCGTCAAGATGCCCTAAAGAACTACAGGGATAAAAAATCAAAATTCAAGGGGAAATGGTTTAGCGACAGGGGTGGGTTAGATAGACTCGGCCAATTCGAAGGTGTTCCGCCGCATGGAATGCCTCAAGATGTCTGGAGGGATTTACTGCATTACTGGACCAGGGAGCACCGGATGCTTGTTGCCCAAAGAAACGCGATTAACAGGCATGGACAAGATAATCTTGTCAGTACTCACGGTCGCCAGTCATACACTCAGCGTGAATATGAATACGCTGTAAGTTATTATTTTTACGTTTTATATCCACATATGTATATATATATATAGAGAGAGAGAGATACACATACATATATATAACTTTTTTTAACGTATATACAGCGTAGTAATCAGGGGCAACGTGAGCCCCCGCCTGAGTTCTTTTTGCGGGCCCACACATTACACGATGGGACGGTGCAGGCAAGAGCTCCTCCCATTTATGTAAGTTCTCGGACAACACTTGAATTTGTATTTTTTGTAAATTTATATTAATTATAACTAACTTATTTTTTTGTTTATGATTTAATGTGGTACAGGACCGGCTTGTTGAATCCCACCAGGCACTTTCTCAACAGCCCAACACCCCGCCGACTCAGACATTTTTGGATGCTTTGGGGCTCCGGTCGGGACATACCCGCGGGGTTGGGCGTTTGGTGAGAGGAACACGAGGACTGAATGTCGAGCTCCCGCATATGGTTGACCCTCCTTTGGAGGCCCCAGCAGAGTCGCCGCTCTTTAACGTGGATCAATTCTTCAACCCTGCGAGCCCTTGGGACATGGCCGGGTCTAGTTCCGCCTCATTACCCACACATCGCTTGGGTAGTGATAGTGATAGTGATAGTGATTAGTTTGTATTTTTTATTTTATTTTATACGATTGTGATTGTATTATAAGTGGTCAAAATTACATTATTTATTTTATTCCATATGGTGGTGTTTTTATTAACCTTCTCATATATATTTTTTAGTTTATTTAAGTTTTAAATCATAATCTGTACATAAATATTAATAGTATATACCTTTAATAATAATTAAATTCAAATAAGAAAATTATAAAATATGTTATTGGAAAACATATGTCTAATAAAAAAATAACATAAAAAAAATCAAAATACAACATGTAATTAATTTAATCATTTATAACAATAGGAGGCCCAGGTGGTATTCTTGGGCAGTTTGCATACATCCATTCTTGAAACGCTTGTTCTCGATGTACGTACATTGATGCCACCGCACGTGCAGGCGGGGTTGCGTAGTATGACCATTCAGGATTCTTGTAAGCCATTGGGTACTCACCTGTTAATTCCACTGCAACAAAATGACTCTCCTCATTTACGAGAGCAATAGTTATCGGTTGAGCCAACATTAAATGATCCAAGCCATGATGCATCGGGAATACTGTTCTGGCGTCACGTAAGCTGATGCAGTTGATTATTATACCTAGCTTATTGGCCAAGAGGATATGGAAAAACACTTTACTCATCCAATGGTCTTTGGGACGCCATTTTTTATAATAAGAGGTTTGCAACGCCTCTAATATACGTTTGCCCTCGGGCCCATACATTCGCATGTACCCTTCGAGGTCAGATTCAAACTCCTCGAGCATCTGCGTACGAACCCACTCCGAACCGTAATCCTCATCTAGGCCCAAAGCAACCGCGGTTGCTCGAAATCCACAACTACCATCTCCTTTGACATTCTCTGCGCCGACAACGTAAGGTCGAATGTACGTTGGCAGCTCATTTAGTACCCATGTGATGTTTCGGGACAGTCTAGCGTTCATCGGTTCCGCAATATACCCAACCCAACTGGTGTCTGACTTTGCCTCTGACTCTGGCTCTGACTTTGCCTCTGACTCCTTTATATGCGATGGTGCCCGGAACAAGTCATCAACAAAGCTGGCATATGGCTGCTCAGATTGGACCCCATATGATTGGGAGGGTTCCCCCCAGCCATATAAATTTTGGAGCCCGTCGAACCCATAGGATTGAGACGGGTCCCCGAATGTATATTTTTTCTCAAGACCTGGATATGGGTTGAGGTTTCCGAATAAGTCTGGATTCTCCTTGACCCACTCGGATTGGGACGGCTCGCCGAATAAGTTTCGTGTCTCGGGGAGACGACATGATTGGGACGGCTCGTACATACTGTGTCGCGCACCCTGCGGGTCATCAAACCGTGATTTGGTGGGCGCGTACTCACTTTGTCTGGCGGGCTGCACAGGTGGGGACCTGTTCAGATCGGGCACCTCTTCAGTCCTCGGGCGACTGGACTTGCATTTCCGAACCCCAGGTGGCTTTTTGTTAAGATCGGGCACCTAAACCATGAATATAAAACAATTACTTAAAATCAATTACTTTTATAATTATTCTTAAATCACTAATTAAGCTTATGATGTGTTTGGTCTACCTTTGGCGACTTTTGTTTCGACCCGACCGGTCTACCGCGTGTGCTCTTCTGAACAATGGGATCTTTCAGTTGTGAGTTACCCGGCTTAAACATGTCCTTTATCTTCGACAACCAATGTTTCCGTTGGGCCTTGGGTTGCTCCACCAAGAATGTCGTAAGATCACCTACCACTTCATGGACAGCTTCTATATCGTCTTCGTCTTTTAGGGATGTCGATGGTGATAAGTCAAGCTTTCTCCAAAACGGGTCTATCACATTCGGCTGAATACGAGTCTCTGCATTTTTTTATATCAATAAGTATAAGATTTTATGTAGGTATGATTAAAAAATATTGTATTAAAACATACTAACCACGGTGCATGTACTCGGCAATCTTGCAGGCACATGGTAGCCCACAACTATACCGAACCTTGCACCCGCACTTTTTCACATGTTTTTTTAGTTGTTTGTCTAAGCGAACGATTTCATCAACCATGATGTCCAAAGCTTTATGTGAAACCGTTCCCAGCAGGGCCTTCATACAGTTGTAATTATGTTTACCCAACAGGGTTCCCTTGCTATACCCCAGTTGGCCCCTTATTTCAGTATCTTGACCGATAATGACAGAATCAACACATTGCAGGATTCTAGTAAATGTACATTTCCCCTTCAGCTCTTCCTTCAGATGGTGGTGCTCAGCCTCGACTCTGTTTGTGGTGTGGTTCTGATAGTTGAGATGTTCATCGACCCAACATGACACAAACTGCTCTCGGTACGGGGACAACCAATTATCGTTGAGGTAGTTGTAGACACCTGGATAAGCTCCCAATTTTTTCTTTAACTCCTTCTCGTTTGATTTAAACTCGTCAAGAGTCCGAGATTCATAGACTCTTTTCCACCACACGTTAAGCCTTTCAATGTTAACATCTTTCTTCACCCGCAATGCCGGTTCACAGTGTTTGGTTATGTTTTGCCATATGTGGTACCTACACAACAAGTGTTTCGCTTGCGGCATAACAACCTTCAATGCTCTCATCAGGGCCAGCTCCCTGTCAGTTAAAACCACACGAACGGTAAAGCCTTCAACAAGGGTGGACTTCAGACATTGTAACACCCATTTATAATTCGCCTCCTGCTCGTTTACGATAAAAGCATATGCTAAACTGAAGGTCCGGCCCGTTGAAGTGACGCCGACAATCTCAACAAGCGGCATGTTGTACACGTTGGTTTTGTACGTGGAGTCTATTTCAATAACCCAGGGAAATGCGCGCCATAGGGTCATTGATGTTGGATGCATGAAAAAGAGATTCTCCAACCGTCCATTTTTACTATTTGTAGTAAACTGGTAAAAGTAATTTTTCTCTTGCATCAGTGAGAACATAACCTGCGACAGGTGAACAAAATATAGTAAATATGTCACTTCCAACAACGGAGTACGTAATCACTAATATGATGTTTGTACCTGCATTGGAGTATGTCCTGCATGGCCCGCCCTCCGTCTCGATTTCAGAAAGTTGGTAATGTCTCCTCTTCGAGTCAGGTTTCCTGGAAATTCATTTTTCAGGTTAACCAGGATCTGGCGTGGGAACATACCGCGATCAGATAGGTTTCCCACATATTGCTTTTCTTCTTCCGTCATCCGTCTCGCGTATGCATTCCCCTGCAGATCGGTAGCTGGATCATGATTGTGTTTCCAGTCCTTGACAGTTACCCTCCAACCACCATCATACCCGGGGCGGCCTTCCAAAGTAAAGGGACACCCTATCTTGTTGGACCGTTTGGGTGGCCCAGTTAACCTTTTATCGCGTGGTCCACCGTGGTGACATATTAGTGTCACCTTATTGACCACCTTTAACGAGTTTTTGTTCGACCTCCGTGTGACTAGAACATAACCCAACTCCAGTGCTGTTCTTTTAGCCCACTCCGTCAATTCTTCGACGGAATCAAACACCTCCTCGGTTTCTAAGTCTCCAGGTTCGCAGTCAAATTGACCTTCTGCATCAGGTGACTCAAACTCATCATCGGGCACTTCAATACGTACGTTTTCTGGGTCTGCCCAAATAGCCTCAAAACTATCCATCTTAAACAAAAATGCGAAAGAAAATTGTGATTCTGTTTGTTATCGAAATGAAGAAAGAAAATAGAACATGTACTTTGAATGCCAAACGAAATACGGATTTATATGATCGGCAGTCATGGGTCCAAGGCTGACGAGGTGCCACGTGGCACGTATTAGCGGCGACGTCGCCGCTAATACCCTGGTGGGGTTGCCCTTTTACTGGTGGGGTTACCCTGTGCCTTAAATAAATAAGAAAAGAACATGTCAGAATGAGTACAGTACCAGTGTGTGTGATGTTTGTTTGTAGGTCGTGTAAGGTTGATCCTAATTTTGGTTGACTGGATTGGACCACCTTCTCATACTATTCCTTTTTTTATTACTAAAAAAAGTGTTAAACTTATCACATATAGAGTTAAGGGAGGGGATTCTCTCAAGTTATCCTAACATGACTAGGATAATCTTGGCCCTTGGATGAAAATCAAGGACCAATTTTTGAATCTTGATCCTTGATTTTCAATCAAGGGTCAAGATTTTTCCAACTCGACTAAAGTTGGGGAAATAAATGCAAGTATGTAGTTTTTATTGTATCTATGTTTATCTCAGCTTTTGGCTGATTTTAATGAAAATTGTCGTCCAAAAGAAGAAAAAGAGATTCTCCAACCGTCCATTTTTACTATTTGTAGTAAACTGGTAAAAGTAATTTTTCTCTTGCATCAGTGAGAACATAACCTGCGACAGGTGAACAAAATATAGTAAATATGTCACTTCCAACAACGGAGTACGTAATCACTAATATGATGTTTGTACCTGCATTGGAGTATGTCCTGCATGGCCCGCCCTCCGTCTCGATTTCAGAAAGTTGGTAATGTCTCCTCTTCGAGTCAGGTTTCCTGGAAATTCATTTTTCAGGTTAACCAGGATCTGGCGTGGGAACATACCGCGATCAGATAGGTTTCCCACATATTGCTTTTCTTCTTCCGTCATCCGTCTCGCGTATGCATTCCCCTGCAGATCGGTAGCTGGATCATGATTGTGTTTCCAGTCCTTGACAGTTACCCTCCAACCACCATCATACCCGGGGCGGCCTTCCAAAGTAAAGGGACACCCTATCTTGTTGGACCGTTTGGGTGGCCCAGTTAACCTTTTATCGCGTGGTCCACCGTGGTGACATATTAGTGTCACCTTATTGACCACCTTTAACGAGTTTTTGTTCGACCTCCGTGTGACTAGAACATAACCCAACTCCAGTGCTGTTCTTTTAGCCCACTCCGTCAATTCTTCGACGGAATCAAACACCTCCTCGGTTTCTAAGTCTCCAGGTTCGCAGTCAAATTGACCTTCTGCATCAGGTGACTCAAACTCATCATCGGGCACTTCAATACGTACGTTTTCTGGGTCTGCCCAAATAGCCTCAAAACTATCCATCTTAAACAAAAATGCGAAAGAAAATTGTGATTCTGTTTGTTATCGAAATGAAGAAAGAAAATAGAACATGTACTTTGAATGCCAAACGAAATACGGATTTATATGATCGGCAGTCATGGGTCCAAGGCTGACGAGGTGCCACGTGGCACGTATTAGCGGCGACGTCGCCGCTAATACCCTGGTGGGGTTGCCCTTTTACTGGTGGGGTTACCCTGTGCCTTAAATAAATAAGAAAAGAACATGTCAGAATGAGTACAGTACCAGTGTGTGTGATGTTTGTTTGTAGGTCGTGTAAGGTTGATCCTAATTTTGGTTGACTGGATTGGACCACCTTCTCATACTATTCCTTTTTTTATTACTAAAAAAAGTGTTAAACTTATCACATATAGAGTTAAGGGAGGGGATTCTCTCAAGTTATCCTAACATGACTAGGATAATCTTGGCCCTTGGATGAAAATCAAGGACCAATTTTTGAATCTTGATCCTTGATTTTCAATCAAGGGTCAAGATTTTCCCAATTTGACTAAAGTTGGGGAAATAACTTAAGGGAATCCTCTTCCCCAACTCGACTAAAGTTGGGGAAATAAATGCAAGTATGTAGTTTTTATTGTATCTATGTTTATCTCAGCTTTTGGCTGATTTTAATGAAAATTGTCGTCCAAAAGAAGAAAAAGAGATTGCAAATATGGGATAGTTTTAGAAGTACGAGGTGATACTAGTATGATAAATATTAAATTTTTTATCATACAATATACCATTTATAACACACTATATAAATATATCCTTTTAGACTTACAGATGTATTTGACGTAGATTAGAGTTCAAATATTGATATAAATATATCTGGTGTACTGGTGTAGTTTGAGAACTAGAAGTATATTTAGTGAATTAGTGTAACATTTAGATGTAATAAAAATAAAATAATGATCTTTAAGGTTTTCCAGTTTTTGCATATGTGAAGTCTTTTCTTAAGGTTTCTAGCATCCATCATCCCTAGAGCCCAAATTTTGTTACAGGGGTCTAGTTGAACAAATCAAGTTTACTATTATCCTTATTAAACGACTCATGTAGTCATGTCACTCATGTGCCACTTACATGATGGATAAAATAGTCTTTTGACACAAACCTTGGATCATATTTGCAATTAACTATAATTATTACATTTAACTTTATATAATAACTTTATTTTTGTTGAAGAGGTGAATTACTCGCGAATGTCAGGATGTCTAGCATATATTGTCTTAACGAGTCCGTATTAGAAAGTCCTCTCGATGAACAAATCCTCATTTTAACCCTCGAGAATAAAAACTTACTTTTGTATCCTCTCGATCAACGTACACTTGTCTCCAACAAAAACCTCATTTGGCGTGCATGTCGGCTTGCTCGCATTAGGGGTTGGGGGTGCTCCCCGTCCTTAATCAAATTTGTTGGGTGACGCCTTGACGACACCATGGTTCATCGGAGGCCATTTTATATTCTTTGTTTGTTATCATTCGAAGCATTTGAGATTAATATATTGGATTGGAGACATAATAAATTCATTGTGTTAAGATGTTCGTTGTGTTTGAACAAAATCAAAATATCATTAAGACCAGTCTTACAACAATTAATATAAACCCGTCGCTAAAGAATCAAAATCAAATCAAATAAATGTTATATACATCTATTTATATCTCTATATACTCCTCCGTCCCATATTAAATGTTCAATTTTGACTTGACAAGTCTTCTGCTTTCAATTATGACCGTAAATATATTTGTTTATATTATATAACACTTTCTATATGAACGTATTGAGTTTTCAATATACTTTTTCTTGATATAACTTTTATCAATGGTTGTATAATACAAACAAAGATATTTATGGACTTGACAAGTTAAAATTAGGTAATTAATATGACCGGTTTGTAAACAAAAATCTATGTGTCCCTTCGACCGTTCGTACTCTGACGCATCAATACATACATATACATACAAATTCTTGCATATATACACAAATTTATCAAGAATCTTTTCACTCACTCACACATACACACACTCATTGATTTTATAAAAACAAAAAACAAACGTCCCCGAAATCTCACATCATTCAACTATATTTCCTTCAATTCAGATCAGAAACCTACGGATCCCTGTTCAATCCTTCTTAGGTTTCTCTCTTTCCTAATCATCTGATTTCTCTGTTATACGTATATGCTTTTCTGTACATGTTTCACCATTTGCATGCATTCCCTGTTTCCTAATACATATCATATCATAAATGTGATATGGGTTTATGGGTTTGTTAGTACCATGTTGCATTTTGTATTTATGTCAAGATTTGATTGCCAAATGATTGTTAGTAGCTGATTTGATTATTTATGTCAAAATTTGATTGCCATATCATTGTTAGTCAATGTTAATAATGTTAACGAGGTGAGAGATTAATGATTTGTATATAATCATGTCACTTTAGAAAATTGTCTTTCAAGGTGATTAATGAATAATAAAGTTAAGGAAAATGCTAAAGTTAAAATATGATTACATTGTACAATCTTTATGGCATTGAATATGAATAAGGTTGTGATTGTGGGCCAGTTTGTGGGTTCAATGTTAGTGAACAAGTATGATTCGATCAAGTGTTAACCCTCTTGCCTTTCAAGCAAGTTATATAAACCAATGGAAGTTAAACACTAGAATTTTTTTTTTTTGTAAGTCGGTTAATATAAATTTGCTTCTCAGTTGGGTAAGTGGAGCTCTTGATCCCAAAAGCAATTCATCAGATGATATAGTAACATCTGGCAAAAGGTGAATGCCTTTTATTATACAAGGATGATGGCATCTCTTTTTTTGCATGATTGGTATCCTTAAAGAAACTAATATTCAAATGTTTGTTGCACATTAAAGGGGCATATGGGCAATGATTGCAGTTTTTTTTAGTTACTGCTTGCTTCAAGCTCCATAACTGAAATTTATGAAACAAATCAAGTGGTTGTAAGTGAATGAAGAATTGAAATTATATCAATTGAGCTAAAAATGTGCAATGTTCATTGTTTATTATTGTTTTTGGTTAGTGGAATTAATATATGTACCATTCGCAGCGATTGAGCTAAGTTGATAAAATAGAATATTTGAATGGAGTGTAATGGTCGTAAGAGAGGAAGGAGAAAAGACTATGTAGCTCAGCAAAGTTATGATGATGAATTGGACCCATGGACCTCCTGGGCTTACAAACCTCGTACGATTACATTGTTATTTATAGGCTCATGCTTTTTAATGTAAGTGTGTGTTGTTGGATTCTTGGATTAACCCGTTAGTTCCTAAGTTTCGGATGCAAGTTTGTTTTCATTTGTATCTGTTTTTTGTAAGTCGGTTAATATAAATTTGCTTCTCAGTTGGGTAAGTGGAGCTCTTGATCCCAAAAGCAATTCATCAGATGATATAGTAACATCTGGCAAAAGGTGAATGCCTTTTATTATACAAGGATGATGGCATCTCTTTTTTTGCATGATTGGTATCCTTAAAGAAACTAATATTCAAATGTTTGTTGCACATTAAAGGGGCATATGGGCAATGATTGCAGTTTTTTTTAGTTACTGCTTGCTTCAAGCTCCATCAACGTAAGTTAGTTGATTTTTTATGAACATAACCGTCAACCCATTTCTAAACCAAAAGGGAAGAATGAATTAAGCTTTGACTCTTGATTTCCTATTAGTTAAATGATTGTGTTAAGTTTTTAAGTCTGTTTATTGACATTCACGGGTTAATGTGTATGATTTTAAGGTTACTAGTTAGGCCACATCCAGCAATCTGGCGCCTAGTTCATGGCATGGCCGTTATCTACCTTGTTGCTTTGACATTTTTGCTATTTCAGGTCAGTATTTTTTTATTTTTAATTCTGTACATCCGGTAAATATCCTTTATGATGGTCATTATATGTGGCAATATTGACCCATTTTACTTTGAATTGGTTGATTTGGGCTATATGTTTATATCTTATGGCTCAGGTAACATATAAAGGAAACAGTTCTAATGGGTCAAATGGTTGAAAATTGCCCAAAGTGTATTCTTAAAGTAGATAGTTGTATCTGTAGACTATCATTGTGAATTTTTTTTTTGTATTTATATTTATATTGTATTTGTTAGAAATATGCGGGATCAGAATTATTTTCATCATCTCCCAAGTGTACGAGCCCTTAGAAGCATACGGGTCCAAGGTGGGTCCAAGATGGGCCCAAGCCCAGTAATTTAGTGTCGGTCGTTGTTTACCCTAATTAGGGTAATTCTTCTATAAATATAGGCCGAATGTATTGTTCTAAATATCAATGAATAAAACAGATTTTATTTTCATCAATTAACATGGTATCAGAGACAGATTTTATTTTCATCAATTGACATGGTATCAGAGCCGTCAATCGGTTCATCATCTACCCAATAAACATCCGCCTAAACTCACAAACCATCGAGAAGTCACCATGGCCAAAGCCGGCGACCAAAGCTCGGGTTCCGAGTTGGAACTTCAATCATCTCTTAACAAAATCAAAACCCAAGTCACCATGGAATATTATTCCGGCGACTGGAGTAAACAACCACAACACCGAAACCGATCAAACAAAATAACCGAACTTACCAACGGAACTCCTTGCCGGTATAACAGAGAAAAAACCACCAACTCGTTTCAATCGAGTAATCAAATAGCCCCGATTTTAAACCGCCATCTGCCATCTCTTAACCACCACCAACCGCCTACCACCGTTCGCAAGGAATCCGCTCGCCAAATTATTTTGGGAGCAGCTACCAATGAAACCCAAGGCATCGTCGCCAGGTTGACTGCCGGAGATATCAACGGCGGCGGATTTGCCTTGAAAAGCTATCACCGATATGACAACAAGAAAAAGATTCAAGATGATAAATCTCATCTAACATGTGATGAGTGTGGCATGGAAAGACACATCAAGGAGCAGTGTTTCCGCCTCATCGGTTATCCGGATTGGTGGACCGATGGCACCAAGAAAGGCACCAAATCGGTCAAATCCGAAAACGGGAAATCAAATACTTCGTTCACTGACCAAAATAAAGCAAGTAGCAGTGGTGGCCGGCGATTAGAGGGTTACGGGGGCATGGCGGTGGTTGGTAAAGAGGAGAAGGGGGAAGAGTTGTTTTCGGTGGCAGAAGGAAAAAGGGAGAAAAGGGTTTTCCCTAATAAAAATGGTAGATATATAAATCCTAGTAAGTTCAATCAGGGACTTAGCCCAAAACTGATTGGAACAGCCCACTTGGCCCAAAAGAGGAGTGCAACGGCTCACATAGGCCCAACAGTGAGTAAAGTGACCCAACACCGAAATGGAGCAGCCCTCATGGCCCAGAACAATTATGGCAAGTCTAATGGGGAGTGGATATTTGATTGTGGAGCTACTGACACAATGACATATGATTTTTCAGATTTTACCGATATATCAACTCCCAGGAAAGCTTACATCAAAGCAGCAAATAAGGGAAGAATGGATGTAAAATCTGGAGGAACAGTTAAAATTTCACCGGACATTAAATTATCTAATTGTCTTTATGTTCCTTCTTTGTCACACAAACTTTTATCAATAAGTCATGTGACAAAAGAACTTAATTGCTCAGTTCTCATGCATCCAACCTTCTGTTTGTTGCAGGATATCAGGACGGGAAGGATTATTGGGCGTGGCACTGAGAAAGGAGGACTGTATTATGTTGATGAGGTTACTGAAAGTGGGAATGTCATGCTTGCTCATGGAACTAGTGAAAGAGAAGCATGGTTATGGCATAGAAGATTGGGACATCCATCAGTTAGTTATTTGCATCTTTTATTTCCAAAACTTTTTCCGTTGAATAAAAAGATTGATTGTGAAACCTGCATTCTCGCAAAAAGTCATAGGCAATCTTTTAAACCTCGTAATAGTAGAGTTGAATCTTCTTTCTCATTGGTTCATTCAGATGTGTGGGGTCCTGCACCGGTTAGTGGAGGTCATAATTTCAAGTACTTTGTGATCTTTGTTGATGATTGCACCCGAATGACATGGATTTATTTTTTGAAAAATAAAGATGAAGTTTATGATAGATTTACTGTGTTCTATAACATGGTCCAAACTCAATTTCAAAAATCTATCAAAGTCATAAGAACAGATAATGGTGGGGAGTATGTGAATTCACAAATGAACCTGTTTTTTCAATCCAAAGGTATAATCCATCAAACCACTTGTCCTCACACCCCCGAACAAAATGGTGTGGCTGAAAGGAAAAATAGAATTCTTTTAGAGATGACAAGGGCACTTATTATTGAGTCCTTAGTTCCTAAAAGTTTTTGGCCCGAAGCTTTAGCTACTGCTACCTACTTGATCAACCGTCTCCCTACAAAGATTCTCGATATGAAAACCCCTTTGAAAGTCCTCTCTGAGTTTCATAAACTCCCATCAATTCTTACTTTGCCCACTAGAGTATTTGGATGTACGGTTTTTGTTCATATTCCAAAATCATATCGGAATAAACTCGAACCGTGTGCTGAAAAATGTGTATTTGTGGGATATGGGGTTAATCAAAAGGGGTATAGATGTTATAATCCTAAAACTCATCGTATGTTTACTACGATGAGTTGTGATTTTTTGGAGACCAAGTACTTTTACTCTCAGGAACTCAGTGGTCAGGGGGAGGAACAAAGTGACACACTGAGTTGGCTTCAATATTCATCAGAAGTTCAGTCCACTACCTCATCCGAAGATCAGACTCCAGATAAAGATTTACAGTCCTCCTCTCAAAGTGACAACCCAAATCCAGACCTGATATCCGAGGTATGTAGTTCTGAGCCAAGCCATACTTTGAATAATATGGGTATTCCAGTTAATGAAGTACAGGAGAATGTTAATGGAGATTCAGAAAATATAGAAGAAGTAACCCCTCCTGAAAGTGCTCCAGAAAGTGCTCCAGAAAGATATGTTCTTCCACCAAGGTCTACCAGAGGAATTCCTGCAAAGCGATATTCTCCAGAAAAGAGTTCTCGGTCTACTAAGTATCCGGTAGACAAATTTGCTAATATCGCAGAAGGTTTGTTCTCCAAAGAAGCAAAAGCATTTGCAGCGAAACTATATTCAGAAGAACTCCCGTCAGATGTAGAGCATGCCTTAAAGTTAAAAAATTGGAAGGATGCTATGGATAGTGAAATGGAGGCTCTTATAAAGAATGATACATGGGAGAAGTGTATTCTTCCAAAAGGAAAGGATCCAGTAGGGTGCAGGTGGATATATACCATCAAATATAAACCAAATGGGGATGTAGAAAGATACAAAGCAAGACTTGTTGCCAAAGGGTACACTCAGACTTATGGCATTGACTATTCAGAAACTTTTTCTCCAGTTGCAAAACTAGATACCGTAAGGGTTCTTTTCTCAATAGCAGCAAACCAGGGGTGGTCTCTTCGTCAGTACGATGTGAATAATGCTTTTTTGCACGGAGAATTAAAAGAAGAAGTGTATATGGATCCTCCTCCAGGTTTTTCCCATAATTTTAAACATGGGGAAGTTTGTAGGTTGAAGAAATCCCTGTATGGGCTTAAACAGTCACCTAGAGCTTGGTTTGGAAGATTTACTCTTGCGATGAAGAAATATGGATATCAACAAAGCAATTCTGATCATACATTGTTCCTTCGTCATAGAGGGAATCTAGTAACATGTCTAATAATTTATGTTGATGACATGATTATCACAGGAAATGATGAAAAGGAGATGGATCAACTAAAAACAGCTTTGTTTGCAGAATTTGAAATGAAAGATTTGGGAGATCTAAAGTATTTTCTTGGAATAGAAGTTTCAAGATCTGAACGTGGAATTTTTATTTGTCAGAAGAAGTATATATTGGATCTTTTAGCTGAAACAGGAATGATTGATTGCAAGCCTGCAGACACACCTATGGTCATCAATCAGAAGTTGTTTATAAAGACAGATGCTAGAGCCACTGATAAAAATAAATATCAAAGGTTGGTAGGGAAACTTATTTATTTGGCTCATACTCGTCCAGACATAGCATATGCTGTTGGAGTAGTTAGTCAGTTCATGCACCAACCTCAGGAAGATCATATGGATGCGGCTCTTCGAATTATCAGGTATCTTAAAGGGACTTCAGGTCATGGGGTGTTGTTTAAAGCTAATGGTCACCTTAAGATTCAGATATATACAGATGCAGATTGGGCAGGAGATAAAGGTAATCGAAGGTCCACTTCAGGGTATTTCTCATTGATAGGTGGTAATTTGGTTACATGGAAAAGTAAAAAACAGAAAGTTGTCTCCTTGTCTAGTGCTGAAGCCGAGTTTAGGGGTATAGCTAGAGGACTAGCAGAAGCCTTGTGGTTGAAGAAGCTGGTGTCTGAAATAGGTTTTACTCCTAAAGAAAGCATTCGAATCATGAGTGATAATGAAGCTGCTATCCAGATATCAGAGAATCCAGTTCAACATGATAGAACCAAACATGTGGAAGTGGATCGTCATTTTATAAAAGAAAAATTGGAGAGTGGGATCATCAAGTTACCTTTTGTTAAGTCTGAAGAACAGCTTGCTGATATTCTAACCAAGGCCGTGGGAACATCTATGTTTCATAAGTGTCTAAGCAAGTTGAATTTCGGGAATCCCGATATTCAACTTGAGGGGGAGTGTTAGAAATATGCGGGATCAGAATTATTTTCATCATCTCCCAAGTGTACGAGCCCTTAGAAGCATACGGGTCCAAGGTGGGTCCAAGATGGGCCCAAGCCCAGTAATTTAGTGTCGGTCGTTGTTTACCCTAATTAGGGTAATTCTTCTATAAATATAGGCCGAATGTATTGTTCTAAATATCAATGAATAAAACAGATTTTATTTTCATCATCTCCCAAGTGTACGAGCCCTTAGAAGCATACGGGTCCAAGGTGGGTCCAAGATGGGCCCAAGCCCAGTAATTTAGTGTCGGTCGTTGTTTACCCTAATTAGGGTAATTCTTCTATAAATATAGGCCGAATGTATTGTTCTAAATATCAATGAATAAAACAGATTTTATTTTCATCAATTGACAGTATAACTGGTAATAAAAGTTAGTGTGCATTATACAAAAAATTTATATATGGCAGACCGACGTGTAACAACATTTTTGGACAAAAAGTGTTTTGGGTCAACTCAACACGACTCTACCAAAAATGGCCCATTTTGACTTTAAGTCATTTATAAACGTTACGCAACTCGTTTGACCCACCCATTTTTTCACCTATAATGGTCATTTTTGGTGGTTACGAGTGGGAGTAAGGGTGTGAGTTTGAGCCAATGATTGTTAACCCTTGCATAGTTCTCTTTTTGTTTCAGAATCGTGATGACGCTAGGCAATTTATGAAGTATCTCCATCCTAATCTTGGTGTTGGTAACTCATTCAAGCTATTTAAAGTTCTTATCTTTTATGCAACCCTCTGTGACTCCGTCCCATGAAAATTTCTCCAGTTTTCTGTTTTTGTAAGTTTTCAAGTCATGACTACCTTTATGTTATATTGGTACTCCATATTTCAGATATATTTTATATGGTCAAAGAAATTTTTAAAATGATTTACGAAGTCAAAAAGTGCAAATCTCATAGGATGGAAAACACATTAGTTAAGTGATGTGCTGACTTTATCATTATAACGGCTTTTCAGAACTTCCTGAAAGATCATATGGTGCTGATTGCCGAATCTATGTACCCGACAATCCCACTAACAGGTTTATAAATGTTTATGTATGATTTCTTCTTTCACAATCTTCAACTATTAATTTCTTCCGTTTTACTACTACACTCTTTCTTCTTGTCATGTAATATTCTTTTTCTTTGCAGCCTGCTAAAATCGTATTAATTTCAGGAAACGCTTTTTGATGAATTTGTTCCGGCTCATTTGTTTGGGTGGTGGGGAAAGGCAATCATGATTCGCAATCAACCCCTTTTGTGGGCGTTGTCGATAGGATTTGAATTTATGGAGGTCAGATTTTGGCTAGTCCTGTTTTTATTTTTCCTTTATCTGAAAGTCTAAATTAGAGAATTGTATTGGGTACAAGTGGGTCATTTCTAGTAGAGGTCGAACAACCTGCAAACGCTTTTTTCTCCATAGTTTGACTCAAAAGACTTGGGAAGTTGTATACTTGAATAAATAGAGTTTGGGTGACTTTGATCAGCCCGGCCCATATAACCTGTACCTCTTTTTACTTGATTTTTGAACTGCGAAAAAACATGATCCAATTAGAAATGTTCATAAGTAAACATGTCAAAACTGCCACGTCTACTCCAGATATCATTTTTCTCTATGCATAATGCTTTACATCATTCTTTTCAGCTCTCTTTTCGCCATATGTTGCCGAACTTTAATGAGTGCTGGTGGGACAGCATTGTCCTTGATATTTTAATCTGCAATTGGTTAGGTGAGGAATTTGAAAAACTTGAATGTTGCATCATTTCAAACAAACAGTTCAAGTTTTTCCAACATGGCCATGATATATGCATTGAGATGGTTTCATACTTCCATCTCCGTTGCGAGTATTGACTAAGTAGAGGGTGATCCATGTCTATAATGGTTAGATTTTTGCTGTGCAGGTATCAAGGGAGGAATGCTTACTGTTCGTTATTTTGATGGCAAAACGTATGAGTGGGTTGGAATAAGCCGTCAACCAAACATTTTGAGTAAAGTATGTCTATTTCTTGTATCTTTTACTTTTTTTAGAGGTGGAAATTTTAACCAATGTACTTATGAATTGGTAAATTCGGATTCTGTTTTCATCTCCAATGTGTCAAATCATACAAATTAGCCTGTACATGAAACAGGTCAAATGGGTTGAAAGTTTCCTAAAGTCTAGCTTTAATGTATAAACCTCCTAAATGCTAGATTGTTATTAAATAACTTGTAATCATAATTGACACACTAGTTATATACTTATGTATATATACAATGAAATTTTAATTTCATTAGAGAAAAAGTTTTACCAGTCAATCCAACTCAATTCATTTTCAGCAAAAAAGGTACCCTTGATTGGTTCCCCCTCTTTGTCACCCCACCTCTACTATTTTTATCGTCTAATAAATGTGATTCATTTAACATATGTACTTCTGATTTTGTATTCGTAAATACTAAAAAGGAAGAGATGTGTACACCACCCGAATAACTTCATGATCAACATAGATGGTACATCAATTCATGATGGTGCATGTGGGGTACAAGTACTTTGTGTGGTGTGCAAATTACCTCTTTGAATATCTTAAAATTTTGAACAGTAAAATTCTGATATGTTTACCAGGTAAAACGAACATTAAGTCAATTTACTCCAGCTCATTGGGACAAAGATGAATGGCACCCATTCCTTGGCCCATGGCGGTTCATCCAAGTCCTATTTCTTTGTATCGTGTTCTTAACCGTTGAGCTCAATACATTTTTCCTCAAATTTTGCCTTTGGATTCCTTCCCGAAACCCAATAATTGTTTATCGATTGATACTATGGTGGCTTATTGCCATTCCTACAGTCCGGGAGTACAATTCTTACCTACAAGACCGGTAATTTTTCTTATTCTTTTATTCTTTTTCTTACTTGTATCTGAAAGTGTTTTTATAAACAAAAAGATGACTGTTTCTGTGTTTGATTTTCTTACTCTTGATTATAACTTCCCAGCAAACCCGTGAAAAAGGTTGGAGCTTTCTGTTGGCTTTCTCTTGCAATCTGCATCATCGAACTCCTTATTTGCATCAAATTTGGGCACGGTGAGTTTTAGATATCATTTTCACAATTCTACACGTTAACTTTTGAGATCAAACTTATCTTTCATGCTTTAATTTTATTTGTATGCCATGAATCCAATAACCTGCATTTAAACTCTAGTTTGGTTTTGATTTCTATAGCTTTACAAGTATAGTTTTAGCTATAAAGCTTTCTACTCTACGAGCTTCTTCATATTACCAAAGTCAAACTGTTTTATAGTTAAAGTTCTGAATCAAAATTTTGCTGTTTTAGGTCTGTTTCCAACTCCAATGCCCAGATGGCTAGTAATTTTGTGGTCATCCGTTGGTGCCAGCCTTCTTGCATTCTTGATCCTGTGGACATGGCAATTTCGAAGAACTTTAAGCAGAAAACGCCTGTGACATTTTTCCAAGATGCAGAACTGAGTCGACTTAGCGTTCGCCTCCAGTTTTTTGTGGATTTGTGAGCTAGAAACAAATCATTTTCTTTTGGTAAGAGTTCTTCTGATATTGCTGTAAATTTTAGGGTATTAATCAAGGTTTTAAAGTATAAAGGAAGTTTAATATGCAATTCATGACTGAGGTTATTTTTATTGGTGGTCTTAAGGGTTATCATTAGCAAATCTCTAAATTGTATTCATTTAAACTGTAAATTATTTGTTTCACCCTAGAGATTTACATTATATTTAAGAAGATTAGAGAATGATCATTATTTACTTATTACTATTAAAGGAAAGGTTTCTACTTTCTACTTTTATACTCTGTCTGATTAAATATCATCAATATAACATGCAAATTGGCCTAATGCAAATTTAGTTGTTTGTATCGACCCTTATGACCATTATTCTTGTTATATACGAGCACAACATATAACGCTTTCACCGTTTATCTTGATTCCGGTCATTTAATTAATCATTGTAACTTGATGTTGCAATGATCAGTTTTTTGTTTTTAATGTTGGAAGGAGCATAGTATGACTATCTAAGCTAAAATATACTGTAGCTATGTAATTACACATTCTTCTAACCTAATTTGACATATTAATCTTCAATAGTAGCAAATTGTTTTACTCCCCAATGTTATTGTTACGAGCAATACTGGACCCGACAAAAATTCAATTAAGAGTTTAGAAGACAACGGATAAGGAGATACAGTTACACCACTCGTTAACCGTTGGGCAACGATTCAAGTTCCCAGTTACAGGTTCACCACCGAGGACTTAAACCGTGATCCTTTGATCACAACTCGTTTGCCAAATCGAGTTAGCTAGGATTCTCAATAGACTCATAAAAATGAATCTGAAGTTAATAAATGAAACCGAAAGAAGCCCCTTTTTCATTCACTTCATCATTCTTAAATAAAAGACTACACAATAAAACTAACTCCCATGATCCCCACGTCGATCATGGTAACAAAATAAAAGGAAACAAAGTCTGACTCAGCAACTAATTAGACTAGTTCAAATACTGGAAATAAACGAGTAAATTAAAACACTAAAAAGGGACTTTGGGCCTGCATCTTTCATGTGAGGGCAACCCAATTGAATAACAGGCCTGTTGAAGTATTTGTTGTAGTATCCACTGGGCCCGGGTTGTCATCATTCTCTTCGGCATGAGGAGAGTTTGCCCTCAAACTTGGAATACAGTCATCATCTTCATAATAGGGTCTCAGATCAGCGACATTAAACGAGCCTGAGACACCATATTCTCCCGGGAGTTTTACCTTGTAAGCATTGTCGTTGATACGTTCCAGGATTTCAAATGGACCTTCGGATCTGGGACTAAGTTTTGAACGCCGCTTCATGGGGAATCTTTCCTTCCTGAAATGAACCCACACCAAATCACCAGGCTCAAATCGAACAAAGTGACGATGTCGATCCACCTGCTTCTTAACTTTGGCATTCGCTTGTTCTATCCGATTGCGGACAGCTTCGTGCAATTTCTTGATCTCCATAGCTCTATCAGCTGCCTCCTGACTAAACTTGATCGATGTATCCAGAATAGCGAGATCGATAGGGGTTTTGGGATTATAGCCATAAACCACTTCAAACGGACTCAACTTTGTTGTGGAGTGAGGGGACCTGTTGTAGGCAAATTCTGCTTGGGCCAAGACATCTTCCCAACCCCGAATATGTTTCTGGACAAGAACCCTCAATAGTGTGCCCAATGTGCGGTTTGTAACTTCTGTTTGCCCGTCCGTTTGCGGGTGGCTAGAAGTACTGAATTTGAGCTTAGTTCCCATTTTCTTCCATAATGTCACCCAGAAATGACTCAAAAATTTTGTGTCACGATCACTAACCATTGACTTGGGAATACCATGTAGACGGACAATCTCTTTAAAATAGAGAGTGGCAATGTGTACTGCGTCGTGTGTTGTAGAACAGGGGATGAAATGCCCATCTTGGAAAACCTGTCCACCACAACCATAATGGAGTCTGATTTTCGAAGGGTTCGCGGTAATCCGGTAATAAAGTCAAGGCTGATGTCCTCCCACGGTGCCTGAGGAACTGGTAGGGGCATATGTAAGCCCTGATTGAGTACATGACTCTTAGATCTTTGGCAAACCAAGCAACGTCGGATAAGATAGCCTACATCCCGTTTGATTTTTGGCCAATAGAAATAAGAACTCAACACATCGACAGTCTTCTCAATGCCAAAATGACCCGCAAGCCCGCCTTCATGAAATTCTCTTATTAGTAACTCACGAACAGAATGACATGGAACACATAGGCGATTATTCTTAAAAAGATAACCTTCATGAATATGAAAGTCATCAACTGTACGGAATAAACATTTGCGGTACAGCTCCCCAAAATCACTATCACCCTCATAATACTCTTTGATTAATTCAAAGCCAAGAATCTTGGGCTGTGTCATTTGTATAAGCATACCTCGACGAGATAGAGCATCAGCACCCCGGTTTAAACTGCCCGATTTATGCTTGATAGTGAATGTGAAAGATTGAATGTATTCGACCCATTTAGCATGGCGAGGCTGAAGTTTGTGTTGCCCTTGGATGTACTTAAGAGCCTCGTGATCAGAATGTAGAATAAACTCCTTGGCAATTAGATAATGATGCCAATGGTCAAGAGCCCGAACCAAAGCATAGAACTCTTTGTCATAAGTCGAGTAACGAAGCTTAGCATCATGTAGTTTCTCACTAAAAAATGCAACTGGTCTTCCTAATTGTGTTAGAACTGCCCCGATTCCCACTCCAGATGCATCACATTCAACCTCAAAAACCTCCTCAAAACTAGGTAACGCCAACACGGGGGTGGTGGTTAAGAGTTTTTTTATTTCCTCAAATGCAGCTTGGGCAGATTCAGTCCAATTGAACGTTTTCTGTTTCAATAAATCAGTTAATGGGGCAACAATGGTACTGAAATTTCTAACGAACCTGCGATAGAAAGAAGCCAATCCATGAAAGCTTCGAACTTGTTGCAAAGAACCAGGTGTTGGCCACTCACGTATAGCCTGGACCTTTGTTTCGTCAACTTCAATTCCTTTGGCAGATACAACATAGCCCAAAAAGACAACTTGTGATGAGAAAAATTGACACTTTGTAAGGTTTCCATAAAGTTTTTCCCTGGCCAAAACATTGAACACTTGTTGCAAGTGATTAACATGATCAGTCTTGTTCCTACTATAAACAAGTATGTCATCAAAATATACAACTACAAAACGTCCCAAAAAAGGCTTCATTGTCTGGTTCATAAGTCGCATAAATGTACTCGGAGCATTTGATAATCCGAATGGCATTACCAACCACTCGTAAAGTCCCTCCTTGGTCTTAAATGCTGTTTTCCACTCATCTCCTTCGAAAATTCGAATTTGATGGTACCCGCTTCGTAAATCAATCTTGGAAAACACATTTGATCCATATAGTTCATCTAACAGATCATTTAGGCGGGGAATGGGGAACCTATACTTGATTGTTATCTTGTTTATTGCTCTACTATCCACGCACATGCGCCACTCGCCACTTTTTTTTGGTACCAATAAAGTCGGGACAGCACATGGACTAAGGGACTCCCGAATCAGTCCTTTCGTCAACAAACCTTCTACTTGTTTACGGATCTCTTCAGATTCTCGGGGATTAGCCCTGTAGGCTGGTTTATTAGGAAGCATAGACCCGGGAAAGAAATCAATTTTATGTTGAATGTCCCGCAACGGGGGAAGGCCGGGGGGAATTTCATCAGGGAAAACATGTGAAAATTGGTTTAAAAGTGGTTCAATCATAGGATGTAAATTTGGGTTAGTTGTTGCCTCTTCATCATTATCATTACTTATGAGTATCAATTCTTTTGCAGTTCGAAACTCATGAAGTTCTGCTTTGAGAAGAGTGGTAATGGATATGGGCTGAGTTTCTGTTGGGTTGTCAGGGATTAAAGGGAGTAGTGTGATTTGTTTGCCATCTTTTACAAATGAATAAGTGTTTTTAAACCCATCATGGTTTACCCGACGATCATATAACCAAGGGCGCCCCAAAAGTAAATGACATGCATCCATGGGTATAATATCACAACAAACTTCATCATGGTATTTTTTCCCAATACTAAAAGATATAAGAACTTGATGAGTTACCTGTATACCCTTGCCATGATTAAGCCACTGGATTGTGTATGGTGATGGATGGACTGTAATAGGCAGCCTCAATTTGGTGATCATAGCTTGGGAGGCGGCGTTAGTGCAGCTACCCCCATCCACAATAACCGAACAAACCTTATTAGTAACAGTGCACCGCGTATGAAATATAGCCTCCCTTTGTGAAATACTTTTCTGTGTGACGGTGCTGTTAAGGGCTCTTCTGATGACTAGACATTCACCATCATCAGGAGGAAGTTCAATGATTTGATCTGAATTATCAGCAACAACTTCACTTGGTTCTTCATCATAGACCGTGTTTTCAACAGCTCCAAGCTCTGTAAGTGTAATTACTCTAGTGTTTGGACAGTCGGATGCAATATGACCAAGCCCTTGGCACCGAAAACAACGTCTTGGGGCTCGGTTTGTTGGGTTCGATGGCTCAAGTTTGGTTCCTGGTTTGGGTAAGCTAGACGTAGAAGGTCTAGATACAGGTAGGGAACTGGGGTTAGTGTTGGGCTTTGTGGCAGTGGATTTTGATAGTTCATATTTTCCTTTAGACTTTTGTTGGGCTTCCACTTTGTGAGCAAGCATGGTCATCTCGGCAAGCGATGAGTAAGGATGAAGTTCAACAACATGAGCGATCTTTGGGTCGAGAGCCCCCAAAAACCGAACTAAGGTCTGTGGGTCATCCTCATTCAATCCACACTTCATGAGGAGATATTCAAATTCTCGAGAAAGCTCTTCAACAGTCCCTGAGCCTTGTTTAAGAAAGTGTAATTTAGAGAAACTTTCCTGCAAATAGTAGGTGGGCATGAATTTCTCTTTTAGGAGCTTCTTCATCTTGTGCCAGCTCCTCACCTTGTCTTTTCCTTGTTGCTCTCGCTTAACACAAATATTAGCCCACCATGTGGAGGCATACTTTCGTAATTTTAGAGCAACAATCTTTACCTTTCGGTCTTCGGGCGTTTGTTTATAATCAAACACGCGTTCTACTGTTCGTAACCATTCAACGAATTCATCCGGATCAAGGCGACCATCGTATTCAGGAATGTCGACCTTGATATCACTATGGTGGTTGGCAGGTGCCCGTCGACCATATGGATTGTAATCTCCCATATCTGAATAATCATCGGTGTCATCACCATCAGGACGGTAACGGCCAGGAGATCCTCCATGACGACGTTGCTGCTCAATGGTAACTGAAAGTTCTCGGACTTGTTCTTGCAATTCTCTGATTTGCTGCTCTAAATTCCGACGGTCAGGATCCATGATTTTGGGCGAATGATGTGAAAAGTTTAGGGTGAATGATCAGCGAATCGCTCTTCGGCTCTGATACCAGATGTTACGAGCAATACTGGACCCGACAAAAATTCAATTAAGAGTTTAGAAGACAACGGATAAGGAGATACAGTTACACCACTCGTTAACCGTTGGGCAACGATTCAAGTTCCCAGTTACAGGTTCACCACCGAGGACTTAAACCGTGATCCTTTGATCACAACTCGTTTGCCAAATCGAGTTAGCTAGGATTCTCAATAGACTCATAAAAATGAATCTGAAGTTAATAAATGAAACCGAAAGAAGCCCCTTTTTCATTCACTTCATCATTCTTAAATAAAAGACTACACAATAAAACTAACTCCCATGATCCCCACGTCGATCATGGTAACAAAATAAAAGGAAACAAAGTCTGACTCAGCAACTAATTAGACTAGTTCAAATACTGGAAATAAACGAGTAAATTAAAACACTAAAAAGGGACTTTGGGCCTGCATCTTTCATGTGAGGGCAACCCAATTGAATAACAGGCCTGTTGAAGTATTTGTTGTAGTATCCACTGGGCCCGGGTTGTCATCATTCTCTTCGGCATGAGGAGAGTTTGCCCTCAAACTTGGAATACAGTCATCATCTTCATAATAGGGTCTCAGATCAGCGACATTAAACGAGCCTGAGACACCATATTCTCCCGGGAGTTTTACCTTGTAAGCATTGTCGTTGATACGTTCCAGGATTTCAAATGGACCTTCGGATCTGGGACTAAGTTTTGAACGCCGCTTCATGGGGAATCTTTCCTTCCTGAAATGAACCCACACCAAATCACCAGGCTCAAATCGAACAAAGTGACGATGTCGATCCACCTGTTTCTTAACTTTGGCATTCGCTTGTTCTATCCGATTGCGGACAGCTTCGTGCAATTTCTTGATCTCCATAGCTCTATCAGCTGCCTCCTGACTAAACTTGATCGATGTATCCAGAATAGCGAGATCGATAGGGGTTTTGGGATTATAGCCATAAACCACTTCAAACGGACTCAACTTTGTTGTGGAGTGAGGGGACCTGTTGTAGGCAAATTCTGCTTGGGCCAAGACATCTTCCCAACCCCGAATATGTTTCTGGACAAGAACCCTCAATAGTGTGCCCAATGTGCGGTTTGTAACTTCTGTTTGCCCGTCCGTTTGCGGGTGGCTAGAAGTACTGAATTTGAGCTTAGTTCCCATTTTCTTCCATAATGTCACCCAGAAATGACTCAAAAATTTTGTGTCACGATCACTAACCATTGACTTGGGAATACCATGTAGACGGACAATCTCTTTAAAATAGAGAGTGGCAATGTGTACTGCGTCGTGTGTTGTAGAACAGGGGATGAAATGCCCATCTTGGAAAACCTGTCCACCACAACCATAATGGAGTCTGATTTTCGAAGGGTTCGCGGTAATCCGGTAATAAAGTCAAGGCTGATGTCCTCCCACGGTGCCTGAGGAACTGGTAGGGGCATATGTAAGCCCTGATTGAGTACATGACTCTTAGATCTTTGGCAAACCAAGCAACGTCGGATAAGATAGCCTACATCCCGTTTGATTTTTGGCCAATAGAAATAAGAACTCAACACATCGACAGTCTTCTCAATGCCAAAATGACCCGCAAGCCCGCCTTCATGAAATTCTCTTATTAGTAACTCACGAACAGAATGACATGGAACACATAGGCGATTATTCTTAAAAAGATAACCTTCATGAATATGAAAGTCATCAACTGTACGGAATAAACATTTGCGGTACAGCTCCCCAAAATCACTATCACCCTCATAATACTCTTTGATTAATTCAAAGCCAAGAATCTTGGGCTGTGTCATTTGTATAAGCATACCTCGACGAGATAGAGCATCAGCACCCCGGTTTAAACTGCCCGATTTATGCTTGATAGTGAATGTGAAAGATTGAATGTATTCGACCCATTTAGCATGGCGAGGCTGAAGTTTGTGTTGCCCTTGGATGTACTTAAGAGCCTCGTGATCAGAATGTAGAATAAACTTCTTGGCAATTAGATAATGATGCCAATGGTCAAGAGCCCGAACCAAAGCATAGAACTCTTTGTCATAAGTCGAGTAACGAAGCTTAGCATCATGTAGTTTCTCACTAAAAAATGCAACTGGTCTTCCTAATTGTGTTAGAACTGCCCCGATTCCCACTCCAGATGCATCACATTCAACCTCAAAAACCTCCTCAAAACTAGGTAACGCCAACACGGGGGTGGTGGTTAAGAGTTTTTTTATTTCCTCAAATGCAGCTTGGGCAGATTCAGTCCAATTGAACGTTTTCTGTTTCAATAAATCAGTTAATGGGGCAACAATGGTACTGAAATTTCTAACGAACCTGCGATAGAAAGAAGCCAATCCATGAAAGCTTCGAACTTGTTGCAAAGAACCAGGTGTTGGCCACTCACGTATAGCCTGGACCTTTGTTTCGTCAACTTCAATTCCTTTGGCAGATACAACATAGCCCAAAAAGACAACTTGTGATGAGAAAAATTGACACTTTGTAAGGTTTCCATAAAGTTTTTCCCTGGCCAAAACATTGAACACTTGTTGCAAGTGATTAACATGATCAGTCTTGTTCCTACTATAAACAAGTATGTCATCAAAATATACAACTACAAAACGTCCCAAAAAAGGCTTCATTGTCTGGTTCATAAGTCGCATAAATGTACTCGGAGCATTTGATAATCCGAATGGCATTACCAACCACTCGTAAAGTCCCTCCTTGGTCTTAAATGCTGTTTTCCACTCATCTCCTTCGAAAATTCGAATTTGATGGTACCCGCTTCGTAAATCAATCTTGGAAAACACATTTGATCCATATAGTTCATCTAACAGATCATTTAGGCGGGGAATGGGGAACCTATACTTGATTGTTATCTTGTTTATTGCTCTACTATCCACGCACATGCGCCACTCGCCACTTTTTTTTGGTACCAATAAAGTCGGGACAGCACATGGACTAAGGGACTCCCGAATCAGTCCTTTCGTCAACAAACCTTCTACTTGTTTACGGATCTCTTCAGATTCTCGGGGATTAGCCCTGTAGGCTGGTTTATTAGGAAGCATAGACCCGGGAAAGAAATCAATTTTATGTTGAATGTCCCGCAACGGGGGAAGGCCGGGGGGAATTTCATCAGGGAAAACATGTGAAAATTGGTTTAAAAGTGGTTCAATCATAGGATGTAAATTTGGGTTAGTTGTTGCCTCTTCATCATTATCATTACTTATGAGTATCAATTCTTTTGCAGTTCGAAACTCATGAAGTTCTGCTTTGAGAAGAGTGGTAATGGATATGGGCTGAGTTTCTGTTGGGTTGTCAGGGATTAAAGGGAGTAGTGTGATTTGTTTGCCATCTTTTACAAATGAATAAGTGTTTTTAAACCCATCATGGTTTACCCGACGATCATATAACCAAGGGCGCCCCAAAAGTAAATGACATGCATCCATGGGTATAATATCACAACAAACTTCATCATGGTATTTTTTCCCAATACTAAAAGATATAAGAACTTGATGAGTTACCTGTATACCCTTGCCATGATTAAGCCACTGGATTGTGTATGGTGATGGATGGACTGTAATAGGCAGCCTCAATTTGGTGATCATAGCTTGGGAGGCGGCGTTAGTGCAGCTACCCCCATCCACAATAACCGAACAAACCTTATTAGTAACAGTGCACCGCGTATGAAATATAGCCTCCCTTTGTGAAATACTTTTCTGTGTGACGGTGCTGTTAAGGGCTCTTCTGATGACTAGACATTCACCATCATCAGGAGGAAGTTCAATGATTTGATCTGAATTATCAGCAACAACTTCACTTGGTTCTTCATCATAGACCGTGTTTTCAACAGCTCCAAGCTCTGTAAGTGTAATTACTCTAGTGTTTGGACAGTCGGATGCAATATGACCAAGCCCTTGGCACCGAAAACAACGTCTTGGGGCTCGGTTTGTTGGGTTCGATGGCTCAAGTTTGGTTCCTGGTTTGGGTAAGCTAGACGTAGAAGGTCTAGATACAGGTAGGGAACTGGGGTTAGTGTTGGGCTTTGTGGCAGTGGATTTTGATAGTTCATATTTTCCTTTAGACTTTTGTTGGGCTTCCACTTTGTGAGCAAGCATGGTCATCTCGGCAAGCGATGAGTAAGGATGAAGTTCAACAACATGAGCGATCTTTGGGTCGAGAGCCCCCAAAAACCGAACTAAGGTCTGTGGGTCATCCTCATTCAATCCACACTTCATGAGGAGATATTCAAATTCTCGAGAAAGCTCTTCAACAGTCCCTGAGCCTTGTTTAAGAAAGTGTAATTTAGAGAAACTTTCCTGCAAATAGTAGGTGGGCATGAATTTCTCTTTTAGGAGCTTCTTCATCTTGTGCCAGCTCCTCACCTTGTCTTTTCCTTGTTGCTCTCGCTTAACACAAATATTAGCCCACCATGTGGAGGCATACTTTCGTAATTTTAGAGCAACAATCTTTACCTTTCGGTCTTCGGGCGTTTGTTTATAATCAAACACGCGTTCTACTGTTCGTAACCATTCAACGAATTCATCCGGATCAAGGCGACCATCGTATTCAGGAATGTCGACCTTGATATCACTATGGTGGTTGGCAGGTGCCCGTCGACCATATGGATTGTAATCTCCCATATCTGAATAATCATCGGTGTCATCACCATCAGGACGGTAACGGCCAGGAGATCCTCCATGACGACGTTGCTGCTCAATGGTAACTGAAAGTTCTCGGACTTGTTCTTGCAATTCTCTGATTTGCTGCTCTAAATTCCGACGGTCAGGATCCATGATTTTGGGCGAATGATGTGAAAAGTTTAGGGTGAATGATCAGCGAATCGCTCTTCGGCTCTGATACCAGATGTTACGAGCAATACTGGACCCGACAAAAATTCAATTAAGAGTTTAGAAGACAACGGATAAGGAGATACAGTTACACCACTCGTTAACCGTTGGGCAACGATTCAAGTTCCCAGTTACAGGTTCACCACCGAGGACTTAAACCGTGATCCTTTGATCACAACTCGTTTGCCAAATCGAGTTAGCTAGGATTCTCAATAGACTCATAAAAATGAATCTGAAGTTAATAAATGAAACCGAAAGAAGCCCCTTTTTCATTCACTTCATCATTCTTAAATAAAAGACTACACAATAAAACTAACTCCCATGATCCCCACGTCG
This sequence comes from Erigeron breviscapus, assembly GCA_034093135.1. Classification (NCBI taxonomy): domain Eukaryota; kingdom Viridiplantae; phylum Streptophyta; class Magnoliopsida; order Asterales; family Asteraceae; genus Erigeron; species Erigeron breviscapus. Next base: position 11,125,618 of record CM067167.1, read on the forward strand.
ATCATGGTAACAAAATAAAAGGAAACAAAGTCTGACTCAGCAACTAATTAGACTAGTTCAAATACTGGAAATAAACGAGTAAATTAAAACACTAAAAAGGGACTTTGGGCCTGCATCTTTCATGTGAGGGCAACCCAATTGAATAACAGGCCTGTTGAAGTATTTGTTGTAGTATCCACTGGGCCCGGGTTGTCATCAGTTATTGTCTCCCAACGAAAAAAAATTGTGATTTAAGATAAGTGCATTCAGTATGATAGCTTATTAGTAAGGAAGACAATAAAAATGATAAGGAAAGTGTATTATACAACTGATTATGATTATTTAATATCACATAATCACTTCCAAACTACACATCCAAACAACTCTTTATTTCATGATATATATTCAATTTATCAAAAACCCATGAATCAAAAACCATTCAAAAAAATCAAAATGGAAGTTTTGGTTAGCCACAAAATGAATGGAGATTGATCCTTTTCTTCCATGTTGTTTTTCCTCTAATAATTTCTTGACATGTTGCCTCCTCTTTCACAAGGTGTGTGAACCTAATGGTTCCTTCATTCATCAAGCAATTTAACAGACCCTCAACTCCAATTGAACACCTATCCATCACATTTCTATTTTCATTGTCTTGAACTCCATCCTTGATGATCCCGACTTCTTCGGGTTCACAAAGAGATTGAACCACGTCCGAGCTCCCACATTCTCTACGGTATTCCAGTATGATGTTCGATAAATGATAGTTCTCTAAGTATTCCTCTGGGATCGTCTTAAAAGGACAAAAAAAAGACAAAATTTTAATTACTTGTTCTCATGAAAGATTGAACTATTAAACACAAATTGTTACCTCAAGCATCCAACCAATGTACTTCACGTTGTTTACATGTTTGTTCATATCCAAATCGCTCCTTTTTGGCTACAAACACGGCGAATGTTCAGTTACTCCAAGATATACCATAATTTTTGACTGTTCCTTGCGTATAAGATTATAGGAGTATTTAAGGGATCATGAAGTTGAAATGAGAGATATATGTATTGTTTACCTGCAGGCCTGAGTTAACGTATTTTGCATTGTCATCCAACTTTTCTATTTTTTCAGGGGATTCTTCTTTGATGGCTTGTTTTTGAATGAACCATGGTGAAATTTCTCCCCTGACTACATCTGGCATTTTTGATAGCTTTCGCGTTTTCTGGTTCATCATCACCCACGTGCTGCGTTGGTTACCAAACAAATATAAATTGAGATACTCTAGCCAAAAATAGACCTTGGAACAAACACCACATTTTTGTCCGGTTCAACATTAGCAACGTGTTAGAAAGAAGTATGCCATTTTTTTACCTTGTTGCTCTAGCGAAAACAATGCCAGTGGTATGACTTCTGATTTCCCAATCTCGTCTCATTCCATTTTTCCCTGACGCTCCAACCCATGTGTCGATTTCCAGAATCTCACCCCTACAATTAAGCAGAAAATTGTTAGCCAAACATTCATTATCAAAAACAACGTATCTCAATCAAAAAAGAGTATGTTTTAAGATAGAAACTAATTACCAGATTGGATACTGATCAATTTGAGCTTGCATTCTTGAAACAACCCATATGAGATCATTCTTCATCATACCATGAGTCGCCCCAAATCCATCTCCAAGAAGTCCTGACATCCAAACATGATTCAAAGCGGTTTCCTGCATCATCATTTAAAAAAAATTATAATTTTCATCGTCGTTACTTGATCTAATCCCCTTAGAAACACAAGTTGAACCTGTAGAAGGTTAAAAATGCTTTGAGGAGTGGCTGTTTTATCCGTTCCAACTTCATATGACCGAACCACGACTGTCTGTCTATATCCAACACCATCCAAGATAATAACCCCTTGTCGAAAAGGGTCCACAAATTGCTTCTGGGTTGGGATCATCGTCCTTTCCACTAACGGCTTTCCATTTACACCTGCCACCCGGGTGACAGTCATTGTGATTCGGCCAACCTTTGTGGTGGCGGACGCTCCATAATTTATCTTGATTGAACTCAACCCACACCAACTGTCATTGCCACCACCACCGCCACCAAATGTACTTGTTTTTAGACAGGGTACATAGGACATAAAAAAAGTGGTCATGTTAATATAATGAGTAGTACAGTAAATGTGGTTTTGAGTTGAGCTGGAATCATACACTATTAATCAAGTAGTGGCCAACTTGGAAAGTAGAAAATGATCGTTGGATGGTTTTTATAGGAATTGTTGATACGATTAAAACAAGGAAGGAGTTTTGATGTTTGACATGAAAAGGAGAGAAAACATGGAAATTGTTAAAATCAATGGAGTGTTTTTGGTGGTTTGAATTATGGGAGATGATAATCAAAGTTTTCTTTTTAGCAAGTATCGACACTTTTTAGCATACAAACAGTTTTTTGTTCCTAATTGTTCCCAAGTCTTTCGATTCTCTTGGAGTAACACCAATGTTATTAGTATTATTTTAATTAAGTATATATTTATATGATTAGATTATATATCTTATGCTAATGGGAAATCTCTCCTGCATGATGTAAGCTATATTATTATTTTTATATAACTTTAACCAAATTAGTAAAAGACGTTATTAGTAATAAACGAGATGAAAATGTCACCACATTGTCGCAAATTTTTGCAATATATTATATACTAGTAAAATCCAGTCCCGCATTGCGGGACTTTAATTGTTCCGTTGAAACAGTTGCACCATTGTAGTGTAATTGCGTTGAACTTTCAACCGTCTAATTGGAAATCATTATGTCATTGATAGTTTTGTTGCAAATATATATTTATTTAAGGGCAAAAACCACATTAAGTAACTTCGGCGCATTACGGGGTTTCACATCACTTATTGTGATTAGGTTTTGTTATTGATGATTTGTCGATATATATGTTAGCTGAAAACTATGACATATGAAATGCATATTTGCCTAAAGTAAAAACCACAAACGATTCTAAAAGTCTATGGTAACGAATACATATATTTTATATGCGCAATAAAACAAAAAGAAAAAATGAAAGAAAACAAATTAAATGAAAGTTTTCAATATAGTAATTAAAAACACCAAAGGAGAAAAGTGTGAGAAATACTAAATAGTGGTACATATTGGTACATGATATAACGACGAAAAAGTTCAATATATTGGTTGGTCAAAAGGTTTTTTTTTTTTTTTTTTTTTTTTTTTTTTTTTTTTTTTTTTTTTTTTTTTTTTTTTTTTTTTTTTTTTTTTTTTTTTTTTTTTTTTTTTTTTTTTTTTTTTTTTTTTTTTTTTTTTTTTTTTTTTTTTTTTTTTTTTTTTTTTTTTTTTTTTTTTTTTTTTTTTTTTTTTTTTTTTTTTTTTTTTTTTTTTTTTTTTTTTTTTTTTTTTTTTTTTTTTTTTTTTTTTTTTTTTTTTTTTTTTTTTTTTTTTTTTTTTTTTTTTTTTTTTTTTTTTTTTTTTTTTTTTTTTTTTTTTTTTTTTTTTTTTTTTTTTTTTTTTTTTTTTTTTTTTTTTTTTTTTTTTTTTTTTTTTTTTTTTTTTTTTTTTTTTTTTTTTTTTTTTTTTTTTTTTTTTTTTTTTTTTTTTTTTTTTTTTTTTTTTTTTTTTTTTTTTTTTTTTTTTTTTTTTTTTTTTTTTTTTTTTTTTTTTTTTTTTTTTTTTTTTTTTTTTTTTTTTTTTTTTTTTTTTTTTTTTTTTTTTTTTTTTTTTTTTTTTTTTTTTTTTTTTTTTTTTTTTTTTTTTTTTTTTTTTTTTTTTTTTTTTTTTTTTTTTTTTTTTTTTTTTTTTTTTTTTTTTTTTTTTTTTTTTTTTTTTTTTTTTTTTTTTTTTTTTTTTTTTTTTTTTTTTTTTTTTTTTTTTTTTTTTTTTTTTTTTTTTTTTTTTTTTTTTTTTTTTTTTTTTTTTTTTTTTTTTTTTTTTTTTTTTTTTTTTTTTTTTTTTTTTTTTTTTTTTTTTTTTTTTTTTTTTTTTTTTTTTTTTTTTTTTTTTTTTTTTTTTTTTTTTTTTTTTTTTTTTTTTTTTTTTTTTTTTTTTTTTTTTTTTTTTTTTTTTTTTTTTTTTTTTTTTTTTTTTTTTTTTTTTTTTTTTTTTTTTTTTTTTTTTTTTTTTTTTTTTTTTTTTTTTTTTTTTTTTTTTTTTTTTTTTTTTTTTTTTTTTTTTTTTTTTTTTTTTTTTTTTTTTTTTTTTTTTTTTTTTTTTTTTTTTTTTTTTTTTTTTTTTTTTTTTTTTTTTTTTTTTTTTTTTTTTTTTTTTTTTTTTTTTTTTTTTTTTTTTTTTTTTTTTTTTTTTTTTTTTTTTTTTTTTTTTTTTTTTTTTTTTTTTTTTTTTTTTTTTTTTTTTTTTTTTTTTTTTTTTTTTTTTTTATTTTTTTTTTTTTTTTTTTTTTTTTTTTTTATTTTTTTTTTTTTTTTTTTGTATTTTTTTTTTTTTTTTTTTTTTTTTTGAAAGGTGAATTTCGCTTGAAACTTCGTGTCGCGATTCGACAGCGGAAGGTCTAACATACGTTGTCTTAACCGGGTCCGCGCTAAAGAGCTCCCTCGAAGTAGAAATGCCTATTTCAAATACCCGATGGGGGAAAAACCCCTACTAATCCGCCCGAAGGCACGACGATTAATACGGGTAAACCTTGCCCCCTCAGACTTGAACCTGGGTATAGCCAAACCAAGCCCTCATAAAGGGACTTCCTATGTCCCCCAAGGCTTGAATACAAGGCCTCTTGAATGGAGGGATGGTCTTTCAACCATTGAGTTAATGCTCAAGGCCTCTATTTAGAGTAACTAGAGGCGCCCCTAACAAGACAAATGAAAATATGGTAATTTTTATTAATTGTAGAAAGCAAAAACAAATGAAAATAAGGTAATTTTATATAGGGATTATTACCTGTGATGTAACTTAACTATGACAAAATGTATATGTAATGTAAAGATCTAGTAAAATGTCTATATTATGTAATGAACTTTTAATACCTGATTATTGAATGTACCTGGGTATATGTGGCAAACATATAAACCGTCACATGTAAGTTTTTGATTAGTCGGGTACATCCAATAAGCGGGATTTAAATTATACATCCTAAACTTTTTATTTAACAGTTGACTAATGCCGTTAAGTCAACATTATGGGTGTCGTTAAGTCTATTGTAGATTTAATGCATATATGTAGTTAAAGTGTGATTGTGTGTGAGGTTTGAAAGCCTAAAATGTATAATGCAGGATATGTGTGTATATAATGTAGTTAAACGCCTATGTAGTGGCATCTAAAGAAGTATATATGTTGTATATGGTCCATAGAGTAGTTTTTGACTAGTAATGAAGGAGAAGTATCCGGAGTTGTTCCTTACTGATGAGATTCCGGGGACGGAATCCTCTTAAGGGGGAGGTAATTGTAACATCCTAAACTTTTTATTTAACAGTTGACTAATGCCGTTAAGTCAACATTATGGGTGTCGTTAAGTCTATTGTAGATTTAATGCATATATGTAGTTAAAGTGTGATTGTGTGTGAGGTTTGAAAGCCTAAAATGTATAATGCAGGATATGTGTGTATATAATGTAGTTAAACGCCTATGTAGTGGCATCTAAAGAAGTATATATGTTGTATATGGTCCATAGAGTAGTTTTTGACTAGTAATGAAGGAGAAGTATCCGGAGTTGTTCCTTACTGATGAGATTCCGGGGACGGAATCCTCTTAAGGGGGAGGTAATTGTAACATCCTAAACTTTTTATTTAACAGTTGACTAATGCCGTTAAGTCAACATTATGGGTGTCGTTAAGTCTATTGTAGATTTAATGCATATATGTAGTTAAAGTGTGATTGTGTGTGAGGTTTGAAAGCCTAAAATGTATAATGCAGGATATGTGTGTATATAATGTAGTTAAACGCCTATGTAGTGGCATCTAAAGAAGTATATATGTTGTATATGGTCCATAGAGTAGTTTTTGACTAGTAATGAAGGAGAAGTATCCGGAGTTGTTCCTTACTGATGAGATTCCGGGGACGGAATCCTCTTAAGGGGGAGGTAATTGTAACATCCTAAACTTTTTATTTAACAGTTGACTAATGCCGTTAAGTCAACATTATGGGTGTCGTTAAGTCTATTGTAGATTTAATGCATATATGTAGTTAAAGTGTGATTGTGTGTGAGGTTTGAAAGCCTAAAATGTATAATGCAGGATATGTGTGTATATAATGTAGTTAAACGCCTATGTAGTGGCATCTAAAGAAGTATATATGTTGTATATGGTCCATAGAGTAGTTTTTGACTAGTAATGAAGGAGAAGTATCCGGAGTTGTTCCTTACTGATGAGATTCCGGGGACGGAATCCTCTTAAGGGGGAGGTAATTGTAACATCCTAAACTTTTTATTTAACAGTTGACTAATGCCGTTAAGTCAACATTATGGGTGTCGTTAAGTCTATTGTAGATTTAATGCATATATGTAGTTAAAGTGTGATTGTGTGTGAGGTTTGAAAGCCTAAAATGTATAATGCAGGATATGTGTGTATATAATGTAGTTAAACGCCTATGTAGTGGCATCTAAAGAAGTATATATGTTGTATATGGTCCATAGAGTAGTTTTTGACTAGTAATGAAGGATTAGGAAGCTTGGGGGTTGATTTTGACATATGAGGAAAACTAAAAACGGGATTAGGGAATTAGAGGGAGTCCCTAGATCATAATTTGCAGCCATTACATTCTCTAAACAAGCCCTAAGTCACCCCATAGCATTCCTCCATCAAATTGCAAGCCGAAAAGCCTTCCAACGTGTGATTCGAGTGTGTTTTGTCAAGAGTTTTGCATCCTATTTGTGATCTACAGGTAGAAAAGGTATTGTAATGTAGATTTATTATCTTTTCAATTGTATGGATTATTAAGAAGTGGTTTAGGTCATTGGAGGATCAATCGATGTCGTAATAACGTTTGTTTTTATGAAGAAAATCATATGTTGTTTGATGGGGAAGTTTATTGCATTTGATTGGTCATAAAATGAATGGATTTAATTCAGGTCTTAGGGTTTGGAGAAGGGTTTGGGTTGTTGGAAATCAATTGTGGTTAATTGATCGAGTTTTGATGTTAGGAATGGTTGTTTAATGTGACCTAATGATCCATTTTGTTAACAATTCGTTCATGGAGCAATTGATGGTGTCAAATCATCAATTAGGTTTTAAAAGAGTCTTTTTCTGGTGTAAAACCCGTTTTTGGAAAAACAGACCAAAAGAGACTAATACCTCGGGTAATAGTCTAGAAATGGACAAAATTGAGAATAGTCGGAAAGAGACAAATACCTCGGGTAATAGTCTAAAAATGGACAAAATTGAGAATAGCCGTAAAGAGACAAATACCTAGGGTAATAGTCAAAATGAGACTATTACTTGAAATGATGGTAAGTAAAGGGGTATGCGGCATGTATATAGACTGTAGGTCGGTTTAGTCTCGTTATACTCGTTAATTGGTCCTATGTTGATTATTAGGTAGTCGGGAATACTTGCAAAGCTCGGTAACTTGCGTTATCATTTGTTGGTAAGCCGTACCAAGGTAAGATACACTACTTTGACACGCTGGGGGATTCAACGAAAAGCTGGTTTCAAATCATAAATACTTCCATTTGGTATCTTTATATTGCATGTGGGCATATGGGGTTACACGGGAGGTATTATGGGTTATGTAGTTGACCATGAGACCTGAAATGCAGTCCCTAATGTAGTGAAATGAAGTATTGCTTAATGTAGTGTATGGTTATGCAGTTTATGTAGTAAAGTGTGATTCGAGTGTGTTTTGTCAAGAGTTTTGCATCCTATTTGTGATCTACAGGTAGAAAAGGTATTGTAATGTAGATTTATTATCTTTTCAATTGTATGGATTATTAAGAAGTGGTTTAGGTCATTGGAGGATCAATCGATGTCGTAATAACGTTTGTTTTTATGAAGAAAATCATATGTTGTTTGATGGGGAAGTTTATTGCATTTGATTGGTCATAAAATGAATGGATTTAATTCAGGTCTTAGGGTTTGGAGAAGGGTTTGGGTTGTTGGAAATCAATTGTGGTTAATTGATCGAGTTTTGATGTTAGGAATGGTTGTTTAATGTGACCTAATGATCCATTTTGTTAACAATTCGTTCATGGAGCAATTGATGGTGTCAAATCATCAATTAGGTTTTAAAAGAGTCTTTTTCTGGTGTAAAACCCGTTTTTGGAAAAACAGACCAAAAGAGACTAATACCTCGGGTAATAGTCTAGAAATGGACAAAATTGAGAATAGCCGTAAAGAGACAAATACCTAGGGTAATAGTCAAAATGAGACTATTACTTGAAATGATGGTAAGTAAAGGGGTATGCGGCATGTATATAGACTGTAGGTCGGTTTAGTCTCGTTATACTCGTTAATTGGTCCTATGTTGATTATTAGGTAGTCGGGAATACTTGCAAAGCTCGGTAACTTGCGTTATCATTTGTTGGTAAGCCGTACCAAGGTAAGATACACTACTTTGACACGCTGGGGGATTCAACGAAAAGCTGGTTTCAAATCATAAATACTTCCATTTGGTATCTTTATATTGCATGTGGGCATATGGGGTTACACGGGAGGTATTATGGGTTATGTAGTTGACCATGAGACCTGAAATGCAGTCCCTAATGTAGTGAAATGAAGTATTGCTTAATGTAGTGTATGGTTATGCAATTTATGTAGTATTGTTGAACGGTTGTTTTGTGTTGGGCAACCGTTGGGTTTTCATTTTAAACTATTTGATGGTATTGCATGTAACACCAATAAATGCAGAAACCGAACAGTTTTTATCGGTTTTGAACGTTTAAAGATTTCTTCCGCAATTTTGACACCGTTAGGTGAAAGTTTTTGAAAACCCATATTTTTAAATGTCGGGTGTTACAAGTTGGTATCAGAGAAATGGTTTAAGTGAACCAAGATTCGACTTTGACCGTAGGATTTTGGACTTAAACCGATGTAGGATAAGTTAGGCTTATGCAGGTGTGCCTAGCTTTGAGATGAAGTACTATAGGACGGGTTGGGGAGTGAGTGAGAGTGGAAATTTAAGGCTTGAATATTATGTGTGATTATGTAGCTAAATGAAGTATAGCCTTGATAAATATAGTCTCACTTTAACTCTTGCTAACCGTCGTCATTGCCTTGTAGAAAGATGGCAATTACTCGTGCTAACAGTCAGCTAGATGGAACTAATGCTAGTGGTGCTCCGCCTAATGGGAATGGGGCTGGAGATGGAGTTAACCAAAGGCCTCCGCGAAGGCCACTTCCGGGAGCTCAGCCCACAAGGTCGGAAATTGATAGGGCAAACCCGGTGATTGAACAGGTTCCCAATCAAGCAGAATTACATGAAGAGTTGAGAGCTATCCGGGCTCTTTTGATGAGAAATGAAGAAGAGTTAGCACAAATGAGGGCAGAAAGAGATGCTGAAAGGAATGGGAGTGAACGAAGGGGTGAGCATTCGGATGGGAATTACTCTAATCCCTCCCAAAGTGCTGAGCCATCAATGGCGAGGTCACAACATGCTCCTGAGAATGTTGTTGCAGCAGTAGGAGTTAATGAGGTGAATGGTGGTCGACCTAGAGTTGTGAATGCACCTCGCATTAGCAACTTTAAATATGAGAGCTTTCAGAAATGTGGTGCCAAGGAGTTTGATGGTACCCAAAATGCAGTGGGTGCTATGGAGTGGATTGAGGACATTGAAGTAGTATTTGCTTCATGCTATTGTCCCGAAGATATGAAAGTTTTGTGTGCAAGTAGGATGTTGAAGAAGAATGCCCGTAATTGGTGGAGGGCTACTACAGTTTCTATGGCTCCTGAGGTACTTGCAGTTATGCCTTGGGGAACATTTAAGGAGAAGTTTCTAGAGGAGTATGTGGGAACTCGTGAGTTAAGACTGATTGAAAAGGAGTTTAGATCGTTGGTTGCGAAACCCGGTGCAATTTCTGAATATGCACATTCATTTATGGAGAAGTTGAAGTTTGTTGGACACTTGGTTCGAAGGCAGGAGGACCAAATTGAGGCTTATTGTGATGGTCTCCCCGCTAGTTATCGTGGATTATGTAGACAGCATGTGACTTTGTCGGCGGCTATTAAGGAGTCAAAGAGGTTGGATGATGACTTCAAAAGCGAGAAAGTTGTGGAGAAAGTTGATGACAAGAAAGCAGGGTTCAAAAGAAGGTCAAATTGGTCATCTAACAACAACAATAATAATAAGAAGTTCCGTGGGAATTCTAGCTCAAGTGGTGACAAAGATAAAAAGAAGAATGGTTCTTGGTGTGCTTTTTGCAAGACTGTTCATGAAGGTCAATGTTCCGACAAGACAAGAAGGTGTCATAAGTGTGGGAAGTCGGGACATCTTGCAACAGAATGTAGGGATAAGACTCGCTGTTACAAGTGTCAAGAAACGGGTCATCTCATTGCCGATTGTCCACAAATGAAGAACGACGGAAAGAGGACAGCCACGACAGCAACAAAAGTGAGAGCCTTGCAGATGACTGTTGATGATGCTAAGAACAACGACGAGGTGGTAAGTGGTACTTTCCTTGTTAATTCAAAACCTGCCTCTGTTTTATTTGATTCGGGTGCAAATAGGTCGTTTGTGTCTACTTTATTTGCTCCTAAGCTAGAAAGAGTCACTACCCCTTTAGATTGCTCGATAGAGGTAGAGATTGCTAATGGTACGGTTAGTGATATACGTGTGGGATATGATGATTGTGACATTGAGATTGAAGGTCGTTTGTTTCCGGTCCAGTTATTGCCTACTACCTTAGCCGGTTTTGATGTAGTGATAGGTATGGATTGGTTGTCTCAGAATGAAGCTAATATTTTGTGTTCACAAAAGATTATTCGGTTTTCTACACCCGATGGTAAAGTGGTAACGGTTTATGGAGATAAGAAGAGAGGGGGGATAAAGATCATTAGTATGATGAAGGCTATTAAATGTATAAGGAAGAATAAGAGTCATTTCTTGGCCTATGTTATTGATGTAAGAAAGGAGAAGCCTTCTATTGCTAGTGTTGATGTAGTATCCGATTTTCCCGATGTGTTTCCCGATGATCTTCCCGGTATTCCTCCCGATCGTGAAGTTACTTTTCAGATAGATCTTATTCCCGGTGCTACACCTGTTGCTAAAGCACCTTACCGATTAGCTCCTACAGAAATGAAGGAGTTAATGGCTCAACTTCAGGAATTACTTGACAAAGGGTTCATACAACCTAGTTCCTCGCCTTGGGGAGCTCCGGTTCTCTTTGTTAAAAAGAAGGATGGATCTATGCGCATGTGCATAGACTACCGTGAGCTGAATAAGCGAACGGTTAAGAATAAATATCCTCTCCCACGAATTGATGATCTCTTTGATCAACTACATGGTGCTTCATATTTTTCAAAGATAGATTTGCGGTCCGGTTATCATCAATTGAAGGTTAAGAAGGAGGATGTAGCAAAGACAGCTTTCCGGACTAGATATGGGCATTATGAGTTTTTGGTCATGTCATTTCATCGGAAGGTATTAAAGTAGATCCTTCAAAGATTGAAGCTGTTTCAAAGTGGGAGCAGCCAAAGACTCCTACTGAGATTAAAAGTTTTCTTGGTTTGGCTGGATATTATAGAAGATTCATTCAGGATTTCTCCCGAATAGCCAAGCCTATGACTGAACTAACGAAGAAAGGAGTAAAGTTTGAGTGGACCGATAAGCAGGAGAATGCATTTCAAACATTGAAAAAGAAGTTGTGTGAAGCTCCTATACTTGCCTTGCCTGAAGGTACCGATGATTTGGTTGTGTATAGTGATGCATCTATTATTTTTTTTTTTTTTTTTTTTTTTTTTTTTTTTTTTTTTTTTTTTTTTTTTTTTTTTTTTTTTTTTTTTTTTTTTTTTTTTTTTTTTTTTTTTTTTTTTTTTTTTTTTTTTTTTTTTTTTTTTTTTTTTTTTTTTTTTTTTTTTTTTTTTTTTTTTTTTTTTTTTTTTTTTTTTTTTTTTTTTTTTTTTTTTTTTTTTTTTTTTTTTTTTTTTTTTTTTTTTTTTTTTTTTTTTTTTTTTTTTTTTTTTTTTTTTTTTTTTTTTTTTTTTTTTTTTTTTTTTTTTTTTTTTTTTTTTTTTTTTTTTTTTTTTTTTTTTTTTTTTTTTTTTTTTTTTTTTTTTTTTTTTTTTTTTTTTTTTTTTTTTTTTTTTTTTTTTTTTTTTTTTTTTTTTTTTTTTTTTTTTTTTTTTTTTTTTTTTTTTTTTTTTTTTTTTTTTTTTTTTTTTTTTTTTTTTTTTTTTTTTTTTTTTTTTTTTTTTTTTTTTTTTTTTTTTTTTTTTTTTTTTTTTTTTTTTTTTTTTTTTTTTTTTTTTTTTTTTTTTTTTTTTTTTTTTTTTTTTTTTTTTTTTTTTTTTTTTTTTTTTTTTTTTTTTTTTTTTTTTTTTTTTTTTTTTTTTTTTTTTTTTTTTTTTTTTTTTTTTTTTTTTTTTTTTTTTTTTTTTTTTTTTTTTTTTTTTTTTTTTTTTTTTTTTTTTTTTTTTTTTTTTTTTTTTTTTTTTTTTTTTTTTTTTTTTTTTTTTTTTTTTTTTTTTTTTTTTTTTTTTTTTTTTTTTTTTTTTTTTTTTTTTTTTTTTTTTTTTTTTTTTTTTTTTTTTTTTTTTTTTTTTTTTTTTTTTTTTTTTTTTTTTTTTTTTTTTTTTTTTTTTTTTTTTTTTTTTTTTTTTTTTTTTTTTTTTTTTTTTTTTTTTTTTTTTTTTTTTTTTTTTTTTTTTTTTTTTTTTTTTTTTTTTTTTTTTTTTTTTTTTTTTTTTTTTTTTTTTTTTTTTTTTTTTTTTTTTTTTTTTTTTTTTTTTTTTTTTTTTTTTTTTTTTTTTTTTTTTTTTTTTTTTTTTTTTTTTTTTTTTTTTTTTTTTTTTTTTTTTTTTTTTTTTTTTTTTTTTTTTTTTTTTTTTTTTTTTTTTTTTTTTTTTTTTTTTTTTTTTTTTTTTTTTTTTTTTTTTTTTTTTTTTTTTTTTTTTTTTTTTTTTTTTTTTTTTTTTTTTTTTTTTTTTTTTTTTTTTTTTTTTTTTTTTTTTTTTTTTTTTTTTTTTTTTTTTTTTTTTTTTTTTTTTTTTTTTTTTTTTTTTTTTTTTTTTTTTTTTTTTTTTTTTTTTTTTTTTTTTTTTTTTTTTTTTTTTTTTTTTTTTTTTTTTTTTTTTTTTTTTTTTTTTTTTTTTTTTTTTTTTATTTTTTTTTTGTGTTATTAATTTCGGAATCAATTAACTAGCTAGATATATTGTACATACTAGTAAAATAAATATGCAATTGTACTTGAATTAGATAACTAATAAATATATAAATACATGTAATTGATTTATAACCACATAGATAAAAGTAATTATACTTATATAAACTAGTTACTACACTTAATTACACAAATAATAATCAAGAATCAAAGTTTAGAGTCAACCAAAGTCAATTAGTCAAGTCAAGCTTGTGTTCTTGACATAAACCCCACATAAACTAACTAAGACTTGGATTATAGCTTGTAATCATGCAATGAACATATTCCTACTGAATTCTAGTTTGTCTTAAGGCCAAAGTTTCAGCCATTACACTCAAGAATGAGTTGTAAACACATGATGAACACCTCATGGCCAAGGTGTGTATTCTTGGCACTTAGTTGCAACTCTTGGACTATATAAGCAAGCATTTTATGATCATTCTATCATCGATCTCTGCTCTTTCCTCTCTCTCTCTCACATTCATAACACAAAACAATCAAGTTCATAAAGTCTTGGATTCATCACTTGAAGTTTCAAGTTGAATTTAAGGACTCTATAGGACTGAAATTTTCAGTCATCTTGCAAACATCATAGAAGATTCATCTGGACGAATTAGGAGACGTATCTTATATTTTTGGAAAGGTCCAAGTGTCAGTAAAATTTGATAAGAACGAAGTTTCTTCTGGTTTTGCTCAGAAGAGTGCCAAAAACAACGATTTTCAGAACTGGTCTGATTTCTGACGAGGCTACAGGTTTGTTTTTGTAAAAATCATAACTCTTTCATTAAAGCTCTTCAAGAGCCAAACCTTACATTTTTAAAAAGGCCATTGAGTTCCCAACAAATGTCTAGAACTGAGTTTTGTTGTATCTAGTCTTCTTGACTTCCCAAAGTCGTTGTCTAGTAGATGGCGCAAAGCTGGGAACATGCTGAAATTTCCCTATTTTGCACTTAGGCTTTGTGGTAGCTTATAAGTTGATCTTATACTTGTTCTAGGTACCCGGGAGTACATTTTGAGCATAGTAAAGTACTTGTACTAGTACTTGGAATTTCTTTACTTCCAGGTGAGTTTCGTAAACCCTCCCTACTCAATTGAGATTCAGGCTGAAAAGTGTACATATTTGTTGATTGATTGTTTGTTTAATGTATTGACTTGTTGCTCGGTTAACTTTGACTTCGTTATGAATACTTGTTGTGCTTTAGATAGTTGTACATACATGGAAGATAATTATACTTTTTATGAATAGTAGATGTGGTGGGAAGGCTGCGGGTGACCCTATATATAAGCATCGATGATTCCTTTAAAGTAGAATTATAAGAAGTGTATGTGCATCGTATTTGTTGGTTGATTCACTTGTTATGATATGGACCGAGATGTTAATTGTTTATTTGTTGATTGTTGATATGATTACTTGTGGTTTAATGTCGCTTTGATTATCATGTAAATGATATATCATGTTAGGCGTATTGGTTAATGATGATTGTCGCTTTGATTATCATGTAAATGATATATCATGTTAGGCGTATTGGTTAATGATGATTGTCGCTTTGATTATCATGTAAATGATATATCATGTTAGGCGTATTGGTTAATGATGATTGTCGCTTTGATTATCATGTAAATGATATATCATGTTAGGCGTATTGGTTAATGATGATTGTCGCTTTGATTATCATGTAAATGATATATCATGTTAGGCGTATTGGTTAATGATGATTGTCGCTTTGATTATCATGTAAATGATATATCATGTTAGGCGTATTGGTTAATGATGATTGTCGCTTTGATTATCATGTAAATGATATATCATGTTAGGCGTATTGGTTAATGATGATTGTCGCTTTGATTATCATGTAAATGATATATCATGTTAGGCGTATTGGTTAATGATGATTGTCGCTTTGATTATCATGTAAATGATATATCATGTTAGGCGTATTGGTTAATGATGATTGTCGCTTTGATTATCATGTAAATGATATATCATGTTAGGCGTATTGGTTAATGATGATTGTCGCTTTGATTATCATGTAAATGATATATCATGTTAGGCGTATTGGTTAATGATGATTGTCGCTTTGATTATCATGTAAATGATATATCATGTTAGGCGTATTGGTTAATGATGATTGTCGCTTTGATTATCATGTAAATGATATATCATGTTAGGCGTATTGGTTAATGATGATTGTCGCTTTGATTATCATGTAAATGATATATCATGTTAGGCGTATTGGTTAATGATGATTGTCGCTTTGATTATCATGTAAATGATATATCATGTTAGGCGTATTGGTTAATGATGATTGTCGCTTTGATTATCATGTAAATGATATATCATGTTAGGCGTATTGGTTAATGATGATTGTCGCTTTGATTATCATGTAAATGATATATCATGTTAGGCGTATTGGTTAATGATGATTGTCGCTTTGATTATCATGTAAATGATATATCATGTTAGGCGTATTGGTTAATGATGATTGTCGCTTTGATTATCATGTAAATGATATATCATGTTAGGCGTATTGGTTAATGATGATTGTCGCTTTGATTATCATGTAAATGATATATCATGTTAGGCGTATTGGTTAATGATGATTGTCGCTTTGATTATCATGTAAATGATATATCATGTTAGGCGTATTGGTTAATGATGATTGTCGCTTTGATTATCATGTAAATGATATATCATGTTAGGCGTATTGGTTAATGATGATTGTCGCTTTGATTATCATGTTAATGATATATCATGTTAGGCGTATTGATTAACGTTTAATGGTGTATTGTATAATGATATTGATGTTGAAACGTTGATTGTATTGAACTGTGCTAATGTGAAACCTTTTAGGGTTTCCTTGGACATGATTAGGTATTCTAATCCTCGCTTATCGTTAACGGTTGTTATCCGATACGGTTATTCCTTGTTACTTGTCCCTACGAACTCACCAACTTTATGTTGACGCTCTTTAGTACACTTTTCAGGTAATCAGGTTAATCAGAGACAAAATGGATGATTATGTGCTTGCATTGCTAGGATTGGACTAGCTTTGGACTTCTGGATCCGTGATCCTTATTTCCCTTTAACGGGTTATGCTTAGGGTCAACTACTATCATTTAAACATTTTCATTTAATATTGATTGAGTGTGTATCTTTGATAGATATTGATTATTGTATACATTTGAGTGAGTTTATGGATTGTTTCAATCCTATGAATGCATATAGTTTGACTCTACATAATTCCCATGTCGTGCTGTGCTTTTCTAAGTGATACCCCATGATTTCGCCATGTTGGGGTGTTACAACCGATGATTTGGTTGTGTATAGTGATGCATCTATTACGGGTTTGGGTTGTGTCCTGATGCAGAGGGACAAGGTGATCGCCTATGCTTCACGCCAGTTGAAGCCACATGAGAAGAATTACCCTACCCATGATCTTGAGTTGGCAGCAGTTGTATTTGCATTGAAATTATGGAGACATTACCTTTATGGTACAAAATGCACTTTGTTTACCGATCATAAAAGTTTGCAGTATGTCTTTAATCAAAAGGAGATGAACGTGAGACAAAGAAGGTGGATGGAATTACTTAAGGATTATGATTGTGAAATCAAATACCATCCGGGTAAAGCCAATGTAGTGGCGGATGCACTAAGTAGGAAGGTGCAAAGCTCTTCTTGTAAGTGTGGTTTTTTTTTTTTTTTTTTTTTTTTTTTTTTTTTTTTTTTTTTTTTTTTTTTTTTTTCTTATTTTTACCACTTAACTTATTTTTTTTTTTTTTTTTTTTTTTTTTTTTTTTTTTTTTTTTTTTTTTTTTTTTTTTTTTTTTTTTTTTTTTTTTTTTTTTTTTTTTTTTTTTTTTTTTTTTTTTTTTTTTTTTTTTTTTTTTTTTTTTTTTTTTTTTTTTTTTTTTTTTTTTTTTTTTTTTTTTTTTTTTTTTTTTTTTTTTTTTTTTTTTTTTTTTTTTTTTTTTTTTTTTTTTTTTTTTTTTTTTTTTTTTTTTTTTTTTTTTTTTTTTTTTTTTTTTTTTTTTTTTTTTTTTTTTTTTTTTTTTTTTTTTTTTTTTTTTTTTTTTTTTTTTTTTTTTTTTTTTTTTTTTTTTTTTTTTTTTTTTTTTTTTTTTTTTTTTTTTTTTTTTTTTTTTTTTTTTTTTTTTTTTTTTTTTTTTTTTTTTTTTTTTTTTTTTTTTTTTTTTTTTTTTTTTTTTTTTTTTTTTTTTTTTTTTTTTTTTTTTTTTTTTTTTTTTTTTTTTTTTTTTTTTTTTTTTTTTTTTTTTTTTTTTTTTTTTTTTTTTTTTTTTTTTTTTTTTTTTTTTTTTTTTTTTTTTTTTTTTTTTTTTTTTTTTTTTTTTTTTTTTTTTTTTTTTTTTTTTTTTTTTTTTTTTTTTTTTTTTTTTTTTTTTTTTTTTTTTTTTTTTTTTTTTTTTTTTTTTTTTTTTTTTTTTTTTTTTTTTTTTTTTTTTTTTTTTTTTTTTTTTTTTTTTTTTTTTTTTTTTTTTTTTTTTTTTTTTTTTTTTTTTTTTTTTTTTTTTTTTTTTTTTTTTTTTTTTTTTTTTTTTTTTTTTTTTTTTTTTTTTTTTTTTTTTTTTTTTTTTTTTTTTTTTTTTTTTTTTTTTTTTTTTTTTTTTTTTTTTTTTTTTTTTTTTTTTTTTTTTTTTTTTTTTTTTTTTTTTTTTTTTTTTTTTTTTTTTTTTTTTTTTTTTTTTTTTTTTTTTTTTTTTTTTTTTTTTTTTTTTTTTTTTTTTTTTTTTTTTTTTATTGTAAGTTGATGAGCATGCAAGTTCAAGCCAAGTCGGGGCTACTTGATCGAATTAAAGAAGCACAAGCGAGAGCATTAATGAAGGATAACATTGACAAAGAAAGTATTGGAAAGAAAAAACGTCTTGTGATGGAGACTAATAGCCGCGGGTTCAAAACATACAAGGGTCGAATTTGGGTGCCATTGCTTGGTGGTAACCGAGAATTGATCCTTGAGGAAGCCCATAGAAGTAGATATTCGGTTCATCCCGGTGTCACCAAAATGTATGCAGATTTGAAGCCAATTTATTGGTGGCCGGATATTAAAGGAGAAGTGGCTCATTTTGTAGCAAAATGTTTGACGTGTGCACGTGTGAAAATGGACCATCAAAAGCCGTATGGTTTGTTGCATCAATTAGACATTCCCGAGTGGAAATGGGATCATATCACTATGGACTTTGTAACGAAGCTACCAAATACGCCAAAAGGGAATGATATGATATGGGTGATTGTAGATAGATTGACGAAGAGTGCCCATTTTCTAGCTACCCGACAAGATGTGCCTTTAACGAAGATGGCAAAGATGTACATTGATGAAGTAGTTTCGAAACATGGAGTTCCTCTATCTATCGTTTCGGATTGAGACTTGAGGTTTGTGTCTAACTTTTGGAAGGGTCTTCAACGGGAGTTGGGTAGTAGAATAAATTTGAGTACCGCCTATCATCCTCAAACCGATGGGCAAAGTGAGAGAACTATTCAAACTTTAGAGGATATGTTGAGAACGTGTGTACTAGAGTATGGTGGAGCATGGGATGATCATTTGAAGTTGATTGAGTTTGCTTACAACAATAGTCACCATGCAAGCATTGGAATGCCACCATTTGAGATGCTATATGGAAGAAGATGTAGGACTCCAAGTTGTTGGATGGAGCCCGGTGAAAAGCAAATCACGGGTCCTGAAATTATAGAGATCTCAGCGGAGAAAGTTAATGTAGCTAAAGAAGCTTTACGTGTGGCAAGAGAAAGACAGAAAACATATGCAGATAAAAAAAGGAGACCGATTGAGTTTAATGTTGGTGATTTAGTGATACTGAAAGTGTCACCATGGAAAGGAGTTATTAGGTTTGGAAAGAAGGGAAAGTTGAGTCCACGTTTCATTGGACCTTTTAAAGTTCTGAAGCGCATCAAAGATGTAGCATATCAGTTGGAATTACCTCCAGAATTGGATGGAATTCACAACACCTTCCATGTATCCTACTTGAGGAAATGCTTAGCTGAGGAGTCAAGTGTGATTCCTATTGAAGATGTGAGTATTGGCCCAATGAATAGAATATTAGACGAACCGGTAGCGATACTTGGAAAAAAGCAAAAGAAGTTACGCCGGAAAGTGATTGATCTTGTATTAATAAAGTGGAAGCATAATCATGGAGAAAGTTTAACGTGGGAAACTAAAGCAGTAATGAAGGAGAAGTATCCGGAGTTGTTCCTTACTGATGAGATTCCGGGGACGGAATCCTCTTAAGGGGGAGGTAATTGTAACATCCTAAACTTTTTATTTAACAGTTGACTAATGCCGTTAAGTCAACATTATGGGTGTCGTTAAGTCTATTGTAGATTTAATGATATATGTAGTTAAAGTGTGATTGTGTGTGAGGTTTGAAAGCCTAAAATGTATAATGCAGGATATGTGTGTATATAATGTAGTTAAGCGCCTATGTAGTGGCATCTAAAGAAATGTATATATGTTGTATATGGTCCATAGAGTAGTTTTTGACTAGTAATGAAGGATTAGGAAGCTTGGGGGTTGATTTTGACATATGAGGAAAACTAAAAACGGGATTAGGGAATTAGAGGGAGTCCCTAGATCATAATTTGCAGCCATTACATTCTCTAAACAAGCCCTAAGTCATCCCATAGCATTCCTCCATCAAATTGCAAGCCGAAAAGCCTTCCAACGTGTGATTCGAGTGTGTTTTAAATGGACAAAATTGAGAATAGTCGGAAAGAGACTAATACCTCGGGTAATAGTCTAAAAATGGACAAAATTGAGAATAGTCGGAAAGAGACAAATACCTCGGGTAATAGTCTAAAAATGGACAAAAATTGAGAATAGTCGGAAAGAGACAAATACCTCGGGTAATAGTCTAAAAATGGACAAAAATTGAGAATAGTCGGAAAGAGACAAATACCTCGGGTAATAGTCTAAAAATGGACAAAAATTAAGAATAGCCGTAAAGAGACAAATACCTCGGGTAATAGTCTAGAAATGGACAAAATTGAGAATAGTCGGAAAGAGACAAATACCTCGGGTAATAGTCTAAAAATGGACAAAAATTGAGAATAGTCGGAAAGAGACAAATACCTCGGGTAATAGTCTAAAAATGGACAAAAATTGAGAATAGTCGTAAAGAGACAAATACCTCGGGTAATAGTCTAGAAATGGACAAAATTGAGAATAGTCGGAAAGAGACAAATACCTCGGGTAATAGTCTAAAAATGGACAAAAATTGAGAATAGTCGGAAAGAGACAAATACCTCGGGTAATAGTCTAAAAATGGACAAAAATTGAGAATAGTCGGAAAGAGACAAATACCTCGGGTAATAGTCTAAAAATGGACAAAAATTGAGAATAGTCGGAAAGAGACAAATACCTCGGGTAATAGTCTAAAAATGGACAAAAATTGAGAATAGTCGGAAAGAGACAAATACCTCGGGTAATAGTCTAAAAATGGACAAAAATTGAGAATAGTCGGAAAGAGACAAATACCTCGGGTAATAGTCTAAAAATGGACAAAAATTGAGAATAGTCGGAAAGAGACAAATACCTCGGGTAATAGTCTAAAAATGGACAAAAATTGAGAATAGTCGGAAAGAGACAAATACCTCGGGTAATAGTCTAAAAATGGACAAAAATTGAGAATAGTCGGAAAGAGACAAATACCTCGGGTAATAGTCTAAAAATGGACAAAAATTGAGAATAGTCGGAAAGAGACAAATACCTCGGGTAATAGTCTAAAAATGGACAAAAATTGAGAATAGTCGGAAAGAGACAAATACCTCGGGTAATAGTCTAAAAATGGACAAAAATTGAGAATAGTCGGAAAGAGACAAATACCTCGGGTAATAGTCTAAAAATGGACAAAAATTGAGAATAGTCGGAAAGAGACAAATACCTCGGGTAATAGTCTAAAAATGGACAAAAATTGAGAATAGTCGGAAAGAGACAAATACCTCGGGTAATAGTCTAAAAATGGACAAAAATTGAGAATAGTCGGAAAGAGACAAATACCTCGGGTAATAGTCTAAAAATGGACAAAAATTGAGAATAGTCGGAAAGAGACAAATACCTCGGGTAATAGTCTAAAAATGGACAAAAATTGAGAATAGTCGGAAAGAGACAAATACCTCGGGTAATAGTCTAAAAATGGACAAAAATTGAGAATAGTCGGAAAGAGACAAATACCTCGGGTAATAGTCTAAAAATGGACAAAAATTGAGAATAGTCGGAAAGAGACAAATACCTCGGGTAATAGTCTAAAAATGGACAAAAATTGAGAATAGTCGGAAAGAGACAAATACCTCGGGTAATAGTCTAAAAATGGACAAAAATTGAGAATAGTCGGAAAGAGACAAATACCTCGGGTAATAGTCTAAAAATGGACAAAAATTGAGAATAGTCGTAAAGAGACAAATACCTAGGGTAATAGTCTAGAAATGGACAAAAATTGAGAATAGTCGGAAAGAGACTAATACCTCGGGTAATAGTCTAGAAATGGACAAAATTGAGAATAGTCGGAAAGAGACAAATACCTCGGGTAATAGTCTAAAAATGGACAAAAATTGAGAATAGTCGGAAAGAGACAAATACCTCGGGTAATAGTCTAAAAATGGACAAAAATTGAGAATAGTCGGAAAGAGACAAATACCTCGGGTAATAGTCTAAAAATGGACAAAAATTGAGAATAGCCATAAAGAGACAAATACCTAGGGTAATAGTCTAAAATGGACAAAATTGAGAATAGTCGGAAAGAGACAAATACCTCGGGTAATAGTCTAAAAATGGACAAAAATTGAGAATAGCCGTAAAGAGACAAATACCTAGGGTAATAGTCAAAATGAGACTATTACTTGAAATGATGGTAAGTAAAGGGGTATGCGGCATGTATATAGACTGTAGGTCGGTTTAGTCTCGTTATACTCGTTAATTGGTCCTATGTTGATTATTAGGTAGTCGGGAATACTTGCAAAGCTCGGTAACTTGCGTTATCATTTGTTGGTAAGCCGTACCAAGGTAAGATACACTACTTTGACACGCTGGGGGATTCAACGAAAAGCTGGTTTCAAATCATAAATACTTCCATTTGATATCTTTATATTGCATGTGGGCATATGGGGTTACACGAGAGGTATTATGGGTTATGTAGTTGACCATGAGACCTGAAATGCAGTCCCTAATGTAGTGAAATGAAGTATTGCTTAATGTAGTGTATGGTTATGCAGTTTATGTAGTATTACGAAGTATCTCATTATGCATGAAATGTAGAAATGAAGTCGATGTGTGATATATGCATGCTTACATGGCTTGTACACCTAGCTCACTAGACTTATTAGGTTGCCATGTCACTTGCACGTTTAAGGATCCAAACATAATGAAGATAAAGTGTGTGAATGTCTAGGAATGTGTGTTACCTAGACTATATGTGTGAGACGGTTTAGGAATGTATGTTACCTAAACCATATGTGTGAAACCGAGCTCGTAAATATAATGCAGGAAAAGTGTTAAGCTTAACCCGTACTGGTCTTAGCCGGACGAGTGCGTTAACGTAGTTGTTGCTTGGGTGGCTCCTTGCAACATGGTCATTATAATGCATGGCGAGTAATACGAGGGGTTTGACCAACCTCCACATACGGATTACTCTTGGATTGGCTTGTCATTCCTTAACGACGAAGTATAACTCGCCTTTTGGTGAAGCATCTAGTCGGGTGTGACTTATGTTACACTTATATGCAGTTAACGAAGATATGTGTGATAATGTGTGAATAAAATGAAGGATAGGCACATTTAGGGGGATTCACCCTAATTGATATGCAGTTATGTGTGAACGTGTGATGTGTGTTGTGCCTAAATAAACTTGTCTAATAATGAAGATTGTTTTAATTGGACGAATGTCTTAATAACATAGTGTTATCTTACTTAGCTAATTCGTTAGCTAACACTTGTTTCTTAAATGTGGTTGTTCCCTCAGGTTTAGCTTGAAGGACTAGTTGATGCAGGAAGAGTGAGAGTTGGGTAGATGCATGCAGGAGAACTTAGCTACCCATAGTCGATTGTCTCTTTAGACATTCATTTACATTTCGTACTTGATGTCGAATTTATGTAGTATTGTTGAACGGTTATTTTGTGTTGGGCAACCGTTGGGTTTTCATTTTAAACTATTTGATGGTATTGCATGTAACACCAATAAATGCAGAAACCGGACAGTTTTTATCGGTTTTGAACGTTTAAAGATTTCTTCCGCAATTTTGACACCGTTAGGTGAAAGTTTTTGAAAACCCATATTTTTAAATGTCGGGTGTTACAAAAATTGCTTGAAGTATAGAAAGTTCGGGCAACAATTTAGACGAAGGTGATTGGAAACTCTTCTAAAAAAATGTGTTAGCATCTTGCACAAACCACTTATTGTCATTTTGATTTGATTGATTAATTGTTGAAATATAAAAAATAACTTGTAATTTTAGATAATCTATACTATATTATACAGCAAATAAAGTTTCAACTTTTAACTTTCAATTTCAACAATGTACATATGATAATGCATGATGTACCATACATCAATGCTCATCAACTTTCAACTTTTATTTTTATCTCTCTCATCAAATCTCAACCACTCATTTTTTCTCTCTCCTCCATAAATCATTTCAATCCTCTAATTCATTCAAAATCTTTTATCTCAAAAACCGTACATCGATAAATTATAAAAATTATATGGGTGTTCTTAAAATTTCATGCTCTTTCATTAGAGATGTCATTCGATATATTTTCAAAGAATTTTTAAATCCGAGGGCGGAGCCCGTACGGCTAAGGCATTTGGCTATCACACTCTATGACCTATCACACTTATCACCCCCACCATCTTACCGCCGCAACGCGCGGGTACTTACTCTCGTTAACCTTAGTTTATTACTCCGTATTAGCTATGAAGAGATGCTGACATAAGATCCTTTTGTCTTGCTTATGAGTCAAACTGGGGTCAAACATACGTTATCAAATCGTACCTAAAAGTTAGGCAAAAGATTTTTTAAAAAATAAATGATACAAACATATATATTAAGTAAAACCACCACCCAAGCTAACGGCTGACAATAAGAATTAAAACGCATGTCTTTTTCACTAACACAAACATATAGCTAGAAATTAACAGTTTGGCCATTGCAGAATGCCATAATCCGAAAATATGTTTTATTGTACTTTGATACCAATAGTGTCCATAATATAAGTGAACCGCTCAAAAGCATACATCGATCAAGAAGTTAACATGGTAACCGTCATTATTTTTTTTATCATATAATCCGTCCACTACAAGATTCTAAAACATAGTTTTTCACTGAAACACAATTAGAATTTAATCGCCGCTTGCCTTTCTACTCCAAACAGTTCTTGTCTTATATATGACGAGTACGTGTAGCAAATAACATGTAAATTGTTCGTACATACAAATACTTTTAAAAAAAGTTTAACCACCATGCATATACAATGTTTTATTACAACTTAACCATAGCTTCATTTTACTCTCTCCTCCCTATCTTCATTTTGATTGATTCGTTTCTTTCTTTGCGCAAGTCTTTAGTTCGCCCATTTTTGTGTTGCATTTTCAGGTCCTGGTTCAGTTTGCCTTCTTCTGAAGGCAAGGTTGACACTGATTTTCGATTTCAATGTCAGTTTTAAGTTTTGGACGGTTGATCTGGTTAGTTCAGCTATCACAAGTGGAAAGCCCCTCGGGCAACATACTCGATATTGTTGAATATTATCACCAAATTAATATATATATATAGGGGAAAGATAATTAGAGTACAAGCAATCCAAAAAGTACAAGGGGATCAATCCTGGCCGTTCGATCAAGGGCTCAGATCAAGCCTTCCTCCTCCTTCTTCCTCCTTCTCCGGCTGCTGTGTCACCTCCTTCTTCTCCGGCGAGACAGCCGCCGCCAGCCACCACCTCCTTCTTCTCCGGCGAGACAACCACCGCCACCACCATCATCTTCGACCACCCCAACCACAGCGCCGGCACCGGCAGCAAGGGCGAAGCCCGTACCGTATCAAACCGTCACCATCTCTTGGATCGCCGCCCATCAAATCCATACGATTCTCATATGCGTCCGGTGACAACCAGTTTAGAACGGATGAGGGCAACGCCCGTACCGTATTCACCGGAAAACGAAACTGATGATTGTCGGAGATGTCGCCGGTGGTTGTCTCGCTTGAGAAGAAGGAAGAAGGAGGAGGAAGTGACGGTCGCCGGAGAAGAAGGTGGTGGTTGGCGGCGGCAGTCTCGCCGGAGAAGAAGGAGAAAGAAGATACTTGATCCAACGGTGGAGATTGATCCCCTTGTACTTTTTGGATTGCTTGTACTCTATTTAACTCACCCCTATATATATACTTATCTCTACTACATTATAAAACATTTGTTCCCGCCAAATTTTTTCAACTTTTCAACATTTTCATCTCTCTTTTCAAATCTCAACCACTTATTTTTTTCTCTTTCTCCAATAAATCATTTTATTCTCTAATTCATTCAAAATCTTTTATCTTAAAAACTGTACATCAATAAATTATAAAAATTATATGGGTGTTCTTAAAATTTCATGCTCTTTCATTAGAGAGGTCATTCGATATACTTTCGACGAATTTTTAAATCCGAGGGCGGAGCCCGTACGGCTAAGGCATTTGGCTATCACACTATATGACCTATCACCCCCACCATCTCACCGCCGCAACGCGCGGGTACTTTCTCTCATACTATATTATAAAGCAAATAAGGTTTTCAACTTAACTTTCAACATTCAACTTTAACATTCAATTCATCAAAACCACATTACATCAATAATCAACACTACTCGCCGCCGCCACCACCAATCACCACCGCCGCTACCTCACCACCGCCCACGCCGCTAACGCCATTACACTGCCGCATCGCGCGGGTACCGTTCTAGTTTTTATATCAACCAATTAGATGTTTCTATTGCATGTGCATGCTCATAGGTGAACGATGTAAATATATAATTAAGACACGTCAAAACCTCTATTTTTTCTCCACTCACCATACAATTCGTTTTCTCAACTATTTTCTCCTTTTAACTAAATTAGTTACCACCGTATTTCAAATGTATAAGTATATAATTTTGCTACATACCCCGTATTTTCCGTAAGTTGCTTATGACAAAATTTAAAGACATACTATACGTATCGATCTGTTAACTAGCTAATTTATATCATTTTTATTATATAAAAACAAACAACTACATAATGATACGCATTTATTTTTAATCATAATACTAGCTAAATACTTACTTGGTGAACAATTCGTAGACTCATACATGCTTGTCATGACATGCGCATGCCTAAGACATGTTTGTAAAATTTGTCAGATATTATTCTTTGAAGGATTAGGATTTTCTAAATTTGATCCAACTTTATAGGTAAAGTTGGATCAACTTTAGCCACTGGATTAAATCAATGGTCAAGATTAAAATTTGATGTTTAAATCTTGACTATTGGGTTTAATCTAATGATTAAAATTGATCCAACTTTACCTATAAAGTTGAATCAACTTTAGAGGATCTCAATCCTTCTTATGGTATTTGATATGTCCAAGGTTAATCCTCATATTAAACTCATGGATAATATATATTTTACAAGTTTTAATATAATGCACCAAAGGAAATTTATTTCTATATGTATATCATTTTCCTTTTTAGTTTTGTTTTTGTTTGAATTAATTCTATTCAATTGAACATTTCTTGATCAAGGTATTTTCCATGAGGAGGAGGTTGGAGGTCCAACAAATCGCTGGTTAAAATTGCCTTCATCACGTCTGAATCGAAACTAACTTTACAAAAAATTGAACATTTCTTGATCACCAAATTGTACGGGATAGTATATTAGTATTATTAATTTTTAAGGTTTATACATTTTCTTCCAAGTTTGTCTTTATCATTATTGGTACATTGTTGGCGAATACAAGTATACAACATTACAACATATCAATGATATATATGTTCTCCACATGAATTAGCAATCAATCGGTAACTTTACTTATCCTAAATGCATTGTTCAAGTTCCTGTCTGTGTGCAATTTATGACCATTATTATATATGTTTGTTTACATATTTTGGATTATATGTCAATAACTTAAATTAATAAATCATTTAATTACTTTCTTTTGTATGGCTTCTAAGATTTTTATTAATTTTAATGACATGGTGAAGAAAATGTGTAAGATTGGTTCATTTGTTTTTGTTTTTGTTTTTATGTCTATGTTTATATAAACAAGAATGTTATACACAAAGTGATTTGTAGGTAAATAATATGTAACCACGGGCTTAAACCCCAGTGGTCAGGGGTATCTTCTAAATCCACTATGTGGACCCCGGGGGTGAGTTTACCCAAGGTCTCAGGTTCGAGTCTTGGGGTTCTCATCTCAAAGGTATTTTCCATGAGAGGGGTTGGAGGTCCAGAAAATCTCTGGTTAAAATTTCCTCCAACACGTCTGAATCGAAACTCACTTTGCAAAAAAAATTAAAAAAATTAAATAATATGTAATATTTGTGTTAATCTAGTATTATAATATATTTAAAAAACAGAAAAATCTTTTATAAATCATATATAGAGTCTTTTGGACGGGAAATATGTACAAAGTTAATATCAAACAAGTAGCCCTCGAAAGACCCATATATTTTGGATTTGGAGTGTTATGCTTATCCAATAATAATAATTGTTAGTTTTTTTTTTAAAGGTGAATTTCGCTGAAAACTTCGTGTCGTGATTCGACAGCGGGAGGTCTAGCATACGTTGTCTTAACCGGATCCGCGCTAGAGAGCTCCCTCGAAGTAGAAATGACTATTTCAAATACCCGATGGGGGGAAAACCCCCTACTAATCCGCCCGAATGCACGACGATTAATAGGGATAAACCCTGTCCTCTCATAATTGTAGTTAATAAGCAGACAAAGTGACAAAGCTGTTAATTGGAAACAAAAATGAGTTGTTATTAATTATGGGAACTTAAATTAAATATGAGTCGACTAGGGAACAGGTTGACGGATTTATGGTTGATCATACACTTTATAAGATTAAGGGCAACTGATTCTTTCATGAAAGCATTGATATTATGCCCTTATATTTCTTTCTACACCGGCCAGCTTTTAAGTTTGACCCCTTAATATCAATAAAGATTTTATTAGGGAGTCATTAACGTATAAGATATACATTAGATCAACGACTTTCCTTATTTTGAAAACTTTTTTTTTGTAAGAACCGTACTCCTAAATTATGTATTTGATCATGTTTTTAAAGTTTATTCACATGTGAAACGTTATAAAAATGTATGTTGTAGAAGAAATTTTTTTCAAAACTTTCAAAATAGCTTTTTGTGAACGTGTGAATGAATTTGTTCACGTTTCTGTTCACATGTGAACAAATGGCTATATATAAGGTTTTGGAAAAAAATTTCTTCTGCAACATACATTTTTATAACGTTTCACATGTGAATGAACTTTAAAAACATGTGATCCAATACATATTTTAAGACTTCTCACGGTTCTGTAAAAAAAAGGTTCTCGAAATAAGGTTACCCTTAGATCAACCATAATATTATAGAATTTTATGAAAAGAATAAATCTTTAAATATTTATATACCCTTTTATTTCCATTTTTTATGTAAAGACATGTATAGCTATACAGGTCTCATCCATTTGTACTATAAAATTATATTATAAACTTTATTAAATATATACTTTGAAAAAAGAGATGTCTTTCAACCAACAAATCAAATGAATCATTTATATAATTATATGCAATGTGCGGAAAGCCTTCTATATTATAATTCATTGTTTTTTGTGATACATTTATCATTTTTTTTCTTTATATAAACTCCTTTGATAACCATAAAAAATTACAAAGTTGAGATTATATAAGACGCTACGAGGGCCATCAATTATGAAGACTTCAAAAGGACGCTTAAATAGTGGATTACCTCCATGATAACGATAACGGGGAATCACACGCATATAAAACGCACAAAGTATGGCCATTCAAGTATATGATAATGTTTGTATAAATATAGCAAGTTATTGACGTCGTGTGGCACGGGGACGTATAATTTGATTCCCTCCATCCTTTTAGTGGTATTAATCTTCTCTCGAGATAATGAAAATACCTATATCTGTTCTTAGGATTTGCTACCCAATTGGATATTATTGTGCTGTCTCGAATGCTAACTACTAACTATTAAATTTATATATATATATATATATATATAGAGAGAGAGAGAGAGAGTTTCCTTATTTTGAGAACCATTTTTTTTGTAAGAACCATGAGAACTCTTAAATTATATATTTGTTCACATGTTTTTTTTGTTCATTCACATGTGAAATTATATAAAAATGTATGTTGTAGAAGAAACTTTTTTAAGAAACCTTCAAAATAGCCTTTTATGAACTTGTGAATAAATTTGTTCACGTTTTTTGTTCACATGTGAGAAACGGCTATATATAAGGTTTTGAAAAAAAATTTCTTCTGCAACATATATTTTTATAACGTTTCACATGTGAATGAACAAAAAAAACATGTGATCCAATATGAAATTTAGAGTTCTCACGGTTCTTACAAAAAAATGGGTTCTCAAAATAAGGGTCCCCTATATATATATTTTATATATATATATAGGGGTGAGATAAATTGAGTCCAGCTTAATTTGAGTCCAAAAAAGGTCCATGTAACTTACACATGTGTAAGTCGTGGTGGCGGTGGTCGCCGTCGCCGAAAAATCATGGTGGTGGTCGGAGATGATGGTGGTGGTGGTAGGAGGTGGTTGAAATTTGAGGATATGGAAGAAAATCAATGGACTCAAATTGGACTCAAAATAAGCTGGACTCATTTTATCTTTTCCCTATATATATATATATATTTATAAATATATATATATATATATATAATATATTATAAATCAAATAGTCCATGTCTAAAATTTTAAGTTTCAACATTTACTTTCCAAAATGTCTCTATCTATTATATATTATATATCTATACTATATTATAAAGCAAATAGCCCATGTCTAAAATTTTAAGTTTCAACATTTACTTCCCTAAAATGCCCCTTCTATCTATTATATATTTACCTAAAATAACTATAATACCATTTCTCTCTCCTCAAATCTCAACCACTCATTTTTTTTCTCTCTCCTTCATAAATCATTTTATTCCTCTAATTCATTCAAAATCTTTTATCTCAAAAACCGTACATCGATAAATTATAAAAATTATATGGGTGTTCTTAAAATTTCATGCTCTTTCATTAGAGAGGTCATTCGATATACTTTTGACGAATTTTTAAATCCGAGAACGGAGCCCGTACGACTAAGGGCGGAGCCCGTCAGGTAGATCACCCCATCATCGTCACCGCCATTACATCACCACCCCGCCATCACCTCCATCACCGCCGCAACGCGCATGTACCTTTCTCTTGTATATATATAAGAATTATGATATACTAGATAAATGTTCACACCATGCATGCTTCGCGATAGCGGTAGTGGCGGTGATGGGTTGTGGAGATGACGAGTAGTGTATGTTATTGATGCGTAATTAGTCATAAGTAGGTAATGTAGTTACTTTAGAAGTTAATGATAAATGTTTTAAAGTAATTCAATAAAGGTATTTTTGATAGTCCATATTTGATAGTTAATTAGGTTTGTTGATTCTATAGTTTTATATATTAAGAATAAAGTTTCATAAACTTAGATTTGAGAGTGGGGAGGTGTCAAATGCTTTAATTAGGATTTAAGGATTAAAAAACCCGGTTAAATCACTTTTACAACAGTATTAAGTTTATTTTATTAGATATCTCATTTGTTTTAACAACTAAATGCTATTATGACTTGAGAAGAATGAGATTAAACAATTTTTTAACGTGATTTTAGGGGGTTTTCCTCCTATTTGATATTTGAAATAGGCATTTCAACTTTGAGGGAGCTCTCTAGCGCGGACCCAGTTAAGACAACGTATGTTAGACCTCTCGCTGTCGAATCGCGACACGAAATTTCAAGCGAAATTCACCTTTCAAAAAAAAAAAAAAATAAAATAAAATTTACGGCATAAATATAATCAGACTATAAGAGAGTATAACACTAGAAAAACATAGAGGAGGGTATATAAAGTTTTTTCTTTTAGGGTGGGGGGAGTACCTCGCCACCCCTCTCCGCCCTCCCTAATTTTTCAATAGGTACCTGTCGGGTACCTAATTGCAGGGAATACCTCGCACCCCTCCTCACCCCTCCCCACCATTTTCTATTTTATTTATTTTCTATTTATTTTTATTCAAATAATAACTTAAACTTTTATTTAAAATATTAAAACTAATACAATATTAAACTAACACAACAAAATAAAACAAGGAACTACAATCTAAAACGAAACGACAACGCAATACATAAATAAACTAGCGATCGATGCCCGGGACGAATGTGGCATGAATATGGTCAATGAGATCCATCCGAAGATCTTCGTGTACGCTTGAGTCATGTATCTCTGCTAGCCGAGCATCTGACGGCTGTGGCGCGACCGGGGATCTGAGATATAATCAGGACATAATGCGTGGTCCTCGTCTTTTAAAATCATGTTGTGAAGAATACAACAAGCATACATGATCTTACGGATGGGTAGTTCATCCATTTGTCGTGCCGGTTCTTTAGGTATTTTGAAGCGTTTTTTGTTAATACCAAAAGCTCGCTCCACATCCTTCCTTGCAGCCTCCTGTGCCCTAGCAAATCGAATCATTTTCTCATCGGTTGGATGAGGAATGGTTTTCACAAACATAACATATCTTGGGTAGATCCCATCCACGAGAAAATACGGGTACTTATATTCGGTTCCATTTACAGTGAATGGAACGACTGGTGCCGTGCCGTCTTCATAGTAATTGAATAAGGGAGATTGATTCAACACATTAATGTCGTTGTTTGAACCGGCAACACCAAAGTACGCGTGTGACAACCGCCAAAATTTCAGGTTGATTAATTTACTATTACGTGTACTATTTAAATTTTTGTTGATCAAACAATATGAACAAACATTTTATGGCATAATAAACTGAACAAATATTTTTTTGATAAATTATGGATAACTATTGCCAAGAACTCAAATAGTTATTTGAGAGTTGCTTGGAAATACTTTTCCATACTTATACTAACAATAACCGTATTTATGAATAGTACCGTATTCGTGAATAGTAACCGTATACATGAATAGTACCGTATCCGTGAATAGTAATCGTATTCAGAAACCGTATTCATGAATAGTGATTGTGAATAGTACCGTGAATAGTGACTGTGAATAGTAACGGTAAATAGTAAAGGTAAAAGTAAATTTTAAATAGTAAAGGTGAAAGTAAATTATAAATAGTAAAGGTAGAAAGTAAATTGTAAAAAGATAATAAAATAAAATAATAAAGCGGTAGGACCCACACGGGACCCACGTCAAATCATTCCTACGACTTTGAATTTCTGATTCCGAATAATTTCAAAAGTAAATAGTGCTGAATAGTAAACATCGCTTTCATACTTTATTCTTATAATATAAACGTCCAAAACCCGCTCACAGGGGTTAGTTGAGTAAAAATTATTAAAATGAAAGTTGTAGATTTTAATTTTCTGACCTTATAGAAACTTGAATTTTCTCAATAGGAGCCCGTATGCATAATTTAGGATTAAAACAATGTATAAATATATACTACTAGTATAAAAGAAATCTATCATTAGAAACGTCCAAGAGGTAGTGGGAAACACACTTTTATCTACTTTATAATTTAAAATTCATAAATTATGAATCACGGGTTTAGTTCACTAGAGATATGGACAAAAAGAATACTATATATATACATACCCCTTATTCATGATTAACTTTATAATATAATAATAATATAATATAATAATATTATATATAAACGAGAAATTTCGTTGAAGACGTGTTTCTTTCTTTTCTAAATTGGCGAGTAGTTTTATTAATATAATAATCAAACGAATGAATTCGTTCGCCTATAAATAGCAGACGATATTAAACTTTAAAACACACACCACTACATATTCTCTTCTAAATACTCTCTGGTATAACTATACAAGGCTTATTTCATCTACTTGATTTCTGCTATTATCACTAAGGTGAGTTTCCATATTCCCCTTTTTAATTCTTTTATATGATTTATTTCGGGGACTGAGATACATGCATAATAATTATTTTATGTTATATATATACGAAACTT